>CM076572.1:835201064-835801064 GCA_034641835.2 Pinus albicaulis | reverse complement strand
ATGAGTAAGTATGGTCAACCTTCTAGTTCAGAGAACCCCCACGACCAACCCCAGGAAGAGAACATGCCTGTTCATGATGAAGAGGAGGAAAATACTGAACGGGAACAATCTGTTCCCATGTCACAAGAGGAAAATTTAGAGGAAGTAGGAGCAGAAACAGTATTTGCTCAGGAAGAATCAGAACCAGTCGAGATGCATACTCCAGAACAGCCGGAGTAGAGCAGTGAGGAAGAACCCCAAGAGGAAGATTTAGCAACTGGTCATGATCCAGTCCACCATCGACAGACTGTTGTTCCTTCAAATGAAACGATGGAAATTAAGAAGTTGCGGAAGGAACGAACTAAATTGTTAAATACGATAACCCAGCTCAGACAAAAAATTAGGATTCTGAAAAAGAACCAGAAGGTAAAGAGGAAAAAGAGGGCCAACAAACGGCCTGCTGTCCAAAACCCTGAGGATCCAGCTGCCGTTCCACATGATGCTGAGGATCGGGAACAAACGGATGTTCATGTTAAAACAGAAAAGGATGATAATCAAATTCAAACAGAGGCACCACCCTCAGGGGTAATAAGGGTTCTGAACTCCAAACAGCATAACAAGAAAGTTCAGGTAAAACTCCCGGCCTCCACTGACCTATGGAAGAAAGATCCGAAAACAAAATCCTTGCACAAGATGATGAAGCAAGCACAACAAGAAGCTGAGCAACTTAAAGAACAAACGGTTCCCCGAGAAAAATATGAAGAGTTGCAGCAGCAACTAAGGGACGTCAGTCAATCTAAAAGCCAGGCTTTTGAAGGGTGGATGAAGGAACAAGAGGAAGTCGCACAGGTAACTTGTAGACTAGATACTGCTATCAAACAGATGAATGACTTGTGTTCTTTATACAATAATGTTTGAGCATGTAGGGCCCCTGCTAAAAACTATGCTCTGTTTTTATTAGAACGGTATTTACAATTACAAATAAAAGCTGTTAAGGCAGGCACCCCTATACAAATCAACAATGTCAATGATTTTATAGACTGTTGTAAACATTATGGAGTGAAAGTCTAGAGATTGTTGTGTGAACTTTATTTGCACGACCTTGTGCTAAGTCAGGAGACTGAATTGAACCCTGGTCCCTCCATTGGCGATATCCAATTCCAAGCATTCATTTCATTCGGGGTTAATCAGATTAAGTGGCTCAAAGCCTATGATACCTTCCAGAGTCAAGAAAATGGTCTATATTTACGAGTTAGGGCTGAGCCTAGGAACCCAGTACAGTTATGGACAGCTCATATAAACCATATAAGGACTCCGGGTGTCATTGAAACATTAGGGCCCATGCATGAGGCACTCATTCGAGAGAGTTTAGAGTATTTTATTTCCATCAGAGACTTGGCCATTAATGCAGCCAAATTTCGATATCGAATCTCTGATCCACACATCCAGCTCAGAGAACCATTTAAGTATGAGAACTTTGAGTTAGCTGCTGACCGTTTGAATCTCTATGGCCAGAGCATTCTGAAAGCAGGGTCATCTTGGTTAGGGTATAGATTTCGCGCTCCAATTATTTGGCATCCTGCACCTGGATACCAGGCTCTGTATGATATGCCTGAGGGGCAAGCAGGTCAGTTCTTTGATTATTTAATCACTCAACATGGTTGTAGGCCTCCGCATGAGACTCCTTCTCCAGCATATTCTCTCACTGCATTGCATGTCAACTACAATGTTTTCATTAGGACATGAAACAAGGTAGCGGTGTGTAGATCACCCAAGAGTATGTTTTTTTGATGAATAACCTTTATTCATACTTTAATAGAATTTTAACAGACTATTTTGAATCATGAATTTTGAAGTAATAAGGAACTCATAATAGAAACATGTAAGGATGATGTGTGTCTTGTCTACAAATATTGATTTTATTTTCTTAATAAGAAAAGGAGAAAAACGAGAAAGGAGTTGCTTCAAAGAAGAAGGAACAAGAATGGAGATATTTATCAATCTCTCCCCCGAAACAGCACCACAGAAACGCAAACATAGAAGCAGATCAAGTAAATGTTTGGAGAAAGAGGAAGAGATCTTGTTCAGCTGTAACCCAGAAAAGACAGGATGAAGAGTTAACAGTTTGGCGAATCCCTCAGGATCGAAGATCCTGAGGGATCGCTGCTTTATTTTATCTAGTTGCTTGGACATCTCCGCCGTCGTCTTTATAAAAAGAGACAGCACTGTTAGTTTAGGAGATAGATAAGAGAGAGATAGGATACATTTTATGTAATCTTCTGTAAGACATCAGCTTTGGTTATTAAGTTTTGTTGAAGACTGGTTCGATGTATTTTTGATCGATGCATTAATAAAGGCTTGGTGATTATTCCATCTTCGCGTCTGCATTAACTTAAGCGGTGTATCCTTGGAGGCTAAGGGCCCGGCCCGGAAGGACACTTGCTTCTGTACCATTACAGCTTCGTTTATGTGTGGTTTGTTCGTTACTGTTAGTTGATTATTTGATATGCTTATACGTTCAGATTACATGCTCTGTTTAAGTTGAATCATTGAAGTTTCTACGGATAGAATTAGTGTATGTTGACTCTGTATCAAGTTATTTATCCTTTCAAGAGTTAATCGCACATTCTTACTGTTATATTACAGAGCTGTTATACTAAAACATTCGTGTGGTGTGCGTTCCTAATTTATCAGTATTGTTCTATAATTCAGTCATTGCTTTTGCTGTTCCATTAGTGTGATCTGTGTGAATCACCTTTAGAGTGACAGAATGTTCTTTGATTGCAAAGAGTGTATAGATTGAGTTTGGTTATAACCCGTGGGACTTAGTTATTCAATTGTTGTTCCATTCTAGAGTAGTTGTTCCATTTCAGAATTACTGTTTAATCCTTTATTCGCCTTGCTGTTCCATTTACTTGCAGTTGTTGGTTTGTTGTGAGAGATGATCTAAGGCTGTAGTGAGCAGTAGTAGTCACTGTCTAGCTCCCAGGCTCGTGATCTATGCTCTAGTTCCTTTTCTATCAGTTTCTGAAGGGATGGGTTATCATTGCCGAACCCTTGGTGATAAGTTATTGAGTTTTACGAGTGTGTGATTTATTTCTTTAAAGTAATTTGATTTCGGTTAAGCATCCAGTTTACTCTTGTATTTCTTAAGCCTTGTTAAACTTTGTACTACTAGCATTACTGCGACAAATGAGCCTCGGATTGAGTCACTCTTTGTAATGACAAAACGCTCTCGGGTTGACATATTAATGTGAGGTAATTAGAGGTGAAGAGACCCTTCATAGCTCCACCCAGAGACAAGGCAAATAACCCAGTTTTAGAGCCGGATGTAGATGATCCTCACGTGCAACCTGATCATTGTAGTGGGGACCAGGCCGACAATGCTACTATCAGTGAGGGCCGTGACGGTAATTAATTTCCACTTATAATTTTTTCTAATTATAACTTGATGGTTGTCCTTATAACTTTTTTTTTTAAATGACAGAGAATGTTTCCCTTGAGGATCTTAACACCAGAGAGGAAGACAGGGCAACAGTCTCAACGACGACAACTGGTGCACCAGGTAAATAATCTCATTGCAATTTTTTTTATTAATATTACCGAAATAGTTCAATGATATTTATAAAATGACAATTAAAATTTAATATTATCTATTTTTGTAGGCGATGCCCTGTCACTGGATGAGACCAGACATCGTGACAACGCAACTAGGTCAGCGGCGACAACTGGTGCACCAGGTAAATAATATCATTGCAAATTTTTTTATTAATATTACTGAACCAGTTCAATGATATTCAAAATCTGACAATTAAAATTTAATATTATCTATTTTTGTAGGTGATGCCCCATCTCTGGATGAGACCAGACATCGTGACAACGCAACTAGGTCAGCGGTGACAACTGGTGCACCAGGTAAATAATCTCATTGCAATTTTTTTTATTAATATTACTGAACTAGTTCAATGATATTTAAAAACTGACAATTAAAATTTAATATTATATGTTTTTGTAGGCGATGCCCCATCACTGGATGAGCCCAAACATCGTGAATATGCAACTAGGTCAGCAGTGCGGGTCGAAAGGCATGAAACAGGAGCAGAGCACGATGATATTGATGATGTAATTAGGGGCTTTAAAAATAGGAACAAGAAAAAGAAAATTTGATAATGTAAAATATTGTATTATTATAAGACAAACGTTACCATACTTGGAACGTTTTTTGCATTATATAAAAAACTCATTTATCATACTATTTTTATGTCAAGCATTAATTGCAATGTTTCCTTGCGTACTTTTTGTTGAATTGTTTTTTTATTAGTTATTGAATATTTTTTTTTTATGCTCATGAAAGTAAAAAATGAAATATAGATTGGGTATTGGGGAATTGAGAGTGATGTGAGGGGGGGGAGAGGGGCCATAAGAGATTCCACCTTCACGTGGTTGGCCTTGTTAAGTAGAGAATAATTTATTGGAGCGATTTAATCTTGGAACAAACCTCCCTCGATCCAGCGTAGCAACAAAAAAGTCACTGTTGACTTAGTTGCTACTTTTTCAGATCGTGGGAGGCTTGTTCCAAGTTCATGTGACTCCAATAAATTTTTCTTGAAATGAAGAGGAGCTTATTTAGGTATGTTTTGACATTTTCAACATATGTTCTAACATTATCATAAGAATGCATCTTAGAGTAAAAAATACTACATCAATTACTTGTATTTATTGTATAGATAATGATGGATTTTGATTGACTTGGAAGTGCAGGTACAAATCTTCTTGCATCATGAGCAATACAACTTGTCAACCAGGGTCATGTCCAAGATATTTTTGCTTGTGCGCTTGACCAGGTTCGTAATGTCACATTTTGTAAGTTCCTTTAGAGTTCATAATTCAATATTAAGCTTGTTCATGATTATTATCTAGGTTTTTTGTATGTGTTTTTTCATCTATTTGATTGTAATCAACTCTGCATGTTTCCGGTTGTTCACTATGATTTCTCCCATTACCACTCCCAGGATGAATTCGACTTTATTGTTACATAGGTTACTTTATTGTTACTATGATTTCTCCATTTACGATTTCATAGGTTACATCATGTAAAGTTGTCAATCTCAAGTTGGTGATGAGCTTTAGTTCTCCAGATTTGGGGCTTTTCTGATATTTTCTCCCTCATGTCATTCCTGCATCACCTCGTTGTTTGAGCATGCCAATTGTCTACCACTTGTACCAATTGGCACATGTCAATCCCTGAGTGGTGCCACATTTCACCTATTTTCGGTGAGAGTTTAGGGTTTCTCTAACATAGCTTCAGAAATCCGATTCAGTGCCTGCTTGAATATTGTCACATAATACTCATGGTTTGGATTGATGAGCATGTTCTGAATGGTTGGTTGATTCATAAGAACCACCCATATAGTCATCTTGAGATATTTCGGAAGTTTTCTCGGGTTTCCTTTTTCACCGTTTCTAGTGGGTGGGATGGTGTGGGGTGATCCATCAATACTGGTGCTCTTGTAGTAGGGAATTTGTTTTTGGGGATATAAAGGAGCATTTGATGTAGATATCCCATTAGATGCATTCATAGATGGGCATGAGAGGTCAAGAATTTAAATTAAAAATATGCAACCTCTAGCATGGCAACCTGAAGGCCGCGAGAGACACTGGTTAAAGATTGTTTTGTGCTAGCCTTAATATAGTCGTGATTTCTTTCTATTATCTTAATGCAAATATATAGTCCGGTCTCATTAAAATGGGGATTGTGGTTGTATTTCTCTTTGGT
Organism: Pinus albicaulis; assembly: GCA_034641835.2. Lineage (NCBI taxonomy): Eukaryota > Viridiplantae > Streptophyta > Pinopsida > Pinales > Pinaceae > Pinus > Pinus albicaulis. Next base: position 835,795,309 of record CM076572.1, on the reverse strand, counting down.
TGTTTCTCTCTTAATGCTCCAGAAGTTGCCAAAAGTTGCGATAGTTGTTTAGTTTGCCTGTTACAACTTAAAAGTGGTTTTTAGCAATGGGAGTCATGTTTTTAAGGTTCATACTAATATGAAGATCTTGTAATTCTATATTCAGCATAAGAGAAGATGGCCTCTGCTTTGGGTAGTATGACAACAATTGCCACATCTACCTCATTGGGTAACAATGGAAAGGGGAAGAATTTGGGTGCAATGTTTGATAATTATGGCAGACAATTGTCTTCTCTTTCAGTTTTTTCACCCATTCCCTTTAATCGCTCAAGCAGAAGAGGGACTCTGAGATTACGCGACAGAGAGAAGGTAGTTAATACAAGAGCTATGGAAAGGGAGTTGTACTTCAACAAGGATGGCTCAGTGACAAAAAAATTGCAGGTCAGAGAAAAAATTATGTTTAAAGGAAGGTCACCTGTGTTAGAGTCGGTCCTTACAGCCCTCCGTCAGAGATCATTTCACTTTTTGCATATCATTTTTAGGTGTCTCGCTCAATCCACTTCGTTGAATTTTGCTAGGAGCATGCCATTGACTTATGAGGGGTCTTCTTGTCTTGTGTTTCCTCATGCTTGTACCGGCAGGGCTAATTAAAATTCCTCAAAAATCACTGAAATTCATGGTCATTTCATTCATGGTCATATATGATTAGTTTCGTTAAAAAGAGTCTTTAGTCCTAGAGTCTAGGGTTTTCAGTCCTTTGCATACATGTAATAAAAGCCCGCAGGCCATGAGGTTGGTTTCGAAAGATTCTCGTTTCATATTTTTATTATCAAAAACATTTGAAGACATTTCTAGTCCAAAACTCTGTTTTGGAACTAGAAATTGTCTAATTTCATTTTTTGTAATAATTGTATTTATTTCACCATAAGAAGTTCCAGAGCAAGCCTCTGATCTTTTCCAAAGCCAAATGCCGCATCCCTGCAAAAGACAACCAAGTATCATCAGTCCAAGATTCAGAAAAATAATGAAAAAGCCAAAGGACAGCATTCTTTAAAATGATCAAATGACAAAGTGCCGAACATTATAAAAGTGGGTTATGGAACAAATTTAAAATCAAATCTGATTTTATGAGATATTTTTCTTCACATATAAGCCATGGAAAACCATTCATTCGCACAAATTCTCAAGGCAGAAGTCGAAGTGGTGAAGTTGAAGGCCGAAATCGTGTTTTACAAAGTGTGGACCAGAACTGGAGGTGTGCGCTACGCGCAGAGGAGGCGCGCTACTCATATAGAGCGCGCTACGCATATAACCTCCCCAGCTTGTGTAAAACGACAAGTGCGCTACGCATATGGAGCGTGCTATGCGTTGGGTAAGAGCACTACCCATATAGTCTCAGAGCCGAATTTATTTTTGCCCTTGCGTCCAGTTTCACGCCCAAACGCCTCAATCGGCTTGCAAGTAGGTTCTCCATGATTGTTAAGTGATTTTTGAATATGATTGTAGTGTGTTTGATGTGGGGAAATAAGTATTTGGTGAGGAGAAATGTGTAAACCCTAGGATCATTGAAAATTCATTTCTCAGGGTTTTGAAAGATATGTTGACAGTCTTGTGAAGGGTTTGCAAACTTTTGTGATTGATATATATGCTCATGCCTATATTGTCTGTGGCGCCCCGGCACATTATGTACATCATCCTCACGCCCTTTCTTTGCCATTTTACCACTGCTATCACTATGATTGTCATCCTCATTTTAGCACTGCTCCTTATTCATGTTTTCACATAGTCTCATGTTCACTTGTCTGTATCCTCTATTGACATTATCGAAACACTGTTGTCATTGCTATTGTTTTACTATGGTCATTTTCACATCGTTTCCTATTCTCCATTGAAAAAACATAGTCCCATACTCATTTTCCCTTTGACAAAATTTAGCCAACATTACAAAGGCTGTACACTACATTACACTGTTTACTCATTTGTCAAAGCAGTGACTGTTTTTATGCCAATTCCCTTGTGATCAAAGCAGTGACTATTTTTATGCCAATCCACTTGACAGAGCCATTATCACTGTGGCTTGTTTTCCTATGATACTTTGATACATATATGACATATTTGGGTTTTGAGCATACATTGAAACTTTGTCTTCACTACACCTATATCAACATACATATTGCAGACATCTTGTTTTCAAAGCCATGTCAGAGATGGATTCAGTTTATGAGCAGGAGTATGACAGTGATTCCACAGTAGAGGATAATGTGCCACGGAGATCTCATAAAATTGGAAAAGGTGGTAAACATCTCAAGGAGGAGCCTACTTCTTTGGCTCAATTGCAAGCTTTCCCGCTTGCAATGGATTGTTTTCAGCGTCAGTCATGTTTTCAATACTGTGAGATGATTTCACAAACCCAGCATCATCATGAACTAGCTCGCCTATTTGTTCTACATTTACATGATGGCCGTGTAAACCTCGCTGGAGTAGATTTCATTCTGTCACGAGAGACTATTGCTCAGGCCACCGGGATACCAAATGTAGGAGAGGAATGGAACAAACGTCAGCAGTTAGAGAAATTCCACTATGAGCCATACATCAAACCTGGGTATATGAGGCACTTGAGCAGGGTTTTTCCTTTCAGATTCCTGAAAGATGAGTTTGCACCATTGATGAAACTCATCATTTGGTATTTCAGTTGCGAGGGTATATTCTTGCGTCTCTATGCGTACCATGTCCATTTTTTGATGCATTTCACGAGGGTACGTATGATGAAAATTTCGTACTTCATGTATCGCAACATAGAGAGGATGATGATTTTTGTACAGAAGAAGACCCCAGCACAGCAGCATAGAAGTATATATCATTACGCTCTAATCAAGATCGTAGTGATACATCAGTTGACACAACAGGGCATTACTTGGGAGGATTTCATCTCCCGTGACTTCTTTACAGCGCCACAGCCGCCTCCCGAGGTAGTTTATGATGAGGGAGAGCCTTCACACCAGCCTGACATTCCTGAGATTGAACATATCAGTGCTCCATTGTATGTGACATACCAGCGAGGCCACAGGGCCTTATTTGCAGCTACACAACGAGTACTATCTCCACCCGGGGTGGAAGGGGTCTCATTGACTCCATCAACAGAGCGAGTATTATCTCCACATGATGTGGAAGGGGTCTCACCTTCTTCTTCAGCACAGGCACAGATCCAAGACAGGGGAAAGAGGCCCATGCATGATGAGGGCCCTTAAGGAGGCCGGGACACTGATTTCACGATCATTGATGTTGATGCGAGCTCTCCTATCTCGAAATTGAAAGATATCATCCAGGAGCAAAGGGCCGGGAATGACACGCTGAAAGAGAAATTGCAGAGGGCTCAGTGGGTGATAACCTATCTAGAGCAGTGTAACAAACAGCTAGAGGATGAGCACACACTGTTAGAGCTGCGACGAATCCGTGAGGATCGACAATTGGCCCGGAAGAGACCAGGCGATATGACACCAGCTGATCGAGATTCTTGCCTCACGCATGTTAACATTCATCTGGAGAAGTTGTTGGCAAAGGCCAATAGAGACAAAGACATGCTTCATCACATGAAAGGTCATTATTGGGCTCGCATGCATGTCTGCAAAGCAAAAATGAAGATTCTGAAGAGGAGGTCGAGCAGAGCACTCAAACGGCGGAAAAGGCCCGATCCACTTTGGATTTTGGAGAAGGCTTCATTGGCTAGGCATGATACAAGATGGAGGGTCTTCACTCTGAATTTGAGCAAATTCGGAGAAATTTTTGTCATTTTGAAATATTTTGGTCTCAAAACAGATTTTTCCGCTATACGAGTAGCGCGTCGACGTGCTCGCTTATGATTGGGACACTTGCTGAAGGAAAACTTTATATTTTTGGGTTTTTCATGGTAAGTTATGCATGCTCCAGTATTTCCGAAGCATTTCATTAAGTTCTGGATGATCAAAAGGCCCAAAAACATCATGAAAACCACCTTTCTGCCACCTTTTGCACCAGCAGGAAGTACTTCTGGGAGAATACAGTTTTGGAGGGGAAAATGAGCTCCAAATTGGGAAATTACACTTGGGTTGGATAGCCAACATCCAGTGCTTTCCAACGAGCTATCATGAGCTCAATTTGGATGCCAGGAAGTGCCCCAAAAGCAGGCTTAAAGACGCGCTACGCGTATGGCTCACGCGTGCTACGCATATAGATTTTTGGTCAATTTTTCACCTTCCAACTCAGAATTTTGGCCAGTTGGACCAGTTTTGCTTGTAAATGTAATTTTTGAGTTGTCTTGATATAATTTTATGGTTGGCATGTAACTTGGACTCACTTTTACCTATTCTAGAAGATTCACTCTCAAAAAAGTGAAAATCAAGTAAATGAATCAGTTTCCTCCCTTTTAGAGGCAAGTTGTTAGCTGCCTAGATTTTAGCTCCTTGATTAGAATTTGGTTGAAACTGATCCCAGAAGAAGGAATTCGACCCCTAGAGGCATGGGAAGGGGTTAGAGTGATCTATATATTGTAATTTCTGAGACACTTTCATGGTTGGACTCTTGGGAGAACTTTGGCACACTATTGTACATATTTTTCATATTTTGGCTAAGGAAAGATTAGAGGTTTTGCAGCACCTGTTGGGATTCTTGTGGCTTTCAGTTCTTGATGGTGTTTTCTCTCATTTTATTGTAATTTCTTTCATGTTTTATGTATTCCATTATCTTCTTATGATTCTGAAACTAAATGAATGAGTAAATGAGGTTGAATCCATTGTTTACAGTGTTCTGCCTTTAAATTTGTTTAGTTTTACATGTTTTCACCCATTTGGAGAGGATCCATGTTCACCCTTGCCCTCTTCAGCTCCTTGTCATTCTGATCCATCCATATACCCAATAAAAATCATCAATACTACTACCTACCTCGCCCCAACTCGAAATCTGCAAAGATCTGGCCTTATCCCCGGACTCAAAATTTGTTTTTCCCATTTCTCCAAAAAAAACCCAAAAAATCAAAATCAGACTTTCCTATCTCTTTACTAGCCTAAAATCAGTTTTCCTTGTTCATTATAAGTCATCTCAACCCATTTGAAGATATTTTGCTGAGATAGACCCAGAGAGAGCCCTCTCCTGTCCTCGTAGGGCTAGCTACGAGGCTGAGCGTGGTTTGATGTAGCCTTGAGTCTTACCTTATTTCAGCCTAAGGTATATTTGAGCACTAACATAGTGGTGACCATACTCGGGAGTAAAATCTCAATGGTTTGCTTGTTGATGTGTTTGTTTCATGAGTCTTAGACAGAGTCTGAAGTGACGCCAGGTAGCTTTCGAAATGCTTTTTCCATGCATAAGCGGAAGTAGATAAACGCTGCTTCAGTCGATCTCCGGTTAGATTTTGAATGTAGCACTTGATTTGCAAAATCACCCCAGTATACTTGTTCGTTCTAGACCTTTGGATGATTGAGTCTAGAAGTCGACAGACTGAAGATAATTGATTGTGTTCCTTGACATTTTCCCAAGTAGATCAATACACTGGCTTCAAGAAGGCATACCAGATCAAATCCTGATCCAAATCTGCCTCCAGTATATGAAAACCCCAACCTAACCCCAAGAATTTTCCGTCGAGAAGCTCCTATTTTTCCTTTGGTCAAATCTCACTCATACCCCACTGTTTTTGAATACATTGATGATATTGAGTTTGATGATCAGTTTGAGTTATCATTGTTTGAAACCAAATCTGAAAGTGCCATTGGGTCTACCGTTATCAATCCTGAGTTCATCAAATATTTAGAAGTTGAGCAAGCAAATAGATCTATTGATAATTATATTCTGAATCTGCAAAATTCCATTATGGCGACCAACATTCCTGCACTCATTGAATCTGCTTCAAAAACTCTTGGGCCATCTGAGATTGCATCCGGTTCTCGGATTTCCACTGAACCTCCTTTTATTCCTACCATTCTCGTACAGCCTGAGATTTCTGATCAACAATTAGAAGTAGTTTCTCCTCCATCTCCACCGCATACACCTCGTTCACCTACTGCTCCCGTTCCACCGGTTTCTCCGAGACAACAGTTTATAAATCTGCCAAGAGCCATGGCTGCCAGATTTGCACCTCTTGCTTTGCCGGCCAATTTGGATCCTATGCCTGTTGATTATCAGAGCAAGATTCCCATATTTAATGGCACACCACAGATTATATCCGCTCAGCAGCATATTGTCAGAATGATAGATTTCTTGGATCTGCATGAAATTGATGCAGAACATTTTTCTATGAGATTGTTTGCCCAGACTTTTGGAGGAGAGGTTCGTAAATGGTTCAGAGATTTACAGGCCAGAAATATCAACACATTACAGGAACTTCAGAATCAATTTCTAGATCGGTGGGAGACGAAGAAAGATCCGTTGCAAATCACTTCCGAGTATACTAGCATCAAGCGTAATCCTGGTGAGTCAGTTTAGGATTATATTATTAGATTCAATACAGTTTATAATGCAATCCCAGATGACTTAAGACCGTCTAAAAAGTCAGCTCTTCTTAAATTCCTGGATGGTTTTGATCCAGAGATGGCTTATTCACTACGAGACAGAGATCCGCCTACCTTAGAAGATATGCAGAAGATTTTTGTTAGTGTTGAGGCGAATCTAAATGATAAGAGAGCACGGTTGAAAGCAGAGAAAAGAGTGACCATTAAAGAAGAAGCTTCCACATATACATCCGAACAGCACTTGCTTCATGAGATGGAAAAAATGCTCAAAAGGATAACACTTGACAAACCAGAAACACAGATTCATAATCCAAACTACCGTGGCCAGCAGCAGCCACAGTTCAGAATTAAGCAACGTGAACAATGACCACAAGAGCCAGCAGCCCAGCAGCAGATTAAAACACCTCTTTTGCAGAATTTTGTGAGTCAAGATTCAGACGAGGAAGAAGATGTAGTGGGAGAGCAAAACCACTTCTTTACTCCCGACGATCTGCCTATTTACATTACTGAGGATGAAGAATATGGAGAAATTTCAGTCGCACAGAAAGATGAGGATTTCATTTTAGCAAACGATGTAGATTTAGAGGAAGAATCAGATGAATACCAAAGAGGATATCTGAATGCTTTTTCCACTCAACAGAAGCAGTACTCATTGAGAAATCAAGATGTGCCCATAAATCCAATTCAGAAACAAAAAGAAGCTTCAGCACCAAAGACGGATTCACCGATACCACAGAAGAAAGGAAAAGAGACAATTGATCCCGCAGCTAGTAAAGTATCATCAGCAGAAAAGGAAAATCAGCCAAACATAATGAAGGATAAGGCTGAAAAGAAAGAGGTTCCGGTCAAAGAGGTTGAAAGAGTTTTAGCATTTAGTTTGGAAAATGAAATTTCCAAACTGAAAGTATCTATTCCTTTGACAGAAATCATGAAGAACAGTAGCTACCGGGGTCAAGTCTCCAAAATTCTGAATTTTGATCCAATGTTTGAGACGGTAAATGTTGAAGATGATCAGCCAGAGTTGATATTCGGGCCTGCATTAGATGGTGAGTCCCCTGACAGTGATGTTCCTCCCTTTTATATCAGTTTGAGGTTGCATGAATATGTTTTGCACAATGCCATGTTCGATTCGGGTGCTTCGCACAATCTGATGCCAAAGGCGATCATGGAAAAGTTGGGACTAGACATTACAAGAAAATATCATGATTTGTATTCATTTGATTCCAGCCATGTGAGGTGTATAGGACTCATCAAATATTTGGTTGTAAGTTTAGATCAAATTCCAGCGAAGAATGTCTTAATGGATGTGGTTGTGGCGGACATTCCTCCACGATTTGGGATGCTCCTTTCTAGATCTTCGGGAGCAAAGTTGAAAGGTACACTATAGTTAGATTTTTCCTATGCTACAATTCCAGTCTTCGTTCAAATGAGAAAGTTATATCGAGAGCAGAAGATGAAATACATGATAACCAGCAAGGAGAAGCCAATCAATCATCCTATAAATTATGTACATACCGACTTAGAATCGTTTGTTTTATTTGCTGATAGTTTTAATGATATAGATAGTCAATTGGTTCAGGCAGAAGATATACCAGAAATCACTGAGAATTTTAGAGAAGTTCTGCAAAAAGAAAGAAGAGAAAATCAAGCTACTGTGAAGCAATCAGCTAAAAATAATGGGCAACAAACAGGAAAAACAGAGCTGGCACAATTTCAGCATCTAGAGGACGATGAAGATGATCTTTGGACCATGGATTTTGATGGCGCAGTGGGTAGTGACGGTGCTGGAATTGGTTTTTGGATTCGTAGTCCGTTTTCCGCTCCGGATAAGGTTCCAAGCAATGTGAGAGTATGTTCCTACAAACTAGCATTTGACTGTTCTAACAATGAAGCAGAATATGAGGCTCTGATTGCTGGCCTTAAGATTCTTAGAAAGCTGAAAGAGAAAAGGATTGCAGTCTATGGTGATTCAGAGTTGGTGATAAAGCAGGTTAAGGGTGAGTTTCAGGCCAAGCATCCTCGCATGAGGGCTTATCGTAATGCAGTTTTAGATATTCTAAAATTATTTTCTGATCATACCTTGACATGTGTGCCTTGCATACAAAATGGTGTTGCTGATGGGCTTGCTAAGGCAGCAAGCAATTTAAAAATTCCAATGAATTCTAGCAACAAGTTCGAGATTCATGTGAAACACCGCCCCACCGTTCCAGACAATCAACGATGTTGGCAAGTCTTTCAGGATGACGAGGAGATTAGTGATTTTCTGCAGAATAAGGGTAAGTTTAAAGACACCTCCATAGATACAGAACATGATGATGGTAATGATGATATAGAAATAAACCAAATGGAAGTACTGCAACTTAAAGATAACATCATTCCTAAGGGGTTGATTCCTTTGGAGGAACTTTTTGATCAAGACGATGTAGCCCGCAAACCGACATTGAGGCCGACTGAAAAAGGTGTTGAGGAGGTAAATATTGGGACAGCTGAGAATCCCAAGATGGTAAAGTTATCAAAGTCATTGTCACCAAAGGTAAAGGCAGAATATGTTAAATTTTTGTCTTCATTTTCTGATGCTTTTGCGTGGGATTACTCAGATCTAAAAACATATGACACTAACATCATTCAGCATACTATCCCCATTAAACCAAATCAGAAGCCTTTCCGTCAAAAGTTGAGGAGAATCAATCCAAAGCTGCTACCATCGATTGAAAAAGAGGTAAACAGGTTGTATAAGTCAGGAATCATTGTGCCTATCCGATTTTCAGATTGGATATCAAATTTGGTGCCCGTGAGAAAGAAAATAGGTGAGATCCGTTTATGTATCGATTTCATAAATTTGAATAAGGTATCATTAAAAGAAAATTATCCGCTGCCAAAAATGGATCATATATTGCAGCGAGTAGTTGGAGCATCAAGGATGTCACTACTCGACGGCTATTCAGGTTATAATCAGATTTTAGTGCATGAAGATGATCGTGACAAGACTGCGTTCACCACTCCATGGGGAACGTTTCATTATGCAAAAATGCCGTTTGGTTTGAAGAATGCAGGCGCCACCTTTCAGCGTGCAATGGACATGGCTTTTGCCAATGAGAAAGATGTGTTTTTGGTTGTTTACCTTGATGATTTAACTGTGTTTTCAAATTCTGATGAGGAACATTTATATCATTTGAAAGTTGTTTTCCAGAAGTGCAGAAAATATGGCATTTCGCTGAATCCGAAAAAGAGCCTATTTGCCATGGATGAAGGCAAGCTCCTTGGCCACATCATATCGAAATACGGCATTCGTGTTGACCCTGCACGTGTGGAAGCCATCCAGCAGATTGAACAGCCCCGGAACAAGAAAGAAATACAGTCCTTTAATGGTAAAATGAATTTTCTGCGTCGTTTCATTCCAAATCTTGCTGAGCATCTTAGAGAAATCACGAATATGCTGAAAAAGGACAGTCAGGTAAAGTGGACAGAAGAGGCGGTGAAATCATTCAATTTGGTAAAGATAGCTCTTTCTTCAGCCCCTATTTTGATCAGCCCGGACTACACGCAGGACTTCATTTTGTTTTCGTTTGCTTTTGAGCACACTTTGGCAGCTGTTTTAATGCAGAAAAGGGATGGAGTTGAGAAGCCCATTGCTTTTTTCAGTCGGATTATAAGGGACGGAGCATTGAAATACAATATTATTGAGAAACAAGCACTTGCGCTTGTAAAGGCCTTGAAAGATTTCCGTGTGTATATACTGCATTCCCACATTATAGCATACGTTCCTAACGCAGCAGTTAAAGATGTTTTGGTACAAGCAGATCCAGAGGGAAGACGGGGTAAGTGGATCGTTGCGTTGTTAGAATACGATGTGGAGATTAAACCGACCAAGCTGATCAAAGGACAAGGACTCACCAAGCTGATGGCTGAAACAAATCTGCATGCTCTAGATATAAATTTGATCGCTGCCATGTCCGATGAAGATGAGGAAAGTACGTCAGTTCAGGTATCTGATATTTTTGTTTCTTCCCCTTGGTATGCTGACATTTTATACGTGCTTCAGAATTTGTCTCCACCTCCCGGGATGCCTAGAAATAAGAGTAGAACATTGAAGTTGAGAGCTGCAAAGTTTTTCATATTGAATTCTGCATTGTATTGGAAAGACCCTGGTGGAATGTTGTTGAATTGTTTGGTAGAGGAGGAAGCCAAAAGAGTTTTGGAGGACTTTCATAGAGGAGATTGCAGGGGCCATCTGTTTTGGAAAACCACAACGAATAAGATTCTAAGGGCAGGTTACTATTGGCCTTCTTTGTTTTCTGATGTATATAAGGCTGTTAAGAATTGTCACGAATACCAAATTTTCGAAGGGAAGCAGAAACTACAGCCTTTGCCTCTCAAACCAATTGAATTTAGTGCACCATTCCAATAGTGGGGATTGGATTTCATCATGGAAATCCATCCAGCATCTTCCGGATAGCATAGATGGATATTGACAGCTACGGATTACTTCACAAAGTGGATCGAGGCGATTCCCACTCGACAGGCCACGGATGCGGTAATTATCTCTTTTCTTGAAAACAATATTCTGTCACGTTTTGGGTGTCCTAGTAAGATAATCGTAGATAATGCAGCGGCCTCCAAGTCTAAGAGGATGGTTGAATTTTTCTATAAGTACAATATCAGCTTAGGACATTCGACTGCCTACCATCCGCAAGGAAATGGTCTGGCAGAATCTTCAAATAAGTCCTTGGTGAATATCATTAAGAAATTGCTGGAAATCAATAAAAAGGGCTGGCACAAGAAATTAGTGGATGCACTATGGGCTGATAGGGTAAGTCAAAAAAATTCTATTGGCATGTCTCCTTTCGAGTTGGTGTACAGGATAGACACGATTTTTCCTACTTCGCTTGCTGTCCCGGTAGTCAAATTGCTTCAGGAAGCTAGTAGTGAGGAAGATCCCATGCAGTGGAGGATTAGTCAGATGATTCATTTACAGTAGACACGGGAGGAGGTCTTTCAAAATACTTTCAAGTTGCAGGAGTGCATAAAGAAAATTTATGACAGGAAGGCAAAAGCAGATAAGTTTCAGCTGGATGAGGTGGTTCTGAAATGGGATGCTCGGAATGAAGATAAGGGAAAGCACGACAAATTTGAGAACCTATGGAAGGGTCCTTTCAAGATAGCAGTGTATCGTGGTCAAAACATATTTCTTCTCAAGGAAATGAATGGAAATTATTGTCCTGGAGGGCCGATCAATGGTTGGCTGCTAAAGCGATACCACTTCTGAGTATTTTATGCTGATTTCATCATCATTGTATATATCATTTTACTTCTGTTCTATTGCAAGTGGGTACTGATCTCTCATCTTCAGTCTGGGGCCCGGAGCGAAGGCTATAATTCTGGAGATGGAGGTTAGTTGGTTTGAAGTTTTTCAAGTCAGTTTTATCAGTATTTTCATTTTAAAAATCGAGTCAGTTTTGGTCAAATTTCAGTTGGCTTTCAGTTAAGTTTACAGTCAATAAATGTATCAAAAGTTTTGTGTTATCTGTTGAAATAATGACTCCATCGCCAAATGGATGAAGGCACTGTCTGACTCCCCTAGAGATCTGTCGTTCTTGGCATCTCCTTGGAGCCACCATCCCCATTGGAGCCAATGTTAGAGTCGGTCCTTACAGCCCTCCGTCAGAGATCAGTTCACTTTTTGCATATCATTTTTAGGTGTCTCGCTCATTCCACTTCGTTGCATTTCGCTAGGGGCATGCCATTGAATGACAAGGGGGCCTGGTTTTCTTGTGTTTCCTCATGCTTGTACCTGCAGGGCTAATTAAAATTCCTCAAAAAATCACTGAATTTCATGGTCATTACATTCATGGTCATAAATGATTAGTTTCGTTAAAAAGAGTCTTTAGTCCTAGATTCTAGGGTTTTCAGTCCCTTGCATACATGTAATAAAAGCCCGCAGGCCATGAGGTTAGTTTCAAAGGATTCCTATTTCATGTTTTTATTATCAAAAAAATTTGAAGACATTTCTAGTCCAAAACTCTGTTTTGGAACTAGAAATTGTCAAACTTCATTTTTTGTAATAATTTTATTTGTTTCACCAAAAGAAGTTTCAGAGCAAGCCTCTGATCTTGGCCTAAGCCAAATGCCAAATCCCTGCAAAAAACAACCAAGTATCATCAGTCCAAGACTTAGAAAAAGTAAGGAAAAGCCAAAGAACAGCATTGTATTAAGTGATCGAATGACAAAGTGCCAAACATTATAAAAATGGGTCATGAAGCAAATTTAAAATCAAATCTGATTTTATGAGATATTTTTCTTCACATATAAGCCATGGAAAACAATTCATTTGTCAAATTCTCAAGGCAGAAATCGAAGTGGTGAAGTTGAAGGCCAAAATCGTGTTTTACAAAGTGTGGACCAGAACTGGAGGTGCGCGCTACACGCAGAGAAGGCGCGCTACTCATATAGAGTGCGCTACGCATATAGACTCCCCAACCTGTGTAAAATAACAAGGGCGCTACGTGTATGCAGCGCGCTACGCACTGGGTAAGCGCGCTACGCACATAGTCTCAGAGCTAAAAAAAAATTTCCCTTGCGTCCGGTTTGATGTCAAACACCTCAAGTGGCTTGCAAGTAGGTTCTTAATGGTTGCTCAGTAAATTTTGAACATGATTGTAGTGTGTTTGATGTGGGGAAATAAGCATTTGATGAGGAGAAATGTGTAAACCCTAGGTTCATTGCAAATTCATTTCTCAGGGTTTTGAAAGATATGTTGATAGTCTTGTGAAGGGTTTGCAAACTTCTATGATTGATATATATGCTCATGCCTATATTGTCTGTGGCACCCCTTCTCATTATGTACATGATCCTCACGCCCTTTCTTTTCCATTGCACCACTGCTGTCACTATGATTTTCATCCTCATTTTAGCACTGCTCCTTATTCATGTTTTCACATAGTCTCATGTTCACTTGTCCATATCCTCCATTGACATTATCGGAACACTGTTGTCATTGCTATTGTTTTATTATGGTCATTGCCACTATTTCCTATTCTCTATTGACAAACACAGTCTCATTCTCATTTTCGCTTTGACAAATCTTGGCCAGCATTGCAAAGGATGTACACTACATTACACTTTTTCTACTCATTTGTCAAATTCCCTTGCAATCAAAGCAGTGACTACTTTTATGCCAGTCCACTTAACAGAGCTATTACCACTGTGGCTTATTTTCTTATGATGCTTTAGTACGTATCTAACATATTTGGGTTTTGAGCATACATTGAAACTTTTGACTTCACTACACTTATATCAACATACATATTGTAGACATCTTGTTTTCAAATCCATGTCAGAGACGGATTCAGTTTATGAGTAGGAGTATGACAGTGATTCCACAGCAGAGGGTAATGTGCCATGGAGGTCTCACAAAAGTGGCAAAGGTGGTAAGAATCTCAGGGAGGAGCCTACTTCTTTGGCTCAATTGCAGGCTTGCCCGCTTGCAATGGATTGTTTTCAGCGTCAGTCATGTTTTCAATACTGTGAGATGATCTCACAAACCTAGCATCATCGTGAACAAGCTCGTCTATTTGTTCTACATTTACATGATGGCCGTGCAAACCTCGCCGGAGTAGATTTCATTCTGTCACCAGAGACTATTGCTCAGGCCACCGGGATACCAAATATAGGAGAGGAATGGAACAAACGTCAGCAGTTAGAGAAATTCCACTATGAGCCATACATCAAACCTGGGTTTATGAGGCACCTGAGCAGGGTTTTTCCTTTCAGATTCCTGAGGGATGAGTTTGCACCATTGATAAAACTCATCATTCGGTATTTCAGTTGTGAGGGCAGATTCTTGCGTCTTTATGCGTACCATGTCCGTTTGTTCATGCATTTCACGAGGGTGCGTATGATGAACATTCCGTACTTCATGTATCGCAACATAGAGAGGATGATGATTTTTTCACAGAAGAAGACCCCAGCACAACAGCATAGAAGTATATATCATTACGCGGTGATCAAGATCGTAGTGGTACATCAGTTGACACAGCAGGGCATTACTTGGGAGGATTTCATCTCCCGTGACTTCTTCACAGCGCCACAGCCGCCTCCCGAGGTAGTTCATGATGAGGGAGAGCCTTCACATCAGCTAGAAATTCTTGAGATCGAGCATATCAGTGCTCCATTGTATGTGACATACCAGCGAGGCCACAGGGCCTTATTTGCAGCTACACGACGAGTACTATCTCCACCCGGGGTGGAAGGGGTCTCGTTGACTCCATCAGCAGAGCGAGTATTATATCCACATGATGTGGAAGGGGTCTCGCCTTCTTCTTCAGCACAGGTATAGATCTAGGACAGGGGCAAGAGGCCCATGCATGATGAGGGCCCTTCAGGAGGCCGGGACACTGATTTCACGATCATTGATGTTGATGCGAGCTCTCCTAGCTCGAAACTGAAAGAGATCATCCAGGAGCAAAGGGACGAGAATGACACGCTGAAAGAGAAATTGCAGAGGGCTCAGTGGGTGATAAACTATCTGGAGCAGCGTAACAAACATCTAGAGGATGAGCACACACTGTTAGAGCTGCGGCGAATCCATGAGAATCAACAATTGGCCCGGAAGAGACCAGGCGATATGACACCAGCTGATCGAGATTCTTGCCTCACGCATGTTAACATTCATTTGGAGAAGTTTTTGGAAAAGGCCAATAGAGACAAAGACATGCTTCATCACATGAAAGGTCATTATTGGGCTCACATGCATGTCTGCAAAGCAAAAATGAAGATTCTGAAGAGGAGGTCGAGCAGAGCACTAAAACGACGGAAAAGGCCTGATCCACTTCAGATTTTGGCCAAGACTTCATTGGATAGGAATGATACATGATGGAGGGTCTTCTCTCCAAATTTGAGCAAATTCGGAGAAATTTTTGTCATTTTGAAATATTTTGGTCTCAAAATAGATTTTTCCACTATACGAGTAGCGCGTCGACGCGCTCGCTTATGATTGGGACACTTTCTGAAGGAAAAATTTATATTTTTGGGTTTGTAATGGTAAGTTATGCACGCTCTAGTATTACCGAAGCATTTCATCAAGTTCTGGATGATCAAAATGCCCAAAAACATCATGAAAACCACCTTTCTGCCACCTTTTGCACCAGCAGGAAGTACTTCTGGAAGAATGAAGTTTTGGAGGGGTAAATGAGCTCCAAATTTGGAAATTCCACTTGAGTTGGATAGCCAACATCTAGGGCTTTCCAACTAGCTATCGTGAGCTCAATTTGGATGCCGGTAAGTGCCCCAAAAGCAGGCTGTAATATGCGCTACGCGTATGGCTCAGGCGCGCTACGCATATAGATTTTTGGTCAATTTTTCACCTTCCAGCTCAGAATTTCGGCCAGTTGGACCAGTTTTGCTTGTAAATGTAATTTTTGAGTTGTCTTGATGTAATTTTATGGTTGGCATGTAACTTGGACTCAATTTTACCTATTCTAGAAGATTCACTCTCAAAAAAGTGAAAATCAAGTAAATGAATCAGTTTCCTCCCTTTTAGAGGCAAGTTGTTAGCTGCCTAGATTTTAGCTCCTTGATTAGAATTTGGTTGAAACTGATCCCAGAAGAAGGAATTCGACCCCTAGAGGCATGGGAAGGGGTTAGAGTGATCTATATATTGTAATTTCTGAGACACTTTCATGGTTAGACTCTTGGGAGAACTTTGGCACACTATTGTACATATTTTTCATATTTTGGCTAAGGAAAGATCAGAGGTTTTGCAGCACCTGTTGGGATTCTTGTGGCTTTCATTTCTTGATGGTGTTTTCTCTCAGTTTATTGTAATTTCTTTCATGTTTGATGTATGCCATTATCTTCTTATGCTTCTGAAACTAAATGAATGAGTAAATGAGGTTGAATCCATTGTTTATAGTGCTCTGCCTTTAAATTTGTTTAGTTTTACATGTTTTCGCCCATTTGGAGAGGATCCATGTTCACCCTTGCCCTCTTCAGCTCCTTGTCATTCTGATCCATCCATATACCCAATCAAAAGCATCAAGACTACTGCCTACCTCGCCCCAACTCGAAATCTGCAAAGATCTGGCCTTATCCCCAGACTCAAAATTTGTTTTTCCCATTTCTCCAACAAAAACCCAAAAAATCAAAATCAGACTTTCCTATCTCTTTACTAGCCTAAAATCAGTATTCCTTGTTCATTATAAGTCATCTAAGCCCCTTTGAAGATATTTTTCCGAGATAGACTCGGAGAGAGCCCTCTCCTGTCCTCGTAGGGCTAGCTACGAGGCTGAGCGTGGTTTGATGTAGCCTTGAGTCTTACCTTATTTCAGCCTACGGTATATTTGAGTGCTAACAACCTACACGTGAAACTTCACTGCGTTGGATCTTTCCTTGTCCAGTTATATTCGATTTTAATGTGTTATTTTAATTTTTCATGAAGGGTTGTTTTGGCATATGGTCTGACATTCAATTACACACTTACTGAAAGCATTGTCAATTTGTCTTGCAGGCAATGTGAACAAACTTGCTGATCTTGTTGGAGTCACCCTTGGGGCGAAGGGAAAAATGTTGTCTTGGAGAGCAAGCATGGTTCTCCGAAAATAGTTAATGATGGTGTGACAGTAGCTAAGGAGGTAATTTGTAGATGTGTGCTTTGGTTTTCTTTTTAATGTTGTATTAGTTCCCCCTCTTAAATGTCTTAGATTTGGTAGGCATAATTTGAAAACTCAAAGGTGAAAGGAAACATATTTGTTACCCAGTGGTCTACTTGGCCTATGGACTAGCCACATTAGATTAATGCATAAATCTTTTCACAACAATAAAAGGAAAGGGTTATGGCTGAGTCAAATTTTATTGTTATTGACAGTGTAATGAAATGTATCTCAATGCTATGGTTTTGGCCTTTTTATTGGTTGAATTAGAGGACCCAGCTGAAAATATTGGGGCCAAGTTGGTAAGGCAAGTTGTGGCAAAGACAAATGATTTAGTTGGGGATGGAACCACAACATCTGTTGTTCTTGCACATGTTGGAATATTGAAAAATTCCAGAACAATGAATGGAGAATAAATCTCCCTTCCTCTAACACAGAAAATAAAAATTTCTTTGACAAGAGACAGAGTTTCAATACTTTGAAAACAAACTTCTATTCCCTTCAATAACTCAAAAAAAAACTATTACACTACTTCCTCACTGAGAGGGATTACAAAATTATGACTGCTACAAAACGCAGTGCATAAAACCAACTCACCGTCTGTTCAAAACAAACATACTCTGTCTCTAAGACACTCTGCTGTGTTTTTCCCTTTCGCACTGCTGTGCATACACACTTAAAAATTTACACTCAATTTTTCACTTTTTACACACTGCTATGTAATAAAAAATTTACGTACTGTCTATAAAAAAAACTACCAAGCTTTTTCGACCTTTTTATTTTTATATGCCGGAACATATAAAACATATTATAATAAACCCTCTTTAAAAAAAAAAAAAAATTAAAACTAAATTCTATGGCCCACCTTTCATTTCGCATATGATATATATATAACATATGTATATATTAAACTATCAAAACATTAAAGAACCCTTTCCGTTGGACTTCAAAATTCTGAATAGATTGAATTTCAAACCAAATTTGCATTCCAAAATGGGATGCTGACGTCTGCCTAATTTTAACTCGAATTCTCAATCCAATGTTCCCTATAAAAAATTCGGGTCCAGTTTTCAGGTTTTCAGATTCCCTTCAATTTCATGCGATCCAATATTAATGCTCCACGTGTCCTCCTTTTGAATTTACAAAACTGTCAGGTAAATTTCTGTTTGTTTAATTTCTAGTTGGTGAATTGCGTTAATGCTGGTTGTTGTGTTTAAATACAATCCTGTACAGAAATATGGTTGCGGCCGTCTACAAAAAAAAACTTGCAGGAATTTTAAATGCTAAATTAAATTTCTGGATGGCATGCAAGCAACCTCCAAAAAAAAATGTTGCTGCTGCATCCGTCCTTCTGCTGCAGCAGTTGAAGTTAAAATTCAACAACACAGGGTTTAATAAGTGAGGGTGTAAAGGTAAATTTTTGTCGATAGTACTGGATTAAGATCATCTATTCATTTTTGTAGGGTCTTATGGTGTTTGGTTTTTTAGTTTTGGTTTGGGCTTATTGAGTCTAAGATAGTTTTTGAGTGAAAAAATTGCTATCAGGTATTAAAAAATTTTGGTTCTTTTGTCAAAATTTATGAGCTTGTTAGGAAATACAAAACTGACAATGGTTGTATCTTAAATTTGTGGGAAATAATTTGAAATGAAACCTTTTTGTTTAGGTTGTTGCAACAGGTGCAAACCCCGTTCAAATTACTAGGGGCATTGACAAGACAATAAAGGCCCTTGTTTCGGAACTCAAAATTTTGTCAAAGGAGGTAAACGCTTGCCTTTTGAGTAGGCTGGTTTTCCTTTTTGCTGATGGTTTGGTGTATCTAATTGAATTAGTTTCCTAAGGTATTTTTGGTTGCAAAATCCTTTTCATTTTTCATATAGTATTGGCCTTGTGGAATACATTTGATTGTGTGGTCTTGTTAGATCTACAACATTTGTAGTTGTTTAGTCTTATGGCCGAGGTGCAATTTTATTATGGAAATAGTTGATGCAATATTGTCATTTAATCCTTACTGCAGGGTAGCATGTTGAGAATTTTTTTGTGAAACATTTGGTATTCAAAATGACACTTGATCCTATACAGCATCATGCACTTGACTTCAAAATTCATATTCAAAGTGTGCCAGACAATTCTTGCAAAATTTCAAATATTTATGTTGTTTTAAACCATTATCTTTTTCATGTATTGGATGATGAAAATGTGAAAAATACTTTGGTATGAAACCAACTGGTGAATAATTTCCTGCAAAAACCCACTTCCAAGACATGATTTAGAAGTAGAACAAATTATGAAGCATAGAAAGATATCCTTGATGCATTGTCTATGTTTGGCTAGGGTTATTTTTGGAGAAAATAACTCTTTATTCCTAGAATAGTGATCTTCAATACAAGTAAATGCCAGAGAAGAGAGATCATCGTGTGACGCAACAAAACTGAAATTGGACCCCAAAGGAGAGCTGGTGTGTCTACAATCGCTCTGTCAACATTTTCCCTTGGTTTACCCCGTTCTTTTCCTCCAGCCTGAGTCTTAATTGACTTCTTCTTTCTTCGGGTTTATTTATCAAATTCATAGAATTTGATAAATAAATACTATCCACAATGGTTGGACTTTAATTTATATTCCCAACTTTATATTATCTCCAAGCCTTATAACCAATGTTTAACTTTCAACACTTTGTATTTATACTCCACGTTTCTTTTTAAATAAATAACTTGTAATGAACTTTCGGCTCTATATTTCACCACCTAGCCTTACAACAATCACGCTCCAGACTTCTGCCAATCATTTAATTGAACAATTTCATTATACTCCGGCCCCACCTATATATATATCAATAACCAATCAAACACTCGTATCGTACCTGGCTATCCTCCGCACACCTTAGTTAACCTCCGGGCAAGTTCAACGTGCGACCACCATCCGATGGCCCTTCTCCAAATCAACGACTCTTGGCAATTTCGCTCGGCTTCCAACGTCGGGCTTTAACGTGCGATGGCACGGGTTAAACGGTGGTTTTTCGGGGATCACTTCACCACGTGTCGCATTCCCTATGGAATCGCTTGCGAATAGGAAATACCGCCTACTCCGCAAAAGCGGTGCGATATGGGCAACCCACTTTTGTGATCCCGCTCGTGGTTTTGGTAGAGGGCTTGACCATGGGTGCAAGTCTGGTTATGCTATCCTTTTGTTTGTTAACTCATGTCCAATCCTCGGGTCAGGTTCCGAAAGCACAACAATTTTGTCTCTTTATTAAGCGGTATTTTTATATTTGAACAGTTTTCACGACCCCGGTTCTCTACACAGACCTCGCCTTGGATATTTTTACATAAAAATGATTGTTCTCAATAATTATTTATATAAATTTTCCACATGTTTAGTGTGGTACTCCCATGATTTATTATAAATATGTGTATTATCAAAGAAAACCAACACAAATTTTATAAGATGGGATCAAACAAAATTGTTCTTAAGTCGAGCTCGCCGGACTTCAAACGGCGATAAACCATAATTCAAACCAAATTCGCGTTCCAAAATAGCCTGCTGACGTCGGCCAATTTTGTGACGCGAAAACCAAATGAATTCCGCCCTAATATTTTTCGGGTCCGAAGTTGGGCTGGCATATGGAGGGAAGTTGTGACGTGAATTTCTTATCAAATTCGCCCTAATATTTTTCGGGTCTAGATTTCCACTGCGTGACCGGCCCAAACAAAGATCCGCTCCAATCAATTTCTGCCATGTGTCCTCAATAAAAACTTTCCCTGCTCTCGGCTGCGGGTGCATTCGATGGCGTTTAAGGCGATGGGACATGGATATGGCGATTTCATATCAATCGCATTAACATTTAACACTGTTCAATTAAGTTTTCACATCAAATCTGCATTAATTAATTTTTAACACTGTTCAAGATCGGACCTCCACTCCTCTTAGCGATTTCGCACCCTCCAATTTGATCTAGCGTTCGGCTCTCATTATTTATGATCAGAGATTAATTATGACTGGCGTCCTTTGATTGCATTGCAGTCGGGTCAAAAAAATGGCATTTAGCCATGGTTTTTCAGACAAGTTGGTTGTTGGATTACACTGCCTGCTAACTGTGACGATAAGGAGAAGTGGCCAGCTGAACTGCTGCCTAGACCTTGTTGCATATTTTCATTTCTCTTAGTTCTATCTCTATCTGTCTTCCTCTGTTAATTGGAATTTTTCTTCTCTATCTCCTCTTGTGCCCACTGCGCCTGAGATTGCACCCATGCCTCGCGTGCATCATAGGATGTGTTGCCGCAGGGGGAGCACTAGAGGTCAACCCCTGCGCGCTCCCTCCAGCCCCTCAACAGAGTCGACTTCCGGCCAGTCCAGTGATTATTACGCAGGTCGATATCCAAATAATAGGAGTGGGCGGGGTTGGCTTGTAGGATCTGGCCACCGTATGGATTCCCCTGCTCCTCGCTTCCCCACCACTAGTTCACCTTCTCCCACGATGCGCACTACGCAATTTTCCTTTAATTGCTCTCGCAACCGCCTGTGAATCACGGCTTTAGTCACTGTGGTCTTCCACGAGGAGGCCCAAACGGAGGAGGAATGCACCCGTCCAGTAGTTCTGAGCTCGGAAAAAGCTGGCCAGCATTCGGGCCTTCAGGAGGGGAGCCGTGGCATGCATGTGGAGGTAGCACCTAGCGATCCTGGACCTTCCGAAGGATGGTGCCGTATCGTGGAGGAACCACCGGAGGAGTAGTTTGGTTAATTTTTTTTTCTTGCTTAGCAGGCCCACTTAATTGGGCTACTTTTAGATTATTTTACTGTGCTGGACCTTTGTAATATTTTTGAATTCTATAAATTAAACGTTCAAGACTGGTTTCCCCGTATGAGGGCAGTCTTCTTAATTTTTTGATTTTTTGATGACAAATTTGCCATGAGTCTGGCCAGGCAATGTTTTTGACTTCGGTGTAATTTTATTCGCAATGTTAATAGATTAACTTTACTTAGAATTCTCACATGATTAGCGTTTTTCTTGATCTGTTCAAGGATTTTGGGTACTTTAATTTGTATTTGGAACAATGGACGTCGGTACTCTATCTGTTGCTTTACTGTTCTACATACTACTATTTCACTCTTATAGATGCCTCGGGAATATTTGAATGCTTTCTCAGATTGTCGATAATCTCCATGTGGACCGTTACTGGATTTTATATCATGTCCCTGTATGTGACATGGGGTATTTTTCTATCATTGTCTGGGGTGGGACTTCCACTTTTCTGGATGGATATTTGGGTTCCAATCTTGAGATGTGAAAATGTAATGACTTCATGGACTGTTTTACTTCATATAATATATTCAAAATAGCGTTTTTTCTCTTCTGAAAAAAAAATGATTAATGTTTATCATTCTGCCTTCAAAACTAGCGATGCTGGTCTATGTTGCTGGTTTATTGATATGGTCCGATGGTCTTTTTATATTTTGGACATATCACACTCCTCACATGATTAGCGTTTTTCTCTGTTCAAGGATTTTGGGTACTTTAATTTGTATTTGGAACAATGGACGTCGGTACTCTATCTGTTGCTTTACTATTCTACATACTGCTATTTCACTTTCTTATAGATGCCTCGGGCATATTTGGATGCTTTCTCGGATTGTCGATAATCTCCATGCGGACCGTTACTGGGTTTAATATCAAGTCCCTGTATGTGACATGGGGTATTTTCTATCACTGTCTGGGGTGGGACTTCCACATTTCTGGATGGATATTTGGGTTCCAATCTTCAGATGTGAAAATGTAATGACTTCATGGACTGTTTTACTTCATATAATATATTCAAAACAACGTTTTTTCTCTTATGAAAAAAAAATGATTAATGTTTATCACTCTGCCTTCAAAACTAGCGATGCTGGTCTATGTTGTTGGTTTATTGATATGGTCTAATGGTCTTTTTATATTTTGGACATATCACACTCCTCACATGATTAGCGTTTTTCTCTGTTCAAGGATTTTGGGTACTTTAATTTGTATTTGGAAAAATGGACGTCGGTACTCTATCTGTTGCTTTACTATTCTACATACTGCTATTTCACTTTCTTATAGATGCCTCGGGCATATTTGGATGCTTTCTCAGATTTGTCGATAATCTCCATGTGGACCGTTACTGGGTTTTATATCAAGTCCCTGTGTGTGACATGGGGTATTTTTCTATCACTGTCTGGGGTGGGACTTCCACTTTTCTGGATGGATATTTGGGTTCCAATCTTCAGATGTGAAAATGTAATAACTTCATGGACTGTTTTACTTCATATAATATATTCAAAACAACGTTTTTTCTCTTGCGAAAAAAAAATGATTAATGTTTATCACTCTGCCTTCAAAACTAGCGATGCTGGTCTATGTTGCTGGTTTATTGATATGGTCTGATGGTCTTTTTATATTTTGGACATATCACACTCCTCACATGATTAGCATTTTTCTTTGTTCAAGGATTTTGGGTACTTTAATTTGTATTTGGAACAATGGACGTCGGTACTCTATCTATTGCTTTACTATTCTACATACTGCTATTTCACTTTCTTATAGATGCCTCGGGCATATTTGGATGCTTTCTCAGATTGTCGATAATCTCCATGTGGACCGTTACTGGGTTTTATATCATGTCCCCGTATGTGACATGGGGTATTTTTCTATCATTGTCTGGGGTGGGACTTCCACTTTTCTGGATGGATATTTGGGTTCCAATCTTCAGATGTGAAAATGTAATGACTTCGTGGACTGTTTTACATCATATAATATATTCAAAATAACGTTTTTTCTCTTGTGAAAAAAAATGATTAATGTTTATCACTCTGCCTTCAAAACTAGCGATGCTGGTCTATGTTGCTGGTTTATTGATATGGTCTGATGGTCTTTTTATATTTTGGATATATCACACTCCTCACATGATTAGCGTTTTTCTCTGTTGCAGGATTTTGGGTACTTTAATTTGTATTTGGAACAATGGACGTCGGTACTCTATCTGTTGCTTTACTATTCTACATACCGCTATTTCACTTTCTTATAGATGCCTCGGGCATATTTGGATGCTTTCTCAGATTGTCGATAATCTCCATGTGGACCGTTACTGGGTTTTATATCAAGTCCCTGTATGTGACATGGGGTATTTTCTATCACTGTCTGGGGTGGGACTTCCACTTTTCTGGATGGATATTTGGGTTCCAATCTTCAGATGTGAAAATGTAATGACTTCATGGACTGCTTTACTTCATATAATATATTCAAAACAACGTTTTTTCTCTTGTGAAAAAAAAATGATTAATGTTTATCACTCTGCCTTCAAAACTAGCGATGCTGGTCTATGTTGCTGGTTTATTGATATGGTATGATGGTCTTTTTATATTTTGGACATATCACACTCCTCACATGATTAGCGTTTTTCTCTGTTCAAGGATTTTGGGTAATTTAATTTGTATTTGGAACAATGGACGTCGGTACTCTATCTGTTGCTTTACTATTCTACATATTGCTATTTCACTTTCTTATAGATGCCTCTGGCATATTTGGATGCTTTCTCAGATTTGTAGATAATCTCCATGTGGACCGTTACTGGGTTTTATATCATGTCCCTGTATGTGACATGGGGTATTTTTCTATCATTGTCTGGGGTGGGACTTCCACTTTTCTGGATGGATATTTGGGTTCCAATCTTCAGATGTGAAAATGTAATGACTTCATGGACTGTTTTACTTCATATAATATATTCAAAACAACGTTTCTCGTCTTTTAAAGTTTCATTTTTTTTTTAAATTGAACCCTCCGTCGGTCTACCGACACCTTGTAGACGTCGGAACTGCGACAACCTAGAAACGTCGGAAGAGAGACAGTATAAAAATGTTGGACCACATTTCGTCGGAATTGTGACAGATTACAAACGTCGAAAGAGCGACGTTCCAAATGCCGGACCACATTTCGTTGGCATTGCGACATCTTACAGACGTCAGAAGAGCGACGTCCAAAACGTTGGACCATGTTGGGTTGGAATTGCAACCATTTACAAACGTCGGAAGAACGACGTTCCAAACTTCGGACCACATTTCGTCGGAAGTGAGACAATTTACAAACGTCGGAGGCACGACGGTTTGTGAGACGTCAGAAGAGTGACGCTTGTTTGGAAGTGACGGAAGAAGTGTCGATAGTGCGACACTTTTTACATGCGTCGGAACTGCGACGGCATGACAAACCACGTTTTGTCCACCCTCAAACTATCGCTCTTACGATGACTATGTGTCGGAATAGCGACGAATTGGCCGTCAGAATTTCCGCCAAATTTTCTAGTGTACAAAAGAACAACTTGTTGATATTTTCACTAAGCCACATCATAGAAAAGAATTTGATTATTTGGGGCAAAGACTAGGAATTGTTCTTCTTGCCTCCCTAAACTAGCTCTTCCTTCAAGAGGAATAAAGGAAATTGTTGTAATTTAAACCTATTAAGCTACACCTACCAAGTCCACAAGATGACCATGATAGAGAATGATTGTTGACAGGAGGAGTATGGTGACAGGGATAGGATGTTGGTGTATTTTCCATTGATGGGAAAGGAGGAGTGATAATGGTGATAAAACAAACAAATAAGGAAATACATAATAATGTTCAAATATTAGAGTACAAAGAGAGGTCTTAGTGATCTATCCATGACTTAAGGAGAAACATGAGCAATAGTAGAATAATTATCAAAGAATAAGAGAAGTACATCTCAAGGTGAATATCAATCAAAAGAGACAATAATGTATCCTAAAGAATGCTTTGTTTGATCTTGATGTTTCCATCACTATCAAAGGGGAAGAATATAGCAAATGTGTTGACATTAATGTGAACATGATAGTACTTAATGTCAAGAGGGCCTCCATCAAGCATATGGTTGAAAATGGTGTTAGCAGTTGGCACATTTTTCTGATAAGAACAGGTTACAAGCACAAGAAGAAGGGTCAAGGTGAAAATAATAATAGTGTTTGAAGCCATATGTTAGGTAAAAAATGAGCTCAAATACTACATTAAACAAAATAAATTGTAAGGTTCTCTGAAGGATCTTTCTAATGCTAAAAATAAGTCTAGAAATGGCCTCCTTGATCAAAAGATAGAGGAGATAAAAGTTTAGAGTTTAACACTAAAAATCTAGAAACCCTTGGAAAATGAATTCACAAAATATTTAGGAACTAGGGCATCTGGGTTCCATCTCAATAGAGCGAAAGTGCTAGGTGGGCCATAGCCGGAAGGTTAATACCCAAGAAAGGAAGAAGCTAGATGGGCATAAAATAGTGTCCAAGTCACAATGTACCTACCCTGAAACTCTCAGAAGCTTGTAACATGGTGGAAATAGAATGGCATAGAGTAACAGATCCCAAACCTGACCTTGAAACCCTAGAAATATGGAAGCCCGAACAGTTTTGTTAAATGAATTTCGTAAATTCGCAAGGATTAAGAGCTTTGAGCATTAGTTGGGCAACATGTCATGTTGGACAAATCACCCCTTGATAGAATATTTCTAGAAATACTCTGCAAATCGAGGAGTGGAGCACGCAGTGTGAAGATAAGTTCGAGTATTAGGAGTTTGGGGTAGTTCAAACCCCCTTATTTTGTAAAAAATTGGGAACATTTTGTATACATTGAGCTCTGCCAATGGTTTTTGGACCATGGTATTGGAAATGTAAAGACTATATAAGGAGTATAGTATAGTATTGAAACAAAAAAATAGTTGATATTTGATGCACGTGAATGTAAGATTATTTTGATTCTGTGTTCTATGGGTTGGATTAGAGGAGACGCCCCTGCAGCTAAGTGTGCAGAGACCTTAGGAATTTTTTGGTTGAGTGTGCAGACCCCTTATAGCTTAGTGCACAGGGTGGAACTTGTTGTGTTGGGAATACTTGAGCATTAATGAAATACTTTTCAAGACAAATCTATGTTATTTTTTCATGTGTTTGTTTTACTTGTATTTCATGTTATCTATTCTATGTAACATTTTTACTTATAATTTACATCACGAAGTCTTGTTCATGATAAATTATGTTGTTTTATGAATGTTAAAGTATAATCATGCAGTCCACAAGTTAATATATGTTGAAAAATGACTGTATAATTGGTATCTATGCTATTAGGTCCCTATATTACTAGTTTAGTCCCTTAGTGTATCCCCATTATTGTTATTTTTGTACCCCTATAGTCCCCATATTTTTATTATTATTTTTTGTCGATCAAAAAATCGTATTATATTATCATCTTAAAAACATAATTGAAAAGAGGAGCCACCATGGCTCGATTACATTTAGTCACCCTCAAAGGCATTCCATGCCCATTGAGCTTGGGTGTTGGCCAAGGCATTCGATGCACTTGGTTATTTACTGCAAAATTACAAAAAGTAAATTGAAAGCTATCATCACGGAGGTGGATGCAGGGGACCTGGTGGAGCCATCAAGAAACGATCCTAGTGGTGCAGGTGGTAGCCGATGTGATCCATTTGAGTCTTTAGGGCTCGAAGGTAGTCTTAAGAGCACCTCAGAATATGGCATGGACTTTCCAAGGAATAAATGGTCTTCATCTGCCAGCTTTGAACAACATTAATTTAAACCACTATTTCATTCCATTCCTCATACCTCTTCTCTCGCAGGGTATCCAAGTTGAGATGAATCTATTGAAGCTGGGTGGATATGGCGCAAAGGGTGACTGGAGCCTCAATTTTACTGGGGGACTAGGATAGGGAGACAACCATGACCGCTACTAATTTTGTGCTCTCCGTAAACTCCAAGTGGGATCTAAAGTATTCTCAAACCACTCATTGATCCATTCCTTAGCCAAAAACACCTCGACGGTCTCATCTACACTCTCTTAGCGTGCAGACTTCCCTCTCTTCCTCACACTTGGCAATGCGAACTCTCCAATTCACCTTGATACTGCCAGTCTGGGAATCTCATGCTCCACCACTGAACCCTTGTCTGAGATTAGATTGGAACGTGACTTGCTTCTATTAGGTTTCATAGACGAGGGACACACAACCACCCCCGATCTTTTGACTACCAGCTAGAGGGGTGTAGAGGTTCTACCACCCACAAATAAAAAATGTAGGGAGGCTATATTTCTTTGCTAGTCCAAGGCAGAACCACCCAGGAGTTGTGGAACTGAGGGGTTCCTAATACGCAGTTCGTGGAATTGGAGCTGGCACTGAGGAAGCAAACCCAATTCTCCGAGTGAAGAGCACATCCACCGTATGAATTTCTCTACTGCCTCCCTCGTCCTCATCTTGTTACATCTAACACATTCTAGATTCGTTGCCAGGATACCTCCCCACTTCACACCATTCACCTACACTTCTCGATGGGTCTGCTCCTCTGCTCTGTCCAAACTAGCAGAGCTCAAGCCAGGGCTTGAGAGCCACTAGGTGATATTATACATAGACCATTGCTCCAACCTTCACCATCACCCGCGAAACTGAAATGCACAAAATAATTTCGTCCCTTCTCCTTAACATGACCACCTTGATGTGAAATTTCCTTCCCCGAGGCTATTTACCACTCGCTCATGTGAGCATGGTGAGTCAACGAGAGTGTGGCTTGGGGTAAGGCAGGCCTTAACTACCCTCCATCGACCTGTCCAAATGATTGGACACCCCCAACAAGGACACCTTATTTTTATTATTGTTCCCCATAAAATCCCACAATTGTTATTGTTGTGCCCTTACATTATTATTTTTAGGTCAGCTAGGATTATATTTTGATGCCATGGACTCCTATATATAGAAAGGAGGTTTTTTCATTTGTATCATCCAGGAATTGTTCATTTATGTAATTTAAAGGAGGTTGTCCCCTCGAAGAGGATAATCCCTAAGTCATTGATCTATATTTTATTATAATTTTTTAGTTGGTTTCATAACATTTGGTATCAGAGCTTTGGATTCTAGGGTTTCACTGCTACAAACATGTCATCATGGAAATTTCACTATAAAGTTTTTTCTATGAAGTTTCAGAAGCTAAAAAAAAAACCCATTTCAGCCGAAATCATGAGGAACGTCGTGTGAAAAATTCATATCTTTACTTATAACATTTTCAGAGATAGGATCTATGGAAGTTAGGGTTTTAGAAAGCTCCATAATTTCATATCAAACATGTGACTGAGGGAAAACAATCGTAAATTTTGTTACAGGAATCATATTATAATTATGTAAATAGTGACCAAAATTTCACGAACTATAGTTTCTTTTTTGTCGATTTTAGATCCAAAGGTCGAAAGAGTGACACGTGGCATGCCATACAAGTTTGGTCTACTAAACCAGCCCATAAGTAGGTCAGTGTTGGAGATCAGGCCTAACTTGATCTTGGAGAATCCAAATTAGGTATGACCTATGGAATTAGAAAAAAGACTCAGAATGATACTATAGGAGCTCGTTTCAGATATTGAGGATTAAAATCACAAAAATAATTCAGGTTCAATATCCACCTCCTAAAAAGAAAGAAAAAAGGAGTGTATTTTTTTTTTTAAATTTCATAACGTTTGTTTGAAAAAGTAGATTTAAGTGATTCCAAGGGTATATTGAAGCATATATAATTATTGGATTCTATAATTCATCCCAAAATGAATTCCACACCCATTAAGACCTCATAAATCTCTACTATGACGCATGAAGAGGAAGAAGTGCAACATGATATATCAAAATTAAGGGACAAAGTGCAACAAATGTTGTTCTCGCAAAAAGTTACTAAAAATTAAATGGAAGCTAAAATGGATGGTTTGAAGAAAGGAATGAAAGCTAAGATGAATGGCATGGAAGCTAATATGGATGTCATGGAAGCTAAGATTGATGGTGTAGAATAAAAAATGAAAGGAAACACGGAAAACATGAAGAATGGTCTAAAAACAAACATGGAAGGTTTGAAGGAAGGTTTGACTAAGTTGCTACAATAAATTATTCCTAATGATGAAAAGGTAGTAGAGGAAACTCATGATGATAAAAAAATAAACGTTAATTATGACTTCATAAACTCTAACATTAGATAGAGGACCCACCATATTCCAAATATCGATATGAGGATTTTTGATGGCAAGGATCTCCTAACATGGATACTACATATGGAGAAATATTTTGATCTCCATAATGTGAAAAACACACCAATGTAAATATTTCAACTTTATATTTAGAAAAAAATACATATGTATGGTATCGATGGATTTGATCTCGTAAAAAAATGTCACTTGGTCATTTTTTACAGAGGAAACGATTGCAGATTATGAGGATACAAAGAGAAACACCTTCTTAAGCCAATTGATAAATCTCAAAAAAAAGGTCTCAATGGTGGATCACATTGAGGAATTCCAAAAATTGAATATAAACATAACTAATATTCTAAAGGAACACATGATTGATGTCTTCATATGGACTTTAAATGATAAAATCCAACACAGTTCAATTCTTTAGAAATCCTTGGATCATCGGAGAAGTCCTTCTGTGCTGGAAAATTTAAAAATTGAAACTGGAAATTATGGTGATAATGGTGGCCTACCATCACATCTATAAATATGTGCTAATTTCTACCCTTGCTTATTGAGAACTAGAGGGCTATACCTAAAAACCTGCAATACTGAAGAAAAGGGACAAGAATGGTTTTACTACTGTGGATAGAAAAAACACATTAAAGGTCAAATGAAGTACGATGAGAATAACATTTTGTATACAGATTTTTTAAGAGGAGGAAGAAAATAAAGAAGAAAACTAAAAAGAAGAGGATATGCACCTAGAGAGAACCAAAATTTCCTCGGAAAGAGAAGAAATGAATCTAACCATATCCTCAATGATTTGCAGGAATTACCACCTTCAAACTCTTCGGATTTGCAAGGACGGGATGAGAAGAAAAAATTAGAGTAGGTTATTGATTTTAAGAGCACCAAGTATTTTTCAAAAATTGTGCTTTCTTTCACCTCATTTTACCTCATTTTCCCTTGTCCATTGCTATCCTAGACCCAATTGATCAATGAATATAGTTAAAATTATTTCTAGAATGATTTACATGACTGACTTGCTAAGTTTTGTGATTTTTGTCATTGTAAAGCATTTTGACCGGAACTAGTTGCAGAATGCAGACATTCCGTAGCTAACCGGCGATTCTGTAGTTGCCTTCACGTTTGAGTATGTTCCAGGTGGCCTCTCAAGGAAAACCGCATATGGGCATAATCCACGTCATGTCTACATGGTTCATTTCTCATCATGGAGGAAGAAACGAATTCTGGGTATGGTTTTGAACGTGGAACACATTTAGGAAGGAAGACTTCTATTAGGACTGTCTCAGTCCAGATGTCTTTTCCTCTTCACGCAGCCACTTCAAAGAGTCCTAACGTGATTCCAATAAGGAAAGACAGTGTTCCTGAATTGTTGCAAATATTGTTATGTGCATTTGCTTTATAAACACTCGAGACCGAGAGCTATGTTAGAGATTTTATGTTAGATTTGATGCTAGATTTTGTTTAGACTCTGTGCTACATTTCTGAAGACGCAGAGTGTTATGTTCAAGTTATTTCATCTTTAATGAAGCAGACAGTGTTATTGTGAAGGCGTTGATTTGATTTGGAGTTGAATTCCGTCAGGTGGTAGAGGACCCCTGCCTCTTGCACGGATTTATTTTGCGTAAATTAGATAAGTCTTCTAGCTGCCTTTACGTCTTCGAATTTGAATTAATAGTTGTTTTAATTAGCTACTGTAGTCGTACTCATTCTAACTCTTCCACAAGAAGACGCTCTTCCAAAAGACTATAATGATGAATGGGAAAATGACTATAGTATTGTAGGATTAGAAGTTGAATTCATATTTTTTTTAATTAAACTACTGTAGTTATATTCATTCTAATTCTTCCACAAGAAGAAATTCTTCCAAAAGATTATAATGATGAATGATGAATGGCTATAGTACTGTAGGATTTAGTTGTAGTTTTTGTTGTTCACTATCACAGTTACACTTTTTCTAATCACTCTTCCACAAGAAGAAACTCTTCCAAGAAATTCTTAAGAAGTTCAAGACATGACCGTGATAATGAATGATTTAGTTGTGTGTTTGTACTAAGTATCATCTCTGTTCTTGTTCTTAAACGCTTGCCCAAGACATCATAATGATGAATAGGATATGGATATGATATCTTAGTTTTTCATTTGCTTTTAGTCCTTTATGTTTGCATTTGCACTCAATTACACAGTCAGAATTGTTCTAACTCTTCCAAAAGAAGGAACTCTTCCAAAATATCAATAATGATGGACAAACAGACTATATAATTTCATAGAATAATGCATGATAGTATAGTTAGGATACTCTGGAGTTTCATTGCACTTAATTCATGTTCAGTGGTTTTGTTTTGGGTTTGATAATAACTTGTAGTTTAACACTGCTTTAGGCTAGTGACAT
This sequence comes from Pinus albicaulis, assembly GCA_034641835.2. Lineage (NCBI taxonomy): Eukaryota > Viridiplantae > Streptophyta > Pinopsida > Pinales > Pinaceae > Pinus > Pinus albicaulis. The sequence continues at coordinate 835,762,795 of CM076572.1, read as the reverse complement.
CTTAGGTTTGGTTGTAGTTCAACTCATTACATTTGCACTCCACATTCAATTGTTATTCACTGCACATTAGATTACTTCAGTTGTTAAGATTAACAAAACAACCTTCATTATTCACAAACCTCTTCTTGTTCTAAAATCCATAATTGATCTATATATGAACAAGACAATGAATACTTATGTCTTCAAGCAGTATCTCTGCAATTTCCTCATCATTTTATAAACAGAGCTCTTCCTCAAAAGCCTACTTTGAAAAGAAATCAATAACTCTTGAGTAAAGGTTTTGTGAAATTCAATCAAATTGCAGAGTAGAGATAGGAGTTAGTGCTAGAATAGAAGATCTTATGATGATAACAATGTTTTTTCTAAACAGTGTCTGCAGCCTCTAATCACAATGTAAGATTGTGACTCATTGTAATTTAGTTGTTTCATTGTGCTAGTTAGAGGATTTGCATACTTAGTGATCATTTCTCAAGTTTAATTTGTGTTTTGAATCATTTGCTTAAAATTCATTATCAAGCTTTGCTTTTACTTTGTCATAGTTTAGATTTGATTCTGCTTCAGTGTTTCCAATTTCATTTTCCATTTGTCATTCCATCAATTAGGCTTAACTCTGTTTTGATCGCCAGTTCCTTTCCATTAGCTTTCTAGGCATTTCCCCTTGTAAACATAAAACCACCAAAAAGACCAAAAACATCATAAATCATTACAAAAGACCAAAAACATCACAAAACACTACACGCAACGCATTAGGAAACAAGTACCTAGGTACATACAGTACACTTCACTTCAGCAGTTTACAAATCCTGGTTGACAATTAAATGAACTCAGTTTAGGAGACTAGATTGAGACCAAACATTTTTGGCGTCGTTGCCGGGGAAGTGAAAACTAGGTAACCTTTGTTTCTTAGCATCCAAAAATAATTTTATGCGTAGGGAGAGAGATTCAAGGGGAAGATTTATAAGCAGCAGAGGCAGAAGTTTGATTTCTAGAACACCACTTGTTTCATCTAGATCCAGAGCTAGTACACCTTCAACTCAAACCCATATTCCATCCTCTTCTGATCCTGGACTTCTAGAAAATCTAAGGTCAACTATTCCATTAGAGAAAACTTCCACTTCATCCACTGAACCTGCCATAGAAGAAGATTTAAAAACTCCTGTTAGGAACACAAACCTTTCTACTTCCACAGGAGAGTCAACCATGGTAAGAAGAAGGAGGGGGAGGAGTTTTTAATGGAGAACACACATTATTTGGAGGTAGAGGTAGAGGTAGAGGAGAAGGAGGAAGAGGAGAAGGAGGTAGAGGTGTAGATGGAGGAAGAGGTAGAATAGGAAGCTCTTTTGGGTTCCCTATACTTGATGAAGAAACCAATACAACCATGAAAAACATTTCACCCTCTGTCCTCCCAAACTTCTATGGACTTAAAACTGAAGATCCTGAAACTTTCTTATTCGAATTTGAAGTGCTGTGTAGGACTTATGACTACTTACAAGATGCTCAAAAACTGAAATTATTTCCTTCAAATTTGAAGGGAGCAGCATTGAAGTGGTTTATGAGTCTAATCAGTAGCTCTATTAGAACATGGGAAGACATGAAACAAGCATTTCTAGAGAGATACTTGGATTATTGTATGCCGATTAATCATAAGGAAGAAGTGTTCAAGATGTTACAAAAAGAAGATGAAAATTTGTAAGATTTGTTGGAAAGATTTCATTACAACATAAAAAGGGCAAAAATGGAAAATCTAGATCAAGACACCTTAAAAGCTCTTTTATTGAAAACAATTAGGGATGAATGGTTGGATATCCTAAACATGATGGGAAAAGGGGATATATCACAGCTCACATTACCTGAAATATCTGAGTTATGTATCAACCTTTTAAGAGGGAAATCTAAAACTGCCAAAGGTCCAAGAGATCCTGCTCTTGCAACGGCAAGTAAATCTACTTCTGGGACAGTAAGTAGATCAGAAATAGGACACATGCTTGATGATTTTAAGTCTGACATCTTAGGGAGTCTTAGTGAACAAATAGACACCCTCAAGATACAAAACAAGAAAAAGGCTGAATCTGATGCCTTGGCAATCTTTTGTCCCAAATGTAGGAAGAAACATGCCTTGAGAAAGTGTCCTTTAGATGTAAAAGTTGTAGAAACCTGTGTTATTTGTTCTGAGAAACATGAGACCAAGAATTGTCCTTCTCTTCCTGGTCTCAAGGCTGTTTTTCAGGAAGAAACTCCTACAGACTCCACAGAATATCTTAACTTTGTATCTAGAAGACCTTGGCAGGGACCTCAGACACAAGGATTCCATGATCAAATGTATAATCAACCTCCACCTTGGAATTCTTGGCAGCAACCTTGGCCCCAATTTCAAAATCAATCTCAAACTTGGGCACAAGGAATACAAAGTCCCTATGGAAGATACTCTCCATATTATCAGTATCCACCATCCTATCCACCATATCCACATTTTTATCCTCAAAATCCTCAACAAAATTTCCCTCAAAATTTTCAACAAAATCCTCAACAACATCATCAGAACCAACCACATCAAAATCAACCACTTCCATTACCATTCCCTCAAAAATCCAATCAATTTCCGGCTCAACCCATACCAAACCCCAATAATAAAAACCCTCAGAATACATACATGATAGAAGGTCAACAGTTTCCAACTTATTTAATTACTCCTCTAGACCTTAGTGATGTTCAACTTAGGTCTGGAAGGATAATTGAGAAGAGGAAACCTTCTGTGATCATACAAGAACAATATAATTCTGAGGAAGACTCCCTACGGGTTAATAAAATTCTTGAGGAAGACACATCCTTTCAAGACCAAAACATTGAAAAACTAAAACAAAAAGATCCAATAAATCCAACTCCTATATTAGAGAAACCATCCACATCTACTTCTATACCTCCCTTTCCGGAAAGATTACAAATTGATAGAGGTGTAGAAAAACAGATCATGGTGCCTAATTATGATTTCTTAGATGAATTGAGAAATATTTGCATTAAAATTCCATTATTGCAAGCCATCAAGGAAATCCCAATTTTAGCCAAAACAATAAAGGAGTTGAGTATGAAGACAACAAGAAAAAGAATAAGAGAAACCAAGAAAATTCAACTGGTAGGACAAATAGCAGATATTATGATGGGCAAGATTGCTATTCCAAATTATCTTGACCCAGGAAATCCAGTTGTCAAAATTCACATCAACGGAATTGAAATTCAAAACACACTCATTGATTTAGGAGCAGCAATAAACATCATGAGTAGACAAATCATGGACAAACTGAAAATTCCTAATCTTCTCTTTACACCCACACTGTTACAATTAGCAGATAGATCGGTGATCAAACCAGATGGGGTAATAGAAGATATTCCAATGTCCCTAGATTCTTGGGAATACCCTGTGGATTTCATGATCCTAACTCCCAAGAATAATCTAGGAGGCCAACCTGTTATATTAGGAAGACCTTGGTTGGCCACAGCTGATGCTTTTATTAGTTGTAGGTCCGGTGATATGTATATTTCTGATGGTAGTTCAACAAAGAAATTCACTTTATATCCTCCAGCTAGGACAATTACAGATCTAGATGACACTCGATGGATAGAGGATGAAGAATATTTACAACCACTCTTCACAATTTCAGAAATTAGTGAAGATAATCAAATTCTGAATACTCTAGAAAACTTTGAATCTTCTCCAGAACATAAACATGAATCATTTCAGGGGGATCCAATATTGAATTTTTGTCATCTAGGCAGATGTCTCTTCATTCTATGGACAAATTTGGCAGCTCTACAAGTGAAATTTTTCCAGGCAAAACTTTGAATATAAATAAGAACCTAGAAAAATCTCAACAAGAAGAGTTAGTCAAAGTATTACAGAGACATTCTTCTGCATATGCATGGGAATACACTGACATGAAAGGGATAAGTCCCAAGACTTGTACTCATCACATCTATATAAAGGCAAATTGCAAACCAATCAGACAGCCTCAAAGACGGATGAATCCAAATCTTAGGGAAATTGTCAAGGAAGAATTACAAAAATTGTTAAATGTTAATTTCATCTATCCTATTTCAGATAGTCAGTGGGTTTCTCCTTTGGTGATTGTGCCTAAGAAAAATGGAAAATGGAGGGTGTGTGTTGACTACAGAGAACTGAATAAAGCTACTCTTAAAGACCATTTTCCCTTACCTTTCATAGATCAAGTATTAGACACATTAGCTGGCAAAAATTACTTTTCATTCCTAGATGGGTTTAGTGGTTACAATCAAATCCAAGTAGCACTTGAAGACCAAGATAAAACCACATTTACTTGTCCTTGGGGTACCTATGCCTACCGAGTATTGCCATTTGGATTATGCAATGCACCTGCAACATTCCAAAGGGAAGTATTAGGAATTTTTTCGGATCTAATACACGACTGTGTAGAGGTGTACATGGATGATTTCACAGTTTATGGGGACACATTTGAAGAGGCTTTAGAAAACTTGGAAAAAGTCTTAAAAATATGTCAAGAAGCAAACCTTTCACTTAGTCATGAAATTTTTTTTATGATGTTTACTGAAGGTATTGTTTTAGGGCACCATATTTCAAGGGATGGGATTAGAGTTGATGAGGCAAAAGTTGAAGTCATTTCTAACCTATCCATTCCAAGTTGTCAAAGAGATGTTAGAATTTTTCTAGGATTTACAGGGTACTATCGAAGATTTATAGAAAACTTCACCAAAATAGCATCTCCACTCTTCAAATTACTCACCAAAGATTGTGAATTTAAGTGGACTTCTGATTGCCAGTTAGCTTTTGAAACCCTGAAAACCAAAATTTCTAAAGCACCTATATTAAGGGGACCTAACTGGAAGTTACCTTTTCATATCTCGACAGATGCTTTCGATACAACTCTAGGAGCAGTATTGGGACAGAAAGATTTGATTCCCTATGCCATCTATTATATCAGTAAAAATTTGACTCCTGCAGAGTTAAACTATACTGTAACTGAAAAAGAGTTTTTAGCTGTTGTTCATGCCATAAACAAGTTTAGACACTATATAACAGGCTATGAAACTTTTTTTCACACTGATCATTCTGCCATTAGATACTTAATGAATAAATCAATCACTAATGGCAGAGTTATAAGATGGTTGTTACTGTTGCAAGAATTCAACATTCCTTTTCTAGATAGGCCTGGAAAACAAAACACTGTGGCTGATTTCCTGTCTAGAATCCAAAATATCAAAGATGACACTCCGGTTGAAGATCAATTTCCTGATGAATATCTTTTTGCAATCTCTACTCAAACTCCATGGTTTGCTGATATTGCCAATTATTTAGTTTCAGGAAAATTTCCTTCAATTATGAGTGCAAGGAATAAAAGAAAAATCATTAATGATAGTGCAAGATATTCATGGGTCACTAATGAGTTGTACAAGACAGGTCCAGATTTGATCATTAGAAGGTGTGTTCGTGAAGATGAGATGCCTGAAATTCTCAAGGCATGTCATGATGAACCTTGTGGCGGACACTTTGCAGATAAGAGGACAGCCTATAAGATCCCTAATTTAGGATATTATTGGCCATCTTTGTTTAAAGATGCAAGGGAGTATGTCAAAAGGTGTGACAGTTGCCAAAGGGTAGGGAAACCTTCTCCTTCAGGTGAGATGCCATTACAACCTCAAGTACACATTGAACCTTTTGAAAAATGGGCTTTGGATTTTGTAGGACCTATTAGTCCTCCATCAAGACAAAAGAAATATATATTAGTTTGCACTGATTATGTTACTAAGTGGGTAGAAGCCAAACCATTACTTGTTGCTAATGAAGCATCTGTAGTTACTTTTATTTTTGAGGATATTTTTACTCGTTTTGGTGTCCCAAGGGAAATTGTTACAGATCAAGGAGCTCAATTTACATCAAGGCTAGTGGAGCAAATGATGGAAAAGTATAAAATCAGACATAGAACATCTACTCCTTATCATCCACAAGCAAATGGTCAAGTGGAATCCACTAATAAGGTCATTGAAGGAATCCTAACAAAGACTGTTCATCTACATAGAAGAGATTGGGTAGATAGGCTTCCTGAAGCCTTGTGGGCCTATAGAACTACATGGAGAAACACAACAGGCCATGCTCCTTATGAGCTTGTTTATGGAAAGAAAGTTTTGTTTCCCATAGAGTTCCAAATTCAAACATTCAAGATGGCAGTTCAGCTAGGACTTGATTTAACGGAGGCACAAAAGCATAGACTGGAGCAAATTAATGAATTGGATGAGATCAGACAAGATGCAGTTCAGAAAACAAGTCTAGTCCAACAGAAAAGGGCTAGATGGCATGACAAGTACATCGAGGAGAAGAAATTCAAAGAGGGTGACTGGGCTCTCTTGTTTGATTCAAAATTCAAGGATTTTCAAGGAAAATTTCAGACACATTGGCTTGGGCCATATGAAATTGTTGAAATTTTTGATAATGGGGCAGTTAAAATCGGAACTATAGATGAAGAAAAGGTCACTTTTCTTGTGAATAGTCATAGACTGAAGCTATACCACAAGCCACTCTCAAGAGAAGAGTTTGTCAAGAAGTTCCAAGGAAGTAATGATGTGAAGTTAATGAAGAAGAGTCTCTCCTCTTCATCAACTTGATTAAATTTTCTGAAGCAGTTCTTATTGTGAAAAAAATAAAAATAAAAATAAAAATAAAAAATAAAAAAATAAAAAATAAAGGTATAAACATGAAAACCAATCATTGATTGGCATGTTTATACAGAAAAGATAGGGTGAAAATCAGAGTCTCTCTGACACTCTAACTTTTCCCATTTTTGTTTTTACAAGCAGCTGTTACAAAAATCATAAGTTCAGTTCCATAGTGCTTATGATTCATTTCATTTCATTTCACTCCATTCACTTATTCATCCATACTCCATTTCATTCCACCATTCATATTTCACTCCATTCCACATTTCATTCATCTCATTTCATCCTCCATCCATCTCATTTTCATGACAAAATACAAAATTTGATGTCTTGCTGTAAGTGAATAAAACATGTCATGAATTGCAATACAGTTCTTATGTTCTTTCACTCCATTTCATAAACTGAATCCATTTCATTTCATCATCCACTTCATACATATCATAATCCATCATTCATCTCCATTCATAACATATAACATTTCACCCATATTCCAAAAACACTCCATTTTCATGATTAAAATTCTCTACAGGAACATTCTGCAGCTCAGTAGACATTCTGTAGCTGATCAGCCTTTCTGCAGCCAGACAGTCTTTCTGTAGCTACAAACCCTGAAGGCATCAATCAGCAAACATTAGAATTTCAACAAAATGACCCAGTGTATCCATGAATCAAAAGCATCAAGAAGATTATGAAGACTCTTCCAAAGATGAGCAGAGAAGACAAAGACTACAAAAAAAAATCAAATGAAAGGTAGAGGTAACAAGTTTAAATTATAATGGCATTTCATTAAAGTTTAGCATAGTTTTAGTTATGGATTGTTCGAAAAGGTTGTTTTAATTATTTTTATTGATCAATACCAATAAACCCTCCACAGACTTTGGATTAAAATTTCTCAATTCAAATTTCATATCCGATATCATGTAAGCGGTTGAAATGGCCAAGGTTTCTGAATTCTCCACATCTCTTAACCAAATCATTCAATGATGCTTCCCTCTGCCGTCGTAAAAACCTGTGCCGTCTCTTCAATCATTAATTCATTCCATCCACCTCACTCCACTACTCCATTCCGTGACCACTGCCATCACTTCATTCTGTAGCCGGAATTTTATTCCGTAGACATAGATATTATTATCACCGAGAGCAGAGCCAAAGGATATCAGTTTGAATAGCATTGAGCATTTTAAACTCAGAGCAGAACAAAAGAGTAAATTCAGAGGTATAGCAGCGTGAAAATTTGAAGCCATTTGATTCCGTGGACAGACAAAATATCACTGTGGGCAGAGTGTGAGTATTTTCACTATAAACACAGAAGTGTAGCAGTGTGGAGTTTCAAGTCTTTTGTCACTAGAAGACAGAGATGTTGCAGTGTTGAATTCGAAACCATTTGCTACCAAGAGCCAGAGGTATTGCAGTGAAGAAGTTGAAGCCAGTTGTCATTATCAAACAGAGACATATCAGTCCAAAGTTCAATTGTCAACAAAGGCATATCAGCCCGAGGTTTTGAAGCTGTTGCCACTATAAATCAGAGGTATGTCATTCCAAAATTGAAGCCATTTTCATTCAGAACTTGAAGCCATTTCAATCCGAAAGTGAAAGTCATTGTTTTTGTGGGTAAAAGAGTGTTAATTTGAAAATTGAAGAAGTAATCATGGGTTTCATTGTAAGGACTGAACCAGTGGGTTCAAAATATTTAGAAGGCTACCCTCAATGCAAAGAAATGTTACAACAAATAGGATGGCTTCAATTTTTGGAGAAATTTAATGGCTTCCACAAGGAAGTCACTAAAACATTTGCAAGATCATTTCAAGGAACCGAAGTTGAAGTATGAGATGTAAAATTTACTGTCACTGAAGTTTTCATTGCAGAGGCTACAGGATTGCTTAGAACTGGAGAGAGATGGTTTAAAAATAGAGAATTCCACAATGACTCCTGGAAACAAATTTTAAAATCACCAGGTATGGATGTCAATGTATTTAAGAAAGGAATTCCCAGTTCTGCATTGAAAAACAAATGGAGAAACATACTACTTCTTCTGCAAAAATTTATTACATGTGAGGGTAGATATGGAACATTTTATGTCTACCACATTAGACTAATGATTCATTTTCTGGGGGAAGACTTAAACCTACCATATTTCTTGCTTCAAAGTCTGAAGAAGATGGCTTCCTGTGTTCAGAGAAGGGTTCAATTTTTAGAGACAACCCTATATCATCATGGTTTGGTCAAAATTTTGATTGAACATCATCTAACTAAAAAAAATTATACATGGGACGATTTCTTAATAAGAAATCATTTTGAAGAAGCAAAAGAACCATCACCTGAACCACAGCCTACAAGAAGAAGTAGAAAATGGAGGGCTTCAAAAGTTGAAATTGACAAAACAGTCCAAGAAAGCAGTGAGGAAATCATTTTAGAGAAGTTGAACCAAATCAAGAGGCAACTTAAGGAAGAAAAGGTAATCAAGAAATCTGCCATGGAGAAAGGAGAAGGATCTTCTCAGCCTAGGAGAAGCCACAGATTAAAGGGAAAACTAAAGAAAACTCAAATCAAACAAATAGGGGTAATTGATATAGAAGATGAGGAAACATCCATGGAAGAAGATGTTGAAGAAGAATTTTATGAAGGAACCCCTAAAATTGACCCTGCTAAACAAGAAATATATGACTATGTGGAAACTTTAGAGAGGAGAGCTTCAGAAAGCAGAGAAAGAACCCCCAATCCTCCACTGTCTGAAATAGATATATTAAGAAGGGATAGGTATGAGTTGGAATTACTGAATAGACACATCAAAAATGAGAATGAAATTCTCAAGGATCAAGTCAAGCTCAAAACTGATATGAACTCAACCTTATCCCTGCATATAGACAAAGTGGAGAGGACCAATGAGAAGTTGAAGACAAGGAACAAAAAGCTAATCAGGGCACTCACCAACCTAAGGTTCAAACTTGTTATCAGAAAACCCAGAAGATCTCTAGCTTCCAGACAAAGGAGAAGGAGAGGATTAGATGTCCTTTCAGAAGCCTCTGAGTTCATAGGATAATTTGCATGAGGACATGCAAAGAGACAGCAGTGGGGGTATGTTGAGCCTCAAAATTGTTCTTTCCTTCACCTCATTTTACCTCATTTTCCCTTGTCCATTGCTATCCTAGACCCAATTGATCAATGAATATAGTTAAAATTACTTCTAGAATGATTTACATAACTGACTTGCTAAATTTTGTGATTTTGACCGGAACTAGCTGCAGAATGCAGACATTCCATAGCTAACCGGCGATTCTGCAGCTGCCTTCACGTTTGAGTATGTTCCAGGTGGCCTCTCAAGGAAAACCGCATATGGGCATAATCCACGTCATGTCTACATGGTTCGTTGCTCATCATGGAGGAAGAAACGAATTCTGGGTACGGTTTTTGAACGTGGGAACACATTTAGGAAAGCAGACTTCTATTAGGACTGTCTCAGTCCAGATGTCTTTTTCCTCTTCACGTAGCCACTTCAAGAGTCCTAACGTGATTCCGATAAGGAAAGACAGCGTTCCTGAATTGTTGCAAGTATTATTATGTGCATTTGCTTTATAAACACTTGGGAGACCGAGAGCTATGTTAGAGATTTTATGTTAGATTTGATGCTAGATTTTGTTTAGACTCTGTGCTACATTTATGAAGACGCAGAGTGTTATGTTCAAGTTCTTTCATCTTTAATGAAGCAGACAGTTTTGTTGTGAAGGCGTTGATTTAATTGGGAGTTGAATTCCGTCAGGTGGTAGAGGGCCCCTGCCTCTTGCACGGATTTATTTTGCGTAAATTAGATAAGTCTTCTAGCTGCCTTTACGTCTTTGAATTTGAATTAATAGTTGTTTTAATTAGCTACTGTAGTCGTACTCATTCTAACTCTTCCACAAGAAGACGCTCTTCCAAAAGACTATAATGATGAATGGGGAAATGACTATAGTATTGTAGGATTAGGAGTTGAATTCATAGTTGTTTTTAATCAGCTACTGTAGTTATATTCATTCTAACTCTTCCACAAGAAGAAATTCTTTCAAAAGATTATAATGATGAATGATGAATGGCTATAGTACTGTAGGATTTAGTTGTAGTTTTTTTTTGTTGATCACTATCACAGCTACACTTGTTCTAATCACTCTTCCACAAGAAGAAACTCTTCCAAGAAATTCTTAAGAAGTTCAAGACATGACCGTGATAATGAATGATTTAGTTGTGTGTTTGTACTAAGTATCATCTCTGTTCTTGCTCTTAAACGCTTTCCCAAGACATCATAATGACGAGTAGGATATGGATATGATATCTTAGTTTTTCATTTTCTTTCAGTCCTTTATATTTTCACTTGCACTCAATTACACAGTCAGAATTGTTCTAACTCTTCCAAAAGAAGGAACTCTTCCAAAATATCAATAATGATGGACAAAAAGATTGTGTAATTTCATAGAATAATGCATGGTAGCTTAGTTAAAATGCTCCGGAGTTTAATTGCACTTAACTCATGTTCAGTTACTTTGTTTCAAGTTTGATGATGACTTATAGTTCAACATTGTTTTAGATTAGTGGCATCTTAAGTTCTTTCTTAGATTAACTCATTGCACTTGCACTTCATATTAAAATTATCATCCATTTCACAATAGATTACTTCAGTTGTTAGGATTAACAAGACAGCCTTGATTATTCACAAACCTCTTCTTATTCTAAAATCCATAATTGATCTATAACCATATGAACAGAAGACAACATCATTTTAACGCCTGAAGTACCTCTGCAATTTCCTCATCATTTTATAAACAGAGCTCTTCCTCAAAAGACTACTTTGGAAAGAAATCAATAACTCTTGAGTAAAGGTTTTGTGACATTCAATTAAATTGCAGAATAGAGATAGGAACTAGTTCTAGAATAGAAGATCTTATGATGATAACAATGTTTTTCCTCTAAATATGTTTCAAATCTCTAATCAAGGACAAAATATTGCACCATTGTAAGTTAGTTGTTTCACTGTTTAGTTAGAGGATTTGCATACTTAGTGATCATTTCTCAAGTTTAGTTTGTGTTTTGAATCATTTTCTTAAAAGTCATTATCAAGCTTTGCTTTTATTTAGTCATAGTTTAGATTTAATTTTGCTTCAGTATTCCCAATTGCATTTGCCATTTGTCATTCCATCAATTAGGCTTAACTCTGTTTTTAATCACCAGCTTCTTTCCACTAGCTTTCTAGGCATTTTCCTGCAAACATAAAACCACCAAAAGACCAAAAACATCATAAATCATCACAAAAGACCAAAAACATCACAAAACACTACACACAACGCATTAGGAAACAAGCACCTAGGTACATACAGTACACTTCACTTCAGCAGTTTACAAATCCTGGTTGACAATTAAATGAGCTCAGTTTAGGAGACTAGATTGAGACCAAACAGTACCCATAATTTTTTTCATTGTATGGTAGTGAAGGAATTGAATTGCTTCTTATACCCAACACCAGAGTGTCAAGTGATAGTTTCAAATGGAGGAACTATAAATTTCTCTTGAAAGTACCATAATATCAAGCTAACCATTGAGGAATATGTATTAAATAGTCCAATTTTTCCATTCCAATGGATGGTGTTGATGTTGTACTAGGAATACAATGGTTATAATCTTTGGGGACGATATCTTTTAATTTTCAAGAACATTTCTTGAATTTTTTTCGGAAGGAAAGGAAGTTGAACTACTAGGTGTCATAGCGAAGCCAAGAAAGAAAATAAGCTCTAATGTCATGAAAAATTTTCTGAACAAATAATGAGGTGTAATTTAACAATTATGATAACTAGAAGTTCCAACATCAAAATCATATATTTCTTCATATCTCCAAAAAGTCTTGGAAAATCATTCCAAGGTGTTTGAGACTCCCAAAGGACTCCCACCTATTCATGATCATGATCATGGTATTCATTTGATTCCACGAAGCATTATGCCAAACATCAAGGCTTACAAATATCCTTATGTCCAAAAGAGAAAATTGAAGTTATGATTGCAGAAATGCTAGAGCCTTGTATAGTTCAACCTAATCAAAGTTATTTCTCTGCTCTACTAGTCTTGGTGCACAAGAAGGATGGATAATGGGGCATGTTCCTGGATTATAGGGAGCTCAATAAGTTCACTATTAAAGATAAATTTCCCATTCCTTTGCTTGAAAAATTATTGGATGAATTACATGGATAAATTTATTTCACCAATTTGGATCTCCATTTATGATATCATCAAATTATAATAAAGACTGAAAAACTTCTTAAAACAACATTTCAAACTCATGAGGGTCATTATGAATTTTTGTTCATGCCTTTTGGCCTTACCAATGCACCTTATACATTTCAAGGGTTGACAAATTCCATTTTCAAACACTTCGTTAGAAAATATGTGTTAGTATTTTTTGATGATATACTAATCAACAACAAGTCTTAGAAGGATCATGTTCAACATGTTGACAAGGTGCTCAAACTATTGGAGGAGAAACAGTTATATCCAAAAACCTCCAAATGTTTCTTTGGAGTACAAGAGGTGCAATATCTGGGGCATATTATATCTCAGGAGGGTTTTAAGGTAGACCCTAAAAAAATCAAAGCCATTAAGGAATGGAAATTCCCCACAACCATAAAGCAATTGCGAGAATTTCTCTGGTTAATAGGGTATTATCACAATTTTAATAGGAGTTATGGGAAAATAGCAGCACCTTTAACATCATTAATGAAGGAAGATGCATTTTCATGGAATCCCAAAGAAACTAAGGCCTTTGAACATCTTAAAGAGGAAATGTGCCAAGCACCGGTCTTAGCTGCACCAAAATTCAAAAAAAAAATTATGTGGAATGTGATGCATCATGAAATATAACTGGTGATGTTTTAATGCAAGAAGGAAGATCCATTTCTCTTGAAAGCCACCCAATCAAAGGAAGGTATTTACAAAAATCTATTTATGAGAAGGAAATGTTTGCAATACTACATGAACTAAAGAGATGGAAGCCTTACCTAATGGGGAGACACATCAATGTAAAAACAGATCATGATAGTCTTAAATAATTTTTGGAACAAAGACTATCTTAAGAAGAACAACACAAATGGGTTAGAAAGATGTTGGGTTATGAATTTTAAATAATCTACAAAAAAGGGAAGCTAAATGTTGTTGAAAATTCATTGTCAATAAAGGATGAGGATGTGGAAGAATTACTTTGTTCCATTTCTATTATCCATCCAAATTGGATAACCAAAGAAATGGAGGAATGGAAGAATGACTAAGAAGTGTGGACACTCATTCAAAAGTTGAAGCAAGGTTCTAGTACACATGATACATTTATTTGGAAGTATATCGATGTGTTTTCTTGGTCATATGAAGAGTTGAAAACATATGATAAAAGCATGATAGAACATCAGATCCCAATCAAGGAAGGAATTAAACCACACACAAAAAATCCCAGATAGATTAATCCATTATTGTTAGCTCCAATTGAAAAATAAGTGAAGAAATTGTTGTAGGAAAAAATCATAGTTCCTCTCAAATATTTGGATTGGGTTTCTAATCTAGCTACCATGAGGAAGAAAAATGGAGAGATAAGATTGTATGTAGAGTTCAGGAATCTGAATAGAGAATCTCTAAAGGATAATTATCCTTTACCTAAGATGGATTATTTCTTACAAAAAGTGACAAGAGCTTATAGGATGTCCATGATCGATGGATTATTTGGGTATAATTAGGTGGAAGTGCATAAGGAAGATCAAAAAATGACAAATTTCACAACCCCCTAGGGAAATTTTATGTATGGAAGAATACCATTTAGTATTATGAATGTAGGTGCGACTTTCTAGATTGAAATGGAAATGGCATTTGTAGGTGACAAGTATGTGCTTATATATTTGGAGGATGTAACAGTCTTCTCAAGGTTAGATGATGAACACCTGGAACATCTAAAAAAATATTTTGAAAAATGTAGGAAGTTTGGTCTATCACTAAACCCTAAGAAACCTTTGTTTTCCTTAGACGAATGTAAATTATTGGGCCACATAGTTTCAAAACAAGGAGTGAATATTGATCTAGCAAGGGTGGAAGAAATTCAAACAATTCATTTACCGAGAAGTAAGAAATATATTCATATATTTTTCGGAAAAATAAACTTTCTCAAAAAATTTGTACCAAACTATGCTGAGATTGTGAGAAATATAACTTACATGTTGAAGAAAAATGCATAAGTGAGATGGGATAAAGAAGAAACAGAATCATTTTCCAGAATAAAAGAACCACTCCAGAAATTTCATGTTCTAATAAGTCCTGATTATCAAAAGGTATTTCAAATATTTTCATTTGCTTCTCCCACTACTATTGCTGTTGTGTTATTGTAAAAAATTGAGGTTAATGAGCAGCCAATGGCATTGTTTAGTAAATTTCTCATAGATGCTGAGCTCAAATATAAAATTTTGGATAAAAAAGTGAATTCATTGGTCAAAGCACTCAAATCCTCTAAGACTTATGTGTTACAATCCCAAATAACCGCTTATGTACCTAAGTCTACGGTTAAAGGCATCTTGGTTCAAAGTGACGTTGAAGGAAAAATAGGAAAATGGATACCTAAAATACAGGAGTATGATTTGGACATTAAACCCATCAATTTAATTAAAGGATAGGGTTTAGAAAATTTTCTAACAGAAACAACTTTTCAAGCATTAGGAATTAACCTCCTGGCACTAGTAGATGGAGCTAACAAACAAGAAATTTAGGATAAGCCCAAAATAGGTATTCAATACAAATTTTTGTGTTTAGATTGGTGTAAAGATGTTGTTCATTACTTGTGTTTATTTTCTTTTCCATCTTCACTAAATAGAACCAAATACAGATCTCTCAAGATTAAATCTCCACCATATGTCATAGTAGAAGCAAAGTTGTACTAGAAATATCCTGCTAGTAAGTTGTGTTTAGCTGAAGGTGAATCCATTGAGGTTATTAAGGAATATCATAAAAATATCTTTGGAGGACATTATATTTGGAAGGTCACAACACATAAAATCCTCAAGTCAGTTTTTTATTGGCTTACACTATTCGTTGATGTGTACAGATTGGTCAGGAGTTGTCATAAGTGTCAATTGTTTGTAGAAAAGAAGAGACTTGCTCCATTACCTCTCATTCTAGTATTGAAAGAAGAGCCTTTCAGGTAGTGGGGACTGGATTTTATTGGATACATCAATCAACCATAAAGTGGGTGGTTCAAATGGATTCTAACTGCTACCGATTACTTCAAAAAGTGGTTTGAAGCAATCACAACCAAGAAAGCAAATGACCAAGTGGTGATGAATTTTCTGGAGGAGAACATCTTCAGTAGGTTTGGCTACCTAGTCAATATTGTAACTAATAATTCTTAGGTATTTAATTCTGTTCAATTCATAAATTTCTACCAAACAATAATGTAATTTTGTCACATTCCACTGCCTACCATCCACAAGGGAATGGGTTGGCATATTCTTCAAATAAGATATTGGCCAGGATTCTGAAGAAAACAATCACTAAACATAAAAAATACTGGGACTCAAAATTAAAATTTTCTCTTTGGGAAGTTTGAGTAACTATTAGAAGGTCCACTGGAAAATCACCTTTTGAGTTGGTATATGGAACCCAGACATTTTTTCCTAATCAGTTGGTCAAACCAATGATTTCTTTCATTCGATAAGCTTAGGAAGAACCTAATGCTTTGGTAAAAATAATGAATAAGGTGATTGAGTTAAATGAAAATACAGAAAAATTTAGAAATAATTTGATTACCTATCAGGAAAAAATGAAGTCTATTTTTGACAGGAAGGAAAAAGAAATCCTCTTTCATGCTGGAGATTTAGTACTAAGATGGGACACTAGCAGGGAGGATATAGGAAAGCATAGTAAGTTTGACCCTCTCTAGGATAGTCCCTACAGAATTTTTGAAGCTAGATCAAACAATGCTTTCATCCTAGAAGATTTAGATGGAGAATATTTGTAGCTACATGTGAATGGGTAGTATTTGAAGCATTATTTTGAGCATTAAAATTAAACATTCCACCATCATAAATACTAGATTTCTCGTTGTTCATATGTCACCAAGAAATACTTGAGTCCATGTCAAATGGATAAGGCACTAATCTGCAGTTCTTGGTGCTTTCATGGAAAAACGAAATATCCCCAGGTGGAGCCAGATGTTGTGGATCATTTTCATTTTCTTTTAAAATATTTCTCAAAACACCAAAAAAAAGCATATATGTTAGAAAATGTAAAAAAAATTCTATACCGAAAATAATTTTTGGTTTGTATGTTGGTGTATTAACTTTATGTGCAAATATGTGAAGGTGGGTCGAGTCATGCTTATTCGTGTGTAGAACAGTTCAAGAGTTGAGCAATTGATGTATTAAGAACATTACATGCTAGGGTTGAGTCGGGTGTCCCCACATCCTCTTCTCATGTCATACCTACCTTTATTGCACAATGGACATCAAAATATCAAGAGGAATGAAACTCACGAATATGTTATGAATGTCCAAATTCAAAGTGTGGCAAGGGCTGGACGTGATCCAGCTAAGAACTATGATTTAATTTATTCCAATCTCACATCGCACATCGCAAGCTCAGGAGGAATGATGCTCATGAATATGTTATGTATGCGGAAATGTGAAATGCGATAAAGGGAACAATGTGATTGTTTTCAAATGAAAATTTGAAGTTATTTAAAGTCCAGGGTTATGTGCAGATGTGGTGTTCTATGAAGAAACATGAGCGCGGGCAGTGGACTCGGGTATGTGATCGAACGTAGAGAAAAGGAGAAGAGACAACAAAATGCCGCTGGCACGATCAGAAGAGGTAGAGTCGGGCAGAAGGAAACATGATAAGATTGTTTGAAACATAGAGGCATAGGTAGAGTCAGACAAAGGGGGAATATTGTGGCACTGTTGGAAACACAATAGTTGGGCCAAATTGGGAAAAGATGCATTATTGCAGAACTATTCAAATACCACATTAGAAACATAAAAGACACAACAAAATCATAAAAGACAAATATTAAACTCTGGAAGAAATGCAGGGCAAGGATGTTTGATCTGTCATAAAGACACATCAGCACTTCAGGGAGACACATCAGCAAAAAATCAGATTCAACAAAAATAATACTATTTCAAGTTTTAATTTGTTCTCTTTGTTTTTTCAGATAGAATCTATAGTGATGTCCTCAATTGTAATGTAATAAGTAGTTTTAATAGTTTATGTAGTTGAGGTAATGTCAAGAATTTATAGCAGTTACGAACTATTTTTGATGTATTTAAACAAGATAGAAAGAAAGTGGAGGGGTTTCGAGTTTTGATCTCTAGAAGACTAAAATTTTTTGGTACTTATTTTTCTGATGGATGAATGAAAGAAGAAGAAAATTTCCTATAACCATCGATGGTGATTCGTGTTTCTTGTGTCATTTTATGTTGTTTCTTCCTTGAATGAAGCAAAGTAAAGAAGTGGTTGGTCTCTAATTTATGTGTGTAAGTAAGATTTAAATAACCTTAACAAGTGCTCTTTCACTCCAACTCCTCTCCCTTCTCAAATTATCTCTAAAACTTAAAAGTAATAGATTCCATGTTTACAACATATTGTTTTGAGTTTCCTCTCTCTCCAGAAATTCTCTCTGAAACTTGAAAGTAATAGATTCTGTGTTTACAAAATATTAATTTCAGTTTCCTCTACAGTTCTTCTTTTCCATTCAGATATCAGTAGTTAATGGCATTTTAGATTCTTTCATTATACCAGACTATTAAGAGTTTAAAAGAATTGGTTTCGAAAGGGATTGAACGAAGACCACCTGATATAATTAATTTTGTGAAACACTTTTAAAAAAATGTCTTAAGCAATGATTCCCTTCCACAGCCAAGGAATTGTCTCTTAAAATACAACAAATTTGATGATAACCACTTCTTAAATCTAGTTTTGTAAAGTAAACAACATTATTTAATTGACAAATCAAATAATCGAGTCTAGGAAGAGGATACCTATTCTTAATGGTGATTTTATTGAAGGCCCTAAAATCAACACACATTCTTTAAGTTTTGTCTTTATTTAGGACTAATATGATCAATCATCCACATTGAGAATAATTAGGATGAATAAATCCTTTATCAACCAATTCCTAAATTTGTTTCTTAATATCTTCATTTTCTATGACCGACATACGATACATGCCAATGCTCGAAAGAAGGGAATCAAACTGTAATTGAATCTCATTTTGTATTTCTCGCTTTTAAGTATAAATGTTTTGGTTCTTTAAACAAATCCTTCTAAGAATATAAAATTTCAACCAATTTTTCCTTAAACTGAGAATCACGCCCTTGAAAAGCATCATATTATCTTTAGGTTGTTATTTAACAATCATGAAAACATACTTTTCACTTGAATTTATTAAGCTTTTCGATTGAATTTCATTGATTAAATCCAAGTTTGTCTTGATTTTTTGTTCCCTGAAAATATATTCAATTCCATATTTAAGAAGATGATACTTATTCTCCTTCCTATGAAATATGGAATCTCGATCATAAACATATGGACTACCCAACACAAATCCAGATATATCCAAAGGAATGATCAACTTCATCAATTTTTTTTTTTGTAATTTCAAACCTTAATCGAAAATGTTTTGTGACATGCATCTGATTATTTTCTTTCAACCATCCTAAAGGGTATGGTTTTGGATGATTTTTAGTTTCTAGTCTCAATTTCCTTGCTAGTTCCTCATATATAAAATTTTATTTTGATCAAATATTGAATAATGTGTTTATC
This sequence comes from Pinus albicaulis, assembly GCA_034641835.2. NCBI lineage: Eukaryota > Viridiplantae > Streptophyta > Pinopsida > Pinales > Pinaceae > Pinus > Pinus albicaulis. The sequence continues at coordinate 835,743,292 of CM076572.1, read as the reverse complement.
TTAGTTTTCTTGGATACAATCCTTATGTGAAACAACTGAACTCTCTTATTTTCCTCAATCCCATTATTAGATTTTGAAGAAGATGTAGAACAAGTAGAACTAGAACTAGCTTCAGAATGAATACCCATTAGACCCATAGCGATAGTCTTCTTCTCGTCACTGGAGTTAGATCTACAATCTTGTGTAATATTCCCAAATTTTCACATGATATTTGGAATATTAGAGTTCTTAATAAACTTAATTAATTAAGTACATAAAAGGGTGGAGGAACCCATAATCCTCAAATATAAATAAAATCCACTTTTGATGTGTGTATGTGGATATTCTAGATCTAGATCTAAAACATGGAGTAGTGGAACAATTCCATTAATGTGGAGATCATGTCTCATTTATGAGATAGGTCAAGGAGGATGAAATAGTAAAATAAGATCATGTGGATATTTGGAGAGGTCAACTAAGATCATAGTGCATTCAAAGAAGATCATAAAGCACTTATAATAAGTTAGTGGAGGAAGTGATGCATTTAATGCACACACAATGGAGAGGGTGATCACCCCATGTGAACATGATAGAGGGCATAGAGAAATAGCATAATCAACCATGGATAATTATGTCAACATGTACAACATAGTTTTGCAGTGGGCCTAGGCTATGGAAGGCTCATGATCTATATAATGAAGGAGAAGGCAAAATAGAAGACAGATTTGGATACTTGGATTATTCTTTGATTTGTTTACATCTGGATTTGTCATGTGACATCTCCATGCACTCTTACCCTATTTAGCTAAGTTTGCAGTGATGTTTAGCACTGGGTGTTCCCGATCAGGAATCCAACCCTTACCCACAGGGGACTTGTGTGCCTACTTTGGGAAGGTTTTCTATTGAGCTCTATTACTTATCAGGCATTGGTCCCATATTCAGGAGGTTGTTTCTAGTATTAAGCTAGGAAACATGTGGAGGATTAATCCTACCACTTTTTTCTTCATATTTAGTCTTCCAAGAGAAGTAGATGAATATCTGGAATTCAAGCCATTGAGATTTACCTCCATGCAGCAACAGTCCCTTCAAGGATTGCACAATGCAGTCCTGTAGATCCATTGGAGGAATGCAGTTTTCAACATTTCAGCTGGAAATCCTATGAGGGATCATCTCCTCACATTTTATTCCTTGTTCCCATCATTCAAGAGCTTATGTGACATATCTAGTAGTATGCTATTGAGCCTCCCTCTCTCACAGTGCAGTTTTATGAGGATGTTGTTCATCCATCAACTATTTTTAGTGGAGGAGATTAGAGGAGCTAGATATTGAGATTTTAGCCCAAGGATATAGTGAAGGGATCAATCCTTCATGCATAGAGCTGATTTTACATCATTGCAGCCACCATATCATCAGTTCATGCAGCATATTTGCATACTCAGCAGCTACATAGAGCAAGCCCTAAGAAGGTGATTTCTCTAGATTGACAAATCAAGAAAATATTTTCTGGGTTATCATTGGGATCCATCATAGGGCTCAGATCTAAAGTATCATCATAATCAGAGCTCCCACACTGCTTGGATTTGAATTTTATCTTTCTGGAAGTTGCAGTCCCAACAGTTGCAACAAGGACAACACAGTTTACCTTCCAATAGTTCAGCAGTTACATAGTCCCTCTTATGAGATCATTGCAGGTTCATTCTAGACCATCCCTTTGGCTTGGGTATCTCATATTTCAAGCAATTTTGTACTTTATTTTCACCTCCCATATAATAAAATGGCTTAGCTTCTCTATACATTTTGATGTTCTCTTTAGATTAATTATTTTCTTTGTTGTTGTTTAGTTATTGTGTTTTAGTATTACTGCATTCTCCCTTTTGGGATATCACAGTGGTATCAGAGTATGATCTTTGGCTTAGCTTTTGGAAACTTCATAATTTTCATCAAAAGGAGAAGTAGATAGATGAGATCTATCATGAAGGAGGATTGTAGCTTTGCCACTCCTCTCTTTAGATCCATGCAAGATCTCTCTACAGAGGTCAAAAAAAAGAAGGAGAAAGGAAAAAAGAGGATCCAAGAAGAATATTTTATGAGGAAGGTCCAAGCACTTCCTATCAGCAACAAAGAAAACCTGATAATCATAGATCTCCTCATAGATCTATGTAATATTCCAAATCTGGAACAGTTAGCAAGGCATGAGTAGAAAATGAACTTTCTAGTAATGGCTGCTACAGGAATTGAAACCAAGACCTGGATCCCTTAGAACAAAGTGTCTAAGTGCTAAATCCAAGAGGAGGCTCCAAAGAAATCCTTCTAGGTGGTTTAAACAAATCTCCCACACCTAGTTATCTTCAGGAAATGCCCAATGAAGGGACTGCCACATATACAAGAATACACAATGGAGTAGCAGCGTTATTTTAATGAGCCAGCACACATGGAGATATGAATAGCCTTTCCTTTGGAATTATAGTAGAGAATGTGTACAATAATTAGATGAACAATCACTCCAACTAGGCAATGAAAGCCTCAATGATACATGTACATGACAATAGAGATACAATGCTATGAAGGAATGTCACAAGAATAAAATAATGCAGCTCATTGGAGACATTACAACATACAAAATGAAAATATGACGATATGACAATATCAGGCTCAAGAAATATGGGGGAGAAAGCTCTCAACCCCTGAAAACACTAATACAACAATAATACACAATCCTTGGAAGGATTGGCTACAATATACATGAAAATGGCAAATCTGCAGAAATGCCAGAGTTGTTGGGTAGCAACCGCAACTCAATACTGGAAATACATAGAGATGGCTAAATATGGTGCTAAATCTGAAATATACCTCCTCCAATGGATCTCTCAAGTGCAAGGCTGATCCCAGCACTGAAGATCTTGCCCTCCAAGAAGCTAGTGCAAACCCTCACTGCAAGTATGCAGTAAAATAATGTAGTATGGATAATGGACTGTGGTGTCTATGATGGGAGATGTTGTGCCTTGATGCCAAGATATGAAAATCAGCTCTGAAACCTTCCTTACTAACCTTCCCAAGGAATAGCGACTCCCTCCTTTGAAATATGAGACATGGAATGGTGTTGTGGAACCCCTCCAATGTAACACCCAACAACACTACATTATACTTCAGCAGAAATAACGCAGTGACTGAAGTAGTGGCTTTGGCCTTGAGCCAAGATGTGGAGAAAATGAAGTGCAATCCTTCAAGAGGCATCTCAAGAAGGAGAGGAAATCCTAAGTAGGAATCCCTTGTGCTAAGCAGCACTGCAACTCAATTGAACCGCTGGACACTGCAAATAGTATAATAAGAAAAATGATCAAATGCTCAAAGATATCTCACTATGGCTACCTCTTCCTCCTTTTATGCAAGTGAATGCCTCTTTCCCTTGTGTTGATCAGCAGTTGTCATTGATGTCAACCCAAGCAGCAGCAGGAGCTAACCCAATATTGCATGGAAATTTTGACCTATAAAATTAATATAGTCTGGGTCAATTTTTTTTTATGGTTTCTACTTGTCGAGATGCTTCCATTGATATATGGCATGCCATGTAATTCTTCATGGTTTGAGATATATTCATGTTTGATGTTTGTACCCCCAGTTAGTGAGCTAAAACCCCATGGGGTTGGGGCATGGGTCATTGAAAAGTCATAATTGATATTTTTTATGCTCCTAAAATCCCTCCCATGTTCACTTGTCGAAGCCCCTCTCAGCCTAATAATTTATATAAATTTTGATCTTCATTTCCTCCTTAGGTAAGGGATTTCACCATTTGAAACAGGTCATCATGGAATTTTAGCTATAAATTTGTTTCTACGAAGGTTCAAAAGCTGAAATTTTTATGAGGCAAAGACAAAGTCCTAAGGAAGCTGCTGTAAAAATTTTAGATCAAGGTGCCAATATTTATGGAGATATGATCTGTGGAAGTCATGGTTTTTGAAGGTTCCTGAAATTCATCTCAAGGAAGTGACCTTGGTAAATTCGTCATAACTCTCTCTTTGAGTATTGGATTGGAATTGCATGAAATTTGCTAGATAGTGCATATTTTTTACTTTTCTCTCTATCAATTTCAGAGCCAAATGAAGAAACAATGACACATGGTACACCATACAAGTGTTCTCTACTGAAACAGTCCATAATTAGGGCATTGTGAGAGATTGGGTATAACTCTCTCTTGAAGAATCCAAATTGGGTCAGACCCATGGCATTGGAAAGAAAAATCAAAGGAATACTATAGGACCAAAAACCAAATATTGAGGATCTGAAATAACAGAGATACACCAGATTCAATATCGAGCTCCTAGAAGGCAAGAAAAAGCTAGATCATGTGTTGTCAAGAGCTGCAAAGGACCAAACTTTCTATGGAAGCAAAGAAAAGCAAGGTGTAGCAGAGGGTAGCATGACAAGAGCAGCAACCAAGGTTCATAACAGTAGCAAGAAGTTCATCATATGAAGTCTTCAAGTGGGAAACACTGCATACAATCATTGTAAAGGTATCACTGTACTTAGTCATTGTAAATAAATTATTGTAAAAATTGTACTAGTGTTTATTTTCCAAGGGTTGAAGAAGCAGTGTTGGGAGGTCTAGGATCATCATTAGGTGGTTGTGTCAAAGTTGGGGTTATGGTCTAGTATATCTTCTTCTTCTCCATCATTCTATATCATTGTAAAGTGGACCACTTTCCCTGGTACGAGATTCCATTCTTCTTTTATTCTTCTATAGGGTGGTAGGGTGGTGCTAGGGTGAGTTGTAGCTCATTGGGTGTTGGGGCATCCATTCAATTGACTACTGAAGAATCTTGGGCGTTGGAGCGTCCATCCAGTGGGAGCTGGAGAAGAATGCTTTTCTAGATTCTAGGAAGTTGGAGCTTTATTTTCAATTGGAGTTGAATATTAAATAATTATTAGAAAAAAATTAGGTGGTTTTTGTTCCAGAGTGGGTTTCCACCTTAAAAAATGTGTGCATTTGTGTTCTTCTTGTTTGTTTCTATAATTTTACAAACACTGATAATAATTGAAGATTAACTAATGCTCTAATGGAAAGGAATACTGATTCACCCCACCTCTCAATATTTCCAACAATTTGTATCGGAGCTTGGTTCCTTCAATAGCAGTTTAATAGCTGGAAGGAGGTCATGGAGCATACCATGAATGGTGTACCTCTATTCAATGAAATCAATTATGCATTTTGGAAAGGAAGAATGGAGGTCTATCTCTTGGCGCAAGGTTACAAAGTATGGGACACTATTCAAAATGGATTTATGTCAACCGTGGATGAACAAGGTAAGAAGAATTTGGTAAATGATGCAAAAGAAAAAAAAATTATTATCAGTGGACTTATTGAATCTGCTTATCATAAGGTGTTGGGTTGTAAAAAAAACAAAGATGTATGGGACAAGCTTGAGAATATATATGCAGGTGACTCAAATGTCAAAGAAGCAAAGCTTCAAATCTATAGAGAAAAATTTTAGCAACTCATAATGAAATAAGATTGCAACATTGCTGCATACTTCTAATACGTTGATGAAATAACCAATACTCTGGAAGGATTTGGAGAGACAGTTGACGAGAAGAATATTATATCGAAGATTCTTACAATGTTACCAGGGAGATTCAACCCAAAGGTATTGGTCTTAGAATATAGTGCAAATCTAGACAAAGTCAGCAAGGAAGAATTACATGGAGTTCTCATAGCATATGAAATGAAACTTGATGAAGAAAAGGGTACTTCAAATCTAGAAACTGTGTTTGTTGCATCTAAGCAAACCAATAAGGACAAAAAACCTTCAATTGAAATGACATGCACCTGCAAGTGTGAAGAAAAGGGAGATGATGGAGAAGGTCTTTCAGATGAAGAATATGCTTACTTTACAAGAAAAATAAAACCTGGTAAGGGAAAATTCAAATCTAAACTTCCATTGATATGTTTCAGTTGTGGTGAGGTTGGGCATTTCGTAGCAAAATGTCCGAACAAAAGTGATGGAAAATCAAAAGGAAAGAAAGGCTTTAAGAAATTCAACAAGCAAGGAAAAAAGAAAGGATCGAAAAGGAACTTTATCTCTAAAGAAGATAGCTCATCATCTGATGAAGAAAGTGACAGCAAAGAAGAAGCCAATGAGAAAGTATTGTTTATGGCCAAGCACAATAAACAAGAAGTATCAAACAATGAAGAAGAAGGTTTGACCATAGAAGAATTTTATGAGGAGGCAATCAAGCTTATAAAAGAGCTCAATGCTAAGAAGATCCATTCCAATACTCTTGAAGAACAAGTTCAAGGTCTCAAAATTGAGGTTGAAGAACACAAATGTATTGAAGAGTCACTTCAAAAGAAGTTGGAAGAAAGCAACCAAGAAAGGGAAGCATTAGAAGTCGAAGTAGTCTCGCTGCGTAAGGAAGTGAAGAAGGGAAAAACTGTCCAAAACTATGCCAACAGCTCAAGGGCATTGGAAGAACTCATCAACAATCAACGATCTTACAACGACAGAACTGGCCTCGGTTACAAAGAAGAAGAAGCAGGACCTTCTACAAAAAAATACAATGAACCTATGAGATCTGACATACATGTAGACTTCATTGGACAAGATTCGCAAGCACATCCTTGGAAGACGATTCCTCGATGAATATTTTCATCTAGGTACCAACATATTTTTCATGGCTATTGTTATTCATGTGGAAAATTTGGTCATAAAGCTGTAGAATGTCGCACGTACCCTAGGAACCAATACAATTCCAAGAGATTATTCAAATATGAACCTCCCAGGGCTCAACGAAACATCAATACATTTGAACATTTAAGAAATAATATGGAATGTTAAAAATGTCAGAAATTTGGACACATAGCCAGAGACTGCAGACTTGAAAATCCTCCAGAAGAATCTTTGAAGCCACAAAATGAATGAACATGGAAGAAGAAGAAGACTGATAATTGTGCTCTTGCTCTCAAGGCTCAAAAAAATATATATGTTTGGTATGTTGACAGTGGTTGCTCAACGCATATGACTAGAGATAGAAGGAAATTTGTATCTCTGAAAGAGAAGAAGGATGGAACCATATCCTTTGGAAATGATGGATCTTCAAATGTTATAGGATCAGGTACCGTCACTCTTGGAAGCAAAGATGTTATAGCCAAGAATGTTCTATTGGTCAAAAACATGAATCACAATCTGCTCAGTGTTGGAAAAATGTGTGATCAAGGACACACAATGCTATTCAACTCCACAAAATGTGAAATTAGGAAAGGTAGGTATGGTAAAATTGTGGCTACAGCAAGTCGAGCTCCAAATGACATATATGTTCTGGATGAAGCAACTAAAGCATGTCTACTAGCTAAAGAAGATGAAAGTTGGTTATGGCACAAATGAATGGGTCACATAAACTTTGACAATCTTGTCAGGATAAGCAAAAAGGAAGCAGTACGAGAAATGCCGAAAATCTCAAAACCTTCCAACACACTATGTGAGGCATGTCGGCATGGCAAGAAGACAAAAGTCCAATTTAAAACAAAAGAACACTTTTCATCACATCCATTGGAATTGATACATACTGATCTATGTGGTCCTGTGAGAACAAAAGGCTTAGACAGAGAATTATATTTCATGTTAATGATATATGACTATACCAGGATTACAGCCATCAGTTTCCTAAAGAAAAAATCTGAAGCATTTGAGTGCTTTAATATCTACAAGGAGTTGGTTGAAAATGAAACTAATTTGAAAATAAAGTGTTTAAGATCAGATAATGGTGGAGAATTCACTTCCAAATTATTTCAGCAATACTGTGACGAAAATGGAATAAAAAGGAAATTTTCAACAGCACGAACACCTCAACAAAATGGAGTTGCTAAAAGAAAGAATAGAACTATATAGGAAATGGGTAGAACAATGTTGAAGGACTCAAAATTGGATGAAAAATTCTGGGTTCAAGCAATTGATACAGCAGTCTTCATTATCAACCGAAGTCTTCTCAAAAATAATTGCAACAAGTCTCCATATGAATTATGGAAAGGAAAACTAGCTAATGTAAAATATTTCAGAATCTTCGGAAGCAAATGTTATATCAAAAGAGAAGATCAAAATTTGGGTAAGTTTGAATCACGTGTTGATGAAGGTATCTTTGTTGGTTACTCACGCAAAAGAAAGGCCTATAAATGCTATAATCTAAGATGAAAATAGATAGTGGAGAGCATAAATGTTACATTTGACGAAGATGGTGTTCTAGTGAGTAATGATGAGGATCTAGAATATTTGAAACTTGAGACAGAGGCTGAAAAAGACACAGATAAAATTGTAGAACAAGAAGCAACTATCAACAAGGAAGAAGTAAACAATGATCATCAAGATATACCAGAACAACAACAAGAAGGTCCTCCAAGGAGAACAAAAGAGTGGATTCAAAAGAACCATCCATCAAATCAAATCATTGGTGACATAAATGAAGGTCGACAGCTTCGTTCATCACAACAAGCTCACGTTGCTTTTCTAGCAACCTTTGAGCCTAGTAGTTTTGAGGAAGCCAACCAAAATGAACATTGGGTAGCAGCTATGAATGAAGAATTGGATAAAATTGAGAAGAATAACACCTGGGAATTAGTTCCATGACCAAAATATAAAAATGTCATTGGGACTAAATGGGTGTTCAGTAAAAAATTGAATGAAGATGGGCAGGTTACCAGAAACAAAGCAAGATTGGTTTGCAAAGGCTATGCACAAGTGGAAGGAATTTATTTCGACAAAACATTTGCACCAGTTTCCAGAATGGAAGCCATCCAAATGTTTCTCACCTGTGCATGTTCAAGAAAAATCAAAGTCTACCAAATGGATGTGAAGTCAGCATTTCTGAATGGAGAATTAGAAGAAGAAGTTTACATCGAACAACCTGAAGGTTTTCTACTATCACAAAAAGAAGACTATGTATGTAGATTAAAGAAGGCTCTATATGGTCTCAAGCAGGCACCCAAAGCATGGTATGCTTGTCTTGATGGATATCTACATCAACAAGGGTTCAAGAAAGGTACCGTTGATAGAAATATTTATGTACAAATAGATAAAGATAGTTCAACAATCGTTAAGGTATATGTGGATGACATAATATTTGGTAGCAATGATGATCGATTAAGTAAGAAATTTTCTACAAAGATGCAAAGTGAGTTTGAGATGTCTTTACTTGGTGAGCTGACATAATTCTTAGGGCTTCAAATATATCATCAAGAGAAAGGAATATTTATATGCAAGCCAAGTACATCAAGGAAATGCTTAAGAAATTCAAAATGGAAGATTGCAAACCCGTCCTTACTCCAATGGTAACAAGTTGCAAATTGAGCATAGACGACTCATCTAAGGATGTGGATCAGAAGTTGTATAGATCTATGATTGGTAGTCTTCTATATGTAACAGCCTTTCAGCCAGATTTATGCAAGCAGTTGGACAAGTAGCAAGATTCCAAGCATCACGAAAAGAATCACATATTATTGTCATCAAAATAATTCTTCGATATCTAAAGGGAATAGAAGAATACGGCTTATGGTATCCCAAGGGTAACAATATAATTATTCAAGACTTTACAGATGCAGATTGGCTAGGAAGCATTTATGATCGTAAGAGTACTAGTGGAGCAGCATTCTATCTAGGTGGTTGTCTCGTATCATGGTTGAGCAAAAAGAAAACTTCAATCTCGTTATCTACAGCAGAACCATAATACATTGCAGCAACATCATGTTGTACTTAAGTCCTTTGGATGAAACAAACTTTGAAAGATATTCAAGTACAATTCAGAGAGCCTATTCCCATATTCTGTGACAACACTAGCGCCATTAGCATCTCCAAGAATCCTGTCATGCATTCAAAAATAAAACACATTCCGATAAAATATCATTTTTTTAGAGAACAAGTCACTGAAAAGAATATCAAACTTGAGTATGTTTGTACAAAAGAACAAATTGCTGATATCTTCACTAAACCTTTATGTCGTGAAGAATTTGAATATCTTCATCAAAATATTGGGATTGTCCCAAGTTCTCAGTATATTATAGGTCTGCAGGACAGTTGTGTGTCAGCGGGAGTGGAAATGTGTATAGGTCTGCAGGATGGTTGTGTTTTAGGGGGAGTTACCCTTTTCCATTGATGTCAAAGGGGGAGAGAATGTTGTAGGAAGAGGTGTCATGATTGCAGGGGGAGTACTTGTGTTTCCATCAATTCCAAAGGGGGAGATTGTTGATCAGTGGTTGTCATTGATGTCAACCCAAGCAGCACCAGGGGCTAATCAAATATTGCATGGGAATTTTGACCTACCAAATTAATATATTCTGGGTCAATAATGATTTTTATTGTTTCTACGTGTCAAGATATTTCCGTTGATATATGGCATGCCATGTGATTCTTCATGGTTTGAGAGATATTCATGTTTGAAGTTTGTGCCCCCAATTAGTGCGCTAAAACCCCATGGATTTGGGGCATGGGTCATTGAAAAGTCATAATTAATATTTTTTATTCTCCTAAAATCCCTCCCACATTCACTTGTTGAAGCCCCTCTCAACCTAAGCATTTATATAAATTGTGATCTTCACTTCCTCTTTATGTAAGGGATTCGACAATTTGAAACGGGTCAGGTCAGAAGCTGAAATTTTTATGAGGTGAAGCAGAAATCCTATGGAAGCTAATGTAAAAATTTCAGATCAAGTTACACAATATATTTGGAGATATGATCTGTAGAAGTTAGGGTTTTTGCAGGCTCCTGAAATTCATCTCAAAGAAGTGACCTTGGTAAAATCATCGTAACTCTCTCTATGAGTATCGGATTGGAATTCTGTAAAAAGTGGTGGATAGTTCATAGTGTGTACATTTCTCTCTATCAATTTCTGAGCCAAATGAAGAGACAGTGACACAGGGCACATCGTACAAGTGTACTCTACTGAAACAGTCCATAATTAGGGAATTGTGAGAGATTTGGTACAACTCTCTCTTGAAGAATCCAAATTGGGTTAGACCTATGGCATTGGAAAGATGACTCAGAGGACTACTATAGGACCAAAAATTAGATATTGAGGATCTGAAATAACAAGGATACACCAGATTCAATATCAAGCTCCTAGAAGGCAAGAAAAAGCTAGATCATGTGTTGTCAAGGATTTCAAAGGACCATACTTTCTATGGCAGAAAAGCAAAGCAAGGTGCAGCAAAAGGTAGCATGACAAGAGCAACAACGAAGGTGTGTAACAACAGAAATAAGTTCATCATATAAAGTCTTCAAGTGGGCAGCACTGCATACAATCATTGTAAAGGTATCTTTGTACTTAGTCATTGTAAATACATTATTGTACAAATTGTGCTAGTATCTATCTGCCAAGGGCTGAAGAGGAAGTGTTGGGAGGTCTAGGATCAGCATTAGGTGGTTTTTGTCCCAGAGTGGGTTTCCACCTTAAAAACTATGTGCATTTATGTTCCTCCTGTTTGCTTCTATCATTGTACAAACATTGATAATAATTGAAGATTAACTAATGCTCTAATTGAAAGGAATACTGATTCACCCCCCCCCCCCCCCCTCTCAGTATTTACAACACACTTTTCTTTTCAGACATGTCTTCTTGTAGAAATATCATTGTGAAAACCATGAGTAGGTAATGCATTTCCAACTGATAAATGTCTGTTGTGTATGTCTTAGAAATAACCCTTCTTTTTCAGTTGCAAACTTTCCCTTAAATAGAACTTTGCCTAACTTTGTTTATCAATTGAAGAAGGTTTTCCTCAAAACCTTTAGCCTTGTAATTTTTATCTAATGGAGGCATCAGGTACAAACTACCTGTTATCTTTGTTTATTATTTTCAAAAGGGTTTATTTTATGTAAAAAATAACTCTTGGTGCTTGCCTTCTGCTCATCTTTTGGAGGAGGTGATTTTGATAAACTGTAATGTTTGTCCCCTGTGTAATGATTTGAAAGAGGCTTCTTGACAACTGGTGCTCTTTGCTTCCTTCTTCTTGATTAGAGGAGGCACTATAAATCCAAAGCTTCTCTCGTCTTTGACACATCATTTAGAGATTATATTTTGAACAAGTTGTCTTTATGAGCTATGTATTTTGCTTAGATATTTAGGGGAGCATGTCCCAAAACTATTTTTAGCCTTGTTTTATCATTGAGTGAACCCTTTCAAATGCACTATCTCTCAAATCTGTCTATTACTGACAACTTTTCCCAATCACTTCATTGACACTTGATTTTTCAACACTCTGTTTGTTATGAAGGAGGTTATGCAACTGTAACCATTTAGGTCACTCAAAACCACTGATGAGCCCTCTGCTTATGACGAAGGAGGCCTTCAAACTATGAAACTTCATTCATCTCAACACTGTGCCCTCTGTCTGTTTGTTTGAAAAATACAAATAGAAGACAAAAGTGAATCTTTGGCATTTATCATTGATGAAATCATTTGAAAATAATGCATTTTTGCTTTATGAGTACTTGTCTATAATGTATATCTCTTTTGCATAGCATCATTGTGAAACTTGGGAGAAAACAATGTGATTTGTAAATGTTAAATGCTTACTATGTGTATTCCTGAAGTAATGCCTTTTTCCTGACTGTGCTCTCATAAGGTACAGTGAATTTTTCTTTGACTAATTTTCAAAGTCCAGGTTCTTGGTAAGATATAAGAAGCATCTTTCCTTCTTACACCTTCACTATGATGCCTAATTTTCTTTAAAGCTCCTTCTGTCAAATACTGTCTTCTTCCTTGAAATAGAGTGATTTGCAAGGCTAGGTCACCTTTTTGAGAGCTCATGCAAAGATGCCTTTGGAGTTAAAATGGGGCGCTGAAGAGAGACATCATCTAATCCTTTGTGTTCATTTGTCTTTGATGAATGACCTTTGTCTTTAAGCACCCTTTGGATTTGAAACCTATATGTTTTCTTTCTTTCACTTACTACACTTCATTTGATTCATGATGGAAACATAATTAAACATGAGAGACCTGTTTGAATTTGTTCTTTTTCTCTCTTTTGCACTCTGTCATCATTGAATACACCCCTTCTTTCATTCATGAATTTTTTTTAGAATCCTTCTCTTTTCCTGAAATGAATATTTCTGAGCTTTGCTAAAATAAAAACAAGTAACCAGTTAGTGGTGTATGACCTAAGGCTAAACCAGTATGTTGTTTTGCAGAATATGAAACAATTTATGGCTGACTAGTACTAGACACAGGGTTTTTTGACTTCAGACAACTTTGTCAAGGAAAATTGTCCTAAACACCACCACCTAGACCTATAGACCTTGTCACAAATTTCTGAATATTTCCTTAGGTATGATCAAGTTATCATATGATCCAATGATTAGTGAGAGGGTGACAGGTGCTTTTCCAAATGCTTGGACAATGAGATTTATGAAAACAGGGGATTTTGATAGCAGAGAGACAAAAACTATGACAGCTATAGACAGGGAGACTTTGCTAAAATGAGATAGGATTTGAAAACTGAAGACTTTTCTCAACATAGGCTGAAAAGGAAAAGTAGGGAGAAAAAAATTTGTTTGAGGTGTTTTGTAGATGACAAATTGATAGATTGAGATAAGCTTCTAGAAAACTCAGCCAAGGAATCTAGTCATCAAAACATGCAAAAAATATTGATGACTAACAATGGCTCCATTTGGGGAGGGCTGCTCCTTTTCGAGAGGTGTCTAGAACTGTAGATCTCAGGCTTGTGAAGCCCAGTGCCTCATCCATTGTTGAAAATTTCTCTTTTCCTTGATGTTATTCCTAAAAATGATGCTCTTTGACAATTTTATAGCATGATTAGCATCAACCTCATCTCTACATACCCAGCTATATTTCCTGACATTTTTTATTCTTTGGGTTCACTTGGACTGGAAAACCCTTGACATGGCATTTTTGAAAGTGAGAACACTATCTACCTATACACTTATATCTTTTGGGAGTTAAGATTAAACTGATGAACTCCTTTTATTCTCTACCTATGCTAGATCAACTATCAATATTAAGCTATTTGATAGGATTTCATTCACTAAACTTAAACATGAAATTGAAAATGACCAAATCAGGATTAGACGGTATGATTTTTTATGTGTTTGTGGCATAAAGACAAGCTGCACAAAAATATTATTTTCGCACAAAATGAGATTTAGAAAAATCAAGGCTAGGATACATAGTATGTTTTTCATCCATGTTTTCCTCTTTGGTTATGTTTTGAGCGTGTGGAACCAACATATTTTCCTAATCTACATTTATTTATAAGTCAAGCTTACACAATTTGACTATCACTTCTTTCACTATCTTATCAGCAATCAATTTAAAACATGTCCAGTTATGATTAGGCTAGATAACTGAACAGGATATATTTTGAGCACTAGTAGTGGAATTTAGACTTGCGCACTTTCAGCATGACTATTTTTTGAACATGGGGCTTTTCTGCTATTTTTTAAAACTGCCCTCTTTTCTACTTTTCTACTGTTTTTGTATTTTATGTTTTTGATTTATTTCTTCAAACAATGATATGTACAATGAGTGAAAATTTTAAAACTTGAGCTCTTTACAGAAGTAATGTTTCAATAGCCTGCCATTGATAGGACCTCCAAAAGTCTCAACCCCATCAGGTTCTTGCGAGAAAAAAACATTGTTTTCGCTAATTGAACTAATAATGAAAGGCCCTTTCCATAAGTTTTCAAACTTAGCATGCTTTTCTTTATCTTCCCTTCTGGAATCCCATTTTAATATTTTATCCCCAACCCAAAAATCATTTTCCTTGGTCCTTCTGTCAAACATCTTTTTCATCTTATCTTGCGCTAACTAATTCCTTTGGTAAACTTCTTCTGTTGTTTGTTGTAAATGGATGGTCTGATTTATCCTCCTTTGCATGACATTTTCTTCTATTTGAACTTCTTGTAATAGCTTCATCATTGGAACCCCTAAAGATGTCCAGAAAATGGCATCCATGCCATACACTAGTTGATAGGGAGACATACCAATTGATTTTTTGGTGGTTATTCTATCAGCCCATAGTGCGTGTACTACTTTTCCATGCCATGCTTTTTTATTTTGTTCGAGAAGCTTCTTAATGATATTGACTTGGCTTTTGTTGGAAGACTCGGCCAAACCATTACCTTGGGGGTAATAAGCCGTGTAATTTCCTAATGTAATATGAAATTTGTAACAGAATTCAACCATTCTTTTGGAGGAAAAGGCAGCATCGTTATCAGTGATAATTTTCCTAGGACAACCGAATCTAGATAAAATGTTGGTTTCTAGGAACTTGATGATGACTGAATCGGTGGAATTCCTGGAGGGTATAGATTCTATCCATTTGGTAAAGTAATCAATGAATGTGAGGATCCATTTGTGTTGAGAAGATGAAGAAGGGTGTATTTCCCCAATAAAATCTAAACCCCATTGTTGGAAAGGACCTTCAACTATGATGGGATGTAAGGGGAAAGGTAAAAGTTTTTTCTTGCCATAAAAAATTTGGCATTTATGGCATGTCATAACAAGTTTGCGAGTGTCAGAGAACAAGGTAGGCCAATAATAATTGGCTCTAAGGATTTTGTTGGCTGTGGTTTTCCAGTAGAGATTTCCTCCGCATTCTCCTTCGTGCATTTCGTGCATAATTTTTTCTACATCATCTTCAAGCAAACATTTAAGCAGCATACCAGTGGGATTTTTCCAATACGAAATTTCATCTAGAATACAAAACTTTAAAGATTTTTGTTTGAGGAATCCTTCTTTTGTCTTTGATAAGGTTGGAGGAGCATTAAGATAAAATAACATGTAAAGGATATCAGCATACCAAGGTGAATTTGAAAACACTTCTTCAACATGAGGGCTATGCATTCTTCCTGTTCTTCTAAGGTGTCAAAAAAATTTATATCTAATGCTTGGAGGTTTGTCTCAGCCATTAGTCTTGTGAGTCCTTGTCCCTTAGCAAACTTGGTGGGTTTGATTTCTAATTCATATTCTAAGATGATAGCAATCCACTTTCCTCTTTTACCATCGGGATATTGATTTAATATATCTTTGACGACGGTATGGGGAATGAAAGCAATGATATGAGAATGTAAGATATAAACTCGGAAGTCTTTCAATGCTTTTACCAATGCGAATGCCTATTTTTCCATGATATTATATTTTAAGAGAGCATCTCTTAGGTCTTTGCTAAAAAAAGCTATGGGTTTTTCTTGCCCTGCTGTGTTCTTTTGTAACAATACTACAGTTACCGTGTGTTCAGATGAAAATGAGAAAATGTAAAAATCTTTGGTGAAATCAGGACTTATTAGAACTGGTGTTTCGATGAGTGCTTTTTTGACCATTTCGAAATATTTTTTGGCTTCTAAAGTCCATTTAAATCCAACCTCATTTTTTAACATGTTTGTGATGTTTCTCAAGAGTTCGGCAAGATTGGGGATGAATCTTCTTAAGAAATTAATTTTTCCGATAAAATATTGCAATTCCTTAATGTTTCTGGGGTGACTGATTTACAGTATGCCTTTGATCCTTTTGGGATCTATTTTTATTCCATCTTCAAAAATGATGTGACCTAGGAGTTTTCCTTCTTCGAGACCGAAAAGTGTTTTCTTGGGGTTCAGAGACAGGCCGTATTTTCTACATTTTTTGAAAACATTTTTTAGGTGGACCAGATGTTCTTTGTCTGATTTTGAATACATTGTGATGTCATCAAGATATATGACTATGAAATAAACTATGTCTTATGAGAAATCTATGTCCATGGCTCTTTGAAATGTGGCACTGGCATTCATTAATCCAAAAGGAATTTTAACATACATGAAAGTGCCCTAGGGTGTAGTGAAAGCGGTTTTGTGTTGATCACTAGGAAAAGCCAGCACTTGGTTGTATTCGGAAAAACTGTCAAGTAATGAGATTCTTTTAGAGCCAATGACCTTTTGAAGTATGTGGTCCATTTTGGGCAAAGGATAGTTATCTTTTAAAGAGGACCTATTTATATTTCTGAAGTCAAAGCAAAGTCTAATCTCTCTGATCTTTTTCCTGACTGAAACCAGGTTTGAAACCCACCCAGAATATCTAAGGGAAACTATTATCCCAGCATCATACATCTTTTTTATTTCCTTTTCAACTAAAGGCATTAAGACGGGATTTATTCTCCTCAACTTTTTTTTGAAAGGTTTCTGGTTTTATTTGAGGGGGATCTTCTGTTGAATAATTCTTGTGTCATATGATTTCAAGTCTTGGTATCCCCATGCGACCACATCTTTAAACTCTTTAAAAAAATAAATGTATTTCTGTTTTATGTGAGGAGGGAGAGTTTTGGAAAGTTTGATCATTTTTGGGTCTTCTGTGCTTCCTATTTTATACTCTTCTATATCAGCCTCAGTAGATTCCATTTTTGGTTTCTTGGCCACGTCGTTAAAATCAAACAATTCTTCTAAGGGTGCAAGACCTCTGGGTATGGTGTCATTTTCATAGTGTAAGACTCCAAGCTCTCTTTGGTCTAGGTCCTCACATGTTTCATCTTCATAGGGATGATTAATCAAGTTTATATCTGTTAGAGAAGGTAGATCTAGCTCCTGGTCTTCATTTTTGTCAAGAATTCTTTCTTCATATTCTAAGTTCGTTTTAGTCATTTCAAACTCATTTCTAGATTGGAAAAAATCATCAATTTGTTCATCATCTTTGAATATTTGCCAATGGTCAATGTTGTTTGGCATTGTAGGATGATGTTTGACTTGGATTGTTAGTATGAATCTTTTGTCGAAGTGTACGAAAAAAGACCACTTTAGCTACACATAACTAATAGCCCTAACAACAAAAGTGGCTGCCAATATCTTCAGATCTGTAGTTAGTTGATGAAGACAAGAGCTGCAAAAAACCAGATCTATGCATAGAAAGACATTAAGCAGTAAAAAGAAGGGTTTGCTCCATATATCCAATAGACAAGACAAGAACAATTTTTGAAAGAATTTTTTGTATTAATGGGCACCTGGGAGGAAAACCAGAAGATGTTTCCAATTCTGCTCAATGGGATGGGTTCTTGGAAGTACTCAGCACTTCAGATCTAGCATTTCTCTCTCCTGTTGGTGTAGAAAATCCAGACAAAGATAGAACTCAAAGGGAGTTCACAAAAGCAAAAATGGAGAAAAGTATGACCAAGTGTATAGATCCAGAGTGATATAATAGGCAACAAAAGGTGAAGAATGGTAGGAAAAACCCTCCTATTTATAACAAAATATTGGGTCATTCTAGATCTTGGTGCATGATTAAAATAATGTTAACCAAATCTAGATCCACCTTTTTATGGAATATTTTATTATATTTGTTGGAGGGAAAAAGTATTTGACTTGGGTCAAATCCCTTTATTTGTCAAAAATAAATAAATAAATGATTTATTTATCTTTTTAAGGAAGTGGTTGAAAGATAATAAAATAAATAATGATTTATTTAATTATTTGTGGGTGATTTGGTCATATTTAACAAGGAATATTATCTAAATAAGATTTAAATAATTATCCTTAGAAAATAATAAGATAAATAAAGGTTTATCTAATTAATTTCTTTTTTTTGGGTTAAACATGACTAGGAATCATAATTAAATTATGGTTTAATTAATTATTCCATGAGGAAAATCAAACAAATATAGGTTTGTTTAATATTTCCTTTTGGGGTTTCCTGTTTAGACCATAAACAACCTAATAAATGTGGTTTATTAAGTTATTTAGCATATTGAAGGCAATTTTACTTAGGGTAAAATTGGTCTTACGTGGTGTACTTGGGTCCATCTAATGATAATAGGTTAGATGACCAAAAAATGGTGTGACATGGATACTGTATTGTTCATTTACAAATGGTATTTGGCAATTGCTTGTGGCAAAAGCGAGCTCATTGGCTAGGCTATTTTGAGTCCTAGGAATATAAGTGAATTCATATCTTTCAAAGATTTTAAGGATGTCTAATGATAAATTTCTTTATTCTCTCAGTCTTGAGTTTTCTGTCGAATATTCACCTTTGATTTGTCTAGTTACAAGTTCTGAATCTCCCTGGGCTGATATTTTCTTAGTGCCTAAGTCTTTAAGTAAGTGCAGACCAAGGAGAAGGGCCTCATATTCCGCAATGTTATTGGTATATTGTAATTCTACTTTGAAAGAATGACCTTCATTGGTATTGTGTATCTAGATGCCAGCCCCTAAACCAATTTTTCCATAGGAACCATCAAATCTTATACTCCAAAGATTTTCCTTTTCATGTATGTTACTAAGTTGTTTTTCAGGTTTCTCAATGTTTTGATCATCAATTTCTTTATCTAGGGATGAGTAATGTTGTTCTAACGATTTGAATTCTTCTTCATTTCCTTTTATCTGCTCATTAATATCACTTTCATTGTATAAGATAAAAGAATCTATGTTGGAATGAATGGAATAAACTGGAGTATTGTTTGGCTATCTAGGTTGCTTACCATATATTTCATGTGAGTTTCTCGGTACAATCTCCTAGTTTGGTTAAATTCTGAGATGGTAGCAAATGACATGTCCATTTGGAGGCTACCTTGTATTTTTTCAGCCCATGATCTTGATAATATCATTCCATATTTAGGAGGAATATCGGCCACTACTACGTCCATGACTAGGCTTTTAGCCCGTATTTTTGTTAGAGTGAAACACAGGTTCTTTATCAGGCCTAAACATTTGACCCTACTTGAATTGAATGAGTACAAGTCTTTGTAAGGTTTATTTACCTCTAGGCCCAAACTCTCCATGGATAATTTAGGCATGAGGTTATGGGAAGCACCAGAATCTAACATGACATTATGTAATATCTTTTCATGGATGTTCAAACTTACGTAGAATGGGGAAACAATTCCTTATTGGTATTCTCCTTCTATTTTTGCACCAAATAAAATCTCAGGTTTGTTGTCTATCATATTTAAAGTATCTGCATCATTTTCTATGTTTGAGACTTTAAAAATTTGAGATCTGTACCTATCTATAGTTACTAGCTCAGTGAGGGGTATGGTTTCCTTGATCTTGGCAATTTCTCCTTCGAAACTAAAAGGTGCTTGGGTTTTGGGCATATTCATCTCAGTTATATCAGCCATAAAATTTTCTATATTTTTAATTTGCAGATTTTGATTCGGGGTTTCATTTGATATAGTTGTTTCGGGAATCTCAGTAGAGGTATTAGGGTAGTTAGGATCAAGATTGGTTTGGTTAGCTTTATCTTTGTTCTGATAATTTTTCTTAGCCATGATTTTGTTACTATCTGTTGTTCTTTTAAGAATGGTATCGGGGGCTTTTGTAACAGTAGTGTTTGAGCTACCTTTCTTAGATTTGTCTTGGTTTTTCTTACTCCTAAGATTGTATTGCATATGAACTTCCATTATGGAATTTTGCAGTCCTATCTCGGGATCTTCGGGATTCTCATAATTTGTTTTATTTTGGTTTGAGGAGAAGACAACTTCTTCTTCTTCTGTGAGGAAAACCTCACCCTTGCTATTAGAACCTATCAAGTTTAAGTTATTTTCATCAAGTGGTTCCATATCTCTTTCTACCTCATCAACATAGTTTTCTTGGAAAGGTGGCATGATCTGTTGATCATTCTCCCTTTGTTTGATTTGAGGTGGATATTTTCTAAAAATCTGATTTCGGCTTCTATTCTGAGGATCTGGCTGGTTGTCTCTGGAAGGTGTTTTTTCATTTATATTTATTCTTTTCAACATTCTCTCCATGGTTGTAACCAGGTTTTCTATTCTTGGATCTGAGGAAGAATTTGAAGGCATGGCCTCATCTCAGTAAGTGAATTTCTTTTCTGATCTCATCCTAGCTCTCTTCTCAGCTAGGTTGGCTTCGACACTAATAGCTACCTTTTGCATTTCTTCTAAAGTTACGGGGTCTCTTTCTCTTAGTTGGTAAGTCATATCTAGATCGAAACCATGTGGAGGTTTCATGTTAGGTGGAAGGGCGTTATAGACATGGTTGAACCTAGTGCAATAGTTCTGAACACTTTCCCCCATATTCCTTTTAAGATTTTTATATTTGGAAAGGATTTGGATGGGCTTTTTCTTGATTTCCCACCTATTTATGAAAGTTTGGTAAAGTGCTGGGAGACCATGTATACTATTAGGTATTAAGTTTTTAAAACACTTCTTGGCTTCTCACCTAGGCTTTGGGTAAACATTCTCATTCTTATGGTTTCATCTTCTACTTCCATATAGTCAAAAGCATCGTTGATTATATCTACATGCTATTGGGTAGCAACAGCATCGGCCCTGGGGAAGTGTGGGATTCAATATTGGTAATCATTTTGCAAAGGTACCAAAGGCTGTGGTAATACTAAGGGTGCATACCAAGCTGCCATGATGGGGGCTGATGATAGTTTCACAGTATGAGGATTTATAGGATGGGATGAAGAAATTTTCACAGTGATGGTATAAATGGGTGCGGCAGAGGTACTTGGACTTGTAGACTAATTTTGAGTAGATTTGGGGTGATAATAGCCGAAGTGGTGGAGAAGCTGAAAATCAGGTGGTGTAGTAGGTGAGGCTTCTCTGCTAATACTTGGCCGCAAATCTAAAGGCTCAAGATAGGTAAGGTTGATTTGTTTCTGAAAAGGGTTTTTGCTGAACTCAAGTAAAACTAGGAATATTGCAAGGATGTAAGATGTTCAGGTACGAAGCTTGATTTGTGGATGGTCCTATCAGTAGCTAAGTTACCAGTTTTAGAATTTTGCCACAAAATATTTTCTGGATAATCAACTATGATAGGGGGATTAGAGTGTGGGTGATATCTGGTATTAATTCTTCGTGAAGCCAGATTTCAAAGTCAAAGCTTAGAGAGGGTGATAGTTGTGATTTTTTTTTGGATGGTTGTCCTCTCTAGGGGTTTTCCGGATGTGAGTAAGGTAAAAACTAATTGAAGGCTAGTGGAGTCGCCAAGTGGATGTTCTTGAGGTTTATGGTCCACCACCAATACTGACAAATATGTTTTTTAGGAAAATTATTTTCTAGACATAAAACTTGTAAGAATGACTTAAAACTCAGCTCAACAGTTTGCTAGATTGTTGAGAAATCTATAGTTCTGTTTGTGGGATATTCTGTTGATTTCCAATGTTTAGATGAAGATTTTTGAATCCCTAAGTTGTACTTAGTTTGTCACTGATTTCAGAGGTTGCATCACGATCTTTGTGTTTTTGAAAAAGTAAGTCAACAAGATAGTATGTTTATGAAATTTTTGGTTTTTAGTTGGAGTATTAGGCCTACTGGAGGCTAGTGGAGTCGCCAGGTGGATCTTTTTTGTTGATTTTAGAGATATGTGTTTATGGTCCACCACCAATAACTGATAAAAGGCCAATCTAGGGATGTTTTTGGGGTTTTTTGAGTCCCTATATGTAGCCCTAAGGTTTGTAAGAGTTTCCTATAACTGAATCATCATTTTGGTAAGATGGTGAAAGAGCTAACTTCTACTCTTTGGACAACACTTAAGTTTTCTAAGTTTGACTGAGACTTTAAGAGTTCCTAAGGGATACCTAGGATGTTTTGACTCAAGGTTCCACCATGATCGCCATTATTTTGGAGTCCCGTAATTTGGCAGATTGGTAAACCAAATGATAGGGTAACAAAAGACCAAGCTTTGGAGCCCTAGGACCTAGGCTTCCTAGACTCAGAGAGGGCTCTCTCTATTATGCAAAGGATGTAAACTTGTTTGCTTCCGTATATTTGATTTTAGGCTAGTTGTTAAGTATGTTTTGGTTTGTTTTGGGTTTTTTGAGGGGAACTGATCAAAAGGAAAAATAGATATTGAGTTCGTCAAATCAACTAGGCTATGGGGTCAGATAAGGTCAAGACTGTCTTAATGATGGACAAGGTATTACTGCAGGGCCGATTTAGTCGAGGTAAATGGATTCTTTGGGTGAATGTGAAATGAGATGAACATTACGTTTGTCAAATAAAAAGAGGTTTTAAGCATAAATAGTTAAACAAAAAGCATTCATGAGTTAAGGCTGACCATTAATCTCCATGAATGAAACTCAAACTGATAGATGCAGAAAATAAACAATCCAGTGATACATAGAAGTATAAGACCCTCTAAATTTGGGAAAATCACCTTCAGACTTTTGGGAAAAAAAATAAGATAAATAAACAACTCAATATATGAAGAGGGAACTCCTAAACATAATATCTTGATCTATCATGAACTTTGAAATAAGTCTACAAAGCATGGACAAAGGGCAAGATCGAAACAAGACCTCTTTGACTTAACTAAAACAACCAATAATTCAGAGAGAGATTTCAGAAATGGAGTTTTGATTAGCTATGAGTAAGCAGGGCATACCATGAATCATACTAGATAGCATACATAATAGCCATTAATGAAACTAATAACAAGTTCTTAGGGTACCAAAGAGCAATTAAGAATTCTTTGACATAACCAAGAAAGATGAAGAACATTTAAGCTATAATGAATTAGGAAGTTTGAGGTGCTTCCATGGGCATATCTCAAAATTATTATTTACTGAACTATAGCACGCAAGAAGCATGAAAAAATATATGATAAAATAAGAAAACATAACAAATACGAAACAAAATACCATTCACCAAGCCATGTAATCCTACACACAGTCCTCCTCCACCATCAATCCAAGCAAGAGATCATCCACTTCATAAAACAAGTATTTCTTCAAAGCTCATAGTGCTATGTATTGCTCTCTATAACTCAATTTCTCCCTCTAGTTACAATGAATCGTATTGTATTATATAGGCCAAAGAGGAGGAAACCCACCTACAACAACTAGAAGGTCGTTGGCCAAAAACAAATATCTAAAACTTTCCTTGAGGCCTTACAAGGTCCAAGGCACAACCTATCCTCTAAAAATATCTTTCCGGACTAAAATAGAAAAAATGAATCACTTTTTATGCCTGACACATGAAATAAACTTTCCTAATGCACATTTGGCTAGTCATACTCAGAAAAATGATTTTCAGCAAATTCCTATAGGAAAGTAGGAGCAGAAAAGAGTCTGTCTTGCAAAGGACTTTTGAGGGAATTCCTGATGTCAAAATGAAGCCTGTGATGGCTCGTTGGAAAGCCCTAGATGTCTACTTTCTGAAAATACTTGAGGTTTTCCAAACTAATGCTGGGAATTCTATCAGAGAGTAAACTAAGTGAAAAAACCTAGGAGGGTCTCACCTGCTGATTTTTGAGGTAGAAAGGTAAATTTGACTGTTTTTTGCCTCTTTGGGGGACCAAAACACCTTCTTTTGATATGAAAATTTGTGAGTAGATGCCCCCAAACCTAATACATCCAAAAAAATAATTTTCATGAGCTTAGGATGCTACTATAAAACATGGCAGAGCCTAGAAAAATGTGCAATTAGGCCTAAAAATCACAAAAAACAAGATCATGTCAAAAAATGCTCAATTTTGGTGAGCAAACCCCTTAAGGGTTTCTAGAAGCATGCATGGAAACTTGAGCCAATATTCCAAGCCTAGATATGTATTTTCCTCCTTTTTCCACCGGGCACCTACTTTGGGCAATTTTGAGTTTGGCTCACTTTTTGTGCTTGTTTGTCATCACTGTGACTGCCTTCATCATGAGTGTTTTCTTCCTGAGTGTCCTTTTTAGTTTGTTGCATGTTACCACTGTCACTTTCTTCAATTGACTGATGGTTTTCTTTCTGATCCTTCTTGTTTTCTTTTTGAATATTATCTTCACTAACTATTTGGGAGCTTTCATCATGCTTACTACTCTATTGAGTGTCATTTTTTTCATATTCACCATCACTTCCTTCTTCCTCATTGTTTAGCTGATTACCACTATGGTTGCTTTGTTGAGGACTGTCTTTTTCTTCCCTATCACTACTTTCTTCATGAATGTTATGCTGACTGCCACTTTGTTCTTTATTATCACTGCTTTGATTAGACTCTTTCTTTCCATTCTCAATCATAGGGGATTTTTGCTTTTGACACTGATCTAGGGGTGAGCACGAAACTAAGGCCTACTATGTGAATATCTTCCCCTTACAGCCTCAGGGAAAAAAATTGTGTCAAGGAAGGGTATTTGGTGACTTCTTGGACTTTTTGGCAAAAATCAAGGCATCCTACCTCATGAAAATTGAAAAGGACTGAAGGTGAATCATTTATCTCCTAAGTTGCAATGGGCTTAAACTAGTTATGATACCAACCTTTGCTGACTTTCCTTGGAGGCATGTTTGTTTTAGGTTCCTTTTACTCCTTTAAACAAAATAGTTCTTTCAAATGCACTGAGAATAAATCTCTTCTTTAACTACTGCTTCTCAAGCTTAGTTGGCAAACAAGTTTTTGATAAATGAAAACAAATTTACTTCTTAAGAACTATTTCTTTCCTTGTGACTGAGCAAGGAAGGCCTTCAGTATGATCTATGTCTTTGAAAACAGGTTTATTTTTGTGGCGGTCCGCCACCTTCATTATGACCATTGTCTCCTTTTTGTGGTGGGCTACCACCTTCATTATGACTGCTTCCCTCTGTTTTTTTGTAGGTTGCCACTACCCTCACTGTTTTCCTCACTTTTCCCTTAAGGACTGTCTCCTCATTCATCTGTATTATTTTCATCCTTTTGTGAATTTCCTTGTCCATCATTAGTGTGTTTATCTTCATCATTTGAACTGTCTTCATGATCATTGTTCTGCTCTTTTTCTGGGCTGCTAACTTTACTCTCACTCTTGCTGTCACTGTCTTTTTAAAATTTGTCACCTCCCTTAAAATTGGATTTCAAAATACTCTTAAAACCAAAAGCTGAGATGAAAAGATAGTAGAAATACCTTTGAAACTTCCTTGTAGTTTGAAAAACCAGTTTATGTGAAAAAACTAGTTTCTGTGCAAAAACCAATTTTTTGGGCACCTTTAGAGGTCTTATGAGGGGTGCTATGCTCCTGTGCATAAGCGCATAGCACCTGCACATTATTTTGGGCACCCAGGTGCCTTCTGAATGCCGGGCCAGGCGGGCAGTGTTATGGGCCATGCAACAAGGAAAGCAAAGGGCCGAGTAAGGAGTGTAATGGGTTATGAAAGCAGTTGGAAAAGGTGGAAAAGGGATAGAAATGTTGAAAATGGGTTGAAAATGGTGGCAAAGGGCTGGAAAATTGTGGTTAATGCCCATGCAGAGTGGGTCGGGTGAAATAACTTGCACCCTGAACAATGGACAGGCGCATCATGACTCAACATAGTTGTGTCGCACCCTGTGTAATTTCCTGCGGGAAATGCCTATAGGCGCATAACACCTCAATATAGGCACGTCGCGTCTTAAAAAACTTGCACAATAACTTGCCCGGGGTTCAAAAAACTATTCTCTCTGCTTATTAGTGAAGGAGGTCTTTGAAAAGTGTGTTTTTTCCATCTACTCACGATCGGATGGGGCACTATAACCACAAAAATGTTTCTTTCATCTCTATTATATCATTTGAAGATTGCATTTTGAACAAGTTGTCCATGTGTGCTATGTCCTCGGCTTAGACATTTAAGGGAACATGTCACAAAAACTATTTTTAGCCTTCGTTTATCATTAAATGAACTACTTTAAACATACTATCTCTCAAATATGTCTATCACTGACACCCTTCCTCAAACATAGTGTTAATACTTAGGGATTTGACCCTCTGTTTATCAGTGAAGGAGGTCTTTTCAAAATACTTTCCAGGCGCTTGTTTTACACTTCATGTTTCAACCTTTTACAAATTCAAGGCTGTGTCTATTAATTGCAGAAGGTTTTCCTCAAAACTTGAACTTGTACTTATCATCTGATGGAGGCATCTCGAAATGAAAATTGTTTGTTATCCTTGTTTACCCTTTAAAAGAGCTAGTTTATATGAAATGTAACTCTTGGTGCTTGCCCTTTACTCATATTTTGGAGGGAGTAATTTGATAAACTATAATGGACCTGTCTAAATGAAGGATAACCCTTTTACATAAACCATCTGCGTGAATTTCTCCTTTTATCAATTATAGAAGTCACTTTCAACATAGCTTTGTATATCTCCTTTACATTTAGATTAGGTTGCTTTCTCAAACTCTAACCTCAGATTCATCCTTTGAAGGAGGCTTTATACAAACACCACCACTGAGGCCTTTCAACACTATTATTTCAATCCTCTATTTATGATGTGAAGGAGGTCCTTTGATTGTGTTTTGACCCTCTACTTGTCATGAAGGAGGTCCTTTAAAACAAGGTGGATGCTCTGTTTATCCTTGGAAGGAAAACCTTCTTGAAAACTGAAATATGTGCCCTGTGTCTATTCAACACTGAAGGAGGTAAGGCAAATAGAATTGTCTAGACCTTTAACCAACTTTTATTTTCCTTCAAAGAATCCCTTTAAATAAACTAAGTGCCCTCTACTTATTACTAAAGGAGGCACTTGAAAAATTGTGTTTTTTGCCATCTGCTCATGATTGAAGGAGGCACTGTAAACAAAAAAAAATTATGGTCCTCTACCTATGATCGAAGGAGACCTTGGTAAACATAAAACTGCAGTTACCTCTATTTGTTATTTGAAAGAGGCTACTTTAGAAAAAATTTTAGGCTTAGCTCTTTAAAGATTTAACTATCATCCTTTAACAAAGTTTTGGTGCTATCTCTATTTATCATTTGAAGGAGGCTTCTTTTTACTTGTCACTGATGGAATCCCTTAAGAAAACTGTAGCTTACCTTTAGTACACTTTTCTTTTGAGACATGTCTTCTTGCAGAAATCTCATTGTGAAAACCATGAGTAGGTAATACATTTCCAACTGATAAATGTCTGTTGTGTCTATCTTGGAAATAACCCTTCTTTGTGAGTTGCAAACTTTCCCTTAAACAGAACTTTGCCTAACTTTGTTTATCAATTGAAGAAGGTTTTCCTCAAGACCTTTAGCCTTGTAATTTTTATCTAATGGAGGCATCAAGTACAAACTACCTGCTATCTTTGTTTATTATTTTCAAAAGAGTTTAGTTTATGTAAAACATAACTCTTGGTGCTTGCCTTCTGCTCATATTTTGGAGGAGGTGATTTTGATAAACTGTAATGTTTGTCCCCTATGTAATGATTTGAAAGAGGCTTCTTGACAACTGGTGCTATTTGCTTCCTTCTTTTTGATTGGAGGAGACACTGTAAACCCAAAGCTTCTCTCATCTCTGACACATCATTTAGAGATTGTATTTTGAACAAGTTGTCTTTATCAGCTATGTCTTTTACTTAGATATTTAGGGGATCATGTCAGAAAACTGTTTTTAGCCTTGTTTTATCATTGAGTGAACTCTTTCAAACACACTATCTCTCAAATCTGTCTATTATTGACAACTTTTCCTAATTACTACATTGACACTTGATGATTTTTCAACCCTCTCTTTGTTATGAAGGAGGTTATGCAACTGTAACCATTTAGGTCACTCAAAACCACTGATGAGCCCTCTGCTTATGATGAAGGAGGCCTTCAAACTATGAAACTTCATTCATCTCAACACTGTGCCCTCTGTCTGTTTTTTTTTTTAAATACAAATAGAAGACAGAAGTGAATATTTGGCATTTATCATTGATGAAATATTTTGAACATAATGCCCTTTTTCTTTATGAGGACCTGTTTGTAATTTATACCTCTTTTGCATAACATCACTGTGAAACCTAGGAGAAAACAATGTGATTTGTAAATGGTAAATGCTTACTGTGTGTATTCCTAAAGTAAATCCTTTTTCTCGACTACGCTCTCATAAGGTACACTGAATTTGTCTTTGACTAATTTTCAAAGTCCAGGTTCATGGTAATATATAAAAGGAAACTTTCCTTCTTACACCTTCACTATGATGCCTAATTTTCTTTAAAGCTCTTTCTGTCATAGACTGTCTTCTTCCCTGAAATAGAGTGATTTGCAGGGCTAGGTCACCTTTTTGAGAGCTCATGCAAAGAAGCCTTTGGAGTTAAGATGGGGCGCTAAAGAGGGACATCACCTAATCCTTTGTGTTCATTTGTCTTTGATGAATGACCTTTGTCTTTAGGCACCCTTTGGATTTGAAACATGTATGTTTGCTTTCTTTCACTTACTACACTTCATTTGATTCATGATGGAAAAATAATTCAGCATGAGAGACCTGTTTGAATTTGTTCTTTTGCTCCCATTTGCACTCTCTCATCATTGAATACACCCCTTCTTTCATTCATGAAATTTTTTTAGAATCATGCTCTTTTCTTGAAATGAATATTTCTGAGCTTTGCTAAAATAAAAAAAGTAACCAGTTAGTGGTGTATGACCTAAGGCTAAACCAATATGTTGTTTTGTAGAATAGGAAACAATTTATGGCTGACTAGTACTAGACAGATGGTTTTTTGACTTAGGGCAGCTTTGTCAAGGAAAATTGTCCTAAACACCACCACCTAGACCTATAGACCTTGTCACAGATTTTTGAATATCTCCTTAGGTATAATTAGGTTATCATATGATCCAATGATTAGTGAGAGGGGGACAGATTCTTTGCCAAATTCCTGGACAATGAGATTTATGAAAACAAGGGATTTTGATAGCAGAGAGACAAAACCTATGATAGTTATAGACAGGGATACTTTGCTACATCATAGGCGAAAAGGAAAATTAGGGAGACAAAAATTTGTTTGAGGTGTTTTCTGGATGACAAATTGATAGATTGAGATTAGCTTCTAGAAAACTCAGCCAAGGAATCTAGTCATCAAAACATGCAAAAAATACTGATGAATAACAGAAACTATTGATGAGGAGGCCACAAGAGGAGGAGGGGAGGATTTTTTTCTCTCCTTATACAGTTGCTTGAGGACAAGAAAAATTTTGGAGGGGAGGACTATAATATTCCAAAAGTCTAGCCTCCAAGCTAAATGGAATATTATAGTTGTTTTATCACTAAATTGGTAAATAAATGGGTGGGGAGGCCCATAAGTCTTTTGAGAAACAATAAAAACACTTCAAGTGTGAAAGGATACCTTTGTAGTAGCTAAATAAAGCTCCTCTATGTGTGAACAGGGTTTGGGTCATGTTGATTCTGTGAACTTTGACCAAGTCAACAACACTGATAAGGAGGAGTGGAGATTAATTAGAGAATAATGCAGTTTTGGAAGGAGATGGATCTCATGGAGGAAATGAATTAATTGAGTGGGGCCAAGGGCAAGAAATCTCACATTATATTTAAGAAAGGGGATGGAAACCATTTCAGATCATGTTTTAGTTTATTATTTTGATATTGGTTTTCTTAGACTATTGCTTCCTCTTACTGTTTAGCAGGGTAGCTATGTTGTTTAGCACCGGGTGTTCCCGAGCAGGAATCTAACCTCTTTCTTTGAGGGGCCTCTTGGAAGAGTATTGTATTCATTTCCTCATTATTTCTTTTATGCCAAGCTATAACTTTTTCATCAGCGCAGTAGTGGAGGGGTTAGAACACCACTTTCTGAGCTATGTTCTCATAGGAGGGAGGTTTTCTTCTCTTGGGGGCATAAATAGGAGGGAGGTTTCCATCGCATAGGTGTAGCTATGATCCAATAGAATGTTGTAATATAAGGGGGAATAAACAGGCTTGCCCGCAAGAGTAATAGGAAAATTGCGGAACAGGCCAATGGGCTTGGAGGCGTGGCCATCCCATGCTCAAAGAGTGGTCATGGAAGGAGCCAACTCAGGTGATCTGAGTTGCTTCCAAAACGAAGTGAACATCACACAGGTGGATGCCCCCTCATCAATGATACAATTGAAAACGTTGACATTCCGGATCTTGACTGGGATTTGGAAGGCGATGGAAGTAGGATGAGAAGGATGTTCTGACCGGTCATCATCAAAGATGATCAAGCGATCATCTAAAGGATCTACAACACCCATGGCATATAGTAGAGCTTTTCATTATGAAGGTCACGACTGGAGGAGTTCTACCATTGAAATGGCAGTAGGATATTGTGCCAAATCATCTACGATACTATACGAATGGGAATATTTTCCAGAAGCAGAATTTCGGCGTAGTGGTCCTTAGGGATATTGGTACGAACCTCTACCTTAGGCTAATGGATTTGTAAAGGACCATTAGGTGTTGAAACAAGATTTGTAGAACTTGAAGAAGGGATCTTGGGGACAGACGTAGCGGGATGCTTGTTGTACTGACAAGACCGAATATGAAGGTTGAGGTCAAAGATAATAGGTTGGTCAGAGTTCATCATGTGGATCTAGTAATTGGAGGTACCAGGTGGATGAGGTTGAGTGGCCGCCTGACCTTCAGGTGGTTGGGTAGCCACAAATCCTTGTTGAGGGAAAGGATTAGTAAACACAGCTAGATGACTAGGCATAGGACTGGGAGGGATGGAAGGGGAGGCTTGCTTTCCTCACAAGGCTTCTTAAGACTCCCACATCTGCTTCATCTATGGTAAAAGAGGACAATCGTGCGTGTAATGACCATAAACACCACAACAAGAACAAGGCTTATTTGTGAAAACAGGCCTGTCCTGCTTGGGTTGAGTTCCCTATTGCTCGTTAGCAGTGTTAGGAGAATTATTTTGTAGATTAGGTCGAGGATTATCGGGAGAAGATTTATTTTGAGTGCCTTTCCTCTTCCTTTTGGAGGGACGAGGATTAGTTGTGCCCTGGTGTGCATACACCTGCCTCTAAGGGGGTGGTGGCTACTATTGTGGTGGTTGAGAAGGAAAGGATGGCGGAGGTGCTAATGTTGGAGTAGCTGGAGCACCAGGCTGTGGATACAAATAATAATGAGGTTGGGTAATAGTGTGGTAAATGGGAGGTTGGGAAAAAGGAGGAGGCATGCCATATCCTAGATACATGCTACCGAGAGGGGGAAAAGTGCAGGAGTTGCTGGCCCCCCCTGAGAAAAACCATAGCCCATGGGAGGTTGAGCATATGGATGAGAGAGAGATGCAAATATATTTTCGGTGGCATGAGCTTCCACCGATGCATTGGAACCACCGGGTCTAGGAATATTAGGTAGAAATGTATAAACATAACCCGACTGAGCATAGATCAGGTCATATTTTAACGCAATTTGGAGAGCGGCTTCTTCATTTTGAGGGAAATGCGATGTGACATCTTTGCCGATAGCAGGCAAGAGATATCTAAGGAACCAGTCCATGTATACACGGTCTTCAAAGGTAGGG
This sequence comes from Pinus albicaulis, assembly GCA_034641835.2. Taxonomy (NCBI): domain Eukaryota; kingdom Viridiplantae; phylum Streptophyta; class Pinopsida; order Pinales; family Pinaceae; genus Pinus; species Pinus albicaulis. The sequence goes on along the minus strand of CM076572.1, from coordinate 835,711,226 downwards.
GCTTGACATAGGCTCTTTCTTCTCCATCATTCCTGGACATGATCGGATAGGTGAGTCGTAGACGATTGATGGAAAGAAGTAAAAATTTCAGTACCATTTTCGTAATGAAGGGGAAGCTGGAAATAAGACAGAAAATCTCGAGCAAGAGTTGCAAAGGTGGTATGAGCGGACGGGGCCTGATCAACATACCACTTAGAAGCTTCACTAGTAAGCGTACATTAGAACAACTGAAGACAGAAAAATTCATCAGTAATGGAGTTAGACGAACACCACTTGTGGAAAGATTGAACATGATTTGTTTGATCTTCACCAGCAAGACCTTCAAACTTGGGGATGTTGGAAGGGAGCTTGGTTTTCATTTCAGGCCAATCAACATTATGGTGTATAGGGTCATTTATCAACTGGTCAAAATTGGGAAGAATAAGGCCTGCCATATAGGAGAGCAGGGAAGCAGCCGTGGTAGTTCCTATTGTGGTCCCGCTAGTATTATTCCCAGCATTAGGGTCAAAGTTACCGCTAGCGTTAGGTCCTGAACCAAACATAGTGAAGGTGATAGGGGGAGAATAAGAGATGGAACGAGAAGGAGAACCCAATGAACCAGAAAAATATTTGGAGTACGGACTCGGTGGAGGACTAACTTGAATCCTACGCAGAGGAGTAAGTCTTCCTACTGTAAAATGAGGATGAAGGCCAAGAAGTCTCCAGGATAAACGCCTTGGTGGTGCAATCATGATGACACAAACATGGCACAAAGGGAAGAGAGGCCAACTAGGGCAAGGAGGTGTAGGATCAACTAATTAAAATGTCGAAACAAGGGCAAAGAGGTGCAAGATCAATTGATTTCAATGTTTTAAATTATTTTCTTGGCGGTGGTAAAAAAGTTCTTCTTCACTTAGAGTGTGTGTGTAAAGTGTGTAAATTTTAATTTTTAAACCTAGACGTTTGCAGAGAAAAATAAAAAGTGTGTTGTATAGCTGTAAATAAACTTGCAAATAACAGTATATGAAACTAAAATAATATAAAATAAATAGCTAATAATGCAATAATATAAACCCAAGAAGGCGGGCCTCTCAGCAACTAGTCTGTAGGTGGGAAAAAATCTAGTAAAAACACACTAAAATAGCCAATAGATCTAAGGCCAGGAGGGACAAGGATCTAAAGGTCAGATCTGCTAAAAAATGGTGCAGAAAAAAAGCAACAAATCAGAGGAAAGATTATTGTAAATGAGGTGGTGAAAGGCTATATCTTGGAGGGAAGTGGAGGGGACCCTAGAGGAAAACCCAAAAAAAAAAAAATGAGCTATTTTGGATGGATAAATAACCAATCTAAAGTGGATATGAAGGTAAGGTATTAGATCTGAAAAAATGGATGAACACTTTGAAATTTTAGACAACCTGCAGCAGCTAAAACTCTTCCACCAAAGGTGGAGGGTACTGAAGCCCTAGGGGGTTAGGTTCCCACTTATTTGAGTAAAGAAAAACAAGTACAGGTCCAAAACGGGCGAAGACTGAGGTCAAACAACCCTGAACAAAGGCCCAGACAAAACCATAAAAATTTTAGAAAAACTCCCGCAAAGAGTCCTGGTCATAGTTTCTGACCTGATTTTTTCATAGGTCACAGGTTCTGGCCTGTTTTTGCCCCAAAGAGTGTGACCTGCACTTTCGGCACTCTCAGGAGCAGGTTTCAGAAGAATGTGTCATCTAAGATGTGGCTAATGCCAATCACCTGTGCAATAGGACCAAAAACACACGGAAGTTAGAATTTTTAATATTGTAGGGTTTTATAGGTTAAAAGAAACATCAAAAAAAGGAAAACAATAGGTTGAAGAGAAATCATAGGGTTTGAAGAAGTTGTATATGCAGGCATCTAAAAAATAACAGTAGTCGTAATCGTAAACTCGTGTGGAGTCACCAGTTGTTAGTATGAATCTTAATTGTAAGTGTACGAAAAAAGACCACTTTAGTTGTGCATAAAAAACAACTCTAAGAGAAAATGTGGTTGCCAATTTTCTTAGATCTACAATCAGGTGATCAAGATAAATGCTGCAAAAATATAGATCTATGCATTAAAAGACATTAAGTAGTAAATAAAAACAAGATATACTCCATGCATCCAATAGACAAGACAAGAATATGTTGAATGAATTTTGTATTAATGGCACCTAGGAGGAAAACATAGAAAGATGTTACTGGCTCTCCTCGATGGGATGGGTTCTTGTAAGTCTTCAACACTTCATATCTAAAATCCCTCTCTCTTGATGGTGTAGAAAGCCCAGGCAAAAAGTGAAACTCAAAGGGAGCTCTCAAGAAAATGGTAGCAAGATATGACAATGATGGTGGATCAAAGTCAGACCAAAAGTATAGATCCAGAGTGATCTTTAGGAAACAAAAGGTAGTGAATGAATGGAAAAACCCTTCTATTTATAAAAAAATACCGAGTTAGTCTAGATATTGGTGCATAGATAAAATATTATTAACTAAATCAAGATCCAACTTTTATTGAATATTTTATTATATTTGTTGGAGGGAAAAATAATTTTACATGGTTCAAATCCCTTTATTTGTAAATAATAAATAAATAAATGATTTATTTATTATTTTAAGGATGTGATTGAGTAATAATCAAATAAATAACTATTTATTTAATTATTTAGAAATCATTTAGTCATATTTAACAAGGAATATTATTTAAATAAGGTTTAAATAATTATTCCTAGAAAATAATAAGATAAATAATGATTTATCTAATTAATTTCCCTATTTTGGGTTAAACATAACCAGGAATATTAATTAAATTGTTGTTTAACTAATTATTCCTTGAGGAAAATCAAAAAAATGTAGGTTTATTTAATATTTCCTCATGGGGTTTCCTGTTTAGACCATAAACAACTTAATAAAGGTGGTTTACTAAGTTATTTTTCATAGTGAAAACAATTTCACTTAGGGTAAAATTGGTCTTACATGGTGTACTTAGGTCCATCTAATAGTAACAGGTTAGATGACCAAAAAATGGTGTAATAGTGGAAATGATAGGGCAATGCTCTTCCAAGAGGCTAACTCAAGGGAAGAGGTCGGATCCCTGCTCAGGAACACCCGACGCTAAAGAACACAGCAATCTCAGCTAAACAGCTGAAGAATGCAAGAAGTCATGCAACCCACAAAATAAATAATCAATAACATAACTCACTATGGTTGCCTTGCCCTCCTTATAAACAAATGTAAGCCTTCTCACCTTGGGTCCCACTCATTAGGGTTTCCACCATTATGGAATCTTCCTCCCATTCACGCTGTGTTGTCTCTGTTGATGATCCACTCCTTTCATACCAGTGTTGTTGACTTGGTCAAACTTGACCTTGTCCACATGCATTAGCCCCTGTTCACACATGATGGTCCTTTATCCAGCTATGAATATGATCCCTTTTCATATTAAGAGGGATTTTATGCCTAATAAAGAGATTTATGGGCCTCCCTATCGATTTATTCATCTAACTAAATCACAAGAGAAAAGCTTCATGCTAATTTAGGAATATTATAGATTCCAATTATTTGTGACAAAAAAAGTGAAATAATGATGCCCAATAATATAGTCTTTCACTCCAAATCAAAGAATATTCCAATCAAGTATCACTTCTTGTAAGAACAAGTTACAAATCAGGTTTTGAAGCTTGACTATGTTCCTACAAAAGAACAATTTGTTGATATTTTCACTAAGCCACATCATACACAAGAATTTGATTATTTGGGGCAAAGATTGGGAGTTGTTCTTCTTGCCTCCCTAAACTACTCTCCTTCAAGAGGAATAAAGGAAATTGTTGTAATTTAAACCTATTAAGCTACACCTACCAAGTCCATAAGATGACCATGATAGAGAATGATTGTTGACGGGAGGAGTATGGTGACAGGGGTAGGATGTTGGTGTATTTTCCATTGATGGGAAAGGAGGAGTGATAATGGTGATAAAACAAACAAATAAGGCAATACATAATATTGTTCAAATACAATAGTACAAAGAGAGGTCTTAGTGATCTATCCATGACTTAAGGAGAAACATGAGCAATAGTAGAAGAATTATCAAAGAATAAGAGAAGTACATCTCAAGGTGAATATCAATCAAAAGAGACAATAATGTATCCTAAAGAATGTTTTTTTTTATCTTGATGTTCCCATCGCTATCAAAGGGGGAGAATATAGCAAATGTGTTGACATTAATGTGAACACGATAGTACTTAATGTCAAGAGGACCTCCATCAAGCATATGGTTGAAAATGGTGTCAGCAGTTGGCATAGTTTTCTGAGAAGAACAGGTTACAAGCAAAAGAAGAAGGGTCAAGGTCAAAATAATAATAGAGTGTTTGAAGCCATATATTAGGTAAAAATTGAACTCAAATACTACATTAAACAAACTAAAATGTAAGTTTCTCTGAAGGATCTTTCTAATGGTATAAATAAGTCTAAAAATGGCCTCCTTGATCAAAAGATAGAGGAAATAAAATTTTAGAGTTTAACACTAAAAATATATAAACCCTTGGAAAATGAATTCCCAAAATCTCTAAGAACTAGGGCATCTGGGTTCCATCTCAATAGAGCGAATGTGATAGGTGGGCCATATCCGGAAGGTTAATACGCAAGAAAGGAAGAAGCTAGATGGGCATAAAATAGTCTCCAAATCACAGTGTGCCTACCTCGGAAGTCTCAGAAGCTTGTAACATGGTGGAAATAGAATGGCATAGAGTAACAGATCCCAAACCTTGAAACCCTAGAAATCTAGAAGCCCGAAATGTTTTGTTAAATGAATTTCGTAAAATCGCAAGGATTAAGAGCTTTGAGCATTAGTTGGACAACAGGTCATGTTGGACAAACCACCCCTTGATATAATATTTTGAGAAAGACTCTGCAAATCAAGGAGTGGAGCGCGCAGTGTGAAGATCAGTTCGAGTATTAGGAGTTTGGCGTGGTTCAAACCCCCTTATTTTGTAAAAAGTTGGGAACATTTTGTATACATTGAGCTCTGCCATTGGTTTTTGGACCATGGTATTGTAAATGTAAAGACTATATAAGGAGTATAGTATAGTCCTGAGACAAAAAAAATAGTTGATATTTGATGCACGTGAAGGTAAGATTATTTTGAGTTCGTGTTCTATGGGTTAGGTTAGAGGAGGTGCCCCTGCAGCTGAGTGTGCAGAGACCTTAGGAAGTTTGTGGTTGAGTGTGCAGACCCCTACAGGTTAGTGCGCAGGGTGGAACTTGTTGTGTTGGGAATACTTGAGCATTAATGAAATACTTTTCAAGACAAATCTATTTTATTTTTTCATGTGTTTGCTTTACTTGTATTTCATGTTATATGTTCTATGTAACATTTTTACTTATAATTTACATCACGAAGTCTTTTTCATGATAAATTATGTTGTTTTATGAATGTTAAAGTATAATCATGCAATCCACAAGTTAATATATGTTGAAAAATGACTATATAATTGGTATCTCTACTATTAGGTCTCTATATTACTAGTGTAGTCCCTTAGTGTATCCCCATTATTGTTATTTTTGTACCCCTATAGTCCCCATATTTTTATTATTTTTTTTTGTCGGTCAAAAAATCGTATTATATTATCATCTTAAAAACATAATTGAAAAGAGGAGCCACCATGGCTCAATTACATTTAGTCACCCTCAAAGGCATTCCATGCCCATTGAGCATGGGTGTTGGCCAAGGCATTCGATGCACTTGGTTATTTACTGCAAAATTACAAAAATTAAATTGAAAGCTATCATCACGGAGATGGATGCAGGGGACCTGGTGGAGCCATAAAGAAACAATCCTAGTGGTGCAGGTGGTAGCCGATGTGATCCATTTGAGTCTCTAGGGCTCGGAGGTAGTCTTGAGGGTGCCTAAGAATACGACATGGACTCTCCGAGGAATAAATGGTCTTCATTTTCCAGCTTTGAACAACATTAATTTAAACCACTATTTCATTCCATTCCTCATACCTCTTCTCTCGCAGCGTGTCCAAGTTGAAATAAATTTGTTGAAGCTGGGTGGATATGGCGCAAAGGGTGACCGAAGCCTCAATTTTACTGGGGGACTAGGATATGGAGACAACCATGACCGATGCTAATTCTGGGCTCTCCGTAAACTCCAAGTGGGATATAAGATCTTTTCAAACCTCTCGATGATCCATTCCTTAGCCAAAAACACCTCGACGGTCCCATCTACACTCTCTCAGCATGCAGACTTCCCTCTCTTCCTCACACTTGGCAATGCGAACTCTCAAATTCACCTCGATACTGCCAGTCTGGGAATCTCACGCTCCACCACTAAACCCTTTCCTGAGATTAGATTGGACCGTGACTTGATTCTATTCGGTTTCATAGACGAGGGACACACAACCACCCCCAATATTCTGACTACCGACCAGGGGGGTGTAGAGGTTCTACCACCCACAAATAAAAAATGTAAGGAGGCTATATTTCTTTGCTAATCCAAGGCAGAACCACCTAGGATTTGTGGAACTGAGGGGTTCCTAATACGCAGTTCGTGGAACTGGAGCTAGCACCGAGGAAGCGAACCCAATTCTCTGAGTGAAGAGCACGTCCACTATATGAATTTATGTACTGACTCCCTCCTCCTCATCTTGTTACAGCTCACACATTCTAGAGCCGTTGCCAGGATACCTCCCCACTTCACACCATTCACCTATACTTCCCAACGGGTCTGTTCCTCTGCTCTGTCCAAACTAGCGGAGCTCAAGCTAGGGCTTGAGAGCCACTACGTGATATTATACATAGAACATTGCTCCAACCTTCACCATCACCCGCGAAACTGAAATGCACAAAATAACGTCATCCCTTCTCCTTAACATGACCACCGTGATGTGAAATTTCCTTCCTCGAGGCTATTTACCACTCGCTCGTGTGAGCACGGTGAGTCAATGAGAGTGTGGCTTGGGGTAAGGAAGGCCTTAACTGCCCTCCACTGACCTGTCCAAATGATTGGACACCCCCAACAAGGACACCTTATTTTTATTATTGTTCCCCATAAAATCCCACTATTATTATTGTTGTGCCCTTACATTATTATTGTTAGGTCAGTTAGGATTATATTGTGATGCCATGGACTCCTATATATAGAAAGGAGGTTTTTTCATTTGTATCATCCAGGAATTGTTCATTTATGTAATTTAAAGGAGGTTTTCCCCTTGAAGAGGATAATCCCTAAGTCATTGATCTATATTTTATTATACTTTATGAGTTCGTTTCATAACATTTGGTATCAGAGCTTTGGATTCTAGGGTTTCACTGCTACAAACATGTCATCATGGAAATTTCACTATAAATTTTTTTCTATGAAGTTTCAGAACCTAAAAAAAAACCCATTTCAACCGAAATCATGAGGAACGTCTTGTGAAAATTTTAGATCATTAGTCGTAACATTTTCGGAGATATGATCTATGGAAGTTAGGGTTTTGGAAAGCTCCATAATTTCATCTCAAACATGTGACCGAGGGAAAATAATCATAAATGTTGTTACAGGAATCATATTGGAATTCTGTAAATAGTGACCAAAATTTCACGAACTATAGTTTCTTTTTTGTCGATTTCAAATCCAAAAGTCGAAAGAGTGACATGTGGCATGCCATACAAGTTTGGTCTACTAAACCAGCCCATAAGTAGGTCATTTTTGAAGATCAGACATAACTTGATCTTGGAGAATCCAAATTAGGTATGACCTATGGCATTGGAAAAAAGACTTAGAATGATACTACAGGACCTCATTTCAGATAATGAGGATTCAAAATCACAGAAATAATTCAGGTTCAATATCCACCTCCTAAAAAGAAATAAAAAAGGAGTGTATTTTTTTTTTTAAATTTCATAACGTTTGTTTGAAAAAGTAGATTTAAGTGATTCCAAGGGTATATTGAAGCATATATAATTATTGGATTCTATAAGTCATCCCAAAATGAATTCCACACCCATTAAGACCTAATAAAACTCTACTATGATGCATGAAGAGGAAGAAGTGCGACATGATATATCAAAATTAGGGGACGAAGTGCAACAAATTTTGCTCTCGCAAAAAGTTACTAAAAATTAAATGGAAGCTAAAATGGATGTATTGAAGAAAGGAATGAAAGCTAAGATGAATGGCATAGAAGCTAAGATGGATTTCATGGAAGCTAAGATTGATGGTGTAGAATAAAAAATGAAAGGAAACACTGAAAACATGAAGAATGGTCTAAAAACAAACATGGAAGGTTTGAAGGAAGGTTTGACTAAGTTGCTACAATAAATTATTCCTAATGATGAAAATGTAGTAGAGGAAACTCATGATGATCACAAAATAAACATTAATCATGACTCCATAAACTGTAACATTGGATAGAAGACCCACCATATTCCAAATATTGATATGAGGATTTTTTATGGCAAGGATCTCCTAACATGGATACTACATATGGAGCAATATTTTGATCTCCATAATGTGAAAAACACACCAACGCACATATTGCAACTTTATATTTAGAAAAAAATACATATGTATGGTATTGATGGATTTGATCTCGTAAAAAAAAATTCACTTGGTCATTTTTTACAGAGGAAACGATTGCAGATTATGAGGATACACAGAGAAACACCTTAAGCCAATTGATAAATCTCAAAAAAAAGGTCTCAATGGTGGATCACATTGAGGAATTCCAAAAATTGACTATAAACATAACTAATATTCTAAAGGAACACATGATTGATGTCTTCATAGGGACTTTAAATGATAAAATCCAACATGAGGTTCACCTTTGGGAACCTAATTCATTGGAGAAGTCCTTCAGGTTGGAAATAAAAATTGAAACTAAAATTATGGCAACAAGGAAGCCTACCACTCACATCTATAAATATGGAAGTACTGCTACTCCTTGGCTAATAGAACCTAGAGGGTTGACACCACAATAATTGGAAGAAAAGGGAGAAAAATGGTTTTACTACATTTGTGATAGAAAATACATTAAAGGTCATAAGTGTGATGAGAATAAATTATTTTACATAGATTTTTAAGAGGAGGAAGAAAATGAGCAAGAAACTTCAAAAGAAGAGGATATACACCTAGAACCAGCCCTAGAAAGAGAAGAAATGAATCTAACCATATCTTGTAATGGATTGGCAAGAATTACCACTCCTCAAACCCTGAAGATCGAAGGATGTATTGAGAAGAAAAATTGAGTAGTGTTTATTGATTTTGGTAGTACCCATAATTTTTTTCATTGTATGGTAGTAAAGGAATTGAATTGCTTCTTATACCCAACATGAAAGTGTGAAGTGATAGTTTCAAATGGAGGACCTATAAATTTCTCTTCAAAGTGCCATAATATCAAGCTAACCATTGAGGAATATGTATTAAATAGTCCAATTTTTCCATTCCAATGGGTGGTGTTGATGTTGTACTAGGAATACAATGGTTATAATCTTTGGGGACGATATCTTTTAATTTTGAAGAACATTTCTAGAATTTTTTTTCGGAAGGAAAGGAAGTTGAACTACTGGGTGTCATAGTGAAGCCAAGAAAGACAATAAGCTCTAATGTCATGAAAAATTTTCTGAACAAATAATGAGGTGTATTTTCACAATTATGATCACTAGAAGTTCCAACATCAAAATCATATATTTCTTCATATCTCCAAAAAGTCTTGGAAAATCATTCCAAGGTGTTTGAAACTCCCAAAGGACTCCCACCTATTCATGATCATGATCATGCTATTCATTTGATTCCACAAAGCATTATGCAAAACATCAAGGCTTACAAATATCCTTATGTCCAAAAGAGAAAATTGAACTTATGATTGTAGAAATGCTAGAGCTTTGTATAGTTCAACCTAGTCAAAGTTATTTCTCTGCTCCACTAGTCTTGGTGCATAAGAAGGATGGATCATGGGGCATGTGCCTAGATTATAGGGAGCTCAATAATTTCACTATTAAAGATAAATTTCCCATTCCTCTGCTTGACAAATTATTGGATGAATTACATGGATAAATTTATTTCACCAATTTGGATCTCCAATTAGGATATCATCAAATTATAATAAAGACTCAAAAACTTCTGAAAACAACATTTCAAACTCATGCGAGTCATTATGAATTTTTGGTCATGCCTTTTGGCCTTACCAGTGCACCTTATACATTTCAAGGGTTGACGAATTCCATTTTCAAACACTTCGTTAGAAAATTTTTGTTAGTATTTTTTGATGATATACTAATCAACAAAAAGTCTTAGAAGGATCATGTTTAACATGTTGACAAGGTGCTCAAACTATTGGAGGAGAAACAATTATATCGAAAAACCTCCAAATGTTTCTTTTTAGTACAAGAGGTGCAATATCTGGGGCATATTGCATCTCAGGAGGGTTTTAAAGTAGACCCTAACAAAATTAAAGCCATTAAGGAATGGAAATTCCCCACAACCATAAAGCAGTTGCGATAATTTCTTGGGTTAATAGGGTATTATCACAAGTTTATTATGAGTTATGGGAAAATAGCAGCACCTTTAACATCATTAATGAAGGAAGATGCATTTTCATGGAATCCCAAGGAAATTAAGGCCTTTGAACATCTTAAAGAGGAAATGTGCCAAGCACCGGTCTTAGCTACACCAAAATTCAAAAAAAAAATATTATGGAATGTGATGTGTCATGAAATATAATTGGTGATGTTTTAATGCAAGAAGGAAGACCCATTTCTTTCGAAAGCCACCCAATCAAAGGAAGGTATTTACAAAAAGCTATTTATGAGAAGGAAATGTTTGCAATACTACATGAACTAAAGAGATGGAAACCTTACCTAATGGGAAGACACATCAATGTAAAAATAGATCATGATAGTCTTAAATAATTTTTGGAACAAAGACTATCTTAAGAAGAACAACAAAAATGGGTCACAAAGATGTTGGGTTATGAATTTTAAATCATCTACAAAAAAGGGAAGCTAAATGTTGTTGAAAATTCATTGTCAATAAAGGATGAGGATGTGGAAGAATTACTTTGTTCCATTTATATTATCCATCCAAATTGGATAACCGAAGAAATGGAACAATGGAAGAATGACAAAGAAGTGTGGACACTCATTCAAAAGTTTTAGCAAGGTTCTAGTACCCATGATACATTTATTTGGAAAAATGACTCATTATGGTACAAAGATCTCTTATATATTTGTATGAATTCCCAGCTAAAACAAAATATTGTTTTGGAATTGCACACATTTCCCTTTGGAGGACACTCGCGATTTTTAAAAACTTACCACAGTGTGAATAAATACATATTTTGGGATGGAATTAAATATGATATTCAAAATTTTGTGGCAGAATTTTTGCTTTTCCAGAAAAATAAAGTTGAGAGAATTAATACCCCCGGTCCGGTAAAAATTTTATCCATTCCAAATCAACATTGGGAGGAGGATTCAATGGATTTCATCATAGCTTTACCTAAGTTCGAAGGAAAGATTGTCCTCATGGTAGTAGTTGATAGAATTAACAAGTATGCAAAATTCTGTGCATTTTATCATCCATTTAAAATAATCACAATTGCTACTACATTTGTGGAAACAATTCAAAAGCTACATGGAAACCCAAAGATTATTATAAGCGACAAAGATCCCATTTTCACTAGAAATTTTTGGATGAAATTATTTTCTTGTTTGGGTACTCAACTAGCTCATAGCTCATGTTATCATCATCAATGCAATGGAAAAACTAAGATAGTGAAAACATGTTTGGAAGGATATCTTCATTTCTTTGTATCTGATAAACAAACAAAATGGGTCAAGCGGTTACCTCTAGTCAAATGGTGTTATAACACTTCCTTCGATACTACAGCAAAAAAATCTCATTTATGGAACTTTATGGATATCATCCACTATCCATCACACCATATTTAAGAGAAAATTATAAGGTTCAACTAGTGGAATATCATATCGAGCATAAAAAACAAGTTCTCCAACTCTTAAAGGATAAACTAAATTTGGCAAAAAATATAATAAAATAACAAGCAGATCAACATCACAACAAGAGAAGTTTTGATGTAGGTGAATCAATATTTTTATGGCTACAACCATATAAACAAAATTCCCTCAAGCGAGACAAGAAGGATAATAAATTATCTCCAAAGTACTATGGTCCTTACAAGGTGTTGCAAAAGATTGGTACTATGGCATACAAATTGGAGCTTCCTCCTTCTTCCTGAGTGCACCCAGTTTTCCATGTTTCATGCTCAAATAAGTTTATAGGTGACAAAATTCATGTTCGAACAATATTTCTAGAACTTCATGAGGAATGAAAAATCATATTGGAACTTGAAGCAATCATGGAAAAAATAACCCGAAAACTACGAAATCGATCACTTTCAGAGTGTCTCATCAAGTGGAAGGACTTACCAATTTAATATTCCACATGGGAGGATGATCTTTTTTATAGAAGCATCTAGAACTACTCAAGCATTGAGAACAACACTTTTTTGATGGAGAGGGGAATGTTAGGTCCCTATATCACTAGAGTATTCCCCTAGTGTAGCCCCCTTATTGTTATTTTTATACCCCTATAGTCCCCATATTGTTATTATTGTGCCCCATAAAAGCCCACTTTTGTTACTTTTGTTCCCTTACGTTATTATTGTTTAGTCAACTAGGTTAGTTTGAGACCCCAAGGACTCCTATATATAGAAAGGAGGTTTTTTCATTTTTATCATCCAAGAATTTTTAATTTATGTAATGTAAAGGAGGTTTCCCACTAAAAAAGGTTGATTTATAAGTCGTTGATCTATATTTTCTTCTATTTTTTGAGTTGGTTTCATAACATCTGCTCTGCGAAGATTTTTTAAGTATAGAAAGGAAGATAAGAAATAAAGTCACACTCCGTTGTCCCTCTAGATGTGGAAACCTTGTTCTGGCATCCCCCTATATTGACTCACGTGGGACTTCAGTCTGCCAAGATGGTCATTTCCAAAAGGTCCAGTAATAGTAGGATTAGTTGGTCTGTGCAACCAAATATGAACCTGGGTCTACACCCCATAAAGCCAAAAAATGATTTTGTTGCCAAGACCAGGATCTGATTGAGGGATATGTTGATTTGAAATCTATCTAAGAAAGAGATTCAAAACTAGGTGTATCTAAAAGAACATGAGTTTGTTGCGCAAGAAAAAAAAAATCCACACATATCTACTCAAGAGTGGTAACAAAAGTGTATCTTTATAGATCAACACATGATATTTTTATCCTCCTTTGCTAGCAAGTTTTATGACTGGTTATCAAGACTATCTGATCAAACGTCACATTTCAACAAACTATGTGGATTCCTGAGTTGATCAAGAAATTGAAGTGGAAAAATAACAATTTCGCGAGGGTTTCTGATTATTGGATCGATGGTATCCTCGGAGGCTTTATTACTGAGTTTGCGATCGATACATCTGTATAACATAGCAAAGATGAGTAGAACTTTTTCAAGGGCCCACGATGTAAGTACTTGAAATCATTGAAGATTTGAATTAAGATAATATTGTGTGAAAAGGGTGTACTGAAGATGTAATTGGATTGATGATCAAAGGAAGAGAAATTGGTACAACGTGACGAGGTAAAAGGTTTAGGACAGATCGGGATAGTTACGTTGAATCTGAGTATCATCTACTATTTAGATTGGAGAATGAAGAAACATAAAGCAACCCTGCTACCTATAAAAGTGTCTCGATAATGTTTGAATATCATCAGAGTGCTACTGGAATTCCACAATCATCCATTCCCATCACAACCCATCACCATATTTTTCATCCATCTCCACCTCCACCTCCCTAATTTATAATGGATCAAGTGCGAAAAATTCATGTTTTCAAGGGATTGGATGATCTCGAGCATTTCTAGTTTGTTGGAGAAGTGACATGGAGATCTCAAAACATTACTGATGATCATATGAAGAAAGAAGATTTAGTCATAGCGTTGAATTATAGAGCGTTGTCTTGGTACATGAAATTTACCATGAAAAACAAAAATTCCATGTAAGCCCAAGCAAAGGCTACACTGAATGCTAAATTCAAGAAACCTAATTCACAGTCCTAGTGTATTAAGGATATCAAAGAAATTGATAAATTGGTCACTTAAAATGAGTGGGAATTAGATGAATTCTTTAAAATTCTACTAAGATATATCAACTTCGATATCCCTGATCAGCAGCACAATGAATGGTTTATTGTTTTATTATTTCCCCATCTCAAATTTCCATTATCATAGTAGAGTATCACAACCCAACTTGAAGCACTGGAGATTGCGATGAAACTTGAAGCTTCACTGGTAGTTGATACCATCATAGGGATTCAATAGATCCAAACCCAATTGGAAAGATTACATAAGGAGCTCCAAGATTTAAAGAACTGGGATAAGGTTTGGTCTGATACCAGGTCAAAAGTATGGTTTATCAAGTGAGAAGCTAAGGGTCATTATAAATATCAGTGCCTTTTGTTTCGATATTATTTGGCTATTGGGATGTCAAATCAACTCAAACCTGGACCAAGTACTGGACCAATTATAGGGAAAAATGTCTAGTGTATCCTATGTGAAGTTGTAGGCCCACACTCCACATATCATTGTCATATTCTACAAAAGTATGTCAGATCGTCGAAACAATGGTTATGTAATTACTCCATTTTGGTGGGACATGATGAAAAGCATTGTTGAAGCTATAATATAATGATGTAGAGTCCGGGAGAATACTGAGTACACACCGAAGTTCTTGAAGATCAAGGTTATCAAACATATCACAGATGTTTCCAAGGCTGAGGAGAAGGCACTAGAAATGGCCACAGACAAACCATATGTTATAATTGTGGTCAGCTTGGATATTTTGCGTGGGATTGTCAAAATCCCATTTTTATATCTTGTATATATTGTCACACGTTTGATCATGAAATAGATTATTGTCATGTATTACGAGATAAAATGCAGGAAAAGCGTAATCAATAGCCAACTTATAACATACAAATGATGAGGGTTGAACCACGTGAGGAAGATCCAAGTGTTAAAATAGTAAGACATAGCGGTATAAATACCAAAGAAGACTCTACGAAGGGAAATAGCCCTATATAGGATACATGAGTCTGAAGAGCTAAAGACAAGAATATTGGGTTCAATATACCATGTGAGAGAGAAACAGTTATGGAAGGAAAGAACAACTTTATGACTCCTTGAGCTTTGACATCAACCATGCAGAGACTGTTGATTCTTCTAAAGCATAAAACTGAGGAGATTAATAAAGAAAATGAAGTTAATCCATCAATTCTAAAGTGTTTCTTGAAGACTTGTATGAAGTTACTACGATATCATAAGGCTGTAGAAGGTTTTATGGAGTTGATAGATAATTGCACAGGAAAAGAAGAGTTCTGACTTGAACAATGCATAATGAATAAAGTCTACAAAACTAAGAAGTTAACCGGCAGAGAGATGTGCTTGACTACACAAAGAGGAGATTATGAGATGGATCGAGTCATCCTTGATATTGGATCAGATGCGAACATTTTATCAAAATACACATGGGAACAATAGGGAGACCCAAGCTTCAATGGTTTCCAATTCAACTGAGGATGGAAAATCAACAAAAGACCATTCCTATGGGTCGATTACATGGCATAAATGTAGATATTGATGGAGCAAGTGCATTTTCCAACTTTGAAGTTATTGAGATCACTGATGATAGAATCTGTACCCTGCATTTCTTGGATTTGATTGGGCTTCTGACATGGATGCTATAATCAACCTCGAGAATAGAAAAATGGAATTTCACAAGAATGGTACCAGGGTCATGGTTCCTTTAGACACTTATGAAGGTGTGCATTATACAAAACCTGTTCAGCATGAATATGGTGATGTAGATATTGAGCATATATATCATATCACTATGTAGAGTGAAGACTATATTAATACCAACGCTGATGGCTGAATACTTTGGAGCATGATAGTTCGTGTGTTTCAGACTTCGATGATGAATTTGAGAAATGATAGAACCAATTTGATGAAGTATCTACTAAGAGATGTAACATAGTTATGAAACCATTTTGTTTTGTAACATCTAAGGCATGTGACTTGTTGTTTTATGATGGAACTGGGAATGTTGTATTATTTTCGGAGGAATTTGAGAAAAAGGTGCCTGAAGAACAATGATATGAATCCTTGGACTTTGTCATAAGGTCCAATCTAGCCCAATGATGGGGTGCACACATAGAAATATTAGGAGGTTGGACGGAATTTTGCAGGCTAATAAGGCTCAAGTTTGGTCACGTAGACACTAAGATCACAAAGAAGTAAACTGGTAGGGATTATCCTCATAAGAATTTATCTCGCTTGATCATAGCTTGGTGTGAAGACTCTTAACCTGAATGGGTGGAAATATTCTTTCATTCCTTGGATGTGATACCTCAGCAGTTGTATCTTGAAACAAAGTTGTGCCATGGAACTATAGATTGGTATGAGATGAAAAAAATATTTTTATTAACATATAACTTCGTTGATGGTTGGGATTGTACTAATGGTGATTTTCAAGAAGTTAAAATGGGGATATTTAGAATTAGCATTGAGCTAAGGGTTTTGAAACAACTTGATTGGGATGCATAGTTGGAACAAGCCTACGAATTCTATAATTTGACTGTGGAAGATAGTGAGGAGGACCCACATAATGTCAATATTCCTGAGTTAGAAGGTAAGCATGAGGTTTCAGGTCCTGAAGTAAAGATACCCAACATAGCACAACCTATGAAGACTCAGCTAGTCAAAATATGCCTAGAAGCGGAGCCCAAGTTCATGAATATTGGAGACTCTTGGGATGATGACATAGTAACAAAATTTATTGAATTGGTGCATGAATACCACGATATGTTCCCAATGAAGTTATAGGAGTTGAAATGAATTTTAGGAGATTTAGGAGTTATGCACATCACTTTGAAGCCTAATGTGAAGCCGGTCAAGAAGTGCCCATGTCGACTAAACACAAAATACAAAGAAAAGGTGTGGGAAGAATTAGACAAAAT
Organism: Pinus albicaulis; assembly: GCA_034641835.2. Taxonomy (NCBI): domain Eukaryota; kingdom Viridiplantae; phylum Streptophyta; class Pinopsida; order Pinales; family Pinaceae; genus Pinus; species Pinus albicaulis. Next base: position 835,694,185 of record CM076572.1, on the reverse strand, counting down.
TCTCATTGCTGGAATTATTAAAGCAGTAGAGGAGTCTGAGTGGGTCAACCCTATGGTAGTCCAGGAAAATAAAATTAAGGGAGAAATAAGGATTTGTGTTGACCTCGGAAAGTTGAACAATGTCTGTATCCATGATCCATTTCTCTCTACGTTCAATGATGACATTCTAGAGAATGTTGGAAGGCAGGAGGCCTACTGATTTACTGGTGGATTATCAAGATAACATTAGATCAGGATTGGGAAAAAAAATAGGAGAAATACCAATTTCGCTACTGAATGGGGATCATTATAGTACACATGCATGCCATTTATATTAAAGAATTCTCAAGCCATATTTTTGAGACACTAGTACATATGGTAGTTTTTTCGACACTTTTGTTCCAAAAACTTTGACGTATTGTCAAAAACTTCTCAACTTTTTCTCACTTTTTTTAATCCTTCCAAAAAGTGTGGGAACAAAAATGTGTGACTTGGGACAAAATGCTTGATATGTTTGAATAACTACAAACACGCCCCCAACGTCAGAATAGCAACAAATTAGTGCAACATCGGACTTGCGACATAACTGAATGAGCATCAGAATAACGACAAAATTGCTCTAAACGTCAGAATAGCGACAAAAGACTCCAGTGTAGGACTTGAGACGAACAAGCCCAAACCTTCAAAAATCTGGAATAACAACGACACCATGTAAGGGTCAGGTCGGGTCGTGTCAGGTTAGGTTAGGTCAGGTCGGGTAGGGTTAGGTTGGGTCATGTGAGGTCGGGTCGTGTGAGGTTGAGTAGGGTCAAGCAGGGTCGTGTGAGGTTGGGTCATGTGAGGGTGCCCAAGGAAATGCATTCAGCCAGTTCAGGTCAAGTCGAGTCATGTGAGTGTGCCCAAGTAAACGCGTTTAGGCAATTCAGGCCTAGTCACATCGTGTCATGCCGTGTGAGGGCACCCAAGGAAATGTGTTTGGGTGGGTCGGGTCTATTCAGGTCATGTGAGGGTGCCCAATGAAATGCGTTCGGGCGAGCTGGGTTGGTTTGGTTTGGGTCATCATGTGAGGGCACCCTTCAAGGAAATGTGTTTGTGCTAGTCGGATGATCGGACATGTGAGGGAAACTTAAAGGAAAATGCATTTAGGTGGGTAGGGTCAGGTCAGGCGGGGTCATGCGATGGTGACTAGGGAAATGTGTTAAGGCGGGTTGGGTCGGTTGGGGTCATGTGAGGGCTTCGGGTGAGGTCATGTGAGGGTGGATATATAAAAAATGCTAAGTTCTAACTGCATGTGTAACTTGTGAACATTTATGCGATCCATTTTTCGTTTTCTCCCTCGTGCCTTAATTTGGGCGGGTCGGGTTGTGTTGTGTGAGGGTGCCATAAGAAATGCATTCAGGTTGTATCATGTGAGAGAGGCCATATAAAAAATGCTAAGTTTTGACTTCCCATGTGCCTTATGCATGCTTGCGCTACTCATTTTCCATTTTCTCCTTGATGCCTTTGACATTCAGGTGGGTCGGGTGATGTGATATGCCCAAGGAAATGAGTTCAGGTTGGGTCGGGTTGTGCCATACTGTGAGGGCACCCAAGGAAATGTGTTTGGGCAGGTCGAGTCAGGTCGGGTCATGGGAGGGAACCCAAGGAATGATTCTTAGTGATGTCATGTTGGGCAGTGTGAGGGTGCCCAAGGAAACACGTTTGGGTAGGTAGGGTCAGGTCGGGTCGGGTTGTGTCATGTGCATCTGCCCAAGGAAACACTTTTAGGAAAGTTGGGTTGAGTTGTTTCATGTGAGGGTGCCCAAGTAAACGTGTTCTGGCGAGTCAGGTCATGTCGTGTGAGGCCACCCAGGAAATCACGTTTGGGCGAGTCAGGTTAGGTCAGGTCGTACCGTGTGAGGTTGCCCGAGGAAATGCATTTAGGTGGGTTGGGTCAAATTAGATGATTTGAGGGTGCCCAAGGAAACATTTTTGGCTAGGCTAGGTCAATTCAGGTCATGTTGTCTCAAGGTGCCCAGGAAAATGTGTTCGGGTGATTCAGTTCGGGTCATGCTGTGTTGAGGCACCCAAGGAAACTCGTTCATGCAGGTTGGGTCATGTGAGGGAACTGAAGGAAACATGTTCGGGCAGGTTGGGTCAGGTCTGGTCGGGTTTTGTTGTTTGAGGGCTCCCAAGGAAATTCTTTCTTGCAGGTCGAGTTAGATCATGTCATGTGAGGGTGCCTAAGGAAATGCATTCAGGCCGATCAGGCTGGGTTAGGTTATGTATTGTGAGGGAGCCTAGGAAACACGTTCGGGGAGGTCAGGTTAGGTCATGTCGTGTGAAGGTGTTTGACAAAATGTGTTCATGCAGGTTAGTTTGTGTTGTGCCATGTGAGGGCACCGGACGAAACATATTCAGGTAGGTTGAGTCAGGTCATGTCATGTGAGGGCAGCCAAGGAAACCCGTTTGGGCGGGTCAAGTCAGGTCATGTCATGTGAGAACACGCAGGAAAACGCATTTAGGCAGGTCAGGTTGCATTGTGCCGTGCGAGGCTGCTGAAGTGAAATGAGTTTGAGCGAGTCTGGTCAGGTCAGGTCATGTCAGGGCACCCAAGGAATGTGTATGGGTTGGGTCATGTCATTTCATGTGAGGGTGCCCAAGGAAACACGTTCGAGTGGGTCATGTCGGGTGGAGTCAGGTGGTGCCATGTGAGGCAGCCCAAGGAAATGCATTCGGTCACATCAAGTTGAGTTGTTTTGTGTGAGGGTACCCATGAAAACACATTCAGGCAGGTTAGGTTGGGTTGGGTTGGGTTGTGTGATGTGAGGACGCCCAAGAAAATGTGTTCGAGTGAGTCAGGTCGGGTCTAGTCATGCCATGTGAGGGAGCCCAACGAAATGAATCCGTGTTGGTTGGTCGCATCATGTCATGTGAGGGCACCTAAAGAAACACGTTCAATCAGGCTAGGTCAGTTTGGGTCATGTGATGACACCCAAGGGAACGCGTTTGTGCGGTTCGGTTTAGGGCATGTGAGGGTGCTCGAGGAAACGCATTTAAGTAGAATGGAGAAATGGCTAATGGGCTGCATGAATATGCACAAGGCACACGGGTGGTAAAAATGTAGCATTTTTTATATGACCTCCTTCACATGACCTGACCTGACCTGACATGAAGGTGTTTCCTTGGGTGCCCTCACACGACCCAACCCGACCCGACCAGCTTGAATGAAAGCATGAGGTAGTGAATGACAAACGGGTTCCACGAACATGCACAAGGCACACAGGTGGTCTAAAAATTAACATTTTCTATATGACCACCCTCATACGACTCAACAAGACTCAACCCGAACGCATTTCCTTAGGCACCCTCACACGACCCGACCCGACCCGACTCGCTCGAACGAAGGCATAAGGGAGAAAATGGAAAACGGATCGAACGAACATCCACAAGGCACACATGCAGTCACTAATTAGCATTTTTTATATGACCTCCCTCACACAACCCGAATGGACCCAACCTGACAGCATTTTCTTGGGTTCCCTCACATGACCCACTTCGAACGGGTTTCCTTGGGCGCCGTCACGCGGCATGAAACCTCCCAACCCAACCCGCCCGAATGCGTTTAATTCATATGAACTATAATCCTAAGCCCTAATTCCTCTAAAACTTTTAAAACCCAATCCTTATAACCCCTTGTACACTTAATACTATAACCATTATATATCTTAACATGTTACCATCACAAACCCTAAACTTTATAACCTTTAATCCCTATCTATTTTTAAACCCTAAAACCCCTAATATAACCTTATAACCCATATTTCAAATAATCCATAATAATCCCTAATATAACCTTACAATCCATATTACCACCTTTTTTTAAATTTTGGCGGGCCAAATTTTCTTTAAATAGACCGCGAGGTAAGCTTGACTAGCAACAATGAGCTTGGACTAGCGATTCCTAATATAACCTTACAATCCATATTACTACCTTTTTTCTAATTTTTGTGGGCTACATTTTCTTCAACCAGACCGTGAGGTGAGCTTGACTAGCGATTTTTAACGAGACAGTGAGCTTAGACATATTCTATTTCCGTGGTGTGGCATCCATACGCTCAGTGACATAGTCTGATGCCATTCGAGGTTGAGGTTGTTCATTTCATCCTCCAGTGACACTTCTCGTAAAATATTTCACTCTGCCCCCTTCATGAAGTAATTTCTTCAAATTTTTCTTAGTCTTATTATACTAAGGAAGTCTAGTGTTTAGGGTGTTAGGGCATTAGCAAATTGCGCTTCCTGCCAGGGAATTCCTATGAAGTTCCTATCACTTTCCTCCACAAAAGGAAAATCATCACAGTCCCCATAGAAAATATCTGACCAAGTGAATATGTGTTTTTGGCAAATAATTTCATGTCAGCCTCAAGATTGAGCCCAATTCCCATGTTGGTGACTTAAACACCATATGTTTTTGGAGCCTCGGACCAAGATCTCTACTTGTTTAAGCCCATGATAGTTACAGGAGAGGTTTTGAGATACCACTTGATAATTACTTTAAGATTATTTTAAAAATAGGGGAGACCTCAATATAAAATATGAGGCACTATAAACTCTAGGCCGAGTATGTTGGAAAATAAAATGAATTTATAGGTATGCTTTGTGAGTCCTCTTCACTATGACAGAATTGTAGAACTATAGTAGAAAAGCAAAGGTATAAATTTCTTGTATTGGGATGACTGAAAGCTTGACCTAGAATTTCAAGGTGGGTCTCACATCCTGGTGATATAACAAAGATCTAAAAGGGACCTTACACGATATAATATCCTCATCAAAATGCTTTGACACTATGAGAAAAATATTTGGTACGTATCATTTTTTTGTTAAATGTTTTGTTAAGGATTGACTTTGGTCCAAGTAACTCAGATCTGAAAGTGACTTTGATATTTAATCTTAAGAGATATTTGGCATTATGATCTTCTCATGTCTAATGAACCCGTTTCATCAAGAATATAATAACATAAAGGTCTTTCTCCTCATTTCAAACTTGAACTTCAAGACTAGGCATCCAAATAACAAGGTCCATGGTAGACAAATTCTTTGCAGTATGCTTCAACACCCAGTCTATGGAAATATCTTCACATTTTTAGTATTGTATGAATTTAACAACAAATGGACTTCCTTTAGTTGTTTAATAAAACAAAAAAGGAGAAGAGACGAATGGCTTCCGCTAGGGTTTTCTGTCTGGCCGCCGCCGCCGACACAGACTCCTCCTCTGCCCCTGCCCTGTTCGGCCCTTTCAGAGATGTCGACCGCACTGTTAGCTCGGAGCTTCTCTCTGCCGTTGCTCCAAGCGGTTACCAAATATCGAGTTGCAGACTACAGAGGAACGCACGCCTCATTCCAGAAATCGACGGCTCCATCGCTCACTCTACGCCCTTCACATTGGGCGCTTCTGATGGTTTTCTACGCCCAGGCCCCAGATCTATTGAGATTACCTTCGATGTTCCTGAAGGTCCTCTCTACAAGCGTTCTCCAGTCTCTATCGCCCTCCTTCTCCGAATCTTGAATAGCGCAGGGGACATCATTGATGGCCAGAAAGGGGCTGTTCGCTCCAGTATTCTTGCCGCCCCAACCTTTACTTTGCCCCTGCAACGGCTCAGTCTCTGTTTCTTGGAGAAGCAGGGCAAAACGGATTGGCGCTGGCTTCAGGAGGGTTCCGATTTTCAGCCAGCGGCTTTCATAGCTAATAACCTTCTAAATCTGGGTACACAATACCAGATCCAGATCTCTCTTCCTTTCGGGGGAACGAAGCTGTTATGGGTGCATGCCACGGATCTGGTGCAGGACCTTCTGCAAGATCTTTACCTCAGTTTGGGAATTCCCTCAAGACTCCTGAGACTGCTTTACAAAGGTAAACAACTTGAAAACCATCTACCTCTGTTTTGCTATAATATTGTGAAAGATGCTTCAATTGTGTTATCTTTTCGCTTGAGAGGCGGAGCTCCTGGGCAAACCTCGTCTGCTCCTGCCTTCTCCTACAAGGATACAGTTCACGCACACTCATCCAAGAAAGAAGCTCAACCACCTGAAGCTCCTAAGCCTTTTCTGGTGGACAAGCTTGAGGAGGTTCCCACTGTAGAGTTTTCCCATGCAGATATTGCAGACGATCTTCAAAATTTAGCAGAAAGAGCCATCATATGCAGATTTAATGGATTGTGGCTGCGATCAAAGGATCTCCACGATTGGATCCATTCTAACTGGACCCACCATTGCAAAGTCAAATTCTGTTCAAAAGGTTATTTCATAGTTTTGTTTGATAATATTAAGCATTATGAGAAGGCTATCGAAGAGGGTCCCTGGTTCATGGGAACAGCAGGGCTCTTCTTAACACCATGGTTCCATGATTTTGACCCAGCAACTGCTGTCATCACCAAGACACCTGTTTGGATCAGGCTTCCCAACTTACCAATCCATCTATGGCATGTCAGAGTCTATAAAGCGATTGGCAACACATTGGGCAGTTTTCTGATGGGAGACTACTGGCGGGAAAACAAAGGTCTTTACACATACGCCAGAATATGTGTGGAACTAGAATTAAGCAAGGGACTTCCAGACCAGATCAATCTCAAAGTAAACGACTTTGTATGGACTCAGACATTGGATTATGAGAATACTTCCTTCCGCTGCCGACACTATCACCAAACAGGGCATCTGCAGAACTCTTGCCCAGCTCTCCCGGCAAAACAGAAAAAGGTGAATTCCAAGGCCAGTTCTAAACGATGGGCTCCGTACTCCCCGCCTCCAGCTGCGGTCTCTGATTCCTCTAGCTCAGAAGTTGATGAAAGTGATGCAGTTTCGATTCAGAATCAGTCAATGGACATCCCCAACGATGCTCAGGCGCACCCCTCAGATATAGCCATTGCTCAGAAGCGTTCCCATGGGACCTCCTCTTCCGACTCTGAGAAGGAGATCCCCCCTATTGAGAACTCCGATATTCATGTTGTTTTAGCTCATCCACCTCAGGACGGATGGGTTAAAGTCAGTAAAAAGAAATGGAAGAAGCTACGTATAGAGGCCTCTGCCCTCTCTGGGTAGTTTTCAGTTTTTTTGACATCCAGTCTTCTCTTGTGATTCCTGCTTGTTTCTCTCCTTCTCCAGAGCCGAGGTTGATAGTTTTATCATTTCCGGTTGCTGGTTATTCTGCTTCTCATGATTGTAATACCAGCTTGTACTATACTTCTGCTTAATAGAATCAGTCTTATTCAGAAAAAAAAAAAACAACAAATGGATTGTTTTACTTCTCACAACAAGGAAATATGAGACATTTTCACTTACAATACTTTATACACAGGTCACGATGCCAAACTTTTTCTTTACTTTACTTTTATTTCAGGATGCAAAACAATTTTCTGGCACAAGATATTTAGTCTTTAATTCTATCTTTTGGACTAATAAATTTTTCATTATAGACATCACATCTTGACTTGTTATTTAGAGCAAGATATTAGACAGATCATGCTTAGGCTGGTCAACTTGACATCAAAACTTTTTCCACAAGGATATTCAAGACAATTTGAAGTAAAAATTTTGATCAATGATACATACATTACAATTCAGGTATCAAGAAGGCAATTTTTACCTTGTTGGTCTAATAATCATCTTTGAACATCTTATTTTCATACCTTAGAGCTTTGATGGTCTTCTTGAGGATCATATTTCATATAGAATTTCCTTTCACTTTAAGATGTTCATCCCTCTCAAACTTGTCATGGGATTAAACCCTTCTCTTCTGCATAGTTCCCTCCATACATGAATGACATTACTGATTTAGACTTTCCATACTCATTTCATATCTTTCCCATGTTAATAACATTAAAAATACACACCTGACAAATTTAGGGCCTAAAATCATTAGGGTTCTCATCAACCAAACGTTGATAATGCTCCAAATCCTTTTCGAGATTTTTCTACATGTAAAACAAAAACACACAACTTTATCTTGAAGTTGAAAGGGTGACCATAAAGAACTATTAATACCCAATTTATAGCAGAGATAGGACAAAAATAATTTTTAGCACTATATTTAATGATAAGATAATTTGAAGAATTCATAATTTAAAACTTATCATAAAAGAAATAAAATGGTTTGAATTCCAATAAGTGAAAATAAAATATTACTGGGCATGGGCATCTCAAACAGTAAGTAGTTGAATAATCACAATCACAAAATCATGCCAGGATGGTGGGTACAAAGAGTACTTGCACAATGTACATATGTCCCAATAGTAACTTCACATTGTAAGCTTCAACTTCTCTCTTTTCTTGTGGAGGTCTTTCCAAAGTCCCCTCCAACACTTCCATCATGGCCTCATCTTCACCAAATTTGTGCATTACCATTGCAAGCCACTGTTCAGATATTAAGCTACAGTACTATCATGGATTGGAAGCTTTAACAAATTGGTTACCTTTCATATTCTCAGTCACTCATGTGAAAATTCAATTTCCTATTCCAAAAAATGCATCCACACAACCTGGATACTCAATATTTCAAGAGAGAAAACAACACACCACTCACCATAAGGAAAAATAAAATCTTGTGGAATAATTTTTGCATAAATTGATGACACAATAAAAAATGAAACTAGATTACTACAAAACTAAGATACACCATTAAATTTTAAAATTATTGGTATGATCTATACATGGGACCATGGCCCATTCATATGTATCATTATGAAATTGTAATCATGGACAAGGCTATATCTACCTCTCCTTTGAAGTGTTTCCCAAGTCAGAAATTTATTCGTTATTGCCAGCCAAAGAAAGATATGGATTTTCTTCAGTTCTTATTATTCCATATCTCCTTCCATCACTAGACATGGCCATAAGGGTTTGTAGGAAACTGTTGTTTATATCCCAACCTTGTAGACTAATAATCTCTAGAATTTTTGTAATCATATGGTAAGGATTTTGGCTTCTCTTATAGTTCTACATGATCCTTTTGAAGAGTCTCAACAAAGTTTACTCTCTTTCATATTTCTATTCTCATGAAGTGTACTTCGGCTTAATTATTTTTTCTGTTAAAAGTGAAATTCTAAAATTCAGCAGTTCATGGAAATTATGGGAACAAGGTAGCTTGCTTGAATGTGGTTTTTATGTTGTTGCTTTGGAATGTGGATTTTGTTTCCTTCCATGTGGATTCATTTTTTAAAATTTAATGTTAATGTTTTACAAGTTAATGTCTATAACATCATTATGTATTATGAGAATCCATTGCTTGCTAATTATAAGTTTTTATGCATGAATACATCCATAAGGACGGATTGTTTTAATGGATTGGTATCTTAGTCAGTAGATCACCAACTTGAACTTGATAGGGCCTTCAATGACACAACTGTCACCTTGCAAGAATTCCTTTGAGAGGGTGTTGAGAATGATTTTTCCTATGGCTATTAGTTTAGAGTGATCACAATGGGATGGCTCAACAATGTGAACTTGACTCAAATGAAAAGTAAAACACATAAAAAAAAATCAACAGAAGAGAGTACAATGGGTGAAATCATATTTATCAAGCACAATTTTACATTTAAATGTATAAGTAATTAATAGAACGAAGGTAGAAGAAAATGGCCAACAATGATGCCCCTACTCGTAATGCTAACACAGTTTGATAGAGCATGAAATAATTTTATCAAGAAGAATTTTATATTTAGATGTATAGGTGATTAATAGAATTGAGCTTGAAGAAAAATGCCAAAAATGATGGCACCACTCATAATTCTAACTCATTTTGACAAAAAAGGAGGTCTCTTGTACTAATCAAGGCCTTGGTGAGATGGCAGTTGGGAAAATTGTCCCAATTCGCTACAATGAAGATTTTATAAAAATGACTTCCTAATCATGATGTTTAAACATAACTTTATGACACCTTATACTACTTAAGAAAAAAGCTATGCTTTTTGAACAAATAGCTCCTTTGAATATACGTTCTTTCATAAAAATGATAATAATAGAAACAACACTAAGCGATAAAATATTCTAAAGGAAAAAATAGGACTTCACTTCAAAATTCAAGTTCATTATTTTTCTTTCAATTTTTCTTGAGAATCATCCTAAAAAAAAAATTATATCAAGTGTTGTCCTTTTTTTTGGAGCTACATTTGTATATTCATTGTTATCTAGAGTTGATAGTATGATACCATTGCAGAGTTTATTGGCACTACATAAGATGTTGGTGCTAATTTTCATTGGGTGTATGCTCTTTGCAATTACTTGGGGAAATTTAGAGTGGGTTCTTATGATCTTTGGGTAGACATGTCAAAAAATTTCTAGCCAGTAGCTCAACACAGTTTCAATGTTTTTGCATAAATTTGATTCCCACCTTCCTAAACTAGTAAGTCCGACGTTGTACTTTTCAACGAAATTTATTTGAAACACATTTTTTTTGTAAGTTGGGTATGACTACATTGTTCATGATCATGTAAAAATACTGAGATTTCATACATAGGTAAATTCCACATGTAATAGGGTTAATGCCTCATATAACCAAGGGTGTTTACTGTAGAGATAGTTACAGGTCTTCATACTTTCAGGAAGACCTTGTGAAGCAAGATTTTTTCCTGATCTGAATGATACAACTTTTGACAAAGTTACATCAATAGACTACAGATGACCTATATCAGTGATATAACCTATGGAAAAAAAGGGAACCTTTACTCCTCATCAATATAGGTGATCATATTTCCATGACACCTCTAAATTCTTGTCGCTGGTTAACTATTGTCACTAATATGATTTCAAACTGTCTGTCTATTCAACAAGATGATACCTCTACCTTTTGAATTCATTTCAACCTGTGCTTTAAATGATGTCATATTTCAAGGAGGCTAAATAGATTTGAAAACCAAGAGTCACACTGCCATAGTATGATAATGATATTGATAACAATATCGGAGAAAGGGTTAGGGTATGGTTGACAAGGAATCAATGAGATGGGGAAAAAATACTCAACCCTGATGGATTTCCTAATAAATCAGGTCTTAGGAATAGCCAAAAAAACACTTTCATATCATATGGATATAAATTATAAGGTAGACAATTGTCACTTTGCCAAGGTTTGAAGAGTGCTTTAAGATTCCAAATAATGAGCTAAGATACTGTCACTTGAATAATGCCAATAGGTCTGAAATTGCTCAAGTATTCAATCATAAAAGTGTCTTCAAATGAAAATTTTCCAGAATTATATCAACGTTAGAGTTTAAGTATCTTCAGTGTTTACACAAACTTTGCACAAAGTTCGACACTAGACTGTGACAGATATATGTGAAATTTAGTGTACATATATATATATATATATATATATATATATATATATATCCCCTAAATATTGTTGCATGAGATAGTTCCATTCGGTAAAATCTTTAGATTACACCCAAAGATGGTTGTTCGTTCTGAGAGATTGTCAAAATGAATGCTGGAAAGGGTAAATAAAGCCATCCTCTACTATAGCTCAAGTCAAGAACAATTTCCAGAAGAGAGAAAGAGAGGTATAAAGACTTGAATTGAAAATGTATTAGAAACCTACAAAAAGTTCAATTTCTCACTGATTTTGTCAATGTCATGCCACAGGTTGAATGTTACAGTGAAAATATCACATCACAGACATTGACAATATAGACATTGTCTCTGACCTAGATCTAATGTAGAGACTAATTAGTAACCAAGTCCTAACATGAACCACAATTTCACACTACTTTTCATACTTGAATCGGCCTCAGAATTTTAAATATTTTATTTTATATAATTAGTCTCCAAAGAAGGTTGATAGCCTATACTCAGAGCAGTGCAAAATTGGCCTCATGTAACCGATTTTAATTAACACTTTTGATCGCATCAATGCTTTCAATATATCATGATATATGGGTAAATAATACTTCAAACATTTGATTATGACACTTAATCCCTTTAATTGTGCCATCACATTATCGTATATTTATATGGAGATCACATTAAAATATCTAGATCAGACTCAATTCCTGATAAAAATTTGAGTTGCCTCTGACTGCTAGACTCCTTATGCAAGAGCATGTCATTATGAAATCTCAAGGTTTAATGAAAAAATTCCATAGAAAAAAAATCTCTCCTATGCTATTCCTAATGAGTCATACCTTCAAAGAAGAATATCTCACTTCTCAGTTGTATGCATTATCTTCTTACTTGGGCTTTTCATCACCTGAGCTTTGATTCCATGCTAATTTTAGCATGTTATTTGCATAGAAAGTTAGATCCATATTATCCCAAATATTTATCCATAATATTTACAATTATAACTAAACGAAGAACATGAACCATATTTGCAGAAGACAAGAGAAGAGAAGGAAATGATTGGCACAAGCTAGGGAAAAACTCCAAGAAGGGGAACACCTTTAATCAATTCTTCTTATTATTCAATTATTCAGCAGAAGGAGAGAGAGAGAGAGTACATCAATCAAATTGAAATTTGACTAGAAAAACTTTAGACTTTAAGGAAGAGGATGGCCTACAATAATGTCTACTGAAGTTTCTGTCATGAACTACTAAAGATAGAGTTAGGGCATCATAGTAACCTTTAAACAGCTCCAAGACATACCCTTTTAATGCAACCTGCAACTCTGTCCACTTGATAAGGAAGTTCAGCCCTAGAACGTTACCTCAAACTAATAGTGTAGTCTAGCCCTACAACACTGCCCTAAAAAAATGACCTTCCAGTGCTACCTTTCGAGATATGATGCATATATTACCCCACTACACTTTGATCAAATTCAGTTAGTTGAGGGTTGATTGCGGCTAGGATGAATGATCAAAATAGAACACACAATAATCAGATTGATACTTACCTATGATGCTAGAGCATCCCTGACATGCGGTCCATAGATCTGACATGATAGTCTGTGAAACATATATCCAAATTACCTCTGATTCAAAATCCTAATGTGGCCAGAGATCCACAACCCTATTCATCATAAAACAGTCTTGAAACTCCTCAACGCTAGCTTAGATATATGTTTTATAGACGTCTTCATTCTTCTCCTATGTCCTATGCTATAATCCTTAAATCCCTTGCCATAGATCTGCAGCCCTATCTCAGATATGAGAAGTCGATGTGTGGGAATGGGATGAAAAGTGTTCCTAATATACAATTTAGAATATGAATACGACCTTTAATTTTGGAGGCAAAATTCAAAATTCAAATTACAACTTTCCCTTCAAAACAACATCATTACTTAAGAAATTTTCTTTGAATAAGAAAATATTTCCTTAGCCAAATTTGACGATCTTTAGATCAATCTTAGTCCTCTCAAAAATAGGAATCCAATGGATTTATAGTATCTATAAAATGAATAGGGAAAAGTGGAATTTGGTCCTAGTTTCAAATTTTAACACCAAAATTATAGACACTGTTAGTTGTTATTCATATTGGAGTTGATAGTAAAATAAGTTTCATTTATCTAAGGAACATTGTAGAGGCATCAGAGTTGTGAAGTAGATGAACTTTAATTTATTTTCCAAAACCAAAATTTAAAGGGAGCTATACTATTAATACTTTGAGGTTATTTATTTGGAAATTTGTATATAGGTTGTTTGTGACTTGTTGGCCCATGAAGAAGAAGAAATTAAAATTTCAAATATACGTAGAAATCAAAATTCAAAGTGATGAATTAAATTCCCTTAACGAATATAGTGGAGAATACATCCATAGAGGACTTCAGTCTAAATATATGGGTTTTGAATTGACAGACACATTATCTGCCTCATATTCAAATAAAAAAGAAATACACCCTGAAGAACTTGTGGTAACTGATTGAAATCCTACCATTTATGCCCTTAGTGATGCAAGCCCTATGCCCCAGTAGAAGATCAAGTGTTTTCCTTTATTACATTCATGTTCCGTTGTTTTCCATCTATACATTCTGAGGTGGGATGTTTCCTGTTTCATTCAAGTTGAATATATGTTCATCTCTCTTCTAGGATAAATGTTTTTGGTTTCTTTGTAAATATGTGAGTTAATGAATATCTGCAATCCTAGTTTTTCTAGGGTATTATAGAACATTGTGATAATGTGGTTTATTTCTCTCTTGTTCTTGTGAGGTTGTAAGGTTCTAAGCTATCATATTTTAGAGGAAAGAGTTTGATCCTATTTTGTTTTCCTCGTCTTTTTTTTTTCTCGACCTATGTTGTTTTCTAAGATGTAGTAGTCATATCAATTAACATATTTACTCAGATTTATGCTCATTTATTTTAATCTATTTATGATGATGTCTTTGATACAATATTGTTGTTTTATAGGTTTTGACTTTGAAATCCCTTAGCGGAACATCAAAACAAAACTGAAAATTGTAACATTGGGCATGGTTTGTGCAGAAAAATGTTGATTTAGTATAAAATTTTTGGTCTGATATAGGTTTCCCTTATTGGGGTTGGTACATGTTATCAGTCTGCCACATCTCTAAGGCTGAAGAAGAAATCCCAATAGAGGTAACCACAGACAAATATTTTGGCTTGGTATCTAGCGATACCAAACTAGAGAGGGCTCTCTCCACAATGTCATAGCCAATAGGGCTGGAAGAATTAGGGTCTTAGGCTAGACATAAGTATATGGGTTTGATTTGGTTGAATTGTTTTGTTGAATGAGGATTAAGTCAAAGAGGCTAGGTCAGCGCAAATAGATTAGAGTTGTAGAGATTCAATGGGGCAAGGTAGGTATAAAACCTAACACTTAGGGTTTCAGGATGAGATGGATCAAACATGTAAGGTGCTATAAAGAGCAAGGGAAGGCTTGAATTCTTTCTAAATTGAAGAGGATGGAAAAAACTATGAAGGTTTTTGTGAAACAGAGCATGAGAGATGTATTATATTCATCAAATTAAAAAATATCATATCATAGAAATGAAATGGATCATGAAAAAAAACATTCATATATAATGATACATAAGAAAAACAATTCTAAATTATCATATGAAAGGTATCCCAAAGAAATAGATGTAACCTTTTCATTAATTTCCTACCAAAATGATTACAATAGAGTCTATGATCAATGCCTTAACATCCAACAATTTCAAATCTCTAAAATGAGTAAAAAAGTACCATATATAGACGTCAAACACCATCTCCCAACCTCAAGGGTCAAATTCCCATGCTGAGGAGGTGTTCCAACAAAAACTGAGAAGAATACCTAGAGTGTAGGGATGTCAAACTAATCCATCCCTCATTTTTCACAAACTGATTCATTACATGTCATCAAAAATTTTCACCTAATGTATTTACCCCTAGGTAATTCAACCACATGATAATTAATTTTACATTCATGATTTTCGTTGGTAAAAGTCTCATTGACCATGGAAAAACTGGAAAAAATTGAGAAAATTGAAAAATATCAGCAAACTGAGAAAATGTGTCCTATAAACAATGACATTGTCATATGCGCAATGCCAAATTCAAGCTAACTTTTGAGGGGGTGTCTGATTTCAAAACTGAGATTAGGATAGCTCATTGGAAAGCGTATCAAGTATACCTTCCAAATATGTGCTTGGTTTGTAGAGCTGACTTGATTTTTCCTCCCAAAAAGTGATTCTCCCAAGACTGGTCTATGCGCAGTGCCAGGATCAAAAAGAGGGAACAAAAATGATTTTTTGGGTATTTTTTTTCTTTTTCATAGACAATTTTTTCTCAAAAAATAGATGCCTCAAAATTCTATGCAACGCCTAGGGGATGCACATACGATGGTCCAATTGTGCAATGCTATATGTGCAACACCACTTTCTCTATGTGCAGTGCCAACTTGCAAACCACTTTTGGAGGCGTTCTGATGTGAAAATTGATCTGATAATAGCTCGTTGGAAAAATATCTCTCTTGGCTACACCATGGACCTATAAAGCACTTAAAATGATCAAGTATAGCCCCTAAAACATCAATTCTCCCAAGAATGTTCAAAAAGTGAATAATGGGGGTGAAAAAATACAATGTGCTTTTGTAGGAAACCTATGGAGGCATTACTCAAATCGAAATTGCACTCATTATAGCTACTCAGAAATATATCTTTGTATAGTTATCATTTGACTTATCAAGTAAGTCATTTAAGCACTTCATTAGGGAGAAAATTTGTTTTTCCCATGGTTACTCTCAAAGTGCAACAAATCTCTTTTAGAAACTATATTTTTGACATTTCTACAAAACCATGATACCTGTGTAAAACCTGAAGGATTTTTTTCTTCCTTAACCTATTTTGGAAAAAATCCTCTTTCACTTTTGTAAATTTCATCACCATTTGGTCAAAAACATAGTTTGAAGAAAACTTGGTTGTATGTGTGGAAAATGATCTGTCCCTTGGAATGATTTCATGAAAAATGATGGAAACATGATGCTTATGAGTTGGAATGGCCTCATACTTGCTGATTTGACCTCCTTTATTCATCTTTTTCTTAGGTGTCTCTGATTCCATATAAAACCCTAGCTCGATGGGAGAGGAAATTAGGATTTAGTGCTTCTAGAAAATGATGATTTTGAGGGATAGTAGTGATGGGAAATGTTTTGGAAAATTGATGAATTTTGGAACTTTGACTAATTTTCCTGATGGAACCTTAAATTTTTGAAGCAACCTTTTTTCAATGATGATTTTGGCACCCTTGGAAAAAGACAACTCCCTTTGGCATTCACTTAGCCTTTTGAAACTTTACCCTTTCACTTGACTATTTCCTTTGACAAATCGATCTTTTGATGGTATTTCAAAACTCTTTGAATTTGAATTTTTGGTGCTTTGGAATCTTTGGAACAATCAGTTAGAAGCTTGGTATGGTGAAATTATTACATTTTGAAAGACATAAAATTACATAATTGAAAATTAAAAATTACATCTTAAAACCAAAACTACATGTTGGAACAAGAATTTCTCTTTACAAATCACATTCATATGGTTAAGAGAATTTATTGGATCACCCTTTACTTGCTGGTAATTTATGAATGCAGATGGTAGTTTGATGGACCTTAGAATCCCTGATGACCTAATGAAACCCTAAATGACCTTAAAGACCTAACGAGACCTTCAAAGAGTGGTTTTCATGATGACATTAGCTTTATGGATGATGTACAGTAATGAAGGTATGAAATATGCCAGCAAGTAATAAAATTTGACGAAGAGTGACTTTGTTGGACTAGGGCTACCATCATTGACTAAATTTTTGCATGACCTAGTGGAATGATAAAAAGGTTCTGAGTGGGACTCTTAAAATGATATGAAAAAGGGGATTTCGATCGCTGACGGCGGGATTCAAATAATGAGACTAACAATGGCCTTATTGGTGATGATAGCTCTAAAATAGGTGTCAAGAACCACAAAAATATGGATTTCACATATCAGTGCCTTATCCATTAGGCCAATATGGTCAAAAACTCAAACTAATAAACATGACTGAAAAATGATAACTAAGATGAACTAGATTGACCCAAAACTGACTCAAAACTAACTCAAAATTTATGAAATTTAACTAAAATAGATGCTCAGAATTGAGCTTATTCAATAGAATCTACTCTAACTGACCCATTCATCACCTGATCAAGTGAAATGGAACAACCAATGCTACCATGTAAGCATTCTAGCTGCTAGTTGAATTCTCTACAAGTGCTTTCTGATGAGCAAGAAGAGAGAACTATTGAAAGGAAAATCCCATGAAAACTTGTAATCAAATTAAATCTTAATTAAATTGCAAAGAATGAGCCTACTAGTTGACCTCAAGAATTCTACAAAAATATCTTCATAGGAATACATATTGATTTCTATCCCATCTAATACATTATTGCTCTGCTCTAGGTAGTCTTCGTGCCTTGATTTTAAAATTTTCCTAACACCTGTGCTTTCTTCCTTTGATGACTATAGAAAGTTGACAAAAGGATCTGAAACTCATGAATAACTAATTTTTCCTAATGATCAACAAAAAAAACAAGAATATTCTTCATAATCTCCTGATATAACTGCAAATATTTGTATGATCTTTGTAATGAGACTCTTGTTGAACAAGACAATGAAACCGACTATCACATCAATTTTATATCAACACTTTTTTCAATCTCACAGTTAGCTAAAGGAGAAGGAATTTACCTGTAGATATCATCCAACACATCGGCTATAGGGTCATGAAAAAGTTGAGAAGACTATTGCAATATATTTTCCATAGGTTTTAATGAGGCTGCATGAGTTTCTAAAGGCTTCTCATCCTTTTCTTTAGATACGTTATGAAAATTTTCCTTTAAAAACTAAAATGCTTCAAAAAATAGTGGTACAAAATCATATTTCATAATTTGATCATATGTTTCAATTTCCAAGCCTTCATCTGCAATTTAGAACTCAATAGAATTTGGTGCCTGCAAATCTAAAGCTGAGGAATTTTGATCAAGGATTTCATTGCCCTCTTGATTGTCAAGGACAAAACTTAATTACTGTTGATTTCTGATTGCATGAAATTTATCTCTGATGAACTGACATGAAGTAAAACAAAGAGGTAAAGATCCTTCACTTACTTCAAAATTTTCTGCACTTTCCTCCTCACTGCCATAGTTGATATGCATCAGTTGATCACTATATTCGAGCTACTGAAAATGAGCTTCCTCCTCCCAAAAAAAAAATGTTGATTCGTATGCAAGATTAGCTTCTATTTGGAGAACATAATTTTTGTCATACTTATCATACTTAGTAAAATCATCAAAATACGGAATGTTATTAAACATACACATTAGATCAATAGATTTTTTCTCCTCGGATTGATCTACAAATCCATTTTCTGATCTATGGTAGTTGAAATTAGCAGGAAAGTGTTTAAGGCTAGCAACCTCTTATTTTTCTACAATAAGTGGGTCATGGTGATCTTGAATAGAAAATACATCTCTCATGGTGATCTTTTCCATAATTTCCTCTATTGTACATACCAAAATGTCAAGTTTTACCTCTGAAGATGTCATGTGTTTTGCAATGTTCTCCCTCTCTTCTTCCTTTAGATTTTCCCTTCTCATCATAAGATTAACCTCTACATCTATGGCACATCCTACATATCTTCAAGTGTTACAAGGTTCCTTTCTCTCAGCTAAAACTCCATTTTCGGATCAAAGGCATCCGATTAATGTAAGAGAGTTAAGCCAGGATGAGTTCTTATATTAGTAGGTATCAAACAATAGACTTGATTGAATCTGGTAGAAAACTATTGTAACATCTCCCCTAGCTATCTTTTTAGTTGGTCATACTTTTCTAGAATCAGGAAAGGGTTTTCTTTGACCACCCACTTGTCGAGAAGAAATTTGAGGAACTGTGGGAAATCTAAGATGCTCATAGCAGGAAGGTTTTGGAACCAACTCTTGACTTTTCGTTGCAAAAAAAGAGCAAACAACCTAATAATTACATCTTCTTGATCAACTTCAAAGAGGTCAAGGAAAGTATAAAAATTATGCATATGTATCTCATCAATGATGTTGTCACATTCACCATCAAACCTTGGAAGATATAGGTAATGAATTTCAGGGAAAACATGGAGTATACAAGGTAAGATGAGTATTTTGTATCTATCTATAATTTTACAAGGTTTAGGAGTATATACATAAGCTATAGGATCAATTTTGGTCTCTTTAGGCTCATCAGCTTGAAAATTATATGCACAAGTTTCGGGCAAGAGGTCATGATCTTCATCAAAATAAAAGGGAAACTTGGTATTTACACTCTTCAAATAGACAGAATGAAGACTTTGATCATATTTTTCATACAAAAAACTCTGGAAAACTTTCAAGATAGTTTCACGAAAAGATAATAAACATTTCATGATAAAGAGCATGATGTCTTGAATAAAAGTCTAAGTTGAATACTTGATCTTCCCATGTTTTCCTTCATATTTCTTGGCATGGTTCATCCTCCAGTGGAGTCTTTGGATTTGATTTTGAAACTGTTTTGGATTTTCCAGGTGAATGATACACATCCTTATTGTGCCTAATCGTTGTTCACCATTAGCAATCAAATCTGATCTTTGTCGTTCTTTCCTAGGGAAGATTTTCCTTTTAACCTCCCTAACAATGATGCTAGTATGTTATCACTCCACAAGATCTCTAAGGTTGAAGAATAAATCCCAATAGAGGTAACCAAAGACCAAAATTTTGTCTTGGTATCTAGCCATATGAAACCGGAGAGGGCTCTCTCCACAATGTCATAGCCAAGAGGGTTGGACGAATTACGGTTTTAGGCTAGCTATAAGTACAGGGGTTTGATTTGGTTGAATTGGTTTGTTTAATGAGGATGAGGTCAAAGAGGCCAGGTCAGGGAAAATAGGATTAGGGTTGCAAAGATTCAATGGGGCAAGGTAGGTAGAAAACTTGACACTTAGGGCTTGAGGATGAGATGGACCAGACATGTGAGGTGATAGAAAGAGTAAGGTAATGCTTGAATTCTTTTTAAACTAAAGAGGATGGACAAACTATGAAGTTTTTTTCCAAAACAGAGAATGAGAGATGTATTTTGTTCCTCTACTTAAAAACCAACATATCATAGAAACAAAATGGATCATGAAACAAAACATTCATACATAATGACACATAAGAAAAAAAAATCTAAATTCTCATACCACGGGTATCCCAAAGAAATAGCTGCAACCTTCTCATTAATTTCCTGCCAAAATGAGTACACTAGACTCTCTGATCAATGCCTTAACATCCAGAAATTTCAAATCTCTGGAATGAGTCAAAATGTACAAGATATAGACCTCAAAAAACCTCTCCCAACCTCAGGGGTTGAATTCCTAGGTTGAGTAGGTGTTCCACCAAAAAATGAGCTGAAAACCTAGAGTGTAGGGAGGTCAAATTGACTCATCCCTCATTTTTTGCAAACGGATTCATTACATGTCATCAAAACTTTTCACCTAATGTATTTACCTCTAGGTAATTCAACCAAATCATAATTACTTTTACATTCATGATTTACATTAGTAAAAATGTCATTGACCATGTTCAAGATGGAAAAAATTGAGAAAATTGAAAAATATCAAAAAACTTAGAAAATGTGTCCTATGAGCAGTGCCACTGTCCTACACATAGCGCCATCCTCAAGCTAACTTTTGATGGGGTTTCTGATGTCCAATATAAGCTCAGGATCACTCATTGGAAATATTATCCAGGCTACGTTCAAAAAATGTACTTTTTTTGCACATATGACTTGATTTGACCTCCCAAAAAGTGATTTTCCCAAGACTTCTCTATGCCCAGTGCCTGGCTCAAAAAGAGGGCATAAACATGAATTTTTGGGTGTTTTTTCCCTTTTCACTGACCAGTTTGTCTGAAAAAACTTAAAAATTTGATAGGCTGGATGTATTCATAATTCTGAATCCAATGGGGGTTTATTTTTTTCCAAATGATGCCACGGAAGTGTGCACGGTGCCTAGGGCATTGCGCATAGGACAATCTAACTGTGTAATGATTTATGTGCAATGCCACTTGCTCTATGCCCAACACCAACTTGCAGATCACTTTTGGAGGCCTTTCCGATGTAAAAATTAAGATCATATTAGCTCGTTGGAAAAATACCTCTCTTTTCTACAAAATGGACCTATCAAGGACTGAAAATGATCAAGTATTGCCCCTCAAAAATAAATTCTCCCAAGACTGGTCAAAAAGTGCATAATGGGGGTGAAAAAATGCAGTGTGATCTTGTAGGAAATGCTTCGAGGCCTTCCTAAACTCAAAATTGAGATCTCAATAGTTCATTTGAAATCTATCTCTATCTTTTTATCAATTGAACTATTAAGCAACTAATTTGGACACTTCATGAGGGATAAAAGTTGATTTTCCAAAAGTTACTCCAGAAGTGCAACAACTCTCTTGTCGAAATTGTATTTTTGACATTTCTCCAAAACCATGACACCTGTGTAAAAAATGAAGGATATTTTTCTTCCTTGACCTATGGTGGAAAAAAATGTCTTTCCTATTTGTAAAATTTGTTGCCATTTCGTCATAAACATAGTTTGAAGAAAAACTGGCCATATGTGTGGAAAATGATTTCTCCCTTGGAATGATTTCTTGAAAAATGATGGAAACATGCTTTTTATGAGTTGGAATGGCCTCATACTTGCTGATATGACCTCCCTTATGGCTCCTCTACTCATTTGTCTCTGTTTCCATAGAAAACCCTAGCTTGACGGGAGAGGAAATTAGGGTTTAGTGCTTCTCGAAAATAATGATTTTAAGGGATAGGAGTGATGGGAAGTGTTTTGGAACACTGACGACTTTTGGAACTTTGACTAATTTGGCTAATGGAACCTTAAATTTTTCAAGAAACCTTCTGCAATGATGATTTCATAATTCTTGGGAAAAGACAACTCCCTTTGGTATTCACTTAGCCTTTTGAAACTTTACCCTTTCACTTGACTATTTCCTTTGAAAAAATGATCTTTTGATGGTCTTTGAGAACTCTTTGAATTTGAATTTTTAGTTCTTTGGCATCTTTGGAACACTGAGTTTGCAACTTGAGATGGTGAAATTATTACATTGGGAAAGACATAAAATTGAATAATCAAAAATTAAAAATTACATCTTAAAACCAAAATTACATGTTGGAACAATAATTTCTCTTTACAAATCATCTTCATATGGTGAAGAAAATTTATTGGATCACCCTTTACTTGCTAGTTTTTTATGCATGCAGATGATAGTTTGATTGACATTATAAACCTTGATGACCTAATGAAACACTAAATGACCCTAAAGACATAATGGGACCTTGAAAGAGTGGTTTTCATTATGACATTAGCTTTATGACAATCAGCAAGGTATGAAATATGCCAGCAAGTAATAAAATTTTAGAAAGAGTGACATTTTTGGACTAGGGCTAACATTAGTGACTAAATTTTTGCATGACCTAGTAGAATGATAAAAATTTTTGAGTGGCACTCTTAAAATTATATGAAAAGAGGATTTTTTATCGTTGATGGAAGGATGAAAAGCACTGACACTAACACTACCAATATGTTGATAAGATAGATGACATGATGAAGTCACAAACATTTTTCTAACTCTTCCTTAATCAATTTAAGAGAGGTTAATTTATTGTAATGTGGAAGACTGATTATGGCACCAACCTTATAACAGGTAAACAAATAAAAATTTCACTCCTGTTAACATTATGAATAATTATATATATACATACATATATATATATATTATGGTTCTTATTATTTTATAATGTGGCAGGATGACTGCGGAAAGGGGCCAACCAAAGAACATGTAAAGTTCCAACCTTGCTCTATCTTCAAGTATTTTATTTGTTTACATAATTCAAACAATGTTAATTTTGTTCAAATATGCAGATGTATGGCCATGGTGCGCATCATGATTCCCTCATTGAGGAAGATTTGTATTCATCCCCAAGTCCATTTTTTCTGCAACATCAACAAATGCAAACAAAAGACGGCGTTAAATATTAGACATTATTACCTCTAACTTACGAATTAGAAAAATGATATTACAAGTTATGACCTAACCCGAACATATGAGGTAATAGTAAAGGATATTTTTATTGTTATGCATAAAATCAATTGTGATAGTTTGATTTATAAATTTTACATTAACTAAACCAACAAAACAATTCTTTCATTTGTATTATTTTCTAAATCATATTTCTCCCTGTATTGGTGGTAAGTAGGGGCGGAAAGACCGAATGCAATTAACCTCTACATTACACCTGTTAACACGCTGGTGGTAAATGACAACGCGCGAGAGACACACAAACCCAGCGTTTAGATATTAATTGCATGATGATAGAGATAATCGCATGCTTCAACATGATTGCATTCATGACTACGCCATGTATCCTCTAAAGTGAACTACATTCGAAGACATGTTTTTGGTGAACAATGAAGGTGTTCCTATAAAATAATTACAACTTCTAGGTAAGCTTTAATATTTTAATTGTTTCATGTACTTTATATAAAACATATTTTATCATGATTATTATTTTTAAATTAATGATAATATATTTTAATCTGAATAATTAATTTATAGTCCAGCCGAGAAAACGTGGCATTTTTTTTAACCATTCGCCTGAGGTGGAAATTCCTAGAATTCCGACACAAGACAAAGTTGTCTAGAAAGGTCAATTTGGTAGGCACATTCATAAAGCAGGTTACTCAGGTAGTTGGAAAATGTTTGAAGTATACATGGGACACCTATAGGACATTGTTACACAGCAATTCGTCACCGTCCCTGAAATTCCCCATCCCGCACAATTGGAGGGCTCATTTCGTGACCTATAAGCAATGACATAACTTGAAACCACTTTCATGACATTCCTCTGAACATGAGCTTCCATTGCCCTGAAGATAACTCCCTGTGAAAAACCCTAAAAACACCCCTTTTTGCATTGGCGCGAAAAGCCGGTTCAGTAGCCGCGCCAATGGGGGAAATCCTTCATATAGGGTGCGCCAATTGGCGCTCTGTTTCAGAGTCACACTCGCGCCAACCATTTTAAGGAGTGTTTTTGAAAAATAAATGGTGGAAGTTTCATCCTAACCAATTCATAAACTGGTATCTAATTTGAGTTGGGTGGTTTGGCTTCGGATCTCCATGTAGAGGAAGTGGTTTGCCACCTCTCATGGAAGCTTCCTTGATGATAGGGCCAATCCCATGATTATAGGGATCCCAACTCCCCTTCCTCCATCTATAAAATCTTGCTCATCTCCTTTGCAAGCTGGTCTCCAAGTTCCCAAGAGCCATCAGAGCCTTATGATGCAAGAGCCTTGATTCATTCCCTTAAGGCCAAATCCAAGCAAGGGTGTGTCGAGACAAACGAAGAGAAGGTCATCCCCAATGACAGGCGAGCTTTTTCGAGACGTGTTCCACTGGCGACCCTCCGAAGGAGAATTCAGCGTTAGGGCTATGGTTGTATTCTTCTTTGATTGATTAATGATAAGCGACTATTGGTTATGGTTCCACTCTTGTTATTGATTATGATGATGATTTATGTCTTCTCTGACTGACATATAGTTGCATATACTGGATTTTACGCTTGCGTTTGTTTTGTGTCTTGGATGTGCAGGTGTCTGATCACGGAGATCGTGAGGATTGTGATCTGTCGGAGCTAAGGAACGAGAGTGCTACTTTCTCTATGAGTGACAATGTTGGATTCCAGGTAACCCTTCATCGCTAGTTGGTTTATTTTTGATGGAGCACACTGCTATAGCGTGTGATGATTGTTGCTAGACCCGGTCTAGGCTAGTAGGGATCGCCTCTGTCCACAGAGGGGATTTATCTCCACAACAGACATACTTTCAAAATAACTCTAGATACGAATGTCCTATCATAATTCCATAGACGGAGTAGAGAGGACTCATCGAGGATGGAAAAGAGAAAAAGACTAAGAAAGAAGTAAAAATACTAACTAGACCCGCAAGGTAAATTACAACTTTAATTCAATAGCTTTAATGTTCTCTTCGTCTAAAATAAAATTGTGCTACATAACTGAATTCAAGGTTTTAACTGATAGGTTTCTTGACACCTTAAAGGCAACCAAAGCTAGGATTGACAAACAAGGCTAGCAAAAGCTAGGCCAGGGTGGATACTTGAAATTATCTACAAGAATTGTAAGTAGCTAAACATATTATTAATTGTATAGCCTTCCAAACTTTTTGTAATCCCATCAAATAACATTAAAAATACACAATAATATGTAATGTAGGGTGACAAATTTGGAACGAAAACCATAAAGGAAGATAGAGAGATCACTTTCTGTTCTGGCTATCAAGTCGTAGTTGAACATCGTAAATGCTTGGGATAGGTCCCACAATCTAGAATGTCTGATAAGGTAAAATTTAAACCTTTCAATATGTTTGTTTTCATCCATAAATTTAATGTCTAACAAATTTGTTTAAATAAAGGGAGAAACACTTTCAACAAGCCAAATAACACAATTGTAGAGCATTGCGTTGATAGTGAAATAATTTCAGAACATGGTCTTCACGTGCAACCTGATCGTTCTAGTGGGGACGGGCTGACAGTCTTGCCATTAATGAGGCTCACCATGGTAATTAATTTATACTTATAAATTTTTCTAATTATACATTAAGGGTCGTGTCTTGATACATTTTTTTGTTTAAATGATAGAGAATGTTGTACTTGAGCATCCTATCACTGAAGAGGAACATGGGGCAACGGTTCCAATGGTAAAAACTAGTGCACTAGGTAAATAATGTCATTACATTTTTTTATTAATATTACCAAACTACTTCAATGATATTTAAAAACTAGAAATTTAAAGTAATATTATTTATTTTTGTAGTCGATGCCCTATCACTAAATGAGACCAGACATCATCAGTAGCCAATTAGGTGAGTTATGTGGGAAAGGAAAGAAACAAAAGTAAAGAACAATGATGTTGATGATGTAGTTAAGAGCTTTATATATAGGAAGAAGAAAAAGAAAATTTGATAATATAAAATATTGTAATATTATAAGATAGATGATTACTATTTTACAATTTTTATGTCATACACTTTATATTAGTTATCAAATTATCGAATTAATATTGTTGCATTGATTTTTAATTAGTTATCGAATTTTTTTGTATGCTCATGTTATTAAAAAATGAAATATATATTAGGTATTGGTGAATTGAGAGTGATGTGAGGGGGGCGAGGGGCCATAAGAGCTTCCACCTTCATGTGGTTGTCCTTGTTTAGTAGATAATAATTTATTGGACCGATTTAATCTTCGAGCCAAACTCCCTCGATCCAATATAGAAAAAAAAATTCACCGTTGAATTAGTTTCTACTATTTCAAATCGTGGGAGGCTTGTTCCAAGTTCATGCGACTCCAATAAATTGTTCTTGAAACGAAGAAGATATTATTTAGGTATGTTTTGACATTGTCAACATATGTTCTAACATTATCATAAGAATGCATCTTAGAGTAAAAAATAGTACAAATATTACTTGTATTTATTTTATAGATAATTATGGATTTTGAATGACTTGGCAGCACAGGTAAAAATCCTCTTTAATCATGAGCAATACAACTTGTCAACCAAGGTCATGTCCAGGATATTTTTGCTTGTGTGCTTGACCAGGTTCCTAGTGTCACATTTTGTAAGTTCCTTTACACTTCATAATTCAAGATAAATCTTCTTCATGATTATGATCTGTTTTTTTGCATGTGCTTTTTCCTCTATTTGATTGTAAGTTTGAACATGCTTTTAAACATTGAAACGTTTTTTTTTTAATACAATTAATATATTGAAATATACCGTAGTTCCTAAATTGAGGTTTCACGTGAAAAAATAACATATTGTTATAATCATAGTTTAATATTTTAGAGCGTGTAAGGTTTTAGCACCATCTTGGTGGTTTACATCATATTTTGATTTGGCAGCATGCATTCTTCCTGTTTCGACTATGTGCAGGAAAAATGATGCTAGAATCATGTCCCCATCAAATGTTAGTTTGGGGTAGAAAGAAAAAGAATAACAGTAATTATCATGGCCGTCATGAACAGATTTAACTTTAATAGGGCTGATTGATTAAGCATTTAAAACTCTAAACATTTCATATAGGCCAGGTGGTAGGAGAATTGCTGTTGGCTCTTGTCATTCAAATACAAGGTATAATTACTAGTACCAATATGTTAGGTCCCTATATTACTAGTATAGTCCCTTCTTGTTGTTAGTGTAACCCTCTTATTGTTATTATTGTACCCTTGTAACCCCCATTTTGTTATTATTGTGCCCTTAAATTATTATTGTTAGGTCGGCTAGGATAACATTGTGGCCCACTAGGATTACATTATGGCCCCATGGACTCCTATATATAGAAAGGAGGTTTTGTAAATTGTATCATCCAAGAATTGTTCATTTATGTAATGTATTGGAGGTTTCCCCTCGAAGTGGCTCATTTCTAAGGCGTTGATATCTCTTTTCTTCTCTTTTTGGAGCTGGTTACACAACATTTGGTATCAGAGGTTTGGATTCTAGGGTTTCTCTGCTCCAAACAGGTCATCGTGGCATTTTCGCTATAACTTTTTTTCTACGAAGTTTCCGAATCTGAAATTTTTAGGGTGCGAAGCTGAAATAATGAGGAAGATTTTCTAAAAATTTCAGAGCTTGGTTCGCAATATTTTCAGAGATATGATCTGTGGAAGTTAGGTATTTTTTCAGGATCCTAAACAGGTCATCGTGGCATTTGCGTTATAATTTTTTTTCTACGAAGGTTCAGAATCTGAAATTCGTATGGTGCGAAGCTGAAATCCTGAGGAAATTTTTCAAAAAATTTCAAATCTTGGTTCACAATATTTTTGGAGATATGACCTGTGGAAGA
This sequence comes from Pinus albicaulis, assembly GCA_034641835.2. NCBI lineage: Eukaryota > Viridiplantae > Streptophyta > Pinopsida > Pinales > Pinaceae > Pinus > Pinus albicaulis. The sequence continues at coordinate 835,665,871 of CM076572.1, read as the reverse complement.
AAGTGCTTTTTCAGGCTCCTGAATTGCATCTCAAAGAGGTGATCGTGGGAAAAGTTCAATAACTCTCTCTCTGGGCATCGGATTGAAGTACCATAAAAATTGATCGCAAGTACACAGAATGAAGTTTCTTGGCTATCAATTTCAGATACAAAGGACGAAACAGTGACATGTGGCAAGTCGTACAAATTCGCTCTACTAAACCAATCCATAATTAGGTCATTGTGGGAGATTGGACACAACTTTGTCTTGGAGAATCCAAATCAGGTCAGACCTGTGGCATTCAAAAGAGAATTCATAGGGCTACTTCAGTGCTGAATTTCAGATATTGAAGATCCGAAATAACAGAGATAATACAATTTCAATATCGAGCTCCTCAAAGCAAGTAAAAGGTGTGTATTTTTTTTCCGAATTGCATAAGTCTTGTTTGAAGAATCAATTTGAATTGATTGAAAGGGCCTATTGTAGAATAGATATCAATATTGAAGTATAAAATGGCCCCTAAAAAGAATTCAACACCAAATAAGCCTTTGGAAAGCTCTACTATGACTCATGAAGACGAATAATGGCAACATGACATATCAAAATTACAAGAGCAAGTGCAACAAATTTCGCTCTCGCAAAGAACAACAAAAAATGAAATGGAAGTTTTGAAGAAGGGCGTGGAAACTAAGATGGATGGTTTGAAGAAAGGCGTGGAAGCTAAGATGATTGGTTTGGAAGCTAAGATGGATGGCATGGAAGTGGGCATGGAAGCTAAGATGGATGACATGAAAGACAACATGAAAAACATGAAGAATGATCTAAAAGCAGACATCGAAGATTTGACCAAGTTGATACAAGAAATGTTTCCTAATGGTGAAAAGATAGTAGAAGAACCTCATGATGAGAACAAAATAAATGTTAATCGTGATTTCATAAACTCTAATGTTGGCGGGAAGAACCACCATATTCCAAAAATGGATATGAGGAAGTTTGATGGAAAGGATCCTGTAACATGGATACTACAGATGGAGCAATATTTTGATCTCCATAATGTACAAAACACACAAAAGGTACGCATTGCAACTTTACATTTAGAACAAAATAAATTTGTATGGTATCAATGGCTTTGCTCCCGTAAAAAAATTGTCACTTGGTCAATTTTTACGGAGGAAATGATAGCACATTATGAGGATACAAAGAGCAACACCTTCTTTACCCAATTGATAAATCTCAAACAAAAGGGTTTAGTGGGGCAGCACATTGAGGACTTCCAAAAATTGAATATAAGGGTAACTGATCTTACAGAGGAACACAGGATTGATCTCTTCCTAGGCACTTTAAAGGATAACATCCAACATGAAGTTCGCGTTTTGGAACCTGGTTCATTGGAGAAGGCATTCAGGTTGGCAAGAAAAGTTGAATGTAAAATTATGGCGACAAGGAAGCCTACCACTCAATTCTATAAAGAAGGAAGTGTTGCTACGTCTAGATTTCCACAACCTACAAGGTTGACACCACAACAATTGGAAGAAAAAAAGAGCAAAAGGGCTTTGCTACAGTTGTGATAGAAAATACACTAAAGGTCATAAGTGTGCTGAGAAGAAATTATTTTACATAGATTGTGAAGAGGAAGAAGAAAATGAACAAGAAGAGGATATACACCAGGAACCAGCCCCAGAAGAGGAAGAAATGAATCCGACCATATCGTGTAATGCACTGGCAGGAATTACCACTCCTCAAACTCTCAAGATAAAAGGACAAATCAACAAGAAAAAGGTAATAGTGTTGATTGATTCAGGTAGCACCCATAATTTTATTCATTGTAAGGTAGCCAAGGAATTAAATTGTTTCTTATACCCAGCACCAGAATGTCAAGTGATGGTTGCAAATGGAGGAACTATAAATTGTTCTGGAAAATGCCATAATATCAAGCTAACCATGGGGGAATATGTGTTGACTAGTCCAATGCTTTCCATTCCTATGGGAGGTGCTGATGTTGTACTAGGAGTACAATGGTTACAATCATTAGGGACGGTAGCTTTTAATTTTCAAGAACTTTTCTTGAAATTTTTTTCAGAAGGAAAGGAAGTCGAATTACGGGGTATTGAAGGGAAGCCGGGAAGGATAATAAGCTCTAATGGCATGACAAAGCTTCTAAAGAAAGAACAACGAGGCGTAATTGCACAATTATGCTCACTAGAAGTTCCGACATCAAAATCATCTATTTCTGCAGATCTCCAACAAGTCTTGGACAATCAATCCAAGGTGTTTGAAACTCCCAAAGGACTCCCACCTATTCGTGATCATGATCATGCTATTCATTTGATTCCAGGAAGTGTTCCTCCAAACATCAGGCCTTATAGATATCCTTACTTCCAAAAGAATGAAATTGAACGTATGATTGCAGAAATGTTAGAGGCGGGTATAATTCAACCTAGTCAAAGTTCTTTCTCTGCTCCTGTAGTATTGGTACACAAGAAGGATGGATCATGGCGAATGTGTACGGATTATAGGGAGCTCAATAAGCTCACCATTAAATATAAATTTCCCATTCCTGTGATTGATGAATTATTGGATGAATTACATGGAGCAATTTATTTTACCAAGTTGGATCTTCGTTCAGGATATCATCAAATTAGAATGAAGACTGAAGATATTCCAAAAACGACATTTCGAACTCATGAGGGTCATTATGAATTTTTGGTCATGCCTTTTGGCCTTACCAATGCACCTTCTACATTTCAAGGGTTGATGAATTCCATTTTCAAACCCTTCCTTAGAAAATTTGTGCTAGTATTTTTTGATGATATACTAATCTATAGCAGTTCTTGGAAGGATCATGTTGAACATGTGGAAAGGGTGCTCAAACTATTGCAGGAGAAACAATTATATGCAAAAACATCCAAATGTTTCTTTGGAGTACAAGAGGTGGAATATCTGGGTCATATTATATCTCACGAGGGTGTTAAAGTAGACTCTAACAAAATTAAAGCCATTAAGGAATGGAAAGTCCCCACGACCATAAAGCAGTTGCGAGGATTTCTCGGGTTAACAGGGTATTATCGCAAGTTTGTTAAGAATTATGGGAGAATAGCAGCACCTCTAACAACATTATTGAAGAAAGATGTATTTTCATGGACTCCTGAAGCAACTAAGTCCTTTGAACGTCTTAAAGAGGCAATGTGCCTAGCACCGGTCTTAGCTACACCAGACTTCACAAAAACCTTTATTGTGGAATGTGATGCCTCAGGAAATGGAATTGGTGCAGTTTTAATGCCGGAAGGAAGACCCATTGCTTTTGAAAGTCGTCCAATCAAAGGAAAGTATTTACAGAAACCTATTTATGAGAAGGAAATGTTAGCAATACTACATGCACTAAAGAAATGGCGAACTTACCTAATGGGGAGACACTTCAAGGTAAAAACTGATCATGATAGTCTTAAACACTTTTTGGAACAAAGACTATCTTCAGAAGAGCAGCAAAAATGGGTCACAAAGATGTTGGGTTATGAATTTGAGATAATCTACAAAAAAGGAAAGCTTAATGTTGTTGCAGATGCACTCTCAAGAAAGAATGAAGAGGTGGAAACATTGCTTTGTGCCATTTCTATTATCCAACCAGATTGGATAACCGAAGCAAGAGATGAATGGAAGAAGGACAAATATGTATGAACACTCATTCAAAAGTTGCAGCAAGATCCTAGTACATCTGATACATTTAGTTGGAAAAATGATTCCTTATGGTACAAAGATCGCTTATATCTTTGTCAGAATTCCCAACTAAAACAAAAGATTCTTCTGGAATTGCACACTTCTCCTTTAGGAGGACACTCAGGATTTTTAAAAACTTACCACAGGGTGAAGAAAGAATTTTTTTGGGATGGCCTTAAATATGATATTCAAAATTTTGTGGCGGAATGTTTGGTTTGCCAGCAGAATAAAGTGGAGAAAATTAAGACCCCGGGACTTCTACAACCTTTATCCATTCCAAGTCAACGTTGGGAGGAGATTTCAATGGATTTTATCACAGGTTTACCTAAGTCCAAAGGAAAGAATGTCATCATGGTGGTAGTTGATAGACTTACCAAGTATGCACACTTTTGTGCATTATCTCATCCATTTAAAGAAAGTACAGTTGCTACTACATTTGTGGACAAAATTCAAAAGCTACATGGAAGCCCAAGGGTTATTGTGAGCGACAGAGATCCGATTTTTACGGGAAATTTTTGGACAGAGTTATTTTCTTGTTTGGGTACTCAATTAGCTCATAGCTCATCTTATCATCCTCAATCTGATGGTCAAACTGAGATAGTAAATAAATGTTTGGAAGGATATCTTCGTTGTTTTGTATCGGATAAACAAACACAATGGGTCAAGTGGTTATCTCTTGCTGAATGGTGGTATAACACTTCCTTCCATACTGCAGCAAAAATGACCCCATTTATGGCACTTTATGGATATCATCCACCATCCATCACATCATCTTTAAGAGAAAATTCGAAGGTTCAAGCAGTGGAAGATCACATCGAGCATCAACAAGAAGTTCTTCAACTCTTAAAGGATAACCTGAATTTGGCACAAAATCGAATGAAACAACAGGCAGATCAACATCGCAGCGAGAGAAGTTTTGATGTAGGAGATTGGATATTTTTACGGCTACAACCATACAAACAAATGTCCCTCAAGCAAGCTAAGAAGGATAACAAATTATCGCCAAAGTACTATGGTCCTTACAAGGTGTTGCAAAAGATTGGTACTATGGCATACAAATTGGAGCTTCCTGCTTCTTCGCGAGTACATCCAGTTTTCCATGTTTCATGCTTAAAGAAGGTTATAGGTGAAAATATTCCGGTTCAAACAATATTGCCAGAACTTGATGAGGAAGGAAAAATCATATTGGAACCTGAAGCAGTCATGGAAACAAGAACTCGACAACTACGGAATCGATCAATTTCAGAGTATCTCATCAAGTGGAAGAACTTACCCACTGAAGATTCTACATGGGAGGATGGGAATTTTATACAGAAGCACCCAGAGCTACTCAAGCGTTGAGGACAACCCTTTTTTGAAGGAGAGAGGCATGTTAGGTCCCTATATTACTAGTATAGTCCCTTCTTGTTGTTAGTGTAACCCTCTTATTGTTATTATTGTACCCTTGTAACCCCCATTTTGTTATTATTGTGCCCTTAAATTATTATTGTTAGGTCAGCTAGGATTACATTGTGGCCCACTAGGATTACATTATGGCCCCATGGACTCCTATATATAGAATGGAGGTTTTGTAAATTGTATCATCCTAGAATTGTTCATTTATGTAATGTATTGGAGGTTTCCCCCTTGAAGTGGCTCATTTCTAAGGCGTTGATATCTCTTTTCTTCTCTTTTTGGAGCTGGTTACACAACACAATAGGATCCAATTGGCCAAGCATCATGTTTTCTGTAACACCGCTGAGAGGGTCTTTTTTAGATAATGCAACAACATCCAAAATGATATCCACATTCCCCTCAAATTAAAATCTCATCATTGGTACTGTGTCATTACGATTGATACCATGTTGAGTAATAGTCATCAAATGACCTTCATATGTCATTGTGTGACATAGAATGGAAAAAATCTTGTAGTTCACATATGACCCATCAAAATATATCACAACTTGAATTCCTATTAGAGCCATTTATGGAAGCATGTTACTTTCAATTTTTTTCAAAAACACATTGATCAGATTTGGATCAAGGACCTAAGTGATAGCCCAAAATTTAAATTTTTTGAAAGTGTGTCGAACCTAAGAAACCAGATATATCTCATATTCCTGATTCCGGTGCCAAGAATGGCTCAAAAAATCGACACCGTATGAAGAAGTTATCGTGATTTGAAAATTCCAGTAAACTACAATTTTCAGCCTTTGACCAGGTTCGACTTGGAATTTGAATATTGAAAAAATAAGAATATTCTAGGGAATATTCCTAGAATATTCCTCAGAATATTCCATAAAATATTCCTCACAATATTCCCCAAAATATTCCCTTCGGGCCAGTAGTTGGAGGACAAGTGTCAGCATGTTATTTAACAGATGGAGTGTATGTGGATTTTTGGCCAATCAGACACCACCACGTGGAAGGCCTGGAGGCCGCCACGTGGCCTAGGAATAGTGTTCTAAATTTTATGGTGAAGGTCTAGAGGATAGATCATGTGACCTCCCACATAGCACACACAAGCCTTATCGTCCGGGCTGTCAGTTGGTTCTTAACAATTATGTTCCACGGGTTTCATTTAAACTGTATTGAAATCCGATTTGGAGGTTTGTAGGGGCTAGCCCCTCAGGACAGCCCCTCCCCATAGTCTTTAGCCCTTGCCCAAGGGCTTAACACTAACAAAAAAACACTAACCGAAAATGTTAAAGCATTGCTCACATGGCATTTATTCCGCGCAGTTTAAACGCTACCCAACCACGAATCCTCTGCCAACAGTTACAGTTGTCACATGCAATGGTTAAGTTTATTTTTGCAGTTATCCTGACAGAAAAGTTAGAGCATGGCCCAAATTTGGGAATTTCACCAAGTTTAACTCCAACTTAACTAAAGTGCTCCATTTTTAGTGGAGCTAATTTAGGGGTAATTGGACAAAAATTGATTAGGCTCTATCTTGAGCTATTATTATTCGACCATTCTAGGAGTGTGAATAGTCAATTTTGACTTTCTTGGACATTCAAGACCCATTTATTGTGGTTTCAGAGCCATCATAAGAATTTTGACCATGATTTAACTTAAGAGAAGTTCTAGGGGCCAGTAGGGCCATCAGAAGCCATCAATAGAAAGAGGCCTAGCCAGGGTAGCTAGAGGCCTTACTCTGGAAACCAATAGTCAATTTTGGATGTTTCAAACATTTTGGAACTAATTTTAAGGTTTTCAAAGCTATTATAGGAATTCTAATGGTCTATATTCTTCATAGAAACTCCAAGGGCCATAAGGGCCACCAAGGGCCAACACGAGAATGAGGCCTATCCAGAGCAGCCAGTATCCATTTTTAGCAAAACAGTAGTCTATTATGTCTATTTTGAGCCTTATGAATCCAATTCAAGGATTCTCAGAAGCTTTTGAGAACTTTTGGAGGCCAATATGCTTCAGAGAAGTTTTTAGTGACCCTATAACCAATGGGTGCCACCATGTGTTGGAGGCATAACCGGAGCAGCCGAAGGTCAATTTATGCAAGTGAATAGTTTATTATGACTATTTTGGACATCTTAAATCCTATGAATGCATTTTCAGAGACATTTGGAGACATATGAAGGTAAAGAAGCCAAAGGGAAGTTTCAGGCAGCCTAGGGCTAAGAGTGGATGGAGGCCTAGACTGGGGAACCAGAGCTCATTTGGAGAAAATGAACAACCTATTTTGGATGTATGATATATGATGAAGACAATAGAAAATTTTTTAGGGAGAGAAAATGATTTCTGAGGTATTTAGTGCCACAGGGAAGCTCATAAAATCTTAACGACACCAAAATAAGGAGTCAAGTCTAAGGGAGAAGTGGTTCTTCTTCAGAGATATTTCAGCCATTCCATGGATATGATGCTATTCTAAACCCATTGTTTTAGTTCAAATAACCATTGGAGTTGAGTTATTAAATTTTAAAATAAAATTTTCATCATAATCCAAAAGATCCAAGTCAGTTGACATAGGCTTTAGGAGACGTAGCCCATGATATTCAGGTGAAATCCTTTATTAAATTTGTTTTTATGTGTTTATGCTTATTTTCTGCACTTTATGGCTATTTCACAAGCTTAATATCAGGAAAAAAAAAATTATTAAAGCACTTAAACTGTTAAAAAAAAACATACACATGTTTCAAGTATTCATTTTCGCTCAGTCATGTATAAGAAATATATTTTATTTGTTTAACTAACTCACAGGTGATTGTGAATAAAAATTTCAAGTTATCCAACCATTTTCGGATCAGATGGTATCAGAGCACTGGGTTTCTTGCTTGACAAAGCAGTAGGTTGCTATCTTGACATAACACTAGGTTTCTTTTTGACTTGAAAGGTGTTTAAACAATTAAATTCTCTATTTGCAAATTGACTGATGCTTACAAGTTTGATTTTGCTAGAGGTGAAAGGAAATCTATTGTTAGTTTGCAAAAAAGCTACTTGAAGAAGATATACAAGCTGCAGAAAAGAGCTTGAATCTACAGCCATTTTGTTCAGAAGCTTTGTCAAATTGTTTTTGAAAGATTTTTGAATTTTTGTTGAAGTTATTTTTTTCATTTACATAATGATGAAAAATTCTTCAAGTGAGGTTTCAAAATCCTCCTCCTTCACAAGATTCTATGATGAAGAGATGAAGCGAGACTTCAACATCCTGAAGGATATGGTGAAAATTCTATATGAAGATAGAAGAGAAAGCACTAGACTTCATCAGCAATTGGTTGCTATGAAGAAAGAGAGAGAATGATTTCTTCAAGGAATGCATGAGATGGACATGAAGCTCCATCCAACCCAAGAGGATTTAACCAAGAACATGCTTGAAGCAGAGGTAGATCACTCAATTTTTTCTTCAAATTCCTCTTCAGATAGATGTGTAGGTTCATTTGAAAAGAACACTAGAGGTATAGGGTGCAAGTTGATGTTAAAAATGAGCTATGAAGGAAAGGGTTTAGCAAAACATGCACAAGGCATGATTGAGCCTATTTTGGTTGAGGGAAGGACTAAGTAGTTTGGTCTAAGATATGTTCAATGTTGTGTTGAAAAATCTACAGCCATGAAGGAAATTGAGACAAATTCAAAAGGAAATTTTGTTACAAGTTCTAAACCACAAACATGTCAAGTTTGTTTTCAAGTTTATTTCCATAGTTTGAAGGCTATGTTGCAGCAAGTTATTTGTAGACTCGTAGCTTATGGTGAGAAAGAAATTTCTTACAACTATCAATACATGAACACTAATGTTAGTATTCAAAAGAAAGATGGAACCTCTACAAGTTCATGTCCACAAGAAGGTAAAAATTATGGACATGCAAACCAGCATTTGAGGTATAATTCTTCCCATAGTCAAGTAGATTGTTTATAATAAGAATGCCAAATCTACATGCTAGAAAGGAAGAAAGATTTTTTGTTCCTATTGTGGTATGTGTAACCATGAAGTTTGAAAATTCTAGAAGAGATTGATGCCATGCGAGAAACAGTTGAAGCAAAGGAAACTTGCCAAGAAGGTGCAAAATACTTGCACATATTGCCATAAGAGGGGACATTTAATTGCCCAATGTTGGACATTGCATCGAACTAATCATCCCAAGAAGTTGAAGCAAGAGGATAAAAATACTAGCAAAATTGGAACCAAAGATTCTAACATTGATGTGATAACAGATGTTTCACATGAAGAATATTTTTAGCAGCAAAAATCACCATGGAAGTGGCTTGGTAAGAAGTGGTTTGAATTCTTAACTCAGTATGACATACATTCATTTATACATATGTAAATTTCAGTTATGTATGCATTTTTATTTGAAAATTAAATTTTTTTGAGACACCCTTGATCGATGATCAAGGAAATGATGTTCAGCTACCTTCTATCGAATTTTTCTCTCCAGAAATTTCTAGATGAGCAAGGAAGAAAATTCCTAATAGGTGGACCAAAACATATAAGAAGGGAAGTGTTGACTACCTTCAAGTTGGGCTCAAAGGCATTAAAACAAGCAAGGAAAAGTGTATGGAGGCTGGAAATTTGAGGGTGTTGTACTCTCATCTACTAAACAAATCAGGTAATCAGTCTTTTGGGGTTCAAAAAATTCCCAACGGGGAGGTGTGATCAGATTTGGATCAAGGACCTAAGTGATAGCTCAAATTTCAAATTTTTTGAAAGTTTGTAGAACTTGACCGACTGGATAGATATCATCTTTTTGATTCTGATGCCCCGAATGGTTCAAAAAATGAACATTGTATGAAGAAGTTATCGAGATTTGAAAAGTCAAGTAAACTACAAATTTCGACCTTTGACTAGGTTTGACTAGGAATTTGAATATTCAACAAAAAGAATATTCCAGGGAATATTCCTAGAATATTTCTCAAAATATTCCCCACAATATTCCCTTTTGGCTAGTAGTTGGAGGAAAAGTGTTTGCATGTTATTTGACAGATGGACTATATGTGGTTTTTTTAGCCATTCAGAGGCCATTAGGTGGCAGGCCTAGAGGCTGCCATGTGGCCTAGGAACAATGTTCTAATATATTTGGTGAAGGATCAGAGGATTGATTGTGCGACCTCCTGTATAGCATGCACAAGCCTTATCATATGGGCTATCGGTTGGTTCTTAACAATTATGTTCCATGGATTTCATTTAAACTGTATTGAAATCCAATATGGTGGTTTGGATGGTTCCAGCCCCTTGGGCTAGCCCCTCCCCATAAGTCTTTAGCCCTTTCCCAAGGGATTAATGCCGACAACAAAAAACTAACTTCCAACATTAAAACATCATTCATATGGCATTTATGACGCACTGTTTAAACGCTGCCCAACCACAAAACCTCTGCCTGTAGTTACAGTTGTCACATGAAACGGTTGAGTTTATTGTTGTGGTTATCCTGGAAAAAAAGCTGGAGTGCGCCAAAAATTTGGGGATTTTTCTAAGTTCAACTCCAACTTAACTGAAGTGCTCCATTTTTAGTGGAGATGATTTAGGGGTAACTGGACAAAACTTGATTAGGCTCTGTCTTGAGCTAGATTCGACCATTCTAGGAATGTGAATAGAAAATTTCAACTTTCTTGGACATTCAAGACTCATTGGTGATATTTTTAGAGCCATTAGAGGACTTTTGAATGTGATTTAGCTTAAGAGAAGTTCTAGGGGCCATTACGGCCATCAAGAGCCAATAACAGAAAGAGGCCTAGCTAGGGCAGCTAGAGGCCTTACTATGGAAATCAATAGTCAATTTTGGATGTCCAAGACATTATGGAACTAATGGTGAGGTTTTCAGAGCCATTAGAGGACTGATGAAGGCTGAGATGCTTCATAGAAGTTCCAAGGGCCACAAGGGCCACTAGGGGCCAATGGGAGAATGATGCCTATCCAGAGCAGCTAGTATTCATTCTCAGCAAAAAAATAGTCTATTATGAATATTATGAGCCTTCTGAATCCAATGGAAGTTTTTTTAGAATATTTTGATAAATTTTGAAGGCCAAGATGCTTTAGAGAAATTTTCAGTGACCCAAGAGCCAAGGGGTGCCACCAGGTGTTGGAGGCATAACCAAAGCAACCGGAGGTCAATTTATGCAAGTGAATAGTCTATTATGAATATTTTGGAAATAATAAATCCATTTAATGAATTTTTAGACACATTTTGAGAATTATGAAGGTCGAGAATCCACAGGGAATGTTCGGGCAGCTCAGGGCCAAAAGTGGATGGAGGCTTAGATTGGGGAGACAAAGCTCATTTGGAGTAAATGAACAGCCTATTTTGGATGTTTGATATATTATGAAGAAAATAGAAAAGGTTTCAGGGATATAAAATAATTTATGAGGTAGTTAGTGCCATAAGGAAGCTCATAAAAGCTTAAGGGAACTGACATAAGGAGTCAAGTCTAAGGGAGTTGAGGTTCTTCTTCAGAGAGATTTTAGCCATTCCAAAGATATGATGATATTATAAACCCATTGGTTCAGTTCAAATATCCATTGGATTTGAGTTATAACTCGTAAAATATATTTTTCATCATAATCCCAAAGAGCCAAGTTAGTTGATATAGCCTGTAGGAGACGTAGCCCATGATATTCATGTAATATTCCTAATTAGTCCTAAGCTAATTGGAATATTTTTTTTTTTTCTTTATTTTCTTAAAGAATAAAAGTGTAAAGGAGGTCCATAAAACTCCAAATAAATAATAAATTAGAGCCAAATGTGAAAAATTCAAAATCTTGGTTGCAAAATCAAGCACCCTTAGGTGTGAAAGGGGCTGGATATTTTGACTGGGTCAACCTTGACCAAATCTACAATGATGTCTTGGAGGAGTGGCCGTCAATGAGGCACATCACAATTTTAGATGGAGTTGTTTTGTGTGAAAGGAGTGTTTTCAATGAAGGTGGTTTAGGGTTTGCAAGCTCTAAACTTATAAAAGGAAGAGGATGGCATTATGAGAAGGTTGTTGATGAACATTGTATTTCTAAATATATTGTCTATTTAGACATACACAATTCTCTTGTTGTTTAGCTGAGAATATTGTTGTTTAGCACTGCGTGTTCCTGAGTGGGAATCCTTCCTCTTTCCTTGAGAGGCCTCTTGGAAGAGTCTTCTTTGTATTGTCCACTATTTGGTTGAAGGCCAAGTTGCTTCTTTCAACTACAACGCAGATCCTGTTGAGGGTTTGGTTTTCTTTACAAGATGCAACAAGTGGAGGCTAGATCTACTCAGATCTATATCATTTCAGTGCCCTTTCTCAGTGGAGGAGGATTTTACTACATTGGGAGGAGTGTATTGGAGTGCTTGGGCTTCATTTTTAGATCTTGGCATGTGGCCAACCATTATCTAAACCCTACAACGTAGCCTCCATTCTAGATCTACATTTTTCCTGTAGGTACTGTTGCAAGGTGTTTTGGCACATCAGTTGAGGTGTTGGTTTTCAAGTGTTTGGGATCTTCCCTTCACTTTGGAGATCCATTTAAGGAGATATAAATATTTTACATTTTGTTGGACATTGGATAAACCAACACTCTCCGTGTATTTCGTGACATGGACTAACCGCCTCTCGTGGATCCTTATCTCTGGGGATGCGATCGTTAACTAAAAACTGCGGGTTTTGGTCTAACGGCAATCATGATTCCCAACAAGTGGTATCAGAGCATAGGTCATGAGTTCGATACACACTCGGCTCACGTTGGGGGGGAGATTGTTGGACATTGGATAAACCAACACTCTCCGTGTGTTTCGTGACATGGACTAACCACCTCTCATGGATCCTTATCTCTAGCGATGAAATCGTTAACTAACACCTGCAGGTTTTGGTCTAATGGAAATCATGATTCCAAACACATTTCAGCTCTGATCTAAAAATTTCTGATGAATACTTCTGAATATCTGAATATTTTTGCAGATCTGCATACTTAGATCTTATAACTACTACTTGTACATGGTGTGTTGCTCAAAACCCTAAGGGGAATAGAAAGAGGAGCCTCTATAGTGTATGGATCTGCTATAGATCTGAATTTTCATGCACACATATGCTCTATATCTAAAGTGTAACCAACAACAGTTTGCACCCCAATAAAATAACGTTCTCAAGGCATTTTCAGTCAATACATGTGGTTGCAACACCTCTTTTAAGGGATTTTCTTTTGTTGGTGACTTGTAATTCTAGCTATGCATCTTATGGGCCTCATTATACATCTATATTTATATTGTAAATACTTTTGAAAGGTCTCTTTATTGGCCTCCTGCTTCTCTTTATATGAACTGTGTTATTTTCCTGCATATTTGTCTTGTATTGCTGCATTCCCCATTTGGGAATATTACAGTGGTATTGGAGCATCATCTTAGCATACCCTATGATCTCTAAGAAGCCAATATGTATTTCCAAGAAAATAAAATACAAAAGAAGTTTGATTGCACTGAAGAAAAGGGTAAAACCCCTTTATCTGGAAGAATGAAAGGGAAAGAGTTCTCAAAAACTCTGTTCCAAGCTATGCATGAGCTTAAAAGAGAAATCAGGGGAATGAGGAGGGAAAGACATGAATATCCCTCAGGAATGATTTCACATGAAGAAATCCTCAGTTATTCATATTATGTGTGTGATCATTCAGCCACACAATCAGATCTACAACACTGTAGCATGCCTACATTCCTATGAAGAGAAGAAGCAGAAGGAGAAACTCCAAAGGGGGAGAATCTTGGTGATTATATCCAAGAATATGAATCTCAATCTAGAAGATTCAAGGAGAATCTAAGCTTCCAAGAGTTTTTTCAACTTAAATAAGAGAGAATATCTAGAAAATACAATAGAATAAGAGGGTGCATGTAGCACACTTTGGGTGGGTTCTTTCTACCTACTTTTGATGGATCACCCGAGAGCTCAACCAAGTCTTGGGTAAGGAATTAGAGCACATATTTCCAGCTGCATCAAGTTTAAGAAGAAGAAGCCATTAGAGTAGTTGTGCTGCATCTTGAAGGTAGAGCTTATCCCTGGTGTTTATTTGAATCTTCTTCATTGAAAAACGCTAATATATCTACTTATGCAAACTTCACTAAGAGGTTAGTGAAAATATTTGATTTGAAACAATATGAAACTTCCCTAGGAAAACAAAATAAACCCAATAAATCAAAACCTTTGCACGAGTTGGAAGGATCCATGAAGCTAACTCCATTTCAAAACATTGTTGAGGGGGTTAAAGATCTTCTACATGCTTTGCCAAGGGCAAAGGCCCCACTTCAGCAAGAACTTTCTTCTCAAGAAGAAGATATGAGGATTCCTTTTTCAAGAGGAGATCAAGAAAAATTGTCTCTTAATGATGAGGTATTCTCCATTGATGAGGATAAGGAAGAGGAAGAGTTGGAAAGATCCTCCAGCACTGTGATAGTAGGAGGAGATCTACATCCATTTGGAGGTGGACGTGAAGCAATTGCTTCCACTAGAAGGGCTCTTGTATCTTTGCAAGAAGCTCCAAGGGATCTTACACATGAATATAATTAGTAACATGTGTCTATGATGATAGACAATGAGACAAAACAATGGAGGAAGTGTGTTCCAACATTGCATATAGTTTTGGGAAAACACACTATGATAGATCATTCCTTTGTGATAAATACTCTTGACACTAAAGAAATGTTGGGTGTACATTGGTTAATTACATCTGAAGTAAGCTCCTTAGACTGTGAGCTCTTGCAGAAGGTAGTGGGAAATGAGAAGGAGGGCCAGCACCAAATGACTGGGGACATATACACCCATCCTTTTCAGGAGGTTTATATACAGAAGAAGCAAGATGATTTGTACAGTGAAAGCAGGGACAAATCAGTCCACTCACATTTCCAGCTTGCTCTAGACCTTGATGTGCCACTACATGGAGGCATTCCATCAGCGAGACCACCTGATTCATATTTGGTGAAATATGTCTCACACCGTGATGCTCCATTCATAGATCCAAGTAGGGAGGGAGCATTAGAAGACCACAATACAACACTGAGAGTGTTGGGGGAGCTCAAGGAGGAGGTAAATATTTTCCCTTTATCATCAATGTTCACTCTCTCATGTCATACTGCATTGAGAGATGATACTGCAAGGATGAAAAATGACACCATCATGGGGCAAGAAGGGCAGTCCTTGGCTATGAAAATTCATAAGATAATCTCATTTAGAGGGAAATATTCCATACATGAAACAAGATGGTGGCCTCACATTCATACTTTGGCAAGACCAAGGGGGTTTTGGATAGATGATAGCCTTCCATGGGAGACTAATTTCCAAAAAATTCCATATTCATTTGAGCATGTGCATATACAAGAAGGGCAGCAAGGAGGGAATAGCAACCTTCCATCATGTACTCTTGGCATGGGATATGTCAAAGAGGAGAATAAGGGAAGGGATGACCTTCCAGCACATACCTTTGGCATGGGCGATGTCAAAGAAATGAGCAGTCACATGAAAAACATTTTACTTGATAGATCATCAATGCTGTCATTGCTGACGAGTCTAGATCCATATTGGAAATCCCAACTGTTGGTGGATTATTCCAAGGATCTTCACACATGCATTATTCTTGATGACTAGCTACATGGTGAGGGCTATTTAGTCCAAGATGGAGTCATCTATGATCATGGTAGGATATTTTTTTCTACAGCCTCCAAGCTCAAGAAGAAGTTGCTACAAAGGGCCTATGAAGAGTTCTGTTTCAGTCACACATATTCCCTGAAGCTCAACAAAATCATTATGAGGAGCTACTATTGGGAGGACTATATCAGCATCATCAAAGATGCATGTACCATGTGGAGATGGAGTAACAATATAAATATATGAGAGAGTTAATTCAACCTTCTCTTTCTTCTTTTCAAAGAGGAAATAGATCTATGCCCCACTCCATTTGTTTAAGTAGGATTATGGGTAAAGAGCACAATTATGTAAATCATGTTTTATTTTCTGATTATATGTATTCTTGTACCATGTATATGCAGGCCATGACTCTAAGGAGGAGTGTTGTACCTTATAAAATTCATGGCCAACTTTGGGCAAAAAATATTTCTGAATATGGCCACTCGCTTGGGGGACAAAGGGATATTTTGTATCATGATGGGTGCATTCCTAAGCCACCAAATATATCTCACACTTTCAGCCATGGTGAGATGATATGGGAAACAATTAAGTGATGGGGAAACCACTTACCACATATTTATCTAATGCAGTCAGTAGATGCACTACATTGTTTCCACATGTAGGAATATGACCCACCTTCATATGTACAAATTTATATTTTTATCCATGTTGTTTTGATCCCCTAAAGTGATGATGTGCTTGTACCTCTTATGGGGATGATTGGATGGAGGATGAAAGAATTGGATGTGTCCTTTGGGAGAGAGATTCTCCATGGTTCTTATGTTTCATATGTTTGGGAAAGCATTGGACAATCCATGATTGCTACATTGGGTCTCTTGTTTCCTTATGGGATGAGCCATTTGGGTAAATTTAGCACTTGGGAGGTGCCTCTCACATGGGAGGAGTTTTTCTATAAATTACCAACCTGGAGGGTGATTCATTTTGTATGGATGATAGCTTGGATATTGGAGCTACATGTGGGAATGAAGGTTCCACACATCTTTAGTTCTGTCCCTGCAGTTGCTTGGGGAGAAGCAACCTTTGGGAGAGGAGGACTGTAGTATTCCTAATTATTCCTAAGATAATTGGAATATTCAATTTGTTTTTCTTTCTTTGCTTAAAGAATAAAAGTGTAAAGGAGGTTCATGAAACTCCAAATAAAGAATAAATCAGAGAAAAATGTGAAAAAGGAAAAATCTTGGCTGCAAAATCAAGCACCCTTAGGTGTGAGATAGACTCGATATTTTGACTGGGTCAAGCTTAATCAAATCTACAATGTTGTCTTGGAGGAGTGGCCATCAATGATGCACAACATAGTTTTAGATGGAGCTTCTTTGTGTGAAAGGAGTGTTTTCAATCAAGGTTGTTTACGGTTTTCAAGCTCTCAACTTATAAAAGGAAGAGGATGGCAACATGAGAAGGTTTTTGATGAACATTGTATTTCTGAATATATTGTCTGTTTAGACATATATCATTCTCTTTCTGTTTAGCTGAGAATAGTGTTGTTTAGCGCTTGGTGTTCCAAAGCAGGAATCCCACCTCTTTCCTTGAGAGACCTCTTCAAAGAGTTTTCTTTGTATTGTACACTATCTGGCTGAAGGCCAAGCTTCTTCTTTCAACTACAACGTAGATCTTCTTGAGAGTTTGGTTGTCTTTGCAAGCTACAACAAGTGGAGACTAGATCTACTCAGATCTATATCATTTCAATGCCATTTTTCAGTGGAGGAGGCTTCTACTCCATTGGGAGGAGTGTATTGGAGTGCTTGGGCTTCATTTTCAGATCTTGGCATGTGGCCAACCATTATCTAAACCCTACATCATAGCTTCCCTTCCATATCTACATTTTTCCTGTAGGTATTGTTGTTGGGTATTTTGGCACATCAGTTGGGGAGATGGTTTTCAAGTGTTGGGGATCTGCCCTTCACTTTGGAGATCCATTGGATGATATATACATATTTTAAATTTCAGATATGATCTAAAAATTTCTGAATATTTGAATATTTCTGCAGATCTACATACTTAGATCTCAGATCTATTGCTTGTACATGTTTTTTTGCTCAAAACCCCAAGGGGAATAGAAAGACGAGCCTATATAGTGTATGGATCTGTTATAGATATGAATTTTCATGCACACATATCCTCTACATCTAAAGTGTAACCAACAGTAGTTTGTAGCCCAATAAAATAACGTTGTCAAGGCATTTTCATTCAATACATGTGGTTACAACACCTCTTTTGAGGGATTTTCTTCTATTGGTGACTTGTGTTTCTAGGTATTCATCTTATGGGCCTCATTATACATCTATTTTACCATTGTAAATACTTTTGAAAGGTCTCTTTATTGGCCTCCTGCTTTGATTTAGATGAACTGCATTATTTTCATGTATATTTTTCTTATATTGCTGCATTCCCCATTTGGGAATATTACAATTCGGGTGAAAGCCTTTATTAAATTTGTTGTTATGTGTTTATTATTATTTTATAAACTTTATTGTTGTTTCAAATGCTTAATATCAATAAAAAAAAAACACTCGTATAGCACTTAAAAAATGAAAAAAAAAACATACACCTGTTTCAAGTATTCATTTCCGCACAATCGTGTATAAGAAAGATCTTTTATTTGTTCAAATGAGTGGGTGGTTCTTATGAATAAGAATTTCAAGATATCCATGTATTTTCATATCATATGGTATCATAGTACTAGGTTTCTTACTTGACAGAGTAGTAGGTTGCTAGCTTGACATAACACTAGGTTGCTTGTTGACCTGAAAGGTGTTTAACTAGTTAAATTCTCTATTTGCAAATTGACTGATGCTTACAATTTTGAGTTTGATAGAGGTGAATGGAAATCTATTGTTAGCTAAGTCCAGAAGAGAACAAGAAATAAGAAGGTATTCTCCTTACCCAAAGGACCTCAAGGTAACCCTCGAAGCACAAGAGGGTGTTTGCAAAAAGGCTGCTTGAAGAAGAGATACAAGTTGTAGAAAAGAGCTTGAATCTACAACCATTTTGTTTAGAAGCTTTGTCAAATTGTTCTTGAAAGCTTTGTGAATTTTTTTTGAAGTTATTTTTTTCATTTACATAATGATGACAAATTCTTCAAGTGAGATTTCAAAATCCTCCTCCTTGACAAGATCCTTCAATGAAGAGATGAACTAAGATTTCTACATCCTGAAGGACATGGTGAAAATTCTATATGAAGATAGAAGAGAAAGCACTAGAATTCATGAGAAATTGTCTGCTATGAAGCAATAGAAAGAAGGACTTCTTCAAGGAATGCATGAGATGGAGATGTAGCTCCATCAAAACCCAAGAGGCCTTAACAAACAACATGCTTGAAGTATAGGTAAATCACTCAAATTTGTCTTCAAATTCCTCTTCAGATATATGTGTAGTTTCATTTAAAAAGCACACTAGAGGTATAGGGTCCAAGATTATGTTAAAAATGGGCTATGAAGGCAAGGGTTTAGGAAAACATGCACAAGGCATGATTGAGCCTATTTTGGTTGCAAAAATGCCTAAGAATTTTGGTCTAGGCTATGTTCAATCTTATGGAAAAAAATCTACAGCCATGAAGGCAATTGAGACAAATTCAAAAAGAACTTTTGTTACAAGGTCTAAACCACAAACATGCCAAGTTTGTTTTCAAGTTGATTTCCATTGTTTTAAGCCTATTTTGCAGCAAGATGTTTGGAGACTTGCAGCTTATGGTGAGAAAGAGAGTTCTGATAGCTATCAAGACATGAACACTGATGTTAGTCTTCAAAAGAAAGGTGGAACCTCTACAAGTTCATGTCCTAAAGAAGGTAAAAAAGATGGACATTTAAACCAACATTTGACGTATAATTATTCCCATAGTCAATTTGATTATGTCTATGATAAGCATGTCAAATATTCATGCATGAAAGGAAGAAAGAATTTATGTTCCTATTGTGGTATGTGTAACCATGAAGTTTGAAAATGCTAGAAGAGATTGAAGGCATACAGGAAACCGTTGAAGCAAAGGAAAATTTCCAAGAAGGTGCAAAATAATTGCACATATTTTCATAAGAGGGGACATTTAATTGCCCAATGTTGGGTATTTCATCCAACTAATCATCCTATGAAGTTGAAGCAAGAGGATTAAAATATTGGCAAAATTGGAACCAAAGATTCCATCATTGATGTGAGAACAAATGTTTCACATGAAGAAGATTTTCAGTAGAAAAAATCACCATGGAAGTGGCTTGGTAAGAAGTGGTTTGACTTCTTAACTTAGTAAGGCATACATTCATTTGTACATATGAAAATTTCAGTTATGTAAGCATTTATGTTGGAAACTTACATTTGTTTGAGACACCCTTTATCGATGATCAAGGACATGATGTTCAACTACCTTCTATTGAATTTTTCTCGCCATAAATTTCTGGAGGAGCAAGGAAGACCATTCTTGACATGAGGACCGAAGCATCTAAGAAGGTAAGTGTTGAATACCTTCAAGTTGGGCTCAAAGGCACTAATCCAAGTAAGGAAAATTTTATGGAGGCTGGATATATGAGGGTGTTGTACTCTCATGTAATGACCAAATGAGGTAATTAGTCTTTTGGGGTCCAAAATATTCCCAATGGCAAGGTGTGAGCAGATTTGGATCAAGGGCCTAAGTGATAGCTCAAATTTAAAAGTGTTAAAAAGTGTGTCGAACCTGACTGACTGGATAGATCTCTTCTTCTTGATTTCGGTGTCGTGAATGGTTCGAAAAATTGACACCATATGAAGAAGTTATCACGATTTGAAAAGTCCAGTAAACTAGAATTTTTGACCTTTGACCAGGTTTGATTGGGGATTTGAATATTCAACAAAAATAATATTCTTGGAGTTATCTTGAAATATTACTTGCAATATTCCCCATAATATTCCCTTTGGGCCAGTAGTTGGATGACAAGTGTCAGCATGTTATTTGACATATGGACTAAATGTGGTTTTTTTGGCCAATCAAAGGCCGCCACGTGGCAGGCCCAGACGCCACCACATGTCCCAAGAAAAATTTTATAATATTTTTGGTGCAGGTCTGGAGGATCGATCATGCAACATCTCGCATAGCGTGCACAAGCCTTACTGTACAGGCTGTCGGTTCGTTCTTAACAGTTATGGTCAACGAGTTTCATTTGAACTATATGGAAATCCGATTTGGGGGTTTGGATGGGCCAACCCCTTAGGTCAGGCCCTACACATAATTCCTTATCCCTTTCCCAAGGACATAACACCAATATAAAAACACTAACCTCAAATGTTAGAGCATCATTCACATGGCATTTATGCCGTGCAGTTTAAACGCTCCCCAGCCACGAAACCTCCGATAGTAGTTATAACTGTCACATGCAACAGTTAAGTTTATTGTTAGGTTTATACTAGTGGAAAAGTTGGAGCATGACCCAAATTTTTTGATTTTTCCAATTTTAACTCCAACTTTACTAAGGTGCTCCATTTTTAGTGTAGTTGATTTAGGGGTAACTAGAAAAAAAATGATTAGGCTCTATCTTGAGCTAGATTCGATTGTTTTGGGAGTGTGAATAGTCAATTTTTACTTTCTTGGACATTATAGACTCATTGATGATGGTATTGGTTCCATCAAAGGACTTTTGAGGGTGATTTAGCTTCAGATAAGTTCTAGGGACCACTAGGGCCATTAGGAGCCAACAATAGAAAGAGGCATTGCCAGGGCAGCTAGAGGCCTTACTCAAGAAACCAATAGTAAATTTTGGATGTTCCAAAAATTATATAAGTAATGGTGAGGTTTTTGGAGCTATTAGAGGAATTCTCAAAGCCAATATGCTTTATAGAAGTTCCAAGGGCCAGGAGGGCCACGAGGGGTCAACAGGAGAATGAGGCCTATCTAGAGCAGCTAGTATCCATTCTTAGAAAAATAGTAGTGTATTCTGACTATTTTGAGCCTTATAAATCCAATGGAAGGATTTCTGAAAGCTTTTGAGAAATTTTTAAGGGAGATGTGCTTCAGATAAGTTTTCAGTGACCCTAGAGTGAGGGGGTTCCACCAGGTGTTGGAGGTGTAACGAGAGGAGCCAAAGGTCAATTTCTACAAGTGAATAGTATATTATGACTATTTTGGACATTATAAATCCATCGAAGGGATTTCCAAATCCATTTTGATACTTCTGAAGGTTGAGAAACCATAGGGAAGTCTTGGCAGCCTAGAGCCAATAGTGGATGGAGGCCTAGATTGGGGAGGCATAGCTCATTTGGAGAAAATTGTAATATTTCAAAATGGGGAAGAAACAATATATGAACATAAAATTGGAAATAGAAGTGAACTAAATTACACAAAAATGTATGAAAACCCTGGAGCCATTTTATTATGTAAATCAACAACAAATAAGTACAATAGAAAGGGGGCACAACTCAGATAATCAAGGCAAGCAAGCCTCCCGTGAAAAAATATGCCAAATATAAAATGCTACTACATAGTAGAACACCCTAGCACACGTACAACACAGTTTTAGATGATGCACTGCTACTGGAAATTTACAATAATATAGATCTGCTAATGTATGGCTCAAATAATGCCGGGAACAGAGATCTATGCTCCCAAACACATTTCCAAGACAATCCAAAGAGGATTTCCTTAAATATAAAAAATACTAAAATGAAAAAATGTAGCCATAAAGTTGAAGAGAAGCTACTACTAAATAAATGGATGAATACATCTCCTCCAATAGATCCTTCAAGTGAAAAGTTGATCCTAACACTGAAGATCTCACCCTCCAAATCAAGCACTGAAACCACCACTATGCTATAGATGATGGGAATATGTTGGCCTGGTGCCAAGATGTGAAAGAAAGCTCAATAACCTCCCTTGAAGACCTCCCAAAGAGAATAAGACTTCCTCCTCTAAGAAACTAGCTCCAGAAGTGGGTTTCTCAACCCTCCATTCCAACACCATACAACACAACACAATACTCTACAGAAACTGCGCTATTGCTGGAGACTAAATCTTGGCCTTAAGCCTCATAGTGGAAATGATAGTACAATGCTCCCCCAAGAGGCCTCTTAAGGAAGGATATGGGATTATTTCTTGGGAACACCCCGTGTTAAACAACAGAGCAATCTCAACTAAACAACTGAAGAATGCAAATAGTCATGTAGACAATAAAATAAATAATCATTAACATAACTGACTATGGCTACCTTTCCCTCCTTAAAAACAAATTTCATCTTTCTCAACTTGGGTCCCACTCATCAGGGTTTCCACCATCATGGAATATTCCTCCCATTCACACTGCGCTGTCTCTATTGATGATCCACTCCCTCCATACCAGTGTTGCTAACTTGGTCAAACTTGACCCTGTCCACATGCATTAGCCCCTGTTCACACATGAGGGTGCTTTATCCAGTTATAAATATGATCCCTTTTCATCCTAAGAAGTATTTTATGCCTACTAAAGAGATTTATGGGCCTCCCCACCCATTTATTCATCTGAGTAAATGAAAAGAGCTAAATTAATATTTCAATTAGTTGCATGCTAATTTAGGAATATTATAGTCCTCCCCTCCCAAATGTTGCTTGTCCTCAAGCAACTGCAAGGATAGAACTAAAGAGCCTCCTCTCCTCCTCCTGTAGCATCCTCATATGATAAACTCCTCCAAGTAACAAGATGATGTCTCATCAATAAATCTCCAAGTTGTGTCTCCCAAATATGCAAGTTAAATTTTGGTAACCTTCCCAAATAGCTATCATCAAGAAGAAGTAAAACACCCATAGAGGCAATAATGTGTTGTCTAGAGGTCTTCCTGAAGAATGAAATCTGAAATATATTGGGAACTATCATTCCCATGTGAAGCCTCCATCCCCAAGCTATCATCCACAAAAAGTGAGTCACCCTCCAACATGCCAACTCATGGAAAATCTCCTCCACCTTAGGCTCCTGCAATGTAGGTGGGCTTCATAATTGAAAATGATAGGGAAAATGGCCTACCATATGTTGTCTCTCTCTCCACTCATGGAAAGTGTAGAGTTGCTGTTGATATTGGGCTGCAATAATGTTTCCCTCAAGATACACAAGGAAAACTGGATCTCCAAATACCCTTCCTCTAATTTCATGAGCCCAAACCATTCAATACAAAATGAATGGTACATCATCACCATGTGGTATCCAAATCAGAAAATTTCTAAAGGTTATGTGAAAGTTTGGATGGTACCAATGGTTTTCCCAATGGATACAGCGCAATTTTACCAACTGTTGTTTCAAAACATCATGTGGCAAGTTGTGTCCCAACATGTTGCTAGTTGTGCATGTTTTCTCATCTACTATAGGGTAGTAAATGGAATTCTAAGTCAGCTAAGCATAACAAGAATAACACCACATTTTCCCAAAGTCATGCAAAGAAGGTCTCTCTCTATCACAAATGTTGGCCCTAGAGTGACCATGAAACTCAAAGATAATATTTCCCTCTTTGGGAGCAATGCACTGTACATAGAAGGTGAGAAGATGCAAATACTTTATGACATGATCAATAAGTATAGAAATACATTTCTTACCATGCATAGTGAGTAGGCTGAAAGTGAGGTCCAAATATGAGCCCTCCCACAAGAATCTTCTCATAAGGATCTAAAAAATGAAGGAATGCATACTCCCAAGTGACAATGATATTGGCCTTAGTGATAAGGTTCTTGCCACTCCATGACTCCATTCTTTGACTTGCCTTATGCCAAAGTCATCCACTATTATGTAACTATGTGTGGGAGTATCCTTCCTATGTGGAAGTACCTCCTGATCCTCCAATGTTGAAGGGTAGCCTTTTTTCACTTTTATTGTGCCATTCTTTTCTCCTAAAAAATCACACCAAGTATGGGAAAAAATCTGCCCATACTCTCCCAAAAGTAGCCAAAGCAACAATAATTCTTGCTGCCCCCTCACACCTCCATCATAAAAATCATGAGGGGAAGGTATGATGATTGACATGAAGAATGTCATATCAACACAATGCACCCAAACTCGTTGATGCCATATGGTGCAAGTGTCTTGCCAAGTTTCCTCCACCAACATACCTCTTGAAGAAGGTTATGTCACATGATGGCAAAACTCTTTCTAGAGTAGCCAACGCAGCCATCCCTCCTGCTGCCCTGTGTCATAGTTATGTAGGTGATTCACCAACCTATTGGTCACCATCCACAAACTCTCATCCATGTGTAGGTTTCTCCTACCATGCTCCATCTTGGTACTCCTCCAATGGAGAATACCATCCTCCCAAATCAGATTTCTACATTTGCATTTCATGGGATGTTGAAATGCAACCTCTTGGAGATATCCCAGTGTGTTGGGTATGTGTTATATTCTTTCCACGACTAGCCTCACGCGTTGTACATTATGTTGAGAGAAGTAAGGGGGTCACAGGGGGGCGGCACCCACCCATGTTTTCTTGGTATGTGGTCCCACTCATAGGCAGACCCACCCATGTTTTTTGCATGAGTTTGCATATGGTTTTGGGGTACGATGGTTTTCGGCCCCTGGTATTTTGTAGATCCGGTCAAGGGAAATACGGTTATGTTCTAATCCACGGTTAATGGATTGGGTTTTATCTATGCTTCGGCATGTATATATACATGTTGTAACACTAAAAGGAATATAATGAAAAATCAAGCTGGTCATCTCGATTTGGGATCCAGGGGAAAATCTATGTGTTTATCTGTTTTATGTTTTATGCTCTCGCTATTGTCTATTTTCTGTTATAAGATTCATGTGTAGATAATTTATGTTCAGGGTTAAAACCTACATTTGGTATCAGAGCTGTTTCAGCTTCAAGGGGACACCTTTTTTGCTGAGGGTTTTTTGCTTGGGCCTGAGGTAGAACCTATTCAATGGGAGATCTTTGGGATTGATTCTTGCTGTGAAAGAAGATGGCGAGCGGTGGAAAGATAGATATTGAGAAATTTAATTGTCATATTTTTGAGTTGTGGAATCTCAAGATGAAGGATCTGTTGGTGGATAAAGATCAGTGAATCGTGGTAGATCCAGGTACTAAACCAATGGAAATTTCAGATAAAGACTAGAAGAAACTAGATCGGAAGGCTAAGAGCACAATATGGTTGTGTGTCTTAGATTTAGTATTGTTGAATGTATCTATGGAAGCTACGACGAAGAATTTGTGGGAAAAACTTGGGACTTTGTACCAATCTAAGTCTCTGGTGAATAAGTTTTTCCTGCGAAAAAAGCTGTATAACCTAAGGATGAAGGATGGAGACTCAGTGATAGAGCATCTGAACGCCTTCAATACTATGGTAAGTCAGCTATCATCTGTTGATATTAAAATCTCAGATGAAGATAAGTGCATCAATTTTTTTTTTCTCTACCAGACTTGTGGGACAGTCTGGTTATTGCAATAGGTAGCAATACAACTACCTTGAATTTTGATGACATTGTTTCAGCCTTGCCGTCGGAGGAAATGAGACGGAGAAATATGGAGGGTCAAAATGGAGATGCCTTATCTATACGAGGAAGGTCCCAAAACAGAAACAAGAATAAGGTTTCGAGTGGGAGATCTAAATCTAGAGGGAGATCTAAATCTCCTGGAAAGTTTGTAAAGGTGTGCTGGAAATGCAGAAAGGAAGGACACTAAAAAAAGGAATGTAGATCTAAAGCTCCTAAGAAAGGATAGGGATCTGATGATGCTCCTTCTATAGAGGCAAAAGCCACCTCGAATGAAGGTGGGGATGTGTATTTGGATTCTTCTTCAAATACACATGTAGATCATGAGTCATGGTTGATTCAATCAGGTGCATCCTTTCACTTCACTCCCCATAGGTAGTGGTTCTGCGAGTATGAGAAATATGATGGTGGTGATGTCTTCCAAGGGGATGATAGGAAGGTCAGAATCGTCGGACGTCGAAAGGTAAAGTTTAAGCTGCAAGGTGGAAGGATTAGAACACTTCCTGGTGTTCTTCATATTCCTGCATTAGCCAGAAATATGATTTCTGTAAGCAATATGGATGATGTAGGTGTAAAAACAGTGTTCGAGAAAGATGCCTGCAAGATGGTTCGAGGAGCATTGGTATTAATGCAGGGAGTTCAGATTGGAACTTTGTACAAGCTACAAGGTAGCACTGTTATTGATGGGTGTAACAGTTCTGTGGTTCCTAAAAGTGGAGTGGAAAGCTTAGTTGTCTCTAGAGAAAAGACCATGCTATGGCATCAAAGGCTTGGACATATTGGAGAGAAGGGCCTTTGGATACTACATAGAAATGGTATGGTAGAAGGTATGTCTAATTTCTCTCTGGATTTCAATTTCTATGAACATTGTGTATATGGGAAGCAGAATCGAGTGAGTTTTCCTTCTGGTGCTAAGAGGGCGAACAAGATATTAGAACTTGTGCACAGTGATGTGTTCGGACTCGTGTCAATTCCATCACTGGGAAAGTCTGTGTACTATGTTTCATTCATAGATGAATTCTCAAGGAATACATGGATATATTTATTGAGGAAGAAATCTAAAGTCTTTGACAATTTAAATAATTTAAGGCTCTGGTGGAAAACCAGACGGAGAAGAAGATAAAGGCGTTGAGGACAGATAATGGTGGGGATTTCTGCAAGAAGAAATTTAAAGAGTTCTGTAAGAAGTGTGGTATAGCATGGCAGAAGAATACTCCATACACACCTCAGAAAAACGGAGTTGCGGAAAGAATGAACAGAATGCTGATGGAAAAGGCAAGAAGCATGCTCAGTGGTATCAAGTTAGGACAAGAATTCTGGGTAGAGGTACTGGAGACTGCATGTTACTTAGTTAACAGATCAGCTTCATCAGCATTGGAGGATAAGTCTCCACATGAGGTATGGACTGGTAAGAAACCCTCTCTTTCACATCTAAGGGTATTTGGATGTGATGCATATGTGCATGTTCCAAAGGAGAAAATGACCAAGTTGGATAATAAATCGGAAAGGTGCATCCTTATTGGGTATAAGGATGGTTTAAAGGGTTACAAGCTTTGGAACCCAGAAACAAGGAAGGTTGTGTACAACTGAGATGTGGTGTTTAGAGAGGTGAAAGATGTTGTTACACATGAAGTCCTACCAAAGGAACCTGACAAGATAGAGTTTGAGCTAAAGGAGGATGAATAAGACTCTACAACAGAAGAAGACTCAGAAGAGGAACAACCACAAACTCCAGCTTTGAGAAGATCAGTTCGGGAAAGAAGGCAACTAGAAAGGTATAGTTCATCTTCTTTATATTCAAATTTTTCCTTAACTATAACTGATGATGATCCCAAAACTGTTAGGGAGGCAGTAGATTCAGAGGATGGAAAACTCTGGAAGGAGGCCATGGTTGATGAAATGACATCCTTTCACAAAAATGAGGCATGGGATCTGGTGGATTTTCCAGCTAGAAGGAAACCCATTGGGAGAAAATGGGTGTTTAAAAAGAAGATGAATGTAGAAGGCAAGATGGAGAAATACAAAGCTCGGTTGGCAGCAAAAGGTTATTCCCAGGTACCGGGAATTGATTTTGGTGATATTTTTTCTCCTGTTGCCAAGGTTACTTCTATTAGATTACCTTTCTCTGTTTCTACTGCATTTTATTTTGAGATAGAACAGATGGATGTGAAGACAACATTTCTTCACGGGGATATAGAAGAGGAGATCTACATGAAGCAACTTGAAGGCTTTATGGTGAAGGGTAAGATTGAACTAGTATGCAGGTCGAAGAAGTCTTTGTATGGGTTAAAACAGTCACCAAGGATGTGGTATCATAAATTTTATACCTATATACGGTGACTTTGCTTCACCAAAAGCAAGGAGGATCACTGTGTTTATTTTAAATTAATTGGTGATCGTGTTATTTATTTGGTCTTGTATGTGGATGATATATTGTTGATTGGAAATGACAAATAAATTATCCAAGATTTGAAGACCCAACAGTTCTCCAAATTTGACATGAAGGATCTTGGTGTTGCAAACTATATTTTGGGCATGGAAATTAAGAGAGATCAGGCAAAGAGGAAGTATGTCGAGACTATATTGCAGAGGTTAAATATGTAGGATAGTAAACTGATGAAAGTTCATATTCCTATAGGTGTAAAGCTATCTACTGAATAGTGTCCCAAGACACAAGAAGAAGAGGAGGATATGTCCCATGTTCCATATGAAAGTGCAGTGGGTAGCCTGATGTATGCAATGGTCTGTACTAGACCAGACATTGCACATGTAGTTGGAGTATTGAGCAAGTTTATGTCAAACCCAGGGAAGGAGGATTGGACCATAATGAAGCGATTTTTCAAATATTTACGTGGCACTAGTGATTATGGCTTGTGCTACCAGGGAAGACCAGGATTGGAAAGAATGTTGGACATTCATGGTTTTGTTGATGTAGACTGGACTGGAGACCTGGACCAAAGAAGATCTACAAGTGGGTATGTGTTTAGCCTATTTGGAGGTGCAGTCAGTTGGATGAGTAAAAGAAAGTCTGTAGTGGCACTTTCAACTACAGAGGCAAAATACATAGCAGCCACTCATGCAAGCAAGGAAGCAGTTTGGTTGCATAGATTATGTTCAAGTATGGGGTTGGTAAAACAAGCTATAAGGATAGACTGTGATAGCCAAAGTGCAATTTTCTTGGCTAAGAACCCTGCTTATCATTCAAAGATAAAGCACATTGATGTTCAATATCACTTTGCTAGAGATATGGTTGAAGCTAAAAGGGTGTTGCTGGTAAAGGTGGACACTTTGAAGAATGTTGCAGATGCATTGACAAAGTCTGTAAGCACTCAGAAGTTCTCTTGGTGTAGAGAAACAATGGGTATTGAAGAATTGGCCCAATGACTAAGCTCTCTTGTGGCCCCCTGTGGAAAGAAAACAACATGTGGGAGAATGTTGGGTATGTGTTATATTCTTTCCATGGCTAGCCCCATGCACTGTACGTTGCGTCGAGCGTAGCAGGGGGGTCACAGGGGGGAGGCAGCCCCCCCTGTCAGGGTCTGGGGCAATTCCCTGGAAAAAAAATTTTTGGTATGCCGTCCCACTCATAGGCGGACCCACCCATGTTTTGTGCATGAGTTTGCACATGGTTTTGGGGTATGATGGTTTTCGGCTCCTGGTATTTTGTTGATCCAGTCAAGGGAACTACGGTTACGTTCTAATCCAGGGTTAATGGATTGGGGTTTATGTATGCTTCTGCATGTATATATATATGTTGTAACACTAAAAGGAATATAATGAAAAATCAAGATGGTCGTCCCGATTTGGGATCCAGGGGAAAATATCTATGTTTATCTATTTTATGTTTTATGCTCTCACTATTTTTTATTTTCTGTTATAAGATTCGTGTGTAGATAACTTCTGTTCAGGGTTAAAACCTACATAGTGAACATCCCACATCAATTACCATACTGAATCTATAGGAATCCAAGTATGCTGAAATAAAATTCTCCTCATAGAGTTGTGCAATGCTCTTCAAGAAAGACCCGTCACAATGTTGAATGATAAGAGGACCCTCATCAATCATTTGTTCCTCCAATGACACACAAGTGTAATGGTCATCAAGATTCTGTAGTAATAGATGGCCCCCCAACTCATCATTGTTGCTCAATGACATCTATTGATCTCCACAATAGTGTATTTTTTATCTCATGCTCAAGCTCAATGTTGAACATATAGTTCTACATTGGATTTTTTAGGACAAGGCTCATCCTATCCTCCAAAAATCCACACCCCAACCCCAGGAGTTGTGTGCATCTCAATAATGAATAGTTAGGAGGATTTTTTATCCCTTCCTTGAACAACTTAAGGTTGCATAATTTAGTGAAAGTCTGCTGCTCTAGATCAGCAGTATGTTTTGACCCTTGGTCATGTAAAGGCATATTTCCACAACTTTCCATAAGATGTTCTAAAATAACAGAAAGTGGAAACTTATGCATACCTTGGTGAATCTTGGGAACATCTTGTATGGATACAAGGGTTCCTTCCTCCAATATTTTGGCTTCCCCAACTGCGATGATGATGACTGCTCTTCCATAGTTGTATCAGTGGTGGTACAAGTCTCCTAAAATGGTGGTGAAGGCTTCTCCTCCTTGTATTTCTTCTTGTCAAATTCTTTGATCAACCTTTGAGTAAAATCTACAAATGCAGTCACTCTTGCATGACTCAAATGGTTGAACCACCAAATTTTTGCTTCACCCTCAAGGTGCAACGGTGCAATATCAACGACCTCTCTTTCTACCACTGAATGTAGTAGGAGGAATGCATGTAGCTTCATCACCCAAGCCTTTTTCGTACATGTGGATGTTCCATCAAAAGTAGACAATAGAAATCTATTGCCCTTTCTTTTCCTATCGCTGCAAGGTCTCCTTTCTTCTTCAAGCTGAATAAACTATGGAAGAGTTAGAGTTTCCTTGAAAGCTCTAGGTTGAGTCTTATATTCTATCAGGTATCCACTTGGGATCTCATGTTCCAAGTGCCCTCCATCTCCATGCTTCTTATGTTCTTCCTCAAGAGAAAAGGGCATAGTGTAATTCTTTGGAGCTTTCGGCAACACTGGTTCTTTCTTCTGATAATAGGAAGTACATGGACCTTCCTCTTCTTGAAACCCCCTAAAGGTCTCACTGCATCTTTCCTCTTTCATTTTCTTAACTTTCTTGAAGAGGTTCTTCATAGATCTAAAAAGAGATGAGACAAAGCTCATTCCTTCCATCATTTTAGATCTCTTCTCCTTCTCTTCTTCTTCTTATAGCATATTGTCTCAAAACTCACAGGCTGAGCCAATATTAGAGCTCTGATACCACTGTAATATTCCAAAATGGGGAAGCTACAATATATGAACATAAAATTGGAAATACAAGTGAATGAATTTACACCAAAATGTATGAAAACCATGGAGCCATTTTATTGTGTAAATCAGCAACAAATAAGTACAATAGAAGCAGGCACAACTCATATAATCAAGGCAAGAAAGCCTCTCATGAGAACATATGCCAAATATGAAATGCTGCTACATAGTAGAATACCCTAGCATACGTATAACATAGTTTTGGATGGTGCAATAGTACTAGAAATGTACAATAATATAGATCTACTAATGTATGGCTCAAATAATGCTGAGAACAAATATCTATGCTCCCAAACACATTTCCAAGACAATCTGGAGAGGATTTCCTGAAATATACCAAAATACTAAAATGACAGAATGCAACCATAGGGATGAATAGAAGCTACTACTAAATAACTTGATGAATATGCCTATAGATAATGCACATAATGAATAGATCTCCTCCAATATATCCTTCAAGTGAAAGGCTGATCCTAACACTGAAGATCTCACCCTCCAAATCAAGCACTGAAACCCCCACTGCAAATGCTCCTTGAAATAACACAGTCAAAGAGGGATACTGCACTGTAGATGATGGGAATATGTTTGCCTAGTGCCAAGACGTGAAATAAAGCTCAATAACCTCCCTTGATAACCTCCCAAAGAGAGGAATGCTTCCTCCTTTGAAAAACTATCTCCGGAAGCTGGTTTCTCAACCCTCCATTACAAAACCCTGCAACCCAACACAATACTCTGCAGAAACTGCATTGTAGCTGGAGACTCGAGCTTGGCCTTAAGCCTAATAGTGGAAATTATGGTAAAATTCTCCCTCAAGAGGCCTCTGAAGGAAGGAGATTGGATTCTCGCTCGAGAACACCCTTTGCTAAACAGCACAACAATCTCAACTAAATAGCTGAAGAATACAAATAGTCATGTAGACCATAAAATCAATAACATAACTCACTATGGCTGCCTTACCCTCATTAAAAACAAATTTGATCCTTCTCACCTTGGGTCCCACTCATTATGGTTTCCACCATCATGTAATATTCCTCCCATTTACACTGCAATGTCTCTATTGGCGTTCCACTCCCTCCATACCAGCGTTGTTGACTTGGTCAAACTTGACCTTGTCCACATGCATTAGCCCCTGTTCACACATGAGGGTGCTTTATCCAACTACAAATATGATCCATTTTCATATTAAGAGGGATTTTATGCCTACTAAATATATTTATTGGCCTCCCCACCCATTTATTCATCTGACTAAATGACAAGAGAAAAATTAATATTCCAATTAGCTATATGCTAATTTACGAATATCACACAAATGAACAACCTAGTTTGGATGTCTGATATATGCAGAAGATAGTAGAAATTTTTTTAGGGACAGGAAAGGATTTCTGAGGGATTCAGTGCCACAAGGAAGCTCAAAGAAGCTTAAGGGAACCGATAGAAGGAGTCAAGTCTAAGGGAGCACAGGTTCTTCTTAAGAGAGATTTCAACCATTCCAGGGATATGATGGTATTCTAAACCCATTGGTTTAGTTCAGATAACCATTGGAGTTGAGTTATTAGCTTATAAAAGAAAATTTTCATCATAATACCAAAGAGCCAAGTGACTTGACATAGACTCTAGGAGATGTAGCCCACAATATTCAGGTGAACTCATTTATTAAATTTTTTGTTATATGTTGATGCTTATTTTCTGCACTTTATGGTTGTTTCACATGCTTAATATTAGCAAAAACAAATTTTCTTAATGAAATTAAACAATTAAAAAAAAAGAATGCACTTGTTTCAAGTGTTCATTTCCACAGAGTCATGTATAAGCAAGATATTTTATTTGTTTAACTAAGTGGGATGTGTTTGCGCATAAGAATTTGAAGTTATCCACCCATTTTCAGATCACACATCATCTTTAGAATTTTTCATTTTGTACATATCCTTTAGGGCCTTCTTCATGTATAATACGTAAATGTAGAATATGCTTTCCCACATTATCGTCATTAAAAATGTATCTAAAATCATCATCAAGGTTAATATTTTCTACAATGTCTTCCATACTGAATTTTTTATCAACTATCATCTCTCTCTTCAATTCTATACAAAGAAGCCATGGAGATATTTTATCTGGTGCAATATCCTCATATGGGATTTCATAATAGGATTTGACAAATTCAACATCCTCCTCAATGATATTACACATTAGAACTAACACACTTCAGTAGCCATTGTAACACTTCTCAATATTGTGTACTCTAAATCACACTACATATTTTTGGCCCTTTGCTTTGTTGTGTTCACCTCAGGTTTTAGGTACATACACAATGATGGAGTTTTAATATTCTTTGCCACATTTATGATATTTATCAGCCTGGGGACACTGAGAGTAACATTTTTTTTACTGAAACCAACATAATGGACAATATTCAGTGTCATCGAATTAGCTAGTTCACCAATGGATTGCACTGCAACACAACCAATCATATCACCTGGAGAAAATAAGGACTACAGAAAATGAGATTCTATCTCACCAATTACCCATTCAAATGATTCCCTTGTAAGGTGGTACTCCTCTAACACAGGCTTACTAGCAAATGTAATTCGAAGCAGAATTTTGAAAACAGACTGGAATTCTTTTGTTCTTCAATACTCATGGGGTCATCAATGGGAACAACCTTAAGTATTTCCTGAAGCCTATCAATTGCTTCTACAATCTCCATGGGATGCATATCTAGTGGTTTTATAATATCAATTTTGAATTTCTTTTGGTTTTTCCAAATGATCCTCTTAAGATTTAATGGCACAGGCCACACGTTATCTCGAGTGGTTACAATATCTGTACCTAGTTGTCGACTATCTCACTCTAGTTTTTTCATTTCCACATGAAAAAAATTCTAGAACTCCGAGGTTGTTTTCAAATCTTCCACATGGTATGGTAACATGTCACTGGGATTCCATTTTTCTTGATCAAGTTTATATTTATAAGCATGTTCAAAATATTTCTTTTTCATCTTCAGAAAATCAAGTTTATGTGACTCAATCCAAATAGCATCCATATCATATTCACCATATTGAAATTGAATAACATCACCAAGTGAGTTTGTGACAATCCCATCATACTTAGCCATGATATTCTCCATATATTTTACAAAACTCCTTTGTATGTACCCTGTTTCTAAAGTCTTCACACCAGTATCTATCAAACCTTCTCTGACACTTTAATTATAATACCCACTCTTCTTCCATGTAATGCATTCAGATCTAGGGATATGGAATTCCTAGGCACAACCATCTCCCATACCTTTTTGAAAATCCAAACAAGGAGTCAAAGGCAGGACCTGCCCCTAGCTGGTAGGTGACTCTTCTTTATATGTCTCCCATTGTAGTAGTACTTCTACTACCTGCAACATTGCTAATGGACCCTGATGTGCTTCGGATAACTATCACACTTGCAAGGGAGGATATGGAAATCATATCCTATCTTCTTTTCATTTTGGCCCTAACATATTTTGTCAATTTGACAAGTTTTTTGGTCACTAAGCACACTAGTCCTTTAACTTTCTAGGTATGTTGCCTCATTTCATCTAAACTTGTTATTTTATTCTACTTTAAAGTTAGTAATGATGTGGTCTATTGTTTGATGCTCTACAGGGAAATGTAAGTGATTATATTTGATGGCATTAACAATTATTTTCCTATTTATAGATTTTATTATGTGGCTTTAGATTTATACTGTATGAGCTCTGTTAGAATGGTTTCATGCAATTTAAAAAATATATATATTTGGCCCTAGTTACCAATTCTCTCATGAAATATATCATGCGGTGATATCAACCATCCTTTTTAGAATTTTTCCACTACTTATATGTATACTTGTCATTCTCTGTCATTAAGATGATGCTAAATTCTTGCTAGACTCGTATCTCCTATAACATTCCCATCACTTGTCTCACATATCTCAAAATATCGCACATATATATGTGAATTTTACAATAGTTTGAATATTGCAATGTTCCATATGGAATAGGCCAATCATGTTACATCAAAATACTCATCCACATGTGAAGTAAAGTTGACCTAGCATCTGTGTGGCCCAACTTGGTGAAATGTCTTGTGCAACCTCCAACAAATATAATGTCAAGACATGCATATCATTTCAGATTTATGTTGACTGTTAGTATGAATCTTTCGTTGTCAAAGATCACTTTAGCTACGCATAAAAAATAGCCTTAACATCGATTATGGCTGCAAAATACCTTTAAGATCGCTGCACAAATTCAGATCTAAGCACAAAAGATATTAAGCAGATAAAGAATAACATAGCTCCATAGATCCAATGAACAAGACAAGAATAATGTATATGCAAGAATTTTGTATTATATTAAATAATGGGGCACCTGAGAGGAAAAAAATAAAGGTGTTTTCCGGTTCTCCTCAGTGGGATGGGTTCTTGGAAGTCCTCAGTGTTTCAGATCTAGCATTTCTCTCTCTTATGGATGTGGAAAAGAAAACATAGAACTCAATGGGAGTTCACAAAGAAAA
Organism: Pinus albicaulis; assembly: GCA_034641835.2. NCBI lineage: Eukaryota > Viridiplantae > Streptophyta > Pinopsida > Pinales > Pinaceae > Pinus > Pinus albicaulis. Next base: position 835,629,779 of record CM076572.1, on the reverse strand, counting down.
ATGGAAAATGGTGACCAAGAGAAGATCTAGAGTGATCTAATGCAATGAAGGTGACCAATGAATGGGGAAATCCCCCCAATTTATAAAAAAATATTGGGCTGGTCTAGAATTTGGTGCATGAATCAAATATTATTAATCGAATTCTAGAAGCACCTTTTAGGAATATTTTATTATATTTGCTAGAGGGAAAAGGATTCTTGACTTGGGTCAATTCCTCTATTTATAAATAATAAATAAATAAATGATTTATTTATCATTTTAGGGGAATGATGGGAATATATCTAAATAAATAATGGTTTATTTAATGATTTATGGAAGATTTAGTCAAATTTAACTAAGAATATTATTTAAATAATGATTTAAATAAATTGTTCTTAGGAAATAATTAAATAAATAAGGATTTATTTAATTAATTTCTTTGTTTTGGGTTAAATATGACCAAATAAGCTATTTTATATGGTGAAAGCAATTTTACTTAGGGTAAAATTGGTCTTACATGGTGTACTTGCGTTCATCTAATAATAATAGGTTAGATGACCAAAAAAATGGTGTAACAGATTGCCCCCCAACGTATGAGTGTTAGGAGAAAATTGTATGACCAAAGTACGTTGTAAGAACTCAATCACTAGATAACAAAAGGGAAGCGAGAGAGAGAAGTGTAATGTTGTCTGATGTGTTAAAGGACTAGACCCTGAGGAGATGAGACTTACAGGTGCAACAAGTCTCGATGAAGTGGTACCTGTGCTAAAGGTGGTGGGGGAGGCATACCTATGTGCTCCGAGACAAAGTAAAAAGAGTAAGGCACCTAGAAAACCATGGAACGCAAGAAGTACAAAGAATAAGGCGCCTGAAAAACCACGGAACACGATGATGAAGCATGTGCTGGCCTAAACATGAGCCAGGTAAATAACATGATGAATCCCACATACATGCGATGCCTGGAATAATCTTCAGGACTTATACAATAATATGTTAGTACATGAGATAGAGATATGCCCAAATTCCCCCTACATGCGGGGAAAGTCTCGCAAAATCTGACGGATATGTGCAAATCGAAGAGGCGCTGCAAGCGGCTGAAGCCGATATCATCATATGAGAGGAGCTGCATCAAGGGCTAAAATGAAGTCATTCGGGAATGTGGGGGACTACCTGCAGGGCCACCCCCTCATGAGGGTTGAGACATCTCACACATGCCCGAGAAACACCAATAGATGTTGCTGCATCACTGGACTATTCAAGTGTATAGATCACGATCATGCTGAAATGAGCTCGAACCGAGGTACACTGCCCCCTAGACCTGGCTTCTGGAGTAAATGAGCTGATGTTGATAGAATTAGGTCCTCCATAGGTGAGGTAACAAGGGAATATCAATTAAGGCACGGGAGAAAATAGTAGAGCGACTAACGGACATACACTGATGATGATAATGAAGTGAGGGATACTGAGTAGCGGATGGATGACTTCCCTTGTTAGAGCATAAAGGGAATGAATGGCTTGGCAGTGGCTGAAACACTATCATGAGGGATAGGGGAAAATGGTACTGAAGGCCATAATGTGCAACACGAGAGAGGGACCAAGCAATGAAGGATGGAGGACTATAATGGGATACAAAGGGACGCGAGATAGACTCCGTGACTGATGATGACTCAACTCGGATGCTCTAAACAAGGGAAACTCGATGGTGCTGCCATACAGTAAAGGTCCAATGGGGGACCATGAAAACATGAGTACAAGATGGTATCTCATGACGAAAATCAACACGAACAAATACATGTATGGAGGAAAAGTGGTGCCTCAAGTAAAAGTGTTGTAAGTGAAGAAATCCAATTTTGAGGGGAGGTGCAGAGACCCTTCGTGGGCACAATGTGTCGTGGTGAAGTATCAAGGTATGAAGAACTAACAGGTACCCATAGTTCATGAACAGGCCAGGTCACACTTTTTGGGGTCTGTTATGCGGCCTGGGTAGCAGGTACTAGGCAGAAAACTGCGACCTATCCTAGGAAATGACCTGAAAAGTGCGACCTGTCAGAGAAAGGTGATTTCAGTGCTGTTTGTGGTTGAGATTGGGGATTTTATGGTGGAGGGGCATAGGTTCCCCCAAGCATGTGGTGGTCATGCCAAAATGTATTTAGAAAAAGGGGAATCTAAACACATTTGAATGATATGGTGCGCCATTTGTGTTTGTTATGGTTATGCAATTTGAGAAAGGAAATGGAGGATTACCAATCTCTTTGAGTACAGCATATATGAATCAAATGGACTTTAAGTTTCTAGGTTGGCATACCTGGTGCCATTATCCCAAACATAGGAGTTGGGGATAATGAACTAATGCTCTCTTAGAAAATCTATAGGTTGGTCAACAACAAGGTCGAAAAGACTGGGTTGCTGATGTAAGATGAAGGAACGATAAGGGGTATCATCCCTAGGGTGATTTGAAGTAATATGGGACTGTATAGGTTCTTCTAAATGTGGAAGAATAATGGTACGAAAGTTGGGACAACCAGATATACTAGGAGAGTGGTAGATAATTGCGTCTCTTGGTCTCTCAAATATGCGTGCCCCCTTACTCAAACATTGGGTTTCAATGTAATGACCACAAGGTGGATGTGGTGTGCATGCATGGGTTTGATGTAAGGGGGAATAGATAAAGTCAGGGGTGGTGATTTCTTCCATAATGTCATCATTTTGATAGGAGATGGGGTGAGTGGTGGGAGAAAGACCACCTGACGCAGTGAAGCTACCTGACTCATGATTGCGAAAAGAGAGGGTCTTATGCGTATTGTCACAAGGGGTAAAAATGGCCCAAGCCGACGAGGCTAGATGCTAGGAATAGTGATTGGCCCCATCGGCATGGCCAATATAATGCATGGACGCAAGGTCAAGCCCAATAGTGTCACAAGACAGGGCATGGGAAGAGTAAGAACAAAGATGGCAGCGTGAGGGAAGGGTAGACAGCAAATGACAATGATGGGGGCTAGTAGTCTGGATAGGGTGGTTATGACTAGCAGACCGACTAGAGGGTGATGGATTGGGACTGGAGCTCAGGCGGCGGAGAATATCATAGATACGAATGGTATTATCATAGGTATGGATGGGAGGGAAAAGGTCAGGGAAACCACATGAGGCCACAAAGCTACCTAAATCATCAGCATGGGAAGAAAGGCACACATACAGATCATCACGGGGGATGACAGAGGAACAAGTAAAAATATGGTCAAAGCATGTAGAGCCCAAGGATGTTGCTGAAGGGGAATCATGCAAAACAAACAGAGTGGATTCAGAGGGAATGTAATCCGAGGATGATGATAGGTATATGAGGGGTGTAGCAGATTCTCATATATCAACATCAGGAGGAGGTATGGCGATGGTAGTAGGGGGGTCCTTGAGTTGGCCTGATGCATACTGCACAAGGATAGGAGAGATGGATTGGTTTTGTTCAATATCATAGTCGCAAATGACCTCTAAAGAGGCTTGGTAATGCGTGAGGTGAGGACAATGATAAGAATTTTGATTGTGAGGGGAAGGGCTCACAGGTACGATGTCATGTGAGGTGACAGAGTGAGAAGTTGAAGCATCAGGGGAAGGTACTAAGGGGTCAGTAGCCAAGAATCGCGGTGAGGAGTAAAGGTAGGAAATGGTGGTTGAAGTTTCGGTCATTTCAGTACCAGGAGGAGGAATGGTAATCAGGGTAGACAAGTGGTCTGGCGTTAGGGAAGAAGGATTACGGGCGAGTGCGGCCTCGAATTGGCGATATGTGGCTAAAGAAGCATGATACTCGTCAAGGCGGGGGAAAAGATGGGTATAGTGTCCATAGAAAATGCACAAAGAAAAAGGGTGATTAGTGCACAAATTCTTAAGTTTCAGGGTAGAAGCAGGTATAGTGACATGGATTTCTGGGATGTCGGAGTCTCGAAACATTTCATTAAACATGGTCTTGAGAGGCGGTAATTTAGGATAGGTATGAGTGGCATGACCAACAACATCACATAGGGTGCACTGGATGGGATTCTTAGGAGGCCGAGGAGGGGCAGGGTTGGTCGGGGTAGGCTTGTCCTTTGATGCCCCCCTACGAGTTTTACCATTTTTACTCGAAGTGGTTGCAACAAGAGGTGGTGCTTGGTGAGGTGACTGTGGTACCATCGTAGCAAGAGAATTCATGGGGATTGGTTGAACCGGGGTCAAAGTAATGTATGGTTTAGTTTGACCTGGTGGAGTAGTGATTGGAGGGTCAAGATACCAGACGGGTATACCTAAGTTCAAATTGGGGAGGGATAGGGTGGCTAATGTAGGGACCAAATGAGCTCCGGGAGGGGGAGCAAGGAAAGGGATCTGTCCAACATGGAAATGGCCAGGAGGAATGGTGCCAAGGGGGTTGATTTCGGGTGAAATCGACTCGGGAAGAGTATCTGTTGAAGAAGATTTAGAAGGAAGAAGGGTGGTTAAAGGGGGCGAAGGGCTAGAAGCTGGTTGAGGTGGATGTTGTTGACTAGCCAAAGTGGGCTCCGTAAGGTTAGCCCAAGATGATTGCAGCATGCAAAAATTTGCTAAGCTGGGGTCAGAGATAGGAGGAGGGGGAGAACCATGAAAAGTTCCAAGCAAAGAGGATTCTTTGTAGACACAAGGGGAAACACTGGTCAAAGAATTGACAGTTTTCTTGTTTGTGACAGTAGAGATGGTGGACTCAGGGGAGGTCTGAGATTTCGGTTCATGGTAAGTCAACTGGTCAATGGTGACAATCTTGCCATTATGAGGGAAGAACATCTTGCGATGGACTGCGGATGGGAAAATAGACATGGAATAGGTTTAACTACACCCCAAAAGGATGTTGTAGTCAAGAGGGGCATCGATAACTTCAACGTCGATGCAATAAGTCTTACTGGCAAGGATGATAGGATAGTTACGGAATAGGCCAATGGGCTGGGAGGTATGGTCGTCCCATGCACGAAGGGTGATGGTGGAAGGGGCCAGTTCAAGGGATCTGAGTTGTTTCCAAACCGAAGCGGACATTACACATGTAGATGCCCCCTCATCAATAGTACACCGAGCAACATTGGCGTTTCAGATTTTGACTGGGATCTGGAAAGCAACCGAAGGAGGAAGAGGGGGATGTTCTGACTGACAGGCATTGAAAACAATCAATTGGTCATTAGCAGGATCTACAGTGCCCACGGCAGATAGTAGAGCCCTCTTTTGAGAAGGACACGACTGGAGGAGTTCCAGTGTTGAAATGGCAACAGGAGATTGGGCCAAATCATCTACTATGTTGTATGAATGGGCAGCCCAACTAAAGGTAGTGTTTCAGCATAATGGTCCCTTAGGAGTCTTGGGATGAACCTTGGCTTTTGGCGGAGGGAGTTGCAAGGGACCATTGGGTGTTGATAGAGGCTCTGTAGGACCTGACGATGGAGGCTCAGAGATAGACAAGACAGAAGGTGTGGAATACTGACGGGACTGAGTTTGCAGGTTGAGGTCAACAGTGAGAGGGGGATCAAAGGCCATCATAAGAATCTGGTAATCAGAGGAACCAGAAGGGGAAGGTTGAGTGGCCACGAATCCTTGTTGCGGGAAAGGATCAGTAAACACAGCAGGTTGAGAAGTAACGGGGGTGGGAGGGGTAGCAGGGGAGGAATGTTGTCCCCGTATGGTGGCCTGAGAATCCCAAAGTTGCCACATTTGTGGTAATAAGGGACAATCATGTGTGTAGTGACCATAAACACCGCAAAACGAACAGGGCTTATTGGTGCAAAGTGGCCTGTCTGGCTTGGGCCGAGAGCCCTGTGGCTGGTTGGCAGTGGTAGGGTCGATGTTGGAAGGATTGGGTCCATGAGTACCAGAAGTGGATTGAGTGCCCCTTCTCCTTCTTTGAGAAGGAGGAACATTAGGTGCCCCCTGTTTTGCAGATACTTGCCTTGGGGGGGGGTAGTAAGTGCAGTTGGGGGGGTGGAAAAGGCAATGGAGTGGAAGGTCGAAATGCTGGAGGAGTGGGGACATTAGGTTGTGGATATGGATAAGGGGTATGGTGGGCAGTAGTAAGGTAAGCCGGAGGGTGGGCAAAAGGAGGAGGCATGCCGTAGCCTAAATACATGCTACCGGGAGGGGAGAAAATGCCGGAGGGGCTAGCCCCTGGAGGAAAACCATGGCTCAGAAGAGGTTGGGCGGAGGTATGTGACAGGGCTCCAACGATTCCGTCGGCAGAGTGAGATGCCCCCGAGGTATTAGGGCCATCGGGTTTGGGAAGGTCAGGGAGGATGGTATAAACATAACCAGATTGGGCGTAGATAAGGTCACACTTCAAGGCTATTTGGAGGGCAGCTTATTTGTTTTGGGGAAAATGGGATGTGACATATTTTCCAATGGGAGGTAAGAGGGAGCGAAGGAACCAGTCCATGTAAACCCGATCTTCAAAGGGGGGAGTGCGGCACAGGCTCCATCTTTGCTGCCATTCCCGGACATGAGAAAAAAGGCGGGTTGAAGAGGATTGATGGAAAGAGGTTAAAATCTTGGTACCAGTGTCGTATCGGAGGGGAAGCTGGAAGTAGGATAAAAAGGCTTGGGCAATGGTCACAAAAGTGGTATGGGAGGAGGTGGCCTATTCAACATACCATTTTAAAGCATCACCTGTAAGTGTGAGTTGGAACAATCGAAGATTGATGGAGTCATCGGTGATGGAATTGGAGGAGCACCACATGTGGAAAGAGCGGATATGGTTAGAGGGATCTTTGCTAGTAAGGCCTTCAAACTTGGGAATGTCGGAGGGGAGCTTGGTTTGCATAGTAGGCCAACTCACATCATGGTGAATGGGATCATTAATCAGCTGATTGAAGTTGGGGAGACTGAGGCCAGCCATATAAGGGAGTAATGGGGCAGTCGAGGTAGGTCCCGTAGTGGTTCCACTGGAAATGGACCCAGCAGTAGAACTGGGGTTAGGGCTAGGTTCGGAACTAGACATGGTGAAGGGAAAAGAGGGGGAACCAGAAGTAGGGGGAGAACCCAAAAAATCAGAAGAGGAGTTAGAGTGTGGACTCAGGGGAAGACTGACTCGATGACGATGGGAAGGAGGAAGTCGTCCAAGCGAAAACTGAGGATGAAGGCCAAGAAGTCTCTGGGAGCAGCGCCTTGGGGGAACAATGATGACAGGAAGAAGATAAACCGATGAGGGCAGGGGGGGACAAAATCAAGTGGGGTCAAGGGTAGAGAGGTGTAAATAAAATTTATTTTAAAGTCTTTTCTAGGCAGTGTTAACTAGGCATGCGTAAATTTTAATTGTTTAAACCCAGACGTTTTGAGAGTAAAAGAAAAAGTGTGCTGTGTAATGGAAAAGAAATCTGTAGTGAATAAGAATGAAAGAATAGAAAATTAACAACTAATAATGCAGCAATCTAACCCAAAAATTCGGGTCTCTCAAAACCAATCTACAAGAGGGAAAAAACCAGGCAAAGCACGCTAAAAGATGCCAAGAGATCTAAGGTCTGGAGGGACTGGGATCAAAAGGGTGAATCTGCTGAAAAGTGGTATAGAGAACAATAAAGAGGCAGAGGAAAGGTTGCTGCTAAGGAGGAGATCAGCTAAAGATCGGAGAGACAAGGTAGTGGCCTTAGAAATGAACCCAAACAAAATGAAATGAGGTGGTTTTGAGAGGGAGAAGAGCTGATCTAAAGGGATCTGAAAAGGAGGTATCATATATGAGAAAAGAGGGTTGAAACTCTGGAAATTTAGACTTTTGAAATAGTAAAGACTCTTCCACAAAAAGTGGAGGGTACTAGAGCCATAAGGGGAAATATTCCCTCTTAGGTGAGTGAAGAAGATCAGAAACAGGTCCAAATGAGCAGAGAAAGAGGCTGGAAAACCCTGACAGAAGCTTCAGAAAAACCCATAAAAAGTGCGGAAAAATTTGCAGAAAAAGGGCAGGTTAGGTTCTGACCTGTTTTCAGTCCAGGTCGTAGGTTTGGGGTAGAAAAGTGCGTCCTGAGGCTCAGGTCGCACTTTTTGGGCCAATAAGTGCGACCTGCAGATCCAGCAGTCTCAGCGGCAGATTTCAGAAAAATTTTGTCGACTTAGCGGCGAATGATGTCGGTCACCTACGCAATAAGGCCAGAAACACACGAAAGTTAAAAATTTGACTTTTTAAATGGTTTTAGGGGTGAAAATCACCATAAAAATAGGAAAAACAAAAAATGGAAGAGAAACCCTAGGGTCTGAAACAGCTGGATATGTCGAAAGTGGTCGCAAAAGAAAAACCCTTATGGAGTCGCCAATTATTAGTATGAATCTTTCGTCATCAAAGATCACTTTAGCTACACATAACAAATAGCCCTAACATCGATTATAGCTACAAAATACCTTTAAGATCACTGCAAAAATTTAGATCTAAGCACAAAAGATATTAAGCAGATAAAGAATAACATAGCTCCATAGATCCAATGAACAAGACAAGAAGAATATATATGAAATAATTTTGTATTATATTAAAGAATGGGGCACCTGAGAGGAAAACAAGAAATGTGTTTTCCAGTTCTCCTCAGTGGGATGGGTTCTTGGAAGTCCTCAATGTTTTAGATCTAGCATTTCTCTCTCTTATGGATGTGGAAAAGAAAACATAGAACTCAATGTGAGTTCACAAAGCAAAATGGAAAATGGTGACCAAGAGAAGATCTAGAGTGATCTAATGCAATGAAGGTGACCAATGAATGGGGAAAACCCCCCTATTTATAACAAAATATTGGGGTGGTCTAGAATTCGGTGCATGAATAAAATATTATTAATCGAATTCTAGAAGCACCTTTTAGGAATATTTTATAATATTTTTTGGAGGGAAAAGGATTCTTGACTTGGGTCAATTCCTTTATTTATAAATAATAAATAAATAAATGATTTATTGATCATTTTAGGGGAATGATGGGAATATAAATAAATAAATAATGGTTTATTTAATTATTTATGGAAGATTTAGTCAAATTTAACTAAGAATATTATTTAAATAATGATTTAAATAACTTGTTCTTAGGAAATAATTAAATAAATAAGGATTTATTTAATTAATTTCTTTGTTTTGGGTTAAATATGACCAAATAAGTTATTTAATATGGTGAAAGCAATTTTACTTAGGGTAAAATTGGTCTTACATGGTGTACTTGGGTTCATCTAATAATAATAGGTTAGATGACCAAAAAAATGGTGTAACATTGACCTATGTGTCACTTGTCAAATTGCAATACCACCCACTCAATTTATCATACATAGTGATAGGGAATGGTATAAGATAGTTTTTTCTAATGTAAGAATGGATAATATATGATAGTGTTCATAATTTTTGATAGGTGGGAGCACAAACAAAGACAAAGTTGAAGGAAAAGAAGTTAAAAGTGAAATATTCTGTAATATTCCTAAATTAGCTTGCAGCTAATAGGAATATTAATTTTTCTTTTGAAATACGAATGGACAAATAATTGAGAAAGGAGGCTCATAATTTTCTCAAGTATGAATAAAAATCCCTCATGGTGTGAAAAGGGATCATGAAATAACCAGATCTAGCATCCACATGTGTGAACCATGTCTAAACTATGGGGATCCTAAATAAGGACAGCTCAATGTGAATGGAAATCATGCTAACCAGTTAAAATGAAGAAACTTTTAGTGCGGAAGAGGTTGATCACTTGACCAAGTCAACCATGACCATATCAACAACACAGTCTAGATGCATTGAACCTCTTGGAGGGACAGCGCAGTTCTAGAAGGAGGTTTTAGATGTGAAAGAGGCTAAAATAATGAAGTGGTTTAGGGTTTTGCCAAGAATCCAATCTTATAAAAGGAGGAGGAGAGAAACAAGAGAGGGTAGTTGAAGATTATCATTTTCTAAAGGTATTGTCTGCTCAGACATCCCTTGTTGGGTCTTCCTATTCAGGAATCCCACCTCCTTCCTTGAGTAACTCTTGGAGGAGACTTGTGCTATCTTTTCCACATCAGGCTTTTAGGCCAAGCTCACCTTACACCTACAACGTTGATCCCGTTGAGGGTTGGCTTGTCCTTGTGAGTTGCAGCAGTTGAAGACACTAGATTTGCTCAGATCTAGCTTACACTAGTGGCTCTTCTCAGTGAGTGTGTCTTTTAACCTCCTGGAAGAGTTCAATAGTTGATTATGCTTCATATATAGACCTTGGCATCAGGTCAAATAATTCTTAAAGGCTACATCACAGTTTCTCCCCCTGGACTGCGTTATCTGCAAAGGAGAAGTTCCAGGGTGTTTTTTTTTTCATTTTGGAGGAGAGATCTCTAGTGCTAGGAATCTTCCTTTCACTGTGGTGATGCATGGATTGGCCATCAAATCTATGTTTTTTCATATCTTATCTACTGTTCCATTGTATTATTCAGAAATTTCTGAATCATTCTGTATATCTGCAACTTTAGATCTTAGATCTACTCTCTGTACTTCATGTTCTACACAAAACCCTAAGGGGAATGTATAGATCAGCATTTCTTCTACATAGATCTGTATTAGATCTAAATTTTTATGTAAATATATGCTCTAGATATGAATATTAATAAACTTCTACTTCAGCCCCTAAAAATAACGCTGTCATGGTTATGCATTATTTTCTTATGGTTGTAGTACCTCATTTCTGAGGATTTTTACTACATAATCTCATTATTTCTCTTGTATAATGTATGGGCTGTAAATAAAATATAATTTTCTGTTACATATCTGATTTATGAACCTCCATATAAACCTCCTTTTGTGCTTTAGTGGATATATGTTATTTCTGAAGCAGTCCTTTGCATATAGCTACAACCCCTCTCTTTGGGTGATTTTCAGCTAGACTAGTTTGTGGGAGATCTGTTTAACCCACCTAGTCTGATTTGTTTTCTCTCTCCTTTTGGATTTAGATCTTAGATGAGGTGATATAAGGGATCCAGGATCTTCAAACTCATTTCTATGCACATAATTCTCAGAAGTGCATTATTTCAGTAGGATTTCTGAGCTGTTCTAGATTTGGAATATTACAGTGGTATCAGAGCAAGATCTTTGGCTCAGCCTGTGGGCTTCAAGCCAAAGTACTATAAAGAAAAGAGAAAGGTCAGAATGATGAATAATATGAGTTTACTCTCATCACCTTTAAGATCTAGTAAGAACCTCTTCAAGGAGGTTGAACAAGAAGAAGAGAGAAGGAGCAGTGAAACTCCTAGAGAGTTTCAAGAGAAGAAATATCTTCCGATCAGATCTAAAAGATCTATGCATGAGGAAAATTATAAATCTTAATCTAATGGATATGTTCACTCATCCATATCAACAGAGCTTCAATTTTCTGTCAGTGATTTCTTCATGAGGAGGAATAAAGGAGGTGTACCCGAGAAGGAGACTCTTAGAGATTATTTGTAGGAGAAATTGAAATTCCAATGGTTCTGCAAGATCAAGGAGAGAAAAGTCACAAAGGAGGAGTGGCATGGTATGGGTAGATTCTACCTATCTATCTTTGATGGATCACCTAAATATCCAGTTAAGGTTTGGGTGGAGGAGCTAGACAACTTTGTGCAAGAACATCAAGTTTCAGAGATTGAAGCCATCAAAGTAGCAGCACTGCATTTTGAAGGTAAAGCATATTCTTGGTGGTTGTTTGAGTATTTTTCCTTGAAGAATGGAAATAAACCTACTTATGCAAGGTTTATTGCAATATTTATAGAAAGGTTTGATCAAGCTCCATGTGTAACATCTTCTGTTGACACTATCAAACCACATTAGACAAATCTTTTGCATGACTTGGAAGGTTCTATGGATCCAACTCCATTTCTGAAGACCATGGAAAAGGGTGTAAGTTTTTTTGATGCCTTACCAATGGCAAGATATCCTTTGGATGAACAGCTCTCTTCTCAAGAAGAAAGCAAAAATATTCCTCCTTCAATAGATGACCAAGATTTAAGGTCTTTTGTTGATGATGAGGCAATTTTAGTTATTGATGAAGAGGAAGGTAAGGTAGGAGATAATGCAGTCATGAAAATGGCACCTCAAGAATCCCATGAAGATAAGGATGGAGCACTTTCTCCAAGGAAAGAAACTCTTGCACACTTGCAAGGAGTTCCACAAGGTCTCACACATAGAGCTCTTGGCATAATACATGAGCAACATGTACCATTGTCAAATGATGAGATCTTGAAGATAGAAGGAGGAAAAGAGGAGGAATGACATCACAAGATGAAGAGCAAGAACCCTTCTCTGTTTCAAATCTGAGAAGCACAAAGAAGGCAAGAGGACATATGCTATAAAGGTAGGGGAAAATATGTCTACCTAGATCCACATTCTACTCTAAGCATTGACACCTCTTTGCAAGGAGGTATTATACCAGGAGCACCTCTTGATGGGAGAAAATATAAAGTGTTCTCTCAAATATGGGCAGCATATGCATACTTGGATAAGGAGGGAGCCTTGGGAGAAGCTAGCATAGTGTAGAGAATCTCTCAGGAATTCAAAAGAGAGATGAGCAATTTCCTGAAAGGGACATTGCTAACTCCCACTCAGCTATCTGTGCTGAGAGAGGAGAAATTAGAGATCTATGATGGCATGAGCATGAGGACAGATGGTAACTCCATATATTTGGGGCAGCCCATGATTTCTTCATTCATAAAGAATATTTCTGAACATGGAAAGGGGATGCTAACCTTCTTGTATACATGGGCCAAAATGAGGAAGTTTTGGAAGACAAGGACTTTCCGAGGGGAAGTTGATTTCCTTATGCTTCAATCTTGTCTTGAGCAGGATTAGCTGCAAATGAGGCAAAAAAATGGAGATTATGATGCTCCAACATGTGACTTTGATATCAAGGATGTCAAAGAGAGGAGACATGATATGACAAGGGGCAGCATTTCAGACCTCTACAGTGTTGTCATTCTTGGGAAGTCTAGATCCTTATTGGGATTCCCATCTCATGATGGAATACTCCAAGGACCTTTTCACATGTGGGGTTCTTGATGGGGAAGTAAAGGATGAAAGGTTCAAGGTAGTTTATGGAGTCATCTATTTCTATAATCTTATCCTTTTGAATAGAGACTCGAAGCTCAAGGAGAGAATACTAGATGCCACCTATGAGATCCTGCTTTTGAAACCCATTGGTTTCATTAGAGCATATCATACTCTCTTGGGTGGATTAATATGGGAAGGTTTCAAGGAAGAGGTGCAATCTCATATGAAGATGTGCATGGGTTACTTGATAGATGAGGAGGAACATAGCTCTTGGGAAAATCCATCATTCACATCTCCTTACTCATTGAGTGTGAGAGGGAACTCATCCTTGAGTCACCCCACTGATGTAAAACAAGTATATATAGGCACTTGTCTTTTTGAATGTTATCATGTATCCCTTATGTGCTTATATTTCTATAACTCTCATTTGCAGAACATTTCTCCAAAAGGGGGCACTATTTATGATGGGTTTCATGGGCTACTCAAGGCCATGAACTATTTTGATGCAGGTCATTCCTTGGAGGATCTTGGAAAGTTACTTTTTCCTTAATGGTGTGATTATTTTACAACAACTATGATGCAAATTCTCCAAATATTCCAAAGGGATGTGGCATCAAACAAGTTTTGGGGAAGGCACTTGTCATATCCTATTCTATGGTAGTTAAGGATAAAACTGCGTTGGTTGCACATGAGGGAACATCTTCCTTCTCATTTATCATACATGGCAGCTAGCATGATTCTAATCATGATTCCCTATGCTGAAAATGTTCTTACTTTTGGGAAAATGGTTAGAGGAGAGGAACATTGGTGGGATGTGTCCTTGGGGAAAGGATTTCCCCACTCTTTTTGCACTACATGCTTCCATGGGAGCATGAGATACTGTATGGATACTATGAAAAATCACTTGCCTCTTTGTGGAGTGATCCATATGTTTGTTGGGAACATGCCTCTCATATGTGTTGGGGAGGAGTTTTTCTATGGATTTCCAAGCTTGGAGGTGATCCACTTAATTTGGATGATAGCATGGAGATGGGAGACTTTCATTAATCATGGAAATCCCCATGATTGTCATCAATTCTATCTTGATGAGACCATGGATCAACAATAAGGTTTCCATAACAACCTTCCATTCTTTCATGATGAGAGCCATTGGATTTAATCACCAAGGGCCAACTTGCACATTGAGGAAGGACCATTGGAGGATAGAAATATTGCAGAAAATTCAGAGCAACAATGGAGACTATTGGACGAAGAGGCCACAAGAGAAGAAGGGGAGATTTTGTAGCACCCTTGCAGTTGATTGAGGATAAGCAACATTTGTGAGGGGGAGACTGTAATATTCCTAAATTAGCTTGTAGCTAATAGGAATATTAATTTTTCTTTTGAAATATGAATGGATGAATAATTGAGCAAGGAGACTCATAATTTTCTCAAGTATGAATAAAAATACCTCATGGTGTGAAAAGGGATCATGAAATAACCAGATCTAGCATCCACATGTGTGAACCATGTCTAAACTATGGGGAAAAGGTCAAGTTTGACCAAGTCAACATCATTTATTCTCAGAGAGTGGATCCTAAATAAAGACAGATCAATGTGAATGGAAATCAAGCTAACCAGTTACAATGAAGACACTTTGATTGTGGAAGATGTTGATCACTTTACCAAGTCAACCATGACCATATCAACAACGTAGTCTAGATGCATTGAACCTCTTGGAGGGACAGCGTAGTTCTAGAAAGAGGTTTTAAATGTGAAAGAGGCTAAACTAATAAAGTGGTTTAGGGTTTTTTCAAGACTCCAATCTTATAAAAGGATGAGGAGAGCAACAAGACATGGTTGTTGAAGATTGTAATTTTCTGAAGGTATTGTTTTCTCAGACATCCCTTGTTGGGTCTTTCTGTTCAAGAATCCCACCTCCTCCCTTGAGCAGCTCTTGGAGGAGACTTGTGCTATATTTTCCACATTAGGCTTTTAGGCCAAGCTCACCTTACACCTACAGTGCTGATCCTGTTGAGGGTTGGGTTGTCCTTGTGAGTTGCAGTAGTGGAAGACACTAGATCTGCTCAGATCTAGCTTACACTAGTGGCTCTTCTCAGTGAGTGTGTCTTTTAACATCCTGGAAGAGTTCATTAGCTGATTTCCCTTTAGATCCAGACCTTGGAATTAGGCCAAATCATTCTCAGAGGCTACAATGTATTTTCTCTCCCTGGACTGCATTATTTGCAAAGAGAAGTTGCAGGGTGTTTTGTCTGCATTTCGGAGGAGAGATCTCCGATGCTAGGAATCTTCCTTTCACTATGGTGATCCATGGATTGGCCATACAATCCTTGTTTGTTTTAGATATGATCTGCTGTACCATTTTATTATTCAAAAAATTCTGAATCATTCTGCAGATCTACAACTTTAGATCTCAGATCTACTCTTTGTGCTTCATTTTTTGCACAAAACCCCAAGGGGAATGTATAGATCAGCATTTCTTGTACATATATCTATATTAGATATAAATTTTTATGTAAATATATGCTATAGATTTGAAGATTAATAAACTGCTGCTTCGGCCCCTAAAAATAATGTTGTCAAGGTTATGTAGTCTTTTCTTATGGTTGTAGCACCTCATTTCTGAGGATTTTTGTTGTATAATCTCATTTTTTATCTTGTATAATGTATGGGATGTAAATAAAATTTGATTTTATATTACATATATGATTTCTAAACCTCCATATCAGCCTCCTATTTTTCTTTAGTGGATCTGCGTTATTTTTTAAGCAATCCTTTGCATATAGTTGTAGCCCCTCTCTTTGGGTGATTTTCAGCTAGACTAGTTTGTGGGAGATCTATTTAACCCACCTAGTCTGATTTGTTTTTTCTCTCCTTTTGGATTTATATTTTAGATGAGCTGATCTAAGGTATCCAGGAGCTGCAAACTCATTTATATGCACAAAATTCTTAGAAGTGCGTTATTTTAGCAGGCTTGCTGAGTTCTTCTAGATTTGGAATGTTACAAGTTCCTTGAATGAAAAAAAGGTATGCATGAAAAAATTTTGCATGATCAATTATGGAATCTGATGTTAATATAAAAAATCATGATGTGATCTAAAATAAAGGTGAAAAGTGATTTTTTATTGAATCATGTCATGTATGGAGTTACTATTATATCATACAGGGGTATAACATGAAAATAATAAATTCAACATTGAATTGTATCTATTTGACAAGGCACCTCAAAATAATTCGTTGTTTGTAATATGGGAGTTGAATTTCTTCATATAGATTCATATTTTTTATTGTGCTTAAATGTTGCAGGAATTAAGGAAAATATGAATTGTGAAATCAATTCATGTCTAGAACATCATCATGGCCATTTGATTAGTTAGTAGTAAAAACACATTTCATTTCAAGACACATTAGAAAAAATTCATCATAACAAACTCCTAGAGTCCCAAGTGAAAATATCCTAACAAGTCTATAGTCCCCTGGATAGAAATGAAAATATGTGTAGCTAGTCAATTAAAATTGAATTAAGAAGAAATTCCATTATCTCTCCAATGAAAGGAGAAGAAACGTTTAAACATTCAAATAATTTCTTGGTTGGTTATAATGTACAGAACCTAGTCAAAAACTATAAGGATACATCAAAATGTAAAAAAATGTATAAAATGGGGACAAAATAGCGGTGAAAAACTAATTGTAAGGATAGGTAAAATTCTTTCAATTTATCTTTTGATTGGAATTATCACATTAGGAGGGTTGGGTAGCTATGTATTTTATTTAAACATTCAAGTGAGCATGTAGTGGAAAACACTATAAATTGAACAATTTAAAAACAATCATAACAACACTACTTGTAGTTGTCAAAAATTTATGGATACACTATAGTTTCCCAAACCTTGTTAGGAAATTTATTTGAAATGTAATTGTTCAACATATATTCATCATTTCTCTTGCATACTGATTAGGAAATGATGCTGACACATGTAGATATATCTTCTAGTCTTCTCAAAAGACATATGAAATAGTTGAAACTTCAACCAATAAGGTAGGACTATTAGCTAAATAATCTACAACAATGTATAGCTATAAAAATATGTCATGTTATTTAGTGTATAAATATTTTGTTTAAATTGATATTCTGCTTCATTGGTGAAGTTGATGAAATATTAAGCCATCCAACACAGCTTCGTTTTCATTTTGAATATCTTGGCAACATTACCTTGGTTCACTAGTGAGGCAACAGAGTATTAAACCTTCATTTTCATTATGATTATCTTGTGATTATCTTGCCAACAAGACCTTGGTTCACTAGTGAGATTAACATAGTATTAAACCATTCAAAATATACATAATTCCATAATAGGTATGCATCCCCAACATCATAGCTATGTGTCGCGAACATGATGATTCATTTCTTGAGACAAATTCTAGGAAAAAAACAAATGAATAAATAAAAAATATGTTCTTTAGAGTTAAAAAATTGGCATCAACTCAAAGAAATGTGCTTACATATCGTAAACACCTTGAGCCACATGCACCTATCTGTAGCTGATTTTAAACATGATAACTAGAGGAACATGATCCATGTTAGAAGTGATGGAGACATTTTTTATCCCTCATAATAATTCATCAATTTTTCAATGGGGTTTTGATTCATCGAGTTTAATGTTGTAATAAGCCATCCAACAGGGCTCATTCTCACTCTAGTATGCTTCACCCTAGTGGCATAATTATTGATTTTCCAATGTAGTTTTCATTCAATGAGTTTGATGTTATATTGAGCCATCCACCAGGTCCCATTCTCACTCTCTTCTACCTCACCATAGTGGCATGTCTCAAAAACGAATGAGGCTAGTGAAAATGTTAGGCAGTTTTAGTGGAATGATTATTCCTTGAACCTAGCACCAAAGCTACAGAAATTCTTTGTTATACAGTGGAGCCCTCTCCCATTGGATGTGGTGTGGGAAGCAACTTAAAAAAAGTAAAAAAAAAAAAAAAAGTTCTACATTGGCAGACTTGCACATGAATTCAGTGGTACTGTGGCATTCATTACCACTGATTATACCAAAGGCTCACACACTATTTGTGTGCCATATACTCTGAACTTGGATTTGGATATTCTTTTGGAATAGGTCTTCCACTCTAATCCTTCATTTATATTTTCTAGTTGATAATACCATGTCCACATACTCACCATATTATTTTCTTTCCTAATTTGAATTGGTGAAAGTTTGGCACCTAATAATATTTATGATTCATTGAGTTATCTGCATACAAAAATGGAACTTGGAATTTTTTAGCATGGTGCACTCCTTTGCATAATTCCATCCAACATTTCTCTTCTCAAAGATACTTCTAGGAGAACATTTTTCTATATTGCATAAACTCAGATAAATTGTATCAATGACACAAAATGTTATAGTTAAATGTCTAAGGGGTTTTGACTGTATCTCGTTCCCATCAATAGTGGCAGCTTATCATAGAGTGTTTAGAATCCCGAAGTTAAATTTTTGATGATGAATTCAATGAGGACACACATGCCTGCCAATATGGAACTTTGGAGTGCTACTTCTTACCCATTGACACCATTGAAAAACTATGCTCAATAAAAAACACCAATGACACACTATATCTTTGAATGGATTTGACTTTTAACTTTAAATTGTTTTAAAATTAAAAAATACTATTGTATTTTTTGTATATGGAATTTCCCCACCATTCGAACGATGTTGGACCTCCTTTAGCCTCTCACGTATTATTCGAGAACGTGGTCACAGTCCATGACTATTCAACAACTATGAGCAATATTGTAGTTGACTTTCATTGCATGATTTTTCATTTTCTTTATCATATTTTGGCAATGTTACTTCAAATGCAGGTTAATTGTAAATTCCATTTATACTCTTGGTGAGCTTTTGCAATGTTATTTCATCTTCATGCATTTGTTATCATAAATATAATGAAGTCTCTATTCTTCTCCTCCTTTCATTTTGAGAGGTCAAGGAGCAAGCTATAGACAAGGTTGGGCTTGTTTATAGCCATAGCTGGGAAGCTGGGGAAACTGTGGAACTTTTGTTTGTGCTGATAATGCGTGCCAGGATATTTGATTTGATATCAGTTTATCTAGTTGTGTGATAGGAAGGAATTTTCCCTTTATTTCTTTCAGGATAAATCGATGACCTTCATGTCATATTGATAATTAGGGTGATAAGCCATAGTGACTTATATAATATAGTATAGGTAGGCATAGAGAGATTTATCAGGAAATAGGATCCAAACATCAAATGCATGTTAGCTGTTAAATTCCATGTTTATTCTTAGTGATATTTAGAAGTGTTTTTTTC
This sequence comes from Pinus albicaulis, assembly GCA_034641835.2. NCBI lineage: Eukaryota > Viridiplantae > Streptophyta > Pinopsida > Pinales > Pinaceae > Pinus > Pinus albicaulis. Next base: position 835,610,492 of record CM076572.1, on the reverse strand, counting down.
ATTCTCATGCTTTTGTATGTAATTTTGTTTGCACTTTTGATGTGTTATGTCACCTTTAACCAAATACAAATTGTTCATCATTTTTTGATCTTATGGTACATCCAATGGTGAATTGGGTCTTTTACATCTTCAGTAAACCAAAAAATCAGTGTTCCTGGATACTGTAGACTTGCATTTCTATAACCTTCTGAGCTTGATCATGTGGGGTATCTATTTTTAGTTCATTCGTCTTCAATTAGGAGGAAAAAATGGATCTTTGAATTCTATAATTTGTTCAAGCTAATTTTTTATTTGTTATGAAACCATAGTTGTGAGGGAGCAAAAGCTTGATGGTGTTTTCATGTTCACTGATGACAACAATACTCATAATTTAGAGCTTTTTGATGAGATATAGTCTGTGAAATGGATGAGTGCATTGTCAATTAGAATTTTTTCATATCTTGGTTCCTTGGAGATATTGCAGATTCAAGCAACTGAGGAAATGAGAATGGAAATGAAGGAGAGGGGTGGAGAAGAAAATCTTCCTGTACCTGTGCAGGGACCTGCCTGTAATTCATAGGGCCATTTAGTTGGTTGTCATACTTTTAATTTGATTCTGTATGCTAAGCAAAGTGTTAGATTTATTTGTGATGGGCCCACTGTATTTCCAAGGAGACTTGATTTTCCAGGTTTTGCACTTAATGCAATACTGGTTTGGAAGGATAGCGATAAACCAGCTTGGCTTCGAGATTGGGATGACTGGACTGTAGATGGTGAGGTGGTGGAGAGACCTTTGTATATGTTAAAATATTATTCCTTTTTGGAGCCACTTGGAAGATGTGGTCGTAAGGTATTGATGTGGAGGCTTCATATGGAGGTTCGTGCGGAAATTAAATTCCATCGTGGGTTAGTTCACTTACCTCTTCTGATTTTCCACTTATTTTATTTTCTTCATAAAGCTTCTAACATGATTGTAATTTGTTCCTATTGAGTTGTATATATATATATATATATATATGTGTGTGTGTGTGTGTGTGTGTGTGTGTGTGTGTGTGTGTGTGTGTGTCCTTGGTATATTATGATATCCATTGCAAGGTCTAAGGAAGGTTTAAGATGAATGAACAGAATGTAGTGAGAGTTATGGCAACATTTTGCAACTGTAACACCCATGTTTACATAAATGACTAAGTGTTAGGCCTGTTTAAGAGCAGAAATTGATCTTACATCTGAAATCCTTTGGATTTTGTAACCTTTGATACAATATTGTATGCTTACATTGATGACATATAAAATGCTTATTATTCACAAATTTAGGAAACTAAGATAATTCTTGTCATGAATGAACCTGAAATTTGAATAAAAATAAATTTGAGACTAGTTTGGATTTTAATAGTGGGTGCATGGCATTTGGATGTACATTGAAATTCCAAGACTTGGAGTCATGGACAAATACTTCAATGCGAAACCTGAGTGTGTCTAATTTCCTAACAAAATAATTTATGAATATTTTGTTTTAAAAAAAATTCACAATTGATGATTTTATTAATAAATTCTTTGATAGTGAAAGGAAAAGTTAATAAACATTGTTTTTGATGCTATTTTATCTTAAACATGAAATTCTAATAAAATTTAATTTCTTGTTTACATGATTTATTTTGTAGGTTTGTAACTAATTATTAACTTTACTGGACTACTATTTTACTTGCATGTGGGTTATAGACCCTCCTTTGGAGATCATGGTTCTAGAAAAACACACATTATGGCCTGATCCATGACATGTATCACATGCATCATATATTACAAGTGACAACACCCTTCCATATAATTCAAATAAATGTCGAGGAGAAAATTGCAAGTCTTCCAAGACGAGAAGAAATAAACGAAAACATGATAGCCAAGCTGAGGCTGAGAGAGTATCATGGGTTTCAGAAAGGAATGGAACAAGCATACGAGAGATACATTTTGTTAATGTAGGTCTATGTGGAAAATATTTTTTATTATTAGTGTTTTGATGTAATCCTCAAGGTAACCAAGTTGATCTGTACTGCTACAATAATTATGATATACTTTAACTCAATTTGATACGTGAAATATTTTTATGGTTTTGGGGGTTCATATTCTTCACGAAATCAATTCCATCCAAATAGGGGTCCCTCCCTAATTAAGCTTATCAGGCAGGCCAATTGGCTATTGGAAATATATCTATACAATATTGATGTTGATAAGATTGGATCTGAGTCTATTATGATGGTATTTTTTCCGTGGTGCAATGCGCATGGCTCTTCGATAGTCATCTGTATTGTATTTTGTTGTAGTGAGATGAATATTTCTATTGCTTAGTCATCATATACTGCAGCCATTGTTTCAACACAACTCATGAAGTACCCTTGTATGAACTATTCCATAGTGTAGCACTGGGCACAATTTTCTTGGTTTTTGTTTGCTTCAACTGAGGCCTTCTTTGACGGAACTTTGAAGTTATAGTCCTCATATTAATATCAGCTCTTTCTTTTCCATGCATAAAAAAGAGCCTCATCAATAAGATGCTTCAGTGGAGTCTTGTAGTCTTGAATATTTTTTGTATTTATTTATCATCCTTTCATTTGCCAATGGTTGACTTTACATAAGCAATATTTTTCTTGTTAAAATGGTATCATTTTTTCTTTGATTGATTTATAAGATGAAATAAGTTTGTAATAAACCAATTTGTACATTTTTTTTCTCTTAAATTTCAGTGGTCTATATGCTATTTGAAATATATGACTATTTTCCTAAGTTATGAGGGTTCACATATTTTTTAAAATCAAGATGCACATGGATGTTGGGGTTCTTTATATATAAAATTTGTAGTAATGTAAGAAAATAAAAAGTTGAATAAATACAAGAGAAATTTCTGTGGAAAACTTATTGTCATGATTCATTACACCCACTTTGTCCCCTCGGTCTCAAATCCTTTTCTTTTGTTTAATTGTCTTTCCAATAAAAACTGTACATTGAAGTTGGGAATATAAGGAAGCCTCTTTCATTAAAAATATAAGCTAGTTTCTTTACAAGCATTTCTTAATTAACATTGCATACACCATGAACAAGAGTAAACCCTAGTAAACATAACATTCAGCACTTACAAAATCACCACCATAGAATAATAACGCATCATCAAGTTGCATCAACAAACCCCAATATATATAAGAGTCCACAAGAGAAATTTTGCGTTATGCACAACAAATCATCCAAGGATAAAGTTTTTCTATATAATGGAGAGGTTTACATAAATTTCCATGATTATTTTTACAAATGAGGCTCTCTCCTATATATACAAGCCTCTCACAACAACAAGGGCTTCATAAGGAAACTCTAGTTCACTGTCTCAAATGTCAAAATAAGAGGGGCCCAGAGCCCTAATGTTAATGATCAAATAAAACACATGATTCCATGTGGAAATTGCAACCACGAACATGAAGCAAAATCTCCTAACTCAATGATAAAATATAACATGATGTGAAATGTGTCGTTAATGCCCCTCCAACATGTGGAAGCAAGGCCATGTCTTGTAAAATGATGTCAATGTTTTTTTGTTCTAAGCATCGAAATAGTGATGCCATGCAACATCAAAAGAGAGAAATTATGAAGCATGGGCTATGGTGTCTAAATCATCAGAACAACAACACTATTAAGCGTCAGACATGGTACTAGAATAAGCATCGGAATTGCGACACTTTGAAGCATCAAAAGTGGCACTATATACAAGCATTAGAAGAATGACCAACAATTTCTCACATAGGAGTTGTGATGACCATATGGAACTGTCTAACAAGCCACAAATATCTCGTAACATCGATAGAGAGAATAACTTGTGGATTTTTCAGAAGAGTGACAAACTCATGCCAATTTCGGAAAAGTGGTGACTACCTCATAATTTCGGTAGAGCGATGAATCAGAAGAGTGACAAACTCTTGATATGCTAGAAGAGCAATGAAAATATGGAACCATCGGAAGAGCAAAAAATATTTTCCAACGTGGGGAGAGTGATGACCACTCGAAAATGTCAGAAATAGTTTCACTCCATCGACAGTTACTAGAAGTGTCGAAATTATGACGGGACAGGAAACAATGTTTTTCTCCACCTCAAATTCTTGCTCCCGGGATTCCTATGTGTCGCAAGGGTGAAATTTTTCCATTCAGAAATTGGGCTAAATGTGCCAGTGAGAGTTTTTGTCATTGTTTTTAAAGAATATATCCAAAAATTTATAGAGGTGTATTTTCATGATGGGAAAGTATTCAGATTGCTAAAAAAACATGTTTGTAGTCCACATCTAATGTCTGATACCTATAGGAAATATCGAATCTCTCTTAATCTCAAAAAGTGTATTTTCCGCGTGCCATATGGAATTATCTTGGGGCACATTGTCTACAACAAGAATTGATGATAGACCCTATAAAGATCACTGTGATTATTCATTTCAAGCCTCTGACACATGTGAAGCAGCTACACATGACACTTGGGCACAGAGGTTATTATAGGAAATTTATTAAGGCTTATGAAGATCATTGTACCAATGGATAAAATATTGAAGGAAGATGTCAGGTTCTATTCGGATGAAGGTTTTCAGAAGATCCTTGATGTGTTAAAATAAAAGATGGTAACTGGGCTTACTTTAGTCTTCCCATACTAGAAGAAGGAATTTCATGTACATGTCGATGCGTAATGCATAGCTTTTGTTATACCATTTTTTGGTCATCTAACCTATTATTATTAGATGGACCCAAGTACACCATGTAAGAGAAATTTTACCCTAAGTAAAATTGCTTTCACTATGAAAAATAACTTAGTAAACCACCTTTATTAAGTTGTTTATGGTCTAAACAGAAAACCCCATGGGAAAATATTAAATAAATCTACATTTTTTTTATTTTACTCAAAGAATAATTAGTTAAACAACAATTTAATTAATAGTCCTGGTTATATTTAGCCCAAAACAGGAAAATTAATTAGATAAATCACTATGTATCTTATTATTTTCTAAGAATAATTCTTTAAACCTTACTTAAATAATATTACTTGTTAAATATGACTAAATCATTTATAAATAATTAAATAAATCATTATTTATTTGATTATTACTCAACCACATCCTTAAAATAATAAATAAATCATTTATTTATTTATTATTTACAACTAAAGGGATTTGACACAAGTCAAATTCTTTTTCCCTCCAACAAATATAATACAATATCCCATTAAAGTTGGATCTTGATTTGGTTAATAATATTTTAACTATGCACCAATATCTAGACTAACTCAATATTTTGTTATAAATAGAAGGGTTTTTCCATTCATTCACTACCTTTTTTTGCCTAAAGATCACTCTGGATCTATACTTTTGGTCTGACTTTGATCCACCATCATAGTCATATTTTGCAACCAATTTTTTTCTGGATTTTTTACACCATCAAGAGAGAGGGATTTTAGATCTGAAGTGCTGAGGACTTACAAGAACCCATCCCATTGAGGAGAACTGGTAACATTATTCTATGTTTTCCTTCTAAGTGTCATTAATACAAAATTCATTCAACATATTCTTATCTTTTCTATTGGATGCATGGAGTAAATATCGTTTTATTTACTGCTTAATGTCTTTTGATGCATAGATCTAGATTTTTTGCAGCATTTCTCTTGATCACCTAATTGCAGATCTGAGGATATTGACATCCATATTTTCTGTTAGGGCTATTTTTTATGCACAACTAAGTGGTATTTCTTTATACACTTGCAATTAAGAGATACTAACAACTGGCGACTCCACATGGGTTTATGATTACAACCATTGTTGTTTCTCAGATCCCCGCATATCTAGTTGCTTCAAACCCTAGGATTTCTTTTTAGCCTCTTTTTTTTATTTTCTTGATGTTTTTTTTAACCTATAAAACCATAAAACATTAAAAATTCTAACTTCCATGTGTTTTCGGACCTATTGCGTAGGTGATCGACATTAGCCATAGCTGAGGTGACACATTCTTCTGAAATCTACCACCGAGAGTGTCGGAAGTGTAGGTCACACTTTTTGGGCCAAAACCTATGACTTGAACCTCCACGACATAGGAAACGGGCTAAAAACTGCAACCTCTATAGAAAACAGGTCAGAAACTGTGACGTGGACTTTTTGCGGGTGTTTTTCTGAAAGTTTTATGGGTTTGTCTAGGCCTTTGTTCAGGGTTGTCTAACCTCCGTCTCCGCTCGTTTTGGACCTGTAATTGTTCTGTTTTACTCAAATAAGTGGGAACCTAGCCTCCTAGGCTTCAATACCCTCCACCTTCGGTGGAATATTTTTAGCCGCTGCAGGTTGTCTAAAATTTTCAGAGCATTTAGCCATTTTTCAGATCGGATACCTCACCTTCAGATCCACTTTAGATTGGCTTTTTATCCATCCAAAACATATCATTTTAGTTTTGTTTGGGTTTTCCTCTAGGGTCACCTCCACCTCCCTTCAAGATATAACCTTTCACCACCTCATTTACAGTAATGTTTGCTCTCATTTGTTGATGTTTTCTACACTCCTTTCCAGCAGATATGACCTTTAGATCCCTGTCCCTCTCAACCTTATATGTATTGGCTATTTCAGTGTGTCTTGATTAGTATTTTTCCCAACTATAGACTATTTGTTGAGAGGCCTGCCTCCTTGGGTTTAGATTATTGCATAATTAGCTATTCATTTTCTATTATTTCAGTTTCATATACTGTTATCTGCAGGTTTATTTATAATTATACAACACACTTTTTATTTTTCTCTACAAACATCTGGGTTTGAAAATTAAAATTTACACAATTTACACACACACCCTAAGTGAAAAAGAGCTTGGTTATCACCGCCAAGAAAGGATTCTAAAACATTGAAATAAGTTGATCCTACACCTCCTTGCCCTTGTTGGTCTCTTTTTCCTTTGTGTCATGTTTATGTCGTCATCATTGTACCACAAAGGTGTTTATCCTAGAGACTTCTTGACCTTCATCCTTAGTTTCTGGTAGGAAGAATTACTCATCTGTGTAGGATTCAAGTTAGTCCTCGATCGAGTCAGCACTCCGACTCTTCTTCTGGTCCTTTGGGTTCTCCTTCTAATTCTGCCCCTGGTTCTCCTCCTGTCACCTTCACCATGTCTGGTTCAGGACCTAATGCTAGTGGTAACCCTAGCCCTAATGCTGGGAATACTACTAGTGGGACCGTAATGGAAACTACCCTGGCTGCTCCCTTGCTCCCCTATATGGCAGGCCTCAGTCTTCCCAATTTTGACCAATTGAGAAATTTCCCTATACATCATAATTTTGGTTTGCCTGCAATGCTGACCAAGCTCCCTTCTAACATCCCCAAGTTTGAAGGTCTTGCTAGTGAAGATCCTACAAATCATGTTTGATATTTCCACATGTGGTGTTCGTCTAAATCCATTACCAGTGACTCTGTCCATCTTTAGTTGTTCCAACGTATGCTTACTGGTGAAGCTTCTAAGTGGTATGTTGATCAGCCTCCATCCTCTCATACCACCTTTTCGACCCTTGCCCTGGATTTTCTATCTTACTTCCAAGTTCCCCTCTATTATGACACTAGTACCAAACTTTTGACTTCTTTTTGTCAATCATCTGCGACCCGCCTATCTGATCATGTCGAGGAGTGGCAGAGAAGAAAGAGCCTATGTCGAGCCCCTACCTTCAAAGACAGTGTCTACATGGACTGGTTCCTTAAATCTCTCTTTCCTGCTATCGGCAAATATGTTGCATTGCATTTCCCTAAAACCAAAGAAGCTGCTCTCCAAATTGCTTTAAAATATGACGTGATCTACGCTAAGTCAGATTATTTTTATATCGTTCTACCTAATCTTCCCAGACCCAGTGGTGCCAATGCACCAAGGGCATCTCGTGCCACCGATGGTATCATTGGAGCTCTCTCTTATCCATACGCTCAACCTCCTATGGGCTATGGTTTTCCTCAAGGAGGGGCCAGCACCTCCAGAACCTTTCCCCCTCCTGGTAGCATGTATCTAGGATACGGCATGCCTCCTCCTTTTTCCCAACCTCTTTTTTACCACATGGTTACCCAACCTCATTATTACCTGTATCTGTAGCCCGGTGCTCTAGCTCCTCCAGCATTAGCACCTCCACCTCCCTTTCCTTCTCAACCCCTGCAACAGTAGTCACCGCCCCCTCAGGTGCAGGTGTATGCACAGCAAGGCGTGACTAATCTTCCTGCTTCCAAAAAGAAGAGGAAAGTCACTTAAAATCAATCTGATTATGGTAATCCTCAACCTAATGCGAAAAATAATGCTCCTAACACTGCTAACTAGAAATAGGGCACTCAGCCCAAGCAGGACAAGCCCGTTTGCATGGATAAGCCTTGTTCTTGTTGTGGTTTTTATGTTCATTACATGCATGATTGTTTACTTTTACCATAGATGAAGTAGATGTGGGAGTCTCAAGAAGTATTGTGAGGACATCAAGCCTCCCCTTCCGTCCCTCCTAGTCCTGCACCTAGTCAACCGACTGTGTTTACTAATCCTTTCCCTTAACAAGGATTTGTGGCTATCCAAGCACCTGAAGGTCAGGAGGCCACTTAACCTCTTCCATCTGGTACCTCCAGTTACCAGATCCTCATGATGAACTCTGACCAACCTGTTATCATTGACCTCAACCTTCAGACTCGGTCCTATCAGTACAATAAGCCTTTCGCTATGTCTGTCGCTGAGCCACCTTCTTCAAGTCCTACAGAGCCTCTTTCGACACCTAATGGTACCTTGAAGATCCCTCAGTCAAAGGAAAAGGTTCATACCGAAATCCCTAAGGGACCACTACGCCAAAATTTTTCTTCTCACAAAGTTGCCCATTCATATAGTATAGTAGATGATCTGGTGCAATCTCCTACCGCCATCTCAACATTGGAACTCCTTTATTTGTGCCCTTCACAATGAAAAGCTCTACTATGTTCCATGGGTGTTGTAGATCTTGCCGATGATCGCTTGATCATCTTTGAAGCTGACCAGTCAGAACATCCTCCTCTTCCTGCTTTCGTCACCTTCCAAATCCTAGTCAAAATCTAGAACGCCAATGTTTCCTGGTGTATCATTGATGAGGGGGAATCCACCTATGTGATGTATACTTTGGTTTGGAAGAAACTCGGATCACCTAAGTTGGCTCCTTCCATGATCACTCTCCGAGTGTGGGATGGGCACACCTCCCATCCCATTGGCATGTTCCGCAATTGTCCTATTACTCTTGTGGGCAAGACTATTTGCATTGACATAGAAGTCATTGATGCCCCCTTATATTACAACATTCTATTGGGTCATAGCTACACCTATGCGATGTTTGTTGTCCCATCTGCGGTTCACTGCAAGATGTCCTTCTCTCATAATGGAAAGATAATCATCATTGACTAGTTGACATATTACGAACTGAAGTCTCAGACCCCCCCTGAGTCCATCATCTCTTCGGTGGCCAATAAGAAAACCATTGAGCCTTTGACCAGTGTCTCACTCGGAGTCTACAAAGATTCCTCTCTGTTTTTGTACATTCCTTGGTCTTCCTCCACCTGTCTCTAATCCTAGCTCATCGAATGTTTGCATGATGCAATCGTCTCATACTGCTCTCAAGTAGCCCACCTCAGCTAGTCAGCAACCTCCTCGCTCTCTATAGCCTACTCTAGCCCTTCGATTCATCCTTCTAGACCTCCTCCTCTTGGCCCTTCACCTACAACTGGTATTCATGAGCCTCTTTATCCTACTGGAATGGTTCCTCCAAGGCTTCAGCATCTTAGATCCGTCCCTCCTAGCCATTATTCCTCCAGTCAGATACCATTCTTAGCTCCCCCTCCTAGAGTGTACATGGTACCTATCATGGCTACCCTCTCTCTTCCTAACTTGACCCTAGGGGTTCCCATCTAGTACCTTGACCCTTCAACTACTATCCCGCCTGGTCAACCCAAACCTTATCTTGCTTTGACCCTGGTTCAACCTATCCCTATGACTTCTCCTGCTGCTAGAGTGCCTTAGCCACCTCAACAGGAACCTCATCCTATTGTGATAGCTTCGGGTAATGGGGGAAAATCCAGCAAGAAGGAAACCAAAGACAAGACTACCTCGACAAAGCCTTCCCCTCATCGGCTGCAAAAGCGTACTATCTAGTATGATTTGTGTGATGTTGTCAGTCGTGCCCCCCATACTTGTTTGGAGTTGCCTCACATCAAGCCCATGGTCAATGAGACATTTCTGGAGTCATATATCCCTGAGGTCTATGTCACTATACCTGATTCAGTCCCGAAACTCAAATCTTTGTGCAAAATCCACCCTTGTGCTTTGTGTGATTTCCATGGCCATTACACTCACCTCTGTCCCTGCCTTGAAGAGTATGGATCCTTTTTGGGAGCGTTCCGCCAATTCGAGGCCAAGCATAACAAGCTCCCCTCCCCCTTGTTTGCGAGTTCTTCTTTGGTAGAACCAGAGGATTTTCCTGCTCCCATTGACATTCCCCCTTCCAATGTTGAAATGATGGAGCCTTCAACCACAATTTTCTACCTATCATCATCCATGAGACCCTTGGTGGAAGCCCCCATGGAGACTTCCCCTAATGTTTCACTTGACCTCCCTTCAGCGATCACCCTTGGCTCAACATCAGTAGATCCTTTATCTACTTACTCTTTAGTCATTCCCCACGACATTGCACATGTGAGCGTTTATTCACATGATGATGAGTCAGGTAGTTCTACCACGTTAGGTGGTCTCCCTTCATCCAGTTACCCCATATTTCATTCCGATGAAGACATTATGAAAGCCATGACCGACCCTAACTTTCCATGGGATAATATGCACCACCGTGAATACTTCCTCCCATAATAGTCCCATGACCAATATGATGTGGAAACTAAATACTTCATTCTTGATGAAGTCGATTGGTTTAGAAATCCCATCCCTGCACCAGATGCTTTCCAAGAAGGAAATGTGGCAAATTATCTCTCCTACCATTAAAATTGACATTTTTGACAAACCACGGGTAGAAGAAAATATCACCTTGGGTGCCGAATGCACCTCGAAAGAAATTGAGGCTTACACCAAGCTATTCAAGGAGTTCTGCGATATTTTTGCCTGGTCCTATTCAGAAATTCCCAGACTTGATCCCGCCATTGTTGAACACCATATCGATACATGGTCCGATGCCAATCCTGTCCATCAAAAGTTAATACCCATTAATCCTTCCGAAAGAGAGGCTATAAAAGCTAAGATCGATAAGCTCAAGCAGGTTGGTTTTATCTATCCTATCGAATACACAACTTAGGTGTCCAACTCAGTTCCCGTTCTCAAGAAACAAGGCAGCATCCATATTATCACCACCTTTTGTCACCTGAACAAAGATTGTCCCAAAGACAACTTCCCCACACCATTCATTGACCAAATATTTGATGAGTGTGCGGGGCATGAGGTTTTCTCATTCATGGATGGTTTCTCTGGATACAACTAAATTTTTATCCATCATGCTGATCAGCTTAAGACTGCGTTTATTAGTTTGTGGGGAACCTTCGCCTATTGAGTCATGCCATTTGGCCTTAAAAATTCCAAAGCCACTTTTCAGAGGGCGATGTCTATCTGTTTCCATGACCTAGCTCATATTATTCTTGCTTATTTAGATGACCTCATTGCACATTATAAACATTGGGTGGGGCACCTCCACGAACTACATATTGTCTTTCTCCAATGTCGCAAGTATAATATCCAGCTCAACCCACTGAAGTGTCTCTTTTGTGTTCCCACCGGCTATATTCTAGGCTTCATTGTGTCTAAATATGGTATAACACTTTACCCATTCAATTTCAATCCATCCTTGAGCTCCCTATTCCTCTTACCTTATGCCAATTACAAAGCCTCCAAGGCAAATCTAATTTCCTTCGCCAATCGTACTTACTATGCCACCACTACGCATGGGTTCCTTAGAATCCTCTAATCTAACATTCCATTTGTGTGGGATACCTATGCTCAAGAGTCTTTTGATGCCATGAAACATGCTCTCACATCCACTCCCTTGATCTATCCTCATGAATTTGATAGCGACTTCATCCTGTACATTTCCATGTCCACCTATTCAGTCGTTGGAGTCCTTATACAAGAAGATAACAACAAAATCGAGCATGTTATCTATTATGTCAGTAAGAATCTTGTAGGTCCTCCTCTATCCTACTCGAACGAGGAGAAATTAGCACTGGCTGTCATGTTCTCTATCCAAAAACATCATCATTACATCCCCATGTCTTCCCCTAAGGTCGTGACTAATTCCAACCCTATGGCCTTCCTTTTGAGTCACCGAATCATCAATGGGAAGTACGCCCGTTGGATCGTTATTCTCCAAGAATTTGATATTGAATTTGTCACACCTAAAAGTAAGAAATGTTTAACCCTTGCTAAACTCATTTTTGAATTACCTACTAGTACACAGGATCTTTCAGCTAATGATGATTTTCCTGATGAACACTTGTTTGCCATTACCACATATGATCCTTGGTATGGTGACATCCTCACTTACTTGCGAACCCAAAATTTTTCCCTCCCTCTTGATCGTGATGCTTAACAACATATCCGACACCAGGCCCCCCACTACCTTCTTATCGGAGATGACCTCTATCATCGCGGTGTAGATATTGTCCTTTGTCATTGTCTCACGTACGTTGATGCTGAGAAATTCCTCAATTCTTGCCATAGCAGCAGTTGTGGTCGTCACCTCTCCGGTCTTGCCACTGCCCAAAAAATCATGCGCGCTGGGTATTTTTGGCCTTCTCTCTTCAATGATTGCATTGAAGCAGTCAAACATTGTTCCAATTGCCAACATTTCTCCCCTAAGACAGGAGCTCCTCCAGATCCCCTTCATCATGTCATCTTAGCTGGTCCCTTCTGTAAGTGGGCCATTGACTTTATGGAGTGTCGACCTTCATCTGTTGGTAACCACAAATATATCATCATGGAGGTTGAATATTTCACAAAATGGGCTGAGGCCATGCCAATTTTTAACAACACGGCAGCTACCGCAACCCTCTTTTTTTGTAAACATGTTATCACTCGATTCAGAGTTCTGAAGCAATTGGTCTATAACCATGACTGAAATTTTGAAGATGAGATATGGCATGAGTTATCCTCACTGTTGGGTTTTGAGCACCAATATTTCTCCTCCTATTACCCCCAAGGTGATGGCCAAGTTGAAGTAGTGAGTAAAATCCTTAAAACCATGCTTCAACGGATGATGGATAAGCACAAAAATAGTTGGCACCTTATTCTCTTCACTGCTTTGTGGGCCTCTAGAACTTCTGTTAAAACCACCACCAGGTTTACTCCTTTCCACCTTTTTTTCATAGAGGAGGTAGTTTTACTGATCAAGTGTGAAATCCCTTCCCTTCATCTAGCCGTTGAACTTCTCCCTGACACTCAACCTTTAAAACAATGACTTATTGCTGGCTCAAGGGGTCTTGACCCAGGTTCGAAGTGTAAGGTTTTCCAACAAACCCCTATACTACTGGCCCTTTCGGTAGTGACCTTCTTGCTCAGGTCAAATTCTCACTCAAAGCAGTATGGGTAGGTGCTGGAACCAAGTTTCTAGACCCTAAGAAAGGATAGGTAAGGCAAGTAGAGCTGTGCTAAGCCTTGTAGTTCCTAGATTACTTTAGGGTGCAGGGTTAATTAGGTCTCTATTCGCATCCACGTGCGTTAGATCTATAATTATATGCCTTTATGATAGCAACACACCATTACATAAATAGAACAAAATAGAACAAAACCAATCCAGAAAGTGAAACACACTTACACAGATCTTCGCAGCTTAAACACAGAAAATACACAGTGCAGCAATTACCAATGATTCACACAAAAGTACTCACAGATTAGTTCTCTATCAACCTTTCTTTTTTCATTCATTCATCAATCCTTCCTTACAATTCCCTTCCCAACCTACGTACAAAACAGCAGGGTCTGCACATAGCTAGACTTGGATCTTCACGCATAAAGCCAGTAGGAGTCCTTTCCCCAAAACCCAACAGATCTCTTAAACCACAATTCACATCAATAGCTCATCATTACCTATCCTCTACAATACAAAATGTCCCTCTATTTATAGCAATCTAGCCTAGACTTTCCTATGGTCCACAAATAGTGCTTTTCAGACCCCTGTTTTACCATTTTACCCATTATAATTCTTTTGGGGCTTTGACCCACCCCAAAACCCCTCCGCTATATTAAATCTAATAAAAAATATCCAAAATGGACCAGTTTCAAAGCTTGTAGGAGACCCTGTTCCAACAATCCACCAACACAATCTTGTGACTCGTCTCGAGTCACTGTAGCTACCATATAGTCATTGAACCCAGTAAGGCTTGAGTCAACTACCGTTGACAAAGCCCGGTAAGATGTCTCTGTGCAGGGTAGCTAGCTGGACTACTCCTCCTTTCGTGATTTCCTTAACTATGTAGGGACCAAGCTAGTGCTGTCAGAATTTTCCTGGATGTTTCGCAAATTGGCTATCGTATAAAAGGACAAGGTCACCTGCAATGAATGTCTTTTGGAAAATATCTCAATCATGCCATGCTTTTTCACAAGCCTTCTGAACCTGTTGATGGAAATTAGCAATAAACCAATCTTCCTCTAGAGCCACAAGTTGCGCAAGATGCTCCTCTATGATATCGGGTCTGCCATATCTGTAAATATTGTGATGCGTAGGCTAGGAACAATGTATTCTATGGGCATAATGGCCTCTTTTCCATAGACCATATGGAATAGGGTTCTGCCTGTTAGCTTCTTGCAGGTCGTTTGGTAGGTCCATAGAATAGAGGGAATGTGAACATCCCTGTCACTACGATCGGCATTGCAGACCTTAGTTAATTCCTGTTCCAAAATTTTGTTAAAAGCTTCAAATGTTCCATTTTCCTGGGGATGGTATGGTGTACTCTTCGCATGGTGGATCCAAAATTGTTCATTCAAGGTTTAAATTGTTTGGTTAACAAAGTGTGTACCGCTGTCACTCATCAGGATCTTTGGGCAGCCAAAACTGGTCAGAATCTGCTCAAAAATGAAGTGTGCAGCAGTATCTGTAGTGCAATCCTTCACCGCTTGTGCCTCATCCCATCAAGTGACATAATCAATGGCATTGATAATGTACCGTGCACCTATTTTCTTTCCTGGAGGATTGATGGGTCTTATAAAATCAATGGCCCGCTTGTCAAAAGCCTGTAAAGCTACTTGGGGCTGTAACGACATCTCATCTTGGCGCGAGGGCCATCTTGTTCACTGGTAGGTGTCGCATGATCGGCAATAGGTGTATGAATCCTGATGCAGGTTATGCCACCATAATCCAGCCCTCAAAATATTTTGTGCTATTTCCTGTCCTGCATAGTGGCCTCCAGTGACACCTTCGTGTGCTTCTGCTAATACGACAGGCCGTTCATGTTCCAAGACTTATCCGTGCAGTATTTCATCTACACCTAGCTTGTATAACTGACTGGCGATGATAGTAAATTCTGCTGCCTGAGTAACCAAATCCTTCTTTTGTTGTACCGAATATTCTGCAGGGGCCACTCCTATAGTGAGGAACTCAATTATATAAGCAAAGTGTGTATCAACCACCTTAATAGTAAACAACTGCACATCTGGTAAACCCTCTTCTAAGCTAGTAGGTTCCTCCCATGTTTCAATGAGAGACAGATGATTTGGGCCTGCATTCAACCTTTTGGGCTTGACAATGATCTCAAAATCATATTCTTGGAATAGCAACAGCCAGCGGCAAATCTTCCCCCCAACACAGGATTGTTGACTAGGTATTTCAAAGCCAAATGATCTGTGAACATTTTAAAGTGTCCACCCAGTAGATAGTGTCGATATTTCTGTAACGCTAGCCAATCCTTCGCGCTCAGTGGTAGAGTAGTTCCGTTCTGCGTGCGATATTTTTCAACTCGCAAAGGCAACCAGGTGATCAATATCTCCTTTGCCAGGCTATGTGAAGACAGCGCCCAATGCGATTCTAGAGGCATCCACATGTACATGATATTCCTTCGACTAATTAGGAAATATGAGGATCGGTGCATAAATTATCTTTCCTTTGAGTAGTTTGAAGCTCTTCTGACACTTATCATCCCAAAAAAAGGAAACATCATTCTTTAGTAGCTTTTCCATAGGCGTCGTGATCAGGGCGTACCCTTGAATAGATTTCTGATAATAGCCCATGTGTCCAAGAATAGAACGAAACTGTTTTTTCGTTGTTGGGACTGCTAGGTTTATAATTACGATTACTTTCATAGGATCAACCATCAACCCTTGTTGGTAGACTATGTGCCCGAGAAGGATTCCAAATGGTACACAGAAGATGCATTTCTTAATATTCAAGGAAATCTGGTGCCTCCGGCATGCATCCAACATTAATCATAGGTTAGAGACATGCTCCTTTACCAAGTTGAAGACCGTCTAGTCATTGAAATAGACTTCTAGGAATTTATGAATAAACTCGTTGAATACCGCAACTACGACCGGGGAAAAAATAATAGGTGCATCCTTGAGACCAAAGGGCATGACCGTATACTAGAAAGACCCCCAATTAGTCATGAAGGTAGTCTTATTGCAATCTTTAGGTTCAGTTCAGATCTAGTGTTATCCGGAGAACCCATCGGTGAAGGAATAGGCCTCCTGTCTGCCCACACTATCAAGGATTTCATCAGAAAATGGTGTGGGGAAGGGGTCATGGACACAGGCATCATTCAACTTGCGTAGATCTACACAGATGTGTATTTCCCCCTTGGTATTTTTTTCCTGGATGACCATTGGACTTACCCAATCCGACTGCTCAACTGGTTCAATGATACCTGTGACAAGAATTTTATCCAGCTCTTCCTTGACCTTTTTATTGTATTTAGGATTCATTTGGTAAGGCTGATGCTTGACAGGGTGTGCCTCAGGTTTCAGAGTGATGTCCATAATATCGAGGTCCCCAGTGATGCCCTTAAGCTCAGAGAACTTTGTCAGAATGAGGTCCTGATACTTCGTGAGTAATTCTGCGATTTTTCCCGTCATCCCAATAGTCACCAATCTTAGCCAGCTTAGGGTGTTCCTTCGTCACAATATTAAAGTCACACAGTTTAAGAGGCTACATTACGTCAATATTCTGTAGTGATGGCCCCATGAAAGCGCGTTGTCCTTTAGATTTCGGGACGAAAATGTTTCGAGGATTATCTTCTTCCTCATCAATCGTCGAGCTTCGGAAATTGGCTATGTCTTGCATCTGTGCTTCCCATGTCAAGACCATTGGTGCGGCATGGTGATGAGATTTATTAAAGAAAAATGTATCAATTTCCTGCAGAACTTCGTCTAGTGTGTCTATCCCCCCAACCAATCCAAATGTTCCAAAAAAAACCTCCTTTAGCACTTCCTAGTGGCAGGTGCACTGGTGCAATTCCGCATCTAAGTACCAAGCGGTCGGGATGGGACCCAAGGCATGAAAAAATATATGGACCCATTCCTCTGTATTTCGGTCGGACCATTTGGTCATCTAGACACGCAGATGTGCGAGGGGGTCCCCGAGTCCGAGGAACATGCTAATGCATATGTCAACTAGAGGGGCAAACCGTAGAAGCATCCTTTCTCAACATGTTTCCCAATCTGGGAATTCTTCTGATCCAGGTGGATATTGGTGGCCACCCACATATTCCACTTGGCCCCCCACCATTGTCTCTTTCAGTTTTTCAGTTTCATCATAATTTACTGTTTTTAGCATTTTTTCGGGTCCTGAACTTCTGGAGCCGTTTTGAGGCCCTAAACGACATTTTTTCGGTATCATTTTTAGCAGCGAATTTGATCATCAAATTTGTCCCAAAATTTATAGTCCTCGGATAGAGATTTCTAATGATGTATCATGTGCATCAAACGGAGATAGTATGCCAAAGTTACGTCCCTAGAAAGTTGAAACACAAATTTACCCAAACGGGGCCCATAGTTTTGGCGCTTCATCTCCTAGGGTTAGGTTTTTGGGATGTTTAGGGTTCTCCATTGTTTCTCAATAATAAATAGGCCCTCGAGCCTCATTGTAACGTAGTTCAGAGGCCTATAACTACCACATATCTTCTCAGAGATAGCTATTAGTGCCCTAGCTAGTTTTATTTCCATTCTGTCTGTAAGCAAATTTCAGTTCTTTGATATTAATGAAATGAAGTGTTATTTCCGCTGCATCTCTGTATTTATGGTTATGTGTTTATTATGTTGCGTTCCTGCATAAATCCGGATCAGTGGTATCAAAGCGGTCTGATTTTTCTCGATCCTTCTTTGCATGTCCCCAATGAGGTCGGGTTATAAGGAGCTAGGGCTTGATCTGGTGGAACCTTTGCAAGATCAGCCTCGCAAACCTCAACGGATGCCCATGGGGGATGAAAAGAAAGATGAGGGAGCAGGAGATCCTATCAAAATATTTCTTGAGGAGGCCCTCAAAAAAAAAAGGAACGCGATGATGGATAACTTTGCTCAGATCCTTCAACGGCTGCCCACCGGCGGTGCATCTGCATCCAATAGCCACTCTGGAGTTGTGACTCCCTTTAAGGTACAAGTAAATTTTGGAATTCCCATATTTGAGGGTCAAATAGACGTAGATGCCATAGATAGATGGTTGAATCTATTAGAAGGATATTTCTCTATTCATGACTTTTTAGACTGGGAGAAGATTATTTTTTCACTCCTCAAAGCTACCCCCCATGTTAAGGACTAGTGGGAAACCTACTCTGAGAACAAGGACCAGACAAAACCCTCTCTGTTCTCGGCCGTACCAACTTGGAATTCTTTCCGAGATGCCTTCAAGGAATAGTACTATCCCGTGGGGAGCTATGAGGACAAGTACATATAATGGACCACGCTGCGACAACAAAGGGATCAAGATGTGCATGAGCTGACGAATCTGTTCCATACCCTGCGCACAAAGTTGGGTATCAAAGATTCAAAGAAACATTTGGTGCTAAAGTATCATAGCTATCTGCACAGATACATTCAGGAGGAAATGGAGTTCCTCGACATCTCCTCACTTCGTACGGCATACCGGTATGCTGCCAAGATTGAGCAGAAATTCAAACAGAAGAAGCGAGACTTTGGATCTGCAAATCAAAAGCAAGGAAAAGGTGCTTCCAAACCGTAGAACAAAGGACAGAGCCAAGGCATGGCAGCTAAAGACAAATTTTCAAAGCCACAAGAAAAGAACAACATCGTAAAGCCAAAGAAGGACACGGGAAAGTGGTGTGAGTTCCATAAGAGCTCCACTCACAACACAAGTGAGTGTTGGGCCAAGCAATCGCTAGTGGCCGAGATGAGGGCTTCTGAGTCAGATGCATGCTCCGACTCCGAATCAGAACCTGAAAAGGGGAATGAAAAAGGGAAATAGATTATTGATGCGGAGCCCAATGCCACTATTGCCACTACAAAGATCTAGAAGGAGGAACTGGAAGATCCAGAGGAGGAGGAACGTCTCTTCCACTCCCAGATGTGGGTAAAGGGCTCCCCTGTACAGTTCATTGTCGACAATGGGAGCCAAAAGAACCTCATTTCAGTAGACGCCATGAAGCGGTTGGGTTTGCCGACCACAGCTCACCCACATCCATACACCATCGGGTGGCTTCACCAAGGACGAGATCTCCGCGTCAGCCAGCAGTGCCACCTTCCCTATAGCATCAAGCCCTTCACGGATGAGGTATTATGTGATGTTGCTCCTATTGATGTTTCTGATGTATTATTAGGACAACCATACTTGTGGAAGCGTCATGCCATGTATGAGTCTCGACCTCATGCTGTTATTATTACTTTGGGAAATAAGTCGTACAGGATACCAGAGGTACCGCCTCCTACAGATATCTCTTTGGTTACTGCAAAACAATGCAGTAAGCTCATTTCCCAAACCAGGAAATTCATTTTCCTGATGATCCGCCCACAGGGAAAGAAGAAGATTGTGTCCACGACCTCTAGACAGGGCCCCTCTGCACGACAACAACAAATGGATAAGGTTGTGGAGGAGTACGGGGAAATCTTCACCTCACCCACAGGGGTTCCTCTGCACTGTCAGGTCAAGCACCTGATTGATCTGACCCCAGGTGCGTCGCTACTCAATGGACCGATCTATTGACGTGCTGTTCTAGAAAATGACGAAATCAAGAGGTAGATTCAGAAGCTGTTGCAGAAAGGTCACATTATACCAAGTTCATCGCCCTATGGGAGCCCGATCGTGTTGGTACAGAAGAAGGATGGGACGTGGAAACTATGTATTGACTATCAGGCGTTGAACAAGATCACTGTCCGGAATAGGTACCGAATCCCATGGATTGATGACCTTCTGGACCAACTCCAAGGTGAAAAATATTTTAGTAAGATCAACCTGAAGTTTGGGTATCACCATGTACCAATTGAACCCTCTGATGTGTGGAAGACTACCTTCAAAGCTAAGGGAGGCCTTTTTGAATGGCTGGTCATGCCTTTCGGGTTGACGAATGCTCCCGCAACCTTCATGAGGATGATGGACGACATCTTGCGGCCATTCACCAACTCATTCATAGTGGTGTACTTGGATGACATTCTGATCTTTAGCAAGACTTGGGAAGAGCACCTTCATCACATCCGACAAGTCCTCCAAACACTGTGACAACACAAGTTGTGTGCCAATTTGGAGAAGTGCATGTTTGGCATGACCCAGGTTCAATATCTGGGATACATTATTGATGAAAGGGGGGTGCATGTGGATCCAGCCAAGATCCAAGTCATTCGGGATTGGCCAACCCCGACTACTGTAACAGAGCTTCGCAGCTTTCTGGGTCTTGCTAATTTCTACCGTAGATTCGTGTTGGGATTCTCTCATATCACTTGGCCCTTGAGTCAAGTCACCAAAGGAAGAGCAAGAGAAAAATTATTTTGGTCGAAACCTCAACAGAAGGCGTTCAAAGAATTGAAAAATCGACTCTGTTCTGCCCCAATGCTCACCTTACCAGACTTGTAGCAGCCGTTTGAGATCGAGACAGATGCCTCTGACTATGCTATTGAGGCAGTTCTTACTCAACAGGGACATCCAGTGGCATATCACAGTGAGACATTGTCCGAGATGGTTCGCAAGTATCCCACCTATGACAAAGAAATGTATTCCATTGTGCAAGCCTGTCGACAATGGAAGCATTAAATTTTGGGGAAGGAAACAATCATCCACACAGACCACCGGCCCCTGCAGTTCATACAGACACAAAGGAAGTTGCAGAATGATTTCCATCAGAAGTGGTCCACATATCTACAACAGTTTCATTTGAACATCAAGTACAAGAAGGGTAGCACCAATAATGTTGTAGACTGCCTCAGCCGACCACCGATCATGGCGCTCACCACCATGCTCAACTCTTGTGGGCACGAGACTTCTAATTGGCCTCTTCTCTATGAGAGTGACCCAGAATTCGGCCACACTTACAAGGCACTCTTGGGGGGCACGCAAGTTCCAAATTTTCACCTCCAAGATGCACTTTTATGTCACCTGGGACACCTTTGTGTTCCTTCAAGCGAGCGCGCCAAGATGATATGGGAAGCACACTACAGTCGAGTCGCTGGGCATTTCGGGGTCGAGAAAACAGTAGCAATACTACAGAAGTATTTCTATTGGCCGAACCTTCAAAAGGATGTCGAGAAGCACATCAGATCCTGCACTGCTTGTGCCATTGCCAAACCGACCATCAAGAAGCAAGGCCTATATACTCCACTACCTACCCCTAGTCGACCTTAGGAATCCATCTCCATGGATTACATGTCGGGCCTACCCTCTACTAAGAATGGCAATGACTATGTTTTCGTGGTCATTGACATATTCTCGAAGATGGCAATTATGGCGGCTTGTAAGAAGAATATCACAGCAGAAGCTACTGCTAAACTCTTCTTTGAACGAGTATGGGTGCACTTTGGGATCCCACAGTCTATCATATCAGATCAAGATAGCAGGTTCCTCAGCACATTTTGGTCCAGCCTCTGGTCAATGATGGACACAAAGCTCACGAAGTCCACAGCTTTCCATCCCCAAACAGATGGCCAGACAGAGGTCGTCAACAGAATGATTGTACACATTCTGCGCATGTACAATTCAAAGCATCCACGCACATGGGACAAGAGCCTCCCCTATGTACAACATAGTTATAACCGGGCTCTCCACAGTTCAATTGGCCATAGCCCCTTTCAGGTGGGCTTGGGATTCCAGCCACTATGTCCCATTGACGTAGCCATGCCATTTACAGCTGCTCAGGCCGATTCAGCGCATGTCTAGTCTGAAGTTGACAAAGCAAGTAGCTTCATTGAGCGCATTCAACACATCCGCCAACAGGTTCATGATATATTGGACAAAGCCAATGTAAAGTATAAGCAGCACCATGATCAACACCAGGTGCCACACAACTTCCAGGTGGGCGACAAAGTATGGCTGCATTTGCAGAAGGAGCGCGTCACTGGACCTAACCGCAAGCTTCGCCTGCTCCAATACGGGCCGTACACCATCACCAAGGCTCTAGGGAACAATGCTTTCGAGCTTAGTATTCCACCATTCCTTGGTCTGCAGCCAGTCTTCAATGTGGATCGCCTTCGTCCTTACTTCCCACCTCTACTGGACACTTCGGACATTGCAGAACAACTCACACCAACAGAGTTAAACCCAGACTGCATGGAACAGGCCACCAAAGATTGTATCATGGACATGCAAATTAAGAACACTCGCCAACAGAGGATCCAACTGTATCGGGTTGTCAAAGCTGGCCAACTCCTGCACCAAGGAAAGTGGTTCACCAGGGACCAAGTTCAGCAGAAATTTCCTCATCTCATGGAGGAACTTAACGCAATGGGGACCATTGCTTCCTAAGGGGGGAGGAATGATCTAGGTGGATATTGGTGGCCACCCACCTATTCCACTTGGCCCCCCACCATTGTCTCTTTCAGTTTTTCAGTTTCGGCATAACTTACTATTTTTAGCAGTTTTTCGGGTTCTGAACTTCTGGAGCCGTTTTGAGGCCCTAAACGACGTTTTTTGGGTATCGTTTTACCAGCGAATTTGATCATCAAATTCATCCATCCCGAAAGTTGTAGTCCTCGGATAGAGCTTTCTAATGATGTATCATGTGTGTCAAACGGAGATAGTATGCCAAAGTTACGTCCCTGGGAAGTTGAAACACCAATTTACCCAAACGGGGCCCATAGTTTTGGCGTTTCATCTCCTAGGGTTAGGTTTTTGGGATGTTTAGGGTTCTCCATTGTTTCTCAATAATAAATAGGCCCTCAAGCCTCATTGTAATGCAGTTCAGAGGCCTGTAGCTGCCACATCTCTTCTCAGAGATAGCTACCAGTGCCCTAGCTAGTTTTATTTCCATTCTGTCTGTAAGCAAATTTCAGTTCTTTGATATTAATGAAATGAAGTGTTATTTCTGCTGCATCTCTGTATTTATGGTTATTTTTTTATTCTGTTGTGTTCCTGCATAAATCCGGATCAGCTTCTTTGTGGGTGTCCCACCAACGTGGTGGTGTCCCATGCATAGCCAGATTAAGGGCCCAAAGCCATCATTATCTTGGAACCCTACCTTCTAGTGTCCTTAAAAATCCCTGGACACTACCAGCCTCATCAAAGTGGGGTAGATCTCTTACCTTAGAGGAAATGTAGTAGAGGGTTCTTACAACCCAAGGGCAGCGCAGCACCGAAACCTCATGTAACCGGTTTTGAAAATTCTCCAGTTCCTCATCAGCGTCAGAATAACATTCACTATCTCTCCACAATATCCTATCTGTTGTGGGTTTAATCCTCTCTTTGTCCTGCATAGTTAATCTGTAAATGGGTTCTAGTTCCTCCCGTGCATAGGTTGTCTCTGTATATTGCGCGCCTTGTGCTGGTCTAGTGGTAATATTACACATGTACCATTTTTTTCAAACACCATGCTACACTTTTTGAGATTGATGACACCCCCCATGTCTATAGCCCAGTCCATCCCGAGTAGTGCAGGGTACGGATTCGCATCTTCCACAATTTATATGACCTCAAAGTTAGCTAGGACTTTTACTCCCTCAATATCTACCATGACTCTTGGCAACCTTCCTAGCGGGATGATATTCTGTTGATTTTCCATGCGCAGCTGGATAGTGGACCATTCCAACTTATGTTCACCCATTCATTGCCATGTCTGCTTTGGTAGTACGTTCGCATCCAACCCTAGATCGAGAATAACTTGGTCCATCTCGTAGTCGCCAATCTGCACAGTCAAATGCATTTATCTTCTGGTGTGTTTCTTGTATCCATATAGCCGGTGGACACCCATGATCTTAGGTATTGTGTTGGGCTGGGCTGTGAAGCTATGCAGTAATACTTGAAGAGTTTCTACAGCCGGCTGGTTACGTAGCAGTTTCGAGCATGCCTTTAGAAAGGGCTCAACCTCTTCCTATCTCTCGAAGTGCACTGGAAGCTATGCAGGGCTTGCCTATGGAATTTTTTCTGTGAGGTGCACTTCTTCCCAAGAGGCAAGTTCCTCCCTTGTTCCCTGGGTGACCATCCCATTGCATAGCTCAATCTTAACCCTTTGCATATTCTGCGTAGGGGTGGGTTGTTTTTCCTGCATTTCGGCTATCAGTATCGAGCAGTCTTCAATCTCATGGTCCAGCTGCTACCAATATTTACAGGATTTCCTGGTGGGATTTGGGCAGTCCCTTAGGAATTTCCCTATCTCTCCACAATTATAGCAGATCAGCTGCCCCCGACCTCGTCCTGCGCTTCCTCCCTGACCTCCCCTGCCCCTTGATGGGGAGCCCCCGAAGCTCACAGGGGATCTTGGTGATGCAGGGTCTGACTGTACCCTATAAAGGTTCCCTTGATCTGTGATCAAGTCATACGTGCAACAGTTCTATTATTCATGCCCTACCAATCGGCAGAACCTACACCACTATTGCTTCAACTCACCCATACTTAACCGAGGACACTAGGTCGTATCATGCAGTCTGGCTACTCGAAAATCATTGCACCATAGTGCCGATCCACTAGAGCCAGATCGTAGAGGAGTAGGTCCTCCTACCAATATGTAATTCGTCAATATAGGACATTGGGCCCTTGTATGGCCAGACACCCAACATCATATACACCAGACGTCGATGCTATCTCCTTTTCCCCGTTCTTTCTATAAGATCTGAATCTCCATGTGCATGGCTCTGAGCTGCTCTTGAATTTGTTGTACCCCCCCTAACGCGTCATCCTTGGGCGCGGCTTCGAGCTTCATGGCAGATTCCAAGGCTTTTTCCTATGACTCAAAGGTCTATTGGCCCATAGGTATACGTAAGTGAGGTAGCAGAATAGCGATGAACCATTCCGTGTGCTGCTTGTCGTCGTACTTGAACCCTCCTTCCCTGATGGATCTCTTCAATCACTGATCGGCCTCCCAAAATGACTCAGACGCACCCTGCTTAAAGTCTTTTACTTCCACTACCAGCTGTGAGTATGACCTGGGCTTCCGAAACTATTTTTTTAGGGCATCCTTGATATCTCGAAGAGATGCACTCCCATTTTGATATATGTATTGCATGTACCAGTCCAACGCTCTATCCTCAAAGGCTAGGGAAAACTATACTTTCTTCATGGTATCGCTCACCACCCCCTGCGCAGTCCTTACCGAGTCAGCTACGAACCAAAACCGATCCATGTCTTCATCGGCCGCACCTTTAAAGGTGGGTAACTTCAAGTGTACTTCCATGCATCCCTCTACCGATGTTTCAGTTGAGAGGTTGTGCTCTTGTGAGTCTTGTGTCATTGTTCCTTTCAGTGGGCTACAGTCCAAGTGATCCTTTTCTTGCTCGGTTCAATCGTTCTTACTGCTCATCCACTCCCGTTTAATATCTGCTTGTCAATACCTGATCACTTCCTCAAAATGATATAGGTCCCGGCAACAGAACCATTTGTTGGCTCGAGGGGTCCTGACCCATGTTCAGAGTGCAAGTTTTGCCAACAAACCACTATACTACCGGCCCTTTCAACAGTGGCCTGCTTGTGTAGGTCAAAGTCTCACCCGAAGTAGTATGGGTGGGTGTTGGAACCAGGTTTCCACACCCTGAGAAAGGATAGGTAAGGCAAGCAGAGCTGTGCCAAGCCCTGTAGTTCCCAGATTACTTTGCTTTGCGTAGGGTTAATTAGGTCTCTATTTGCATCCACGTTTGTTAGATATATAATTATATTCCTTTATGAAAGAAACACACCATTACATAAATAGAATAGAATAGAATAGAACCAGTCCAAAGAGCGTCACACACTTACACAGATCTTCGCAGCTTAAACACAGAAAATACATAGTGCAGCAATTACCAATGATTCGTACAAAAGTACTCACAAATTTAGTTCTCTATCAACATTTATTTATTCATTCATTCATCAATCCTTCCTTACAATTCCCTTCCCAACCTATGCACACAGCAGCAGGGTCTGCACACAGCTCGACTTGGATCTCGACGCACACAGCCAGTAGGAGTCCTTTCTCCAAAACCCAACAGATATCTTAAACCACAATTCATATCAATAGCTCATCATTTCCTATCCTCTACAATACAAAATGTCCCTCTATTTATAGCAATATAGCCTAGACTTTCCTATGGTCTCCAAACCATGGTTTTCAGACCCCTAGTTTACCCTTTTACCCATTACAACTCTTTTGGGGCTATGACCCACCCCGAAACCCCTCCACTAGATTAAATCTAATCAAAAATATCCAAAATGGACCAGTTTTGTAGCTTGTAGGAGACCCTGTTCCAACACTTATGATGCTTGAGTGTGATTTTGAAGACCGTCGTGTTGCATTGCAAACCATCGAAGTGGCTACGAAACACACCAAAGCTCAGTATGGCCAAAAATTCCACCCTTGTACTTTTCATGAAGGTGACCTTCTTCTAGTGTATGACCAGGTCCATGATTTCCTTGGTTATGGGAAGTTTGACACATTATGGCTAGGCCCTTACATCATTAGTAAGGATTTAGGAAAGGGGGCATACTTGTTAGAGGATTTCAATGGACACCCCCTTCCTAACCCTTGCAATGCACTCTATCTTAAGAAATATTACCTTTAGCATTTCCCCCCCAAAATGCATGTTTTATTTCTTGTAGGTAGCTAGCTCATAACTTTTTGTGATTTGACGCTTCACCAGGACACATTTTATACAAGAAGGGTTACTTCACCACTCCTCAAAATCTAATTTCTTCACTTGCAACACTTGTACCTGGGGCACCACTATGCCTCTACACTTGTCCATGCTCGTGTCAATTTTCTTCATGAGTTACCATCTTGTACTCATGCTTTTATGGTCCCCATTGGACATTTACTATGTGGCTGCATGATCGCGTCACCCTTGTTTAGAGCATCTAAGTTGAGTCATCATCGCATTCATGGAGTTTATCCCGAGTCCTTTGTATCCCGCTATAGTCCTCCATCCTTCATTGCTTGGTCTCTCTCTCTTGTCGCACATTATGGACTCTAGTCCCACTTTCCCCTATCCCTTATGATATTATGTCAGTCGCTACCAGGTCATCCATTCCCCTTATGCCCTAACAAGGGAAGTCATCCGTCCGCTACTCAGTACCCCAAATTTCATCATCACCCCTGGTGTCTGTCTATCAGTCGCTCTACTATTTTCTCTGGTGCCTTAGTTGAGGACCCCTTATTGCCTCACCTATGGTGAACCTCCTTGTATCGACATCAGATCATTTATTCCAGAAGATAGATCTAGACGGCGGTGTACCTTGGTTCCAGCTTCCACTCTTGCTCGGTGCCTTGAATCAAGTAAAGGGACTCCTTATTTCCCTTTGACTTGATTGTTTCTCAGCTCTAGCTCCATACAACATGATAGAGATCTGTATAATTGATGGTCCACTAATGTAGCAGATTGGAAAAGTGATTCCCAGGTGTGTGTGAGATGTTTCAACGCTCGTGAGGGGGTGGCCCTATAGGTAGCCCCCCACATGCTCGGATGACCTCTTCATTTCAGCCTTCAATGTATCTCCATAGATTTGATGATGGTGGCCTCAGCCGCTTGCAACACCTTTTTGATTGCATGTGTCAATCAGATTTGCAAAGCCCTTTCCTGTTTAGAGGGGCATCTGGGTTGTATTTGTATCTCACATACTCATATATTATTATACAAGTCTTGGCTGTTATCCCAGGTGTAATATGTATGTGGGATTAATTATCATATTTTTATCTGGCTCATGTTTATGCCAGCATGTACTTTATAGTTTAGTCCCTTGTTTACTAGATGCCTTATTCTTTGTACTTTGTCTCAGCGGGCATAGGTATGCCTCCTCCACTGTAAGTATCGCCTTCTCAGGGTCTAGTCCTCTCAGCACTTTTTTCTACCTTATATTTCTCTTTCTCTAACTTCCCCTTCGGTGTCTAGTGATTGACTTCTTACAATGTACTTCAGTCATACGATTAGCTCTTAACACTTGCACGCTGGGGGACAATGTGTTACACCATTGTTTGGTCATCTAACCTATTATTATTAGATGGACCCAAGTACACCATGTAAGACAAATTTTACCCTAAATAAAATTTCTTTCACTATGAAAAATAATTTAGTAAACCAACTTTATTAAGTTGTTTATGGTCTAAACAGAAAACCCCATGAGGAAATATTAAATAAATCTACATTTGTTTGATTTACCTCAAGGAATAATTAGTTAAACAACATTTTAATTAATATTCTTGGTTATATTTAACCCAAAATAGGAAAATTAATTAGATAAATCACTATTTATCTTATTATTTTCTAGGAATAATTATTTAAACCTTATTTAAATAATATTCCTTGTTAAATATGACTAAATCATTTATAAATAATTAAATAAATCTTAGATTATAAATCTTCTGAAGAATACATGAGAAAATTAGACCTAATTTTCATGATTTTATTTTAAGATTTATAATCTAAAATGTTATGGATCACGTAAGCTTGCACTCTCAAGAGCTTACACTCTCAATTAAATAAATCATTATTTATTTGATTATTACTCAACCACATCCTTAAAATAATAAATAAATCATTTATTTATTTATTATTTACAAATAAATGGATTTGACCCACGTCAAATTATTTTCCCTCCAACAAATATTATAAAATATTCCATAAAAGTTGGATCTTGATTTGGTTAATAATATTTTAACTATGCACCAACATGTAGACTAACTCAATTTTTTGTTATAAATAGAATGGTTTTTCCATTAATTCACTACCTTTTGTTGCCTAACTATCACTCTAGATCTATACTTTTGGTCTGACTTTGATCCAATCAGAAGAAAGAGTTGGTATTAAAGTCGACATAATTTACTCTGATCGCAAGACATATATATATATAATATGCGGACTTACAATTCATGTGAAGATATTTTCCTAAGCATTAACGACATAAGAGTTTCATTGAAGCACACGACGATGTTGTTGGGGGTCAGTTTGCAGGAAATACCACTACTCAAAAGATTCTACAAGCTAGACTTTGGTGGCCTATGGTGCATAAGGATTTAAAAGAATATTGTAGTGTTTCCGATGTTATTCAAAGGACTGGTACACCTCCCTGAAGGGATGACATTGCACCACAACCTTAAGTTACTTTTAAAAAATTTGATAAATGGGAAATTGACTTTATGGGACCAATCAATCCATCTAGGATGAAAACAAGTGTATGATAGATTATCACTGTGACATATTACCTCACTAGATGGGCTGAGGCACAACCGATGAAAAGGTATAGTGTAGACACTACAACAAAATTTATTTTTGAACACATTTTGTCAAGGTTTTATTTCCTAAATATCTTAATGAGCGAGAGGTACCCATTTATCGAAAAGTAATACTGAAGCATTAACTACGGGGTGCTAAATTCATCATCAGAAGAGTACGACGTATCAGCCTTAGGCGAATGGGATGGTGGGATCCTTTAACAAAATTTTTAATAATTCTCTAACAAAGGTGTGCAACATCAATAGGGATGACTAGTATCTGTGCATTCCCGCAGTTTTATGGGCCTACATGACCACTTGTAATAATTTTATGGGTTAGACTCCTTTTAGATTATTTTATGGAGAGGAATCAGTAATAATGATGGAATACATTCTACCTACCCTTTGCATCAGGACAATTACAGATATGACAGACAACGAAATTATGGAGCATATATTGGAGCACTTGCTCACTCTGGAGGAGGATAAGTTCAATGTTGGGTTCCACCAGCATGTGCAGAAGGAGAGACAAAATTTCTAACATGACTTTCATATCAATCAGAAGACATTTAAGCATGGGGACTTTGTTATCTAGTATGACATCAAGTTCACAAAGTTCCAAGGAAAGCTACAAATTTTTAGGTCCCTATATTACTAGTGTAGTCCCTTGTTATTATTCATGTGGCCCCCTTATTATTATTTTTGTACACCTGTAGCCCCCATATTGTTATTATTATTCCCTATAATAGGCCACTATTGTTATTGTTGTGCCATTACATTATTATTGTTAGGTCTACTAGGATTATATTGTGGACCCATGGACTCCTATATAGAGAAAGGAGGTTTTGTCATCTCTATCATCAAATAATTTTTCATTTATGTAATGTGAAGGAGGTTTCCCCCTCAAAGTGGATTATTTATAAGGTGTTGAAATCTCTTTTCTTCTATTTTTGGAGTTGGCTTCATAACATTTTGTATGAGAGCTTTGGATTCTAGGGTTTTGCTAGTTCAACTAGGTCATCATGGAATTTTTAATATAACTTATTTTCTACGAAGTTGATTAAGATAAAAAAAGAAAACACATATGGGAAGACATTGTGGGGAAATTTGTGTAAAAAAATCAAATCTTGGTTCGCAATATTTTTAGAGATATGATCTATAAAAGTTAGGGTTTTTGCAGGCTCCTGAATTTCATCTCAAAAAGGTGACCTTGGGAAACTCCTTGTAACTCTCTCTCTGAGAAAAAGATTCAAATTTTGTAAGAATTGGATGGAATTACATGGAATTTTGTTTGTTGTGTATCAATTTAAGAGCCAAAGGAGGAAATAGTGACATGTCACACACCGTATAAGTTTGCCCCACTGAACCAATAAAAAATTAGATCATTGTCTGAAATTAGGCATAACTTTGCCTTGAAGAATCCAAATCCAACTAGACCTATGGAATTGTAAAGAAGATTTAGAGGGATAGTAAAGGACCTAAGATAAAATATTAGGGATCTGAAATTATGGAGATACATTAGTTTCAATATCGAGCTCCTCAAAAGAAAGAAAAAAGTGTGTATTTTTTTCTTTCAAATTGCATAACTCTTCTTTGAAAAATTAGTTTGAATTGATTCCAAGGGCTTATTGAAGCATAGATATTAGTATTAGGTTCTAAAATTACCCATAAAAAATTCAACACCCATTAAGCACTTAGAAAGCTATACTATGACTCATGAAGAGGAAGAAGTGCAACATGATATATCAAATTTACAAGAACAAGTGCATCAAATTTCTTTCTCGCAAAGAGTAAAAAAAAATGAAATGGAAGTTTAGAAGAAAGGCGTGGAAGCTAAGGTGGATGGTTTGAAGAAAGGTGTGGAAGCTAATATGGATGGTTTGAAGAAAGATGTGGAATATAATATGGATGGTTTGGAGGAAGCCGTGGAAACTAAGATGGATGATGTGAAGAATGACATGTAAGATAAGATGGATGGCATGGAAGCAAATAGGGATGACATAGAAGAAAAAATGAAATACAACATGGAAGACATGAATAACGATATAAAATAATACATGGAAGGTTTGCAGGAAGGTCTCACAAAGTTGATACAAGAAATTAATCCTAATGGTGAAAAGGTAGTAAAGAAAACTCATGATGAGAACAAAAAAAATTCAATCGCGATTTCATAAAACCTAATGCTGGATTGAAGATCCACCATATTCCAAAGATTGATGTGAGGCAGTTTGATGACAACAATCCCATAACATGGATACTACATATGGAGCAATATTTTGATCTCCATAATGTGAAAAACACACAAAATTTATGCATTGAAACTTTATATTTAGAACAAAATACATTTTTATGGTATCTATAGCTTTGCTGCCATAAAAAAATTTCCACTTGGTCAATTTTTATGGAGGAAATGATAGCACATTATGAGGATACAAAGAGAAACACCTTCTTTAGCTAAATGGTAAATACCAAACAAAAGGGTTCAATGGTGGATCACATTGGGGACTTCTAAAAATTCAAAATACGGGTAACTGATATTCCGGAGGAACACACGATTGATGTCTTCATAGGGAATTTAAAGATAACATCCAACATGAGGTTCGCCTTTGGGAACCTGATTCATTGGAGAAGGCATTCAGGTTTGAAAGAAAAATTGAATGTAAAATTATGGTGACAAGGAAGCCTACCACTCATATCTATAAATATGGAAGTGATGCTACTACTAGACTTCCACAACCTACAAGGTTGACAGCACAATAATTGGAAGAAAAATGAGAAAAAGGGTTATGCTATAGTTGTGATAAAAAATACACTAAAGGTCATAAGTATACTGAGAAAAAAATATTTTACATATATTTTTAAGAGGAGGAAGAAAATGAACAAGAAACATCAAAAGAAGAGGATATACAATAGGAACCAACCCTACAGAAAGAATAAATGAGTCTGACCATATCTTGTAATGCATTGGTAGGAACTACCCCTCCTCAAACTCTCAAGATAGAAAGACATATCAAGAAAAAAAAGGTAATATGTAATATTCCCAATTAGCCAAGCTAATGGAAAAATACAATTGTGTTTTCATTTTCTTGTTGCATGAATAAAATTGTAAATGAGGATCAATAAAACTCCTAAACAGCAAAATAAATCAATGCCCCATATGAACAAGGCTAAATTTGGGCTACCTTAATAAAATACCCCTATTTGAAAAGGGATGAAGACATTTTACTGGGTCAACAAGACCAAATCAACAGTGCTATCTATATGCAATGTACCTACTATATGCATAAGGTAGTTTTAGTTGGAGGCTACATGTGTGAATGCAGCTAAAATCATTGAGATGGCTTAGGGTTTGGCAAGGATTCCATCTTATTTAAGGAAGAGGAGAACAACATGAGAAGGTTTTTGAATACCATATGTTTTCTGAAGAATTTTTCTATTTATACATTTCTCATTCTTTATTGTTTAGCTGAGAATAGTGTTGCTTAGCACTTGGGTGTTCCTGATCGGGAATCCCACCTCTTCCATTGAGTAGCTCAAGGAGGAGTCTTGCATTTCTTGACCACTATTAGGCTTGAGGCCAAGCTCTTCTTCCAACTACAACTCAGATCCTTTTGAGGTTTTGGTTGTCTTGGTAAGCTGCAACAAGTGGAGGCTAGATCTATTCAGATCTAGGCCATTCCAGTGCCTCCTTTTAGTGGGAAAGACTTCTATCCCCCTGGTAGGAGAGTATTGGATGAGGAGAGCTTATTTTAAGATCTTGGCTTGAGGAAGCTTCATGTTCTAGATCCAAAAGTGTAGTCCATCTTCCAAATCTATGTTATTTTCAAGGAGAAAGTTGCAGGGTCTTTTGGCACTTCAAGGAGGAGAGGTCTCTAGTGTTGGGAATCTGCCCTTTACGGTGGTGATCCGTGGATTACAAATCTAATCCATGTTCTATTCAGATCTGATTTGAATACTGATGTATTTTCTTCGGAAATCCTGAATCATTCTGCATATCAGCTGCATTAGATCTCATATCTACTCCATGTACTTCATTTTCTACTGAAAACCCCAAGTGGCATTTGAACAGGAGATTCTATAGTGTACATATCTAAAATAGAAAAATATTGTTATACATAGATCTACTCTAGATCTAAATTTTATTCTACATCTCTTTCTAGCTAATAAAATAATGCTGTCAAGTTTTTACAGTTGCATCTTATGTTTGCAGCCTCTTATTTTGAGCATTTCTTCATGTAAAGTCTTCTTCTTTTTGTTCTATAATGAAAGGGATTATGTTTAACCCTGATTTTTTGATATGAATGATAATTTTGAGCCTCCATGTTCACCTCCTTCTACTAATTTTCTAAACTACATTATTATCTTAGCAGTATAGTCATTTAGAACTACAGCCCCTTCTTAGCCCTTTTTCAGCTGTACTAGGTGTGGGAGACCTATTTAACCCACCTAGGAAGATTTGTTTCTAATATCCTCTTGGATTTGGGTCTTATATTATTATACCTAAGGGATCCAAGGGCTAATATTGGTTACTAAAGGACACATTCCTGAAAAATGCATTTTTCAATCTTGCCTTGCTAAGCAGTCCCATTTGGGAATATTACAGTGGTATTGGAGCATATTTCTTGGCACAGCTTGTGCTTTCATTGAAGATCCAAAGCCAATATTACTTTAGAAGAATATGCACCTCTTACTAATAGAGAAAAGAGTTATATGAATAGAATATAGAATAAATTTGATTAAACCGGTGATGATCAAGACAAGGGTAAAGCCCCTGAAACTAGAAGTGATAAAGAAGGAGAAGATTTTGCAAGAACTCTTTTGGTAACCATGAAAAATCTTGCTAGAGGGATCAAAGAGATGAGACTGGACAAAATCAAAGAATCTCCTAAGAGATTTCATCTTGGAGAAAACTCTAGCATATCCCACCATTGGAATGATCAACCAGTGAATCAGCCACAAGTTTCTCAGCACTCCGCTATGCCTACCTTTTTGGCTATGGGAAATGAAGGGCCATGAGAACAGGCATCCCTTGAAGACTAATTTTAAGAATATGAGTCTCAAAATTAGAGATTAAAATATTAGCTAAGTTTTCAAGAGTTATGTCATATTAAGGAGAAAAGAAGACCAAGGTATCATCATAGAGATGGTGGATTCACTTAGAAACATGATCAACATCACTCTATGGGTAGATTCTTCCTACCCAATTTTTATGGGTCATCCAAAAGTTCTACCAAAGCATGGGTATAAAAGCTTTAAATCTACTTCCAGTTGAAAAAGGTCCCTGAAATGGAAGCTATCAAGATTGCAATGCTGCACTTTGAAGGTGAAGCACATGACTGGTGGTTCCATGGCTTGTCTACATTGGGTCATGCCAATGTAACTGCTTATTCGGAGATCACTAGAAGAGTGGTGGAAATATTTGATAGAAGAGATCAAGAGGCGCCTTTCATGAGCCTTGCAAAGTTGAAGAAATAAGGAAACACAAAGTATTACATTTCTAAATTCTTGAGATTATCTGTTATGGTTCCTAATCTGTCTGCAGCTGTAATATTCCCAAATTTTCACATCATATTTGGAATATTAGAGTCATTGATTTTATTAATGAAATAAGAAAATAAAAGTGTGGAGGGACCCACAATCTTAAATATGAATAAATATCCACTTTTTGTGTGTGAATGTGGATTAATTTAGCCTAGATCTGTATAACAAGGTAGTTGAGTAACTACTAATGAGAATGAAGTTGGAGAACCTATCTCATTAATGAGATAGATCATGGAGGTTAACACAATCAACTAATATCTTGAAGGGATCAAATAGACATGATTCAATCAAATAAGATCTTGAAGATGCCAAAGATCATGGGACATTCATGATTAAGTGATGGAGAAGGTTGTGCCAACAAGGCACACTTGATGGAAGGTGTGCATTGCACCTAGACATGATGGTTGATTTGGTCAAACAGCGCAATCCAACTTGGATGATCTTGTCCACATGTGACAGTGCAGTCTAGATGAGGGCCAAGGCTTGGGAAGGCTCAATTTTATATAAAGGAGATGAAGGCAAGGATGAGAGCATGTTGATTATTTCTTGCTGTAATATCTTTTCAGATCTTGAATTTTCATGTGACATTCCACTGTTGTCTTGGGCTGTTTAGCAGAGATTGCAAGTGTTTTTTATCACAGGGTGTTCCTGGCCGGGAATCCCACCTATTTCTTAGAGTAGCTCTAGAAAGAGGATTGTACTTCATTATACATTAGGCTTTAAGTGCCATCCCTTTTTCCTACTTCTGCAGAACATCCATATTCATAAATTACAGATTTCTTAACATTTTGGAAGGAGGAAGTTGTCTTCAGTACTTTAGCTGGAGAACTGGTGAAGGATTATTCCTATGACCTTGGGCTTAAATATCAACTTCCAAAAGCTTAATTATAGATTTGGCATCAGAAAAAAAGTTAATTACCTCCTAGCAACAGTATTCCCTTCAAGAATATCACTTTTCATTTTACATATCTAAAAGGAGGAAGGAAGTTGCTAGTATTTCAGCTAGCAATCCTATGAGGGATCATTCCCTCACATTGCCATCAGTCTTACCATCAGCCTGGAGTTTATTGAAGCATTTTTCAATAGGTAGAAGGCCTCTCCTTCGCTCACAATGTAGTTTCTAGAGGAATTTGTGTTGCAGCAATTGCAATCATCATTGGAGGATTGAGAAGCTAGATCTAGAGCTTCCAGCTCATAGATTTGAAGAAGGGATTAACCCTTCAAGTATAGATCTGATCTGATATCATATTTCAACTATCTATTTGTCGAATCTACCTTCAAATCTATATTTCTGGGCAGATCAAGGATCAAATCCTAGGGAGGTGATTTTCCAAAGTTGCAAACCTAGAAAATCCTTTCTGGGTTATCTGGGGAATCCATCACATTAGCCAGATCTTGAATCTTGGCATCATCTAAGCTCTATTTTTGTGTAGTTCTTCATTTCTACTTTCAGCCTAGAACTATATGTTAATAGTCTGCCGAAGGGATAGCGTATTACTTTCTGTAGAGCCTCTCCAATTACAATGTACATGTTGTATCTTGTTTTCTGGGTACTTCTAGACCATCTCTTTGGCCAGATCTTCTCATATTTTGTACATAATGTAACTTATTCTTCTCCAATATAATAAAATGGTTCAACTTATCTGTAAATTTTGATGTTTTCTTAAGGTTTATTGTTTATCTTGCTATAAGTTCCTATATTGTGTGAAGTATTACGACATTCTCCCTTTTGGGATATTACAGTGGTATTAGAGCATGATATTTGGCTCAACTTGTGGACACTTCATCTTTTACATCTAAGGAAGAAACAGACAGATGAGATCTATCATGGAGGAAGAAAATTATGCCACTTATTTCTATAGATCTATGCAAGATCTATCCAAGGAGGTATATCAAATGAAAGAGGGAACGTAGAAAGAAGGTCCAAGAAGAAGTTGTGATGACGAAGACCCCAGCACTTCCTATCAACAAAGAAGAAAACCAGAGAATCCTAGATCTCCTCATAGATCCACTATGCCCACTTTCTTTTAAGAAGGTGAAGGGTGTAGAAATGAAGGAAAGAATGAACCCGATACTCATGAGACTCTCAGTCTATATCTTAAAGAGTACAAAGCACAGTCTAGAGCATTCAAGGAGAAGCTAACTCTCCAAAAATTCTTCAAAATCAAAGAAGAAAGAGGATCCTAT
Source organism: Pinus albicaulis (assembly GCA_034641835.2). Lineage (NCBI taxonomy): Eukaryota > Viridiplantae > Streptophyta > Pinopsida > Pinales > Pinaceae > Pinus > Pinus albicaulis. The sequence goes on along the minus strand of CM076572.1, from coordinate 835,573,032 downwards.
AGTAGCAATAGAAGGAAGAGGCACAATAGATTCTATTTGCCTACATTTGATGGATCTTCCTCAAGTAATTTTAAGGCTTGGAGAAAAGATTTTGATGCATTTTTTAGACTGCATCTTGTAGCTGAAGAAGAGGATATTCAAATTGTAGCACTTCATCTTTTAGATGGAGCAAATGATTGGCGGTTTGGTCACATGGAGCATGAAAGGGTGACTAAATATTCAGATTTCTTTCACAAGTTGAGGAAGAATTTTGATGTGGAGAAGACAGAGATGTGCTACAAAGAGACATTTCCTAAGGAGGAGGGTGTCAATCTTATCACTTTAGACAAGAGGTCACTACATTCACCACCAGCTACAAAAATAATTGCATCCAGAGAAGAGACTCTTGCATCTTTGCAAGATGGTCTTGAGCTATTGAAATATAGAGTCCCATGCATGATTCAGGAGATGCATGAGGAAGAGGAGGAAGATTCCAGCACTGGTACACTTGGAGAAGAGCATCCATCACTCTTGCAAGTAGTTGGAGGCACTATTGTCCTGATTGGAGGAACTCTTGTGTTCTATCAAGAGGTTCCAACATATCAGTTGATCCAAGGTATGCATACATCTTCATCACCTATTTTTTTAGTAGATCTTATTGAAACTTATAGGGACATGCCATCAGGGCCAATGCATGACCAAGGGTTATAACATAGTGCTGATTTGAAGCAACAACATATCACATCGCAGAGCACCCTTGATCTAATAAAGGAGGAGATGGAAAGATATCCCAATCTTTCATGGATGAACTACATTCAACCTCTTGAGTTTTAGTGAAGAGTTTCAGAAGAAGGGATGAGAATAAACCTTTGTACAATGACTGGTTATGAGATCGGTATTGTAGCTTTCTTTGAGATAGTTTATGTATTACCTTGTATATCTACAACGCTATCACTTAGAAGCAGTGATAATGATGAGGCCCCATTATTCTTGGAGCTTTATAAAGGTATATTCACTCATGAAGCAATGGAGGACAAGATGATGAATGGTAGACATCTAGATATGAGAAACCTTTTCTCCTTTCTTGATGACACGTTCTCAATGATCATCTCATAACTCATAGAGAAACTTCTACCTACAACATATCCATAACCTAATTGGTTTTGGGATGCCATGGATGAGAATAAGGTCTCATTAAGAGAGGTCATTGGAGGTGCACTTCAACATTTCATGAAGTGCAAAGTTCTTCATCAGTTTGGGGAAGATGGTACTCTACAAAGTGAGGATACCATGATTATGCATCACATCACTCATCTTCCATGTTGGGATGAGTGGATGAGGAGGATAAGCAAGGGGTTGCGTGACAACTTGCAAATTTATATGGGCCAGCAAGCTTGGTTATGTTGGTTGCCCTTGGGTGGTTCTTGTCACTACCCCAGGGTTCCAATTTATTTGATCCATGCCTTGAGGAACACTTATGAAATGAAGAAATAGGCATGGTCGTGTTGGATTATCTTGTGTGAGTATGGTTACCACCCAATAGCTCATGATTTTCTGATTCATGTCTTGTGTATGAATAATAGTATGCAGCAAAAGAAGGCATGTTCAATTTTGTTTCACTTTAGAGAGGTTGGCCACCAGATGACATCTCATATGTCTATGTGTTTTGTCTTGGGTAAATCTTGGTATGAGGCTCTCATGATGTGCATTAATGATGTTTCTTTGTATTGGGTTGATGTGACATTCCATATGTCCATTAGTATGTTTTTGCTTCATGGTGCACATGAGGAGGAGAGAAAGCAACAAGATCTCTTGTTGCCTTGGTTTCTTTTGGGGGAGTTTGGCTTGTCCATATTATAGGGAGGAGATGGAGGATGGCAACAAAGGGCCTTACTTCAGTGGTTACTCTTAGGAGAATATAGTTTGACATATTTTTCTACCCATATAGCTTCTACCCTTCTTCTTTTCCATAACATTGGAATGATGCTTGGATCCAACAAGGCTAACAGGGCTAAGTATGAGAGCATATCAATGCTCAATCTAATTCATGAAACATGGGATGGCGACATGTATTGTGTGATGAAGCTTTTCCTTAATGAAGAAAACCACTTTATTTTATGCACCTCATGTATTGATGATGATGTTGGACATCATATGTTTTTCACTTGGTACTTCATGATGGAAGGAGGACATCTAACCATACAGTTAGAGGTCATTCTTTATGTCTTTAAAAGACAACTTTGGAACCAAACATGCATAACCCATTGCAGCAAATGGAGGAAGCCTTCCTTATGTGGATGCCATTTGGAGGGGAATAGATGGCTTTGCATCTATTTTTAGAGTTGCTTGAGGAAAAGCAACATTTTTCCGCAGGGGATTGTAATATTCCCAAATTTTCACATCATATTTGGAATATTAGAGTCCTTGATTTTCTTAATGAATTAAGTAAATAAAAGGGTGGAGGGACCCACAATACTCAATATGAATAAATATCCACTTTGTGTGCATGAATGTGGACTAATTTAGCCTATATCTGCATAACAAGGTAGTTGAGAAACTACTAATGAGAATGAAGTCGGAGAACCTGTCTCATTCATGAGATAGATCATGGAGGTTGACACAGTCAACTAAGATCTTGAAGGGATGAAACAGAGATGATTCATTCAAATAAGATATTGAATATGTCAAATATCATGGGAAATTCATGATTAAGTGATGGAGAATGTTGTTCCAACAAGGCACAGTTGATGGATGGTGTACATTGCACCTACACATGATGGTTGATTTGGTCAAATATCGCAGTCGAACTTGGAGGATCTTGTCCACATGTGACAACATAGTCTAGATGAGGGCCAAGGCTTGCTAAGGCTGAAATTTTATATAAAGGAGATGAAGGCAAGGATGAGAGCATGTTGAATATTTCTTCATGTAAGATCTTTTCAAATCTGGAATTGTTATGTGACATTCCACTGCTTCCTTGGGCTGTTTAGCAGAGATTGCAGGTGTTGTTTAGCACAGGGTGTTCCTGGTCAGGAATCCCACATCTTTCATAGAGTAGCTATAGAAAGAGGATTGTACTTCATTATACATCCGGCTTTAAGTGCCATTTCTTTTCCTACTTCTGCAGAACATCCATATTCATAAATTGCAGATTTCTGAAGATCAATTTGGAAGGAGGAAGTTGTTTCTAGTACTTCAGCTGGAGAATTTGTGAAGGATTATTCCTATCACCTTCGGATTAATGATAATATTCCCAGAGTTTCATTACAAATATGGCATCAGGCCAAAAGTTATTGACCTTGTAGCAGCAGTATTTCCTTCAAGAATAATGTTGTTCATTTTGCAGATCTAAAAGGAGGAAGGAAGTGGCTAGTATTTCAGGTAGCAATCCTATGAGGGATAATTCCCTTACATTAGCATCAGTTTTACCATTAGCCTGGAGTTTATTGTAGCATTTTTTAGCAGGAAAAAGGCCTCTTCTTCCCTCACAGAGTAGTTTCTAGAGGCAGTTGTGTTGCAGCAGCTGCAATCATCATTTGAGGATTGAGAAGCTATATCTAGAGCTTCCAACTCATAGATCTGAAGAATGGATCAGCCCTTCAAGAATAAATATGATCTGATATCATATTTCAGCCATCTATTTGTGAGATCTAGCTTCAGATCTGTATTTCCCAAAAGATCAAGGATCAAATCCTAGGGAGGTGATTTTCCAAAGTTGCAGACTTGGAAAATCCTTTCTGGGTTATCTTGGGAATCCATCACATTGGCAAAATCTTGAATCTTGCCATCATCTGAGCTCCAGTTTTGAGTATATCTTCATTTCCATTTTTAGCCTGCAACTATATGTTCATATTCTACTGAAGGGATAGTGCATTATTTACTACAGAGCCTCTCCAGTTACGTTGTACCTGTTGTAGCTTGTTTTCTGGGTACTTCTAGACCATCTCTTTGGCTAGATCTACTCATATTTTGTACATGGTGTAACTAATTCTTCTCCAATATAATAAAATGGCTCAACTTCTCTATAAATTCTGATGTTTTCTTAAGGTTTATTGTTTATCTTGCTGTAAATTATTATATTGTGTGAAGTATTACTGCATTCTTCCTCTTGGGATATTACAGCAGAAATGAGGTTGTATATGTTCATCGATGGTCTAGATGAACCTCTTCATGGGTTGGTAATATTTACCAAGCCCACTACCTTGCATGATGTCATTGAGAGGGCGAGAGACCTTCAAGATTCCTTGCAAAAAGCAAAGGCAAACTTTCAGATCAAGCCCTCTTACCTTTATAAAGGGAAGGAAGAGAAAGTTGCTCCTTCCAAGGATAGCTCATTCAAGAAGCCTCTTGATATTGAAGTCCATAGGGAGCTAAGGAAGAAGAGGCTATGTTTCACTTGCTAAGAATCATGGGCACTTGGACATAGATGTGCTGCTAGAAAAGCACACTACATAGAAGTCTTCTCAGATTTTGAGGAGGAAGAAGAAGATAATGAACCAAGAAGAGGTCACAACGCTGACAATGTTGAGGGAGATCCAACACCATCAGGAGATGGGAGTCGATATTTTTCTCCTATTGGAGGAACTCTTGCATTTTAGAGGGGAGTACCTAAGTACTTGACCTTAAGAGTTCATGTTTCTATCATGAATAAGAGGGTATATGTTCTTATTGATAGTGGGGCCACCCAAAACTTTATTGATGCTTATCTTGTGCAAAGGAGGGAAATACCTACTGATACTTTTGAGGGATTCTCTGTTTTGGTCCTAGGAGATAGAACAATGCAATGCATGCATTATGTCCCATCACTTTTAGTCACCATGGGATCCTACACTTTGGTGGACCACTTCTTTGTAGTTGAAATACCAGACACCAATATTATTTTGGGTGTTCAATGGTTGATTACATTGGGGAAAGTCACCACTGATTGGGAGGATTTGCAAATGGAATGGGTGGAAAAGAAGAGTGGTGCACCTCAAATAATCAAAGGCATGAATTCTTACCCCTCAAATAACACTTCCACACAGAATACATATATGGAATTGCATAGTGGAAGAAAGGACCTTACAGTCCCATCTATTATGCTCATTAAAATCATGCATGGGACACTCTTATCTAGTGGAAAACCACCTGGGAGGCCACCTGATTCATCTCTTGTGGGGAATACCTCACAAATTTCTACTCCAAACTTATATCTAGGAGGAATTGGAGCATTTGAAGATAAAGCTATAGCATTGGGAGGCTTGGGTAAGCTCAAGAAGTAGGGAGATCCTCTTCCCTTATCCTCATCACCCACTCCCATTTCTGGATTTGTGCTGTGGGAGGAGAATAATGGGAGGATCAACCTTCCAACAAACAGCTTTGGCATAGGAGATGTCAAGGAGGATATCAAAAATATGATAGAAAATTCTGTTGACATACCATCAGCATTTTCATTGTTGAGCAGTGTATATCTGTATTGGAAATCCCAACTGTTAATGGATTATTCAAAAGATCTTCACACATGTATAATACTTGATGACCAACTACATGAAGAGGGCTACTTAGTCCAAGGAGGAGTCATCTATCATGATTATAGAATATTTTTTTCTAGAGCTTCTAAGCTCAAGCAGAAGATCCTACAAGGGGCATACAAGGAGTTCTATTTCAGCCATATGAACTCCATGAAGATCTACAACATCATCATGAGAATTCTTGATTTTGAAGGCTTGAAAGAGGAACTACATCAGCATTTTAAAGCATGCATGAGCTATGTGGAGTTTGGGTAGCCAAGGGACTCTATGCAAGAGGAATTTCAACCATCCCTTCTTTTGAGAGAGGAGAAAGATCCATGCAAAACTCCATGTGTATGAGAAACATTGTTGGTAAAAGATATGATCATGTAAAGAAATTTTAATTTTTTGATTGTACATGTTCCTTTACCATTTTTATGCAGGCCATGACTCCTGAAAGGAGCAATGTATCATGTAAAACTCATGGAAATTGTTGGGCCACTAAATATTATGAACTTGGCCACTCCCTTGATGTGCAAACATAGATTTTCTTTCATGATGGGTGCTTCCCAAAGGCGCCAAACATATCTCACATCTTCATCCATAGTGAGATGACATGTGCAGCAAGTAAGTGGTGGGGAAACCACTTACCACACCTTGATCTGATGCAAGCAGGAGATGCACTGCGCTGGTACCATATGTGGGACTATGACCCACCTCCTTATGCTCAAATTCCTGTTTGTGTATATGTAGTTTTACTTCCATACATTGATGATATACTTGTACTATTTTTGGGATTGGATAGAGGGAATATGGGGAGCATGTATGTACCTTATGGGATGGAGACTCTCCATGTACCTTATGGTACATGTTTCAGGGACAGTATTGGTTCAACCATGTTTTTTTCATGTCAGTTCTTGACTCCTTATGGGATGGATTTTGTACATCTCATGATGACTTTGGAGGAAAAATTCACGGAGGGTTGGATTGGTGAACACTTAGCTTGTGAAGAAAGCTTGATCTTTGATGATGTCACCAATGGAGGAGGAGAAGTGTTGCAACACTCACCCTATCAATTGCTTGAGGACAAAAAACATTTTGGATGGGAGGACTGTAATATTCCCAATTAGCCCAATATAATGGGAATATACAATTTTGTTTTCATTTTCTTGTTACATGAATAAAATTGTAAAGGAGGATCAATAAAACTCCTAAACAACAAAATAAATCAATGCCCCATGTGAACAAGGCTAAGTTTGGGCTGCCTTAATAAAATACCCCTATGTGGAAAAGGGATGAAGACATTTGACTGGGTCAATAGGACCAAATCAACAATGTTGTCTAGATGCAACGTACCTACTATATGCACAACACAATTTTAGTTGGAGGCTACATGTGTGAATGCAGCTAAATCATTGAGATGGTTTAGGGTTTGGCAAGGATTCCATCTTATTTAAGGAACAGGAGAACAACATGAGAAGGTTGTTGAATACCATATGATTTCTGAAGAATTTTTCTATTTAGACATTTCTCATTCTCTGCTGTTTAGCTGAAAATAGTGCTGCTTAGCACTTGGGTGTTTCTGATTGGGAATCCCACCTCTTCGATTGAGTAGCTCAAGGAGGATTCTTGCATTTCTTGACCACTATAAGGCTTGAGGCCAAGCTCTTCTTCCAACTGCAACTCAGATCCTGTTGAGGGTTTGGTTGTCTTTGTAAGCTGCGGCAAGTGGAGGGTAGATCTATTTAGATCTAGGCCATTATAGTGCCTCCTTTTAGTGGGAAAGCCTTATATCCCCCTAGCAGGAGATCATTGGATGAGGAGAGCTTATTTTCAGAGCCAAAAACACAGTCCATCTTCTACATATGCATTATTTGCAAGGAGAAAGTTGCAGGATATTTTGGCACTTCAAGGAGTAGAGATCTCTGGTGTTGGAAATTCTCCCTTCATTGTGGTGATCTGTGGATTATAGATCTAATCCATGTTCCATTCATATCTGATCTAAATAATGATGTATTTTCTTTAGAAATCTTGAATCATTCTGTCAATCAGCTACATTAGATCTCAGATCTACTCCATGTACTTCATTTTCTGCTGAAAACCCCAAGGGGAATTTGAAGAGGAGACTCTATAGTGTACAGATCTGAAATAGATCTATCTTTTTGTAAAAAGATCTGCTATAGATTTGAAGTGTAACCTACAACTCTTTCCAGATAATAAAATAATGTTTTCAAGTTTGTGCAGTCACATCTTATGTTTGTAGCCTCTTATTTTGAGCATTTCTTCATGTAAAGTCTTCTTCTTTTTGTTCTATAATGAAAGGGCTTATGTATAACTCTGATTTTATGATATAAATGATAAGTTTTAGCCTCCATGTTGTCCTCCTTCTGCTAATTTTATGAATTGCATTATTTTCTAAGTAGTATAGTCATTTAGAACTGCAGCCCCTTCTTAGGCATTTTTCAGTTGTACTAGGTGTGGGAGACCTGTTTAACCCACCTAGGAAGATATGTTTCTGATATCCTCTTGGATTTGGGTCTTAGATTATCAGATCTAAGGGATCCAAGGGCTGATCTTGGTTTCTGAAGCACACATTCTTAAAAAAATCATTTTTCAAGCATGCCTTGCTAAGGAGTCCCATTTGGGAATATTACATAATAGTTTTGATTGATTCGGGTAGTACCCATAATTGTATTCATTGTAAGCTACCCAAGGAATTAAATTTTTTCCTATACCTAGCACCAAAGTGTCAAGTTATGGTTGCAAATGGAGGAACTATAAATTGCTATGGAAATTCCATAATATCAAATTAACCATGGGGGAATATGTATTGAATAGTCTAATTCTTTCCATTCCAATGGGAGGTGTTGATGTTGTGCTAGAAGTAGAATGGTTACGATATTTGGGATGGTAGCTTTTAATTTTCAAGAAATTTTCTTGAACTTTTTTTTAGAAGGAATGAAAGTTTAATGATGGGGTATCACATGGAAGTAGGGAAAATATTCCTAAGAAATAAAAAATAGGTGCAATTTCACAATCATGCTCACTAGAAGTTTTAACACCAAAATCATCTATTTCTACAGATATCCAAAAATACTTGGAAAATCATTCCAAGGGGTTTTAAACCTTTAAAGTACTTCTGCCTATCTCTGATCATGATCATGCTACTCATTTGATTCCAAGAAGTGTTCCTCCAAACATCAAGCCTTACAAATATCCTTATGTCGAAAAGAGCGAAATTGAACGTATGATTGCGAAAATGTTAGAGGCTAGTATAAGTCAACCTAGTCAAATTTATTCCTCTACTCCAGTAGTAATGGTGCACAATAAGGATGGATCATGGCACATGTGTCTGGATTATAGGGAGCTCAATAAGATCATTATTAAAGATAAATTTCCCATTATTGTGATTGATGAAGTATTGGATGAATTACATGGGGAAATTTATTTTACCAAGTTGAATCTTCATTTAGGATACAATCAACTTATAATGAACACTGAATATATCTAAAAAATAGCGTTTCCAACTCATGAGATTCATTACAAGTTTTTGGTCATGCCTTTTGGCCTTACCAATGTGCCTTCTACATTTCATGGGTTGACAAACTCCATTTTCAGACCCTTCCTTAGAGAATTTGTGTTACTATTTTTTGATGATATACTAATCTACAATAGGACTTGGAAGGATCATGTTCAACATGTTGACATGGTGCTCAAACTATTGGATGAGAAACAAATATATGCAAAAAAATCCAAATGTTTCTTTGGAGTACAAGAGGTGGAATATCTGGGTCATATTTTATTTCAGGAGGGTGTTAAGGTAGACGCTAACAAAATTAAATCCCTTAAGGAAAGGAAAGTACCGACAACCCTAAAGTAGTTGCGAGGATTTCCTAGGTTAACAAGGTATTATCAGAAGTTTGTTAAGAATTATGGGAGAATAGAAGCATCTATAACAAAATTATTTAAGAAAGATTAATTTTCATGGACTCATGAAGCAGCTAAGGGTTTTGAACATCTTAAAAAGGTAATGTGCCTATCACTGGTCTTTGCTCTACCAGACTTCACAAAAACCTTCATTATAGAATGTGATGCCTTAGGAAATGGAATTGGTGATGTTTTAATGAAAGAAGTAAGGAACATTTCTTTTGAAAGTTATCCAATCAAATGAAGGTATTTACAAAAATCTATTTATGAGAATGAACTATTGGAAATACTTCATGCACTAAAGAAATTTTGACCTTACCTAATGGGAAGAAACTTCAAGGTAAAAACTGATCATAACAATCTTAAATACCTTCTGGAACAAAAACTATGTTCAGAAGAGCAGAAAAAATGTGTCACAAATATGTTGGGTTATGAATTTGAAATCATCTACAAAAAAAAAAGGAAGCTAAATGTTGTTGCAGATGCACTCTCAAGAAATGGTAAATAGGTGGAATCATTTCTTTGTGCCATTTATATTATCCAATGAGTTTGGATAACCAAAGCAAGGGATGAATGGAATAATGATGAAGAAGTGTGGACACTCATTAAAATGTTGCAGAAATATCCTAATACATATGATACATTTAGTTGGAAAAATGATACCTTATGGTACAAAGATAGCTTATATCTTTGGAAGAATTCCCAACTAAGACAAAATATTCTTTTCGAATTGGACACCTCTCCCTTAGGAGGACAGTCAGGATTTTTAAAAACTTACCACAAGGTGAAGAAATATTTTTTTTGGATGGCCTTAAATATGATATTCAAAATTTTGTGGTGGAATGTTTGATTTGCTAGAAAAATAAAGTTGAGACAATTAAGACCTTAGGTCTGCTACATCCTTTATCTATTCCAATTCAACATTGGGAGGAGGTTTCAATGGATTTTATCACAATTTTACCTAAGTCTGAAGTAAAGAGTGTCATCATGGTCTTAGTTGATAGACTTACAAAGTATGCACACTTTTGTGCATTATCTCATCCATTTAAACCATGTATAGTTGCTACTTCATTTATGGAAACAATTCAAAAGCTACATGGAAACCCAAATATTATTGTATGTGACAAAGGTCCCATTTATACTGGAAATTTTTGGATGAAATTATTTTCTTGTTTGGGTAGTCAAATAGCTCATAGCTCATATTATCATCCTCAATCAGTTGGGAAAACTGAGATAGTGAACAAATATTTGGAAGGATATTTTCGCTGTTTTGTATCTGATAAAAAACACAATGGGTCAAGTGGTTACCTCTAGTTTATTGGTGGTATAACACTTCCTTCCATACTGCAGCAAAAATGACCCCATTTATGAAACTTTATGGATATCATCCACCGTCCATCACATCATATTTACGAGAAAATTTTAAGGTTCAAGTCGTGGAATATCACATCGAGCATCAACAACAAGTTGTCAAAATCATAACGGATAACCTAAATTTTTCACAAAATCGAATGAATTGACGGGAAGATCAATATCACAGTGAGAAAAGTTTTGATGTAGGAGACTGGGAATTTTTATGGCTGCAACCATATAAAAAACGTCCCTCAAGTAAGCTAAGAAGGATAATAAATTATCGCCAAAGTACTATGGTACTTACAAGGTGTTGCAAAAGATTGGTACTATGGCATACAAATTGGAGCTTCCTGGTTCTTCTCAAGTGCACCCAATTTTCCATGTTTCATGCTTAAAGAAGGTTATAGGTGACAAAATTCCAGTTCAAACAATATTGTCAGAACTTTATGAGGAAGGAAAAATCATTTTGGAACTTGAAGCTGTCATGGAAACAAGAACTCAAAAACTATGAAATCGATCAATTTCATAGTATCTAATCAAGTGGAAGAACTTACCCATTGAAGACCCCTCATGTGAGTATGAGAAGTTTATACAGAAGCATCCAAAGCTACTCAAGCATTGAGGATAACACTTTTTTAAAGGAGAGGTGTAATATCCCAAAATGGAAAAGACTGGAATATAGAACAAAATAATGGAAATATGAGTGAATAAATCAATACACCATTACATGAGAAAAATGTGCAGCCATATTATTAAACAGAAAATCCATAATGGGCATAAAATCTTGAGTATCAAGTCACTCAAGAAATACAACACAGGCATCCACTAAGCAAATATTCCAATACATGAACTATAGATGCTATACAAATGCCATGAACCAAGACAACGCAGTTTTAGGGCATAAAATGCTACAAGAAATATATAAATATATATATCTGATTTTATATAGCTCAAAAGGTGCTAGGGATAGAGGTCTAAGCTCACAAACACTTTTCCAAGACAACCTAGAAAGGGATTCCGGAAATACCCAAAAATTAAAAATGTCAGAATGCAGCCCTAGGGCTGAATTGTAGCTGCAACTGAATAACTGGATCGAGGTGGCTAAAACTGATATAAAAATGAATAGATCTCCTCCAATATAACTTTCCAATAAAATCCTGATCCCTTCACCAAAAAGTAAACACCCCAAATGAGGCAATGGAACCTCCACTGCAAATACTCAATAAAATAACGTAGTTCTTGAGGTAAAATACACTATAGAAAGTGGAAATAGGTTGGCCTAGTGAGAATATATGAAATACAACTTCTGTAAATTCCTTCCTCACCTCCCAATGCAAGGAATGCTTCCGCCTCTGAAAACTAGCTCAAAAATTGGCCCTATCAATCCTCCACTGCAACACCCTACAACACAACACAATTGTGAATAGAATTTGTGATATAGCTAGAGACTGAAGCTTGGCTAAATTCCTGGATGTTGAATATAAAACTCAATAATATCTGCTCATTAGGCACTCGAAGTCTCGTGAGGATGAGTGTGGGATTCCTGCTTGAGAATACCCTTGTAATAAACAGTACAACAAACCCTGCTAAAGAGAAAAAGCATGCATAGAAATGTCACCTGGAAAATCCAGATCTAAAAAGATAAAAATCAATAATCATCTAACATATCCTCTATGGTTGCCTTGCCCTTCCTTATATATATTGTGAGGCTTATCACCTTGGGTCCCACTCATTAAATCCACTACTCTAATGGATACTATCTCCCATTAACATTGCGTTGTCTCCCATTAATGTTCCACTCTCTCCATACCAGTGTTATTGATTTGGTCAACATTGACCTTGTCCACATGCTTACCCCCTGTTCACACATAGAGGTGCTTTATCCAGCTATCAAGATGATCCATTTTCACATTAAGAGGGATTTTATTCCTACTAAAGCGATTTATGGGTCTCCCTACCCACTTATTCATCTATCTAAATGATAAAAGTAAAGATTAATATTCCAATTAGCTTGTTGTAGCCGCTACAACACCACCCAAAATTTTGGGTATATTTAAAATTTTGGGTCCCCCTCTGCCCGCTTAGGCATTGAAATCCTTCACCCGACATGCAGTCAATGACATCCCACCGACCTACCCCAACCCCTCATGAGTTTTCTCACCATTATGATCAAATGTTGTTGCTGCAATCACACCATATGTGAAGGATCGCCATGCATGCATTCGAATGGAAACTTGTGTGTATTTACATTAAGAATGCTTGCATCATGGATTGTCCAAGCACTTAACTGAGCTGATAGTCTATATTTATTGTTGGGGGGGGCACCCTTCTCTAAAAGGAAACTGTAAACTAATTAGTGTTATAATGTTATGTGTAGGCGATCCGACAGATGATATACCAAAAGATATCATCATCGCGTTAGGAGGAAGAGACTGGAACTCGACTAACAAAAGCAAAATGGTTAGGGAAGTTGTCAATCATGAGGAAGAAGACTCTCTTACAAGAATACAAACAAAGTGGCAAAGCGGATAAGGCTATCATTAGATTCCAACGTGAGCGACAATCACGAATGCTTAAGAGGAGAAAACTACACTTTATTAGTTGGAAAAGATGACATTCTTACTCATCATGGTGTTGCTCCATCAGCTCTTGAAGACCTCAAGGATGAGAGTGTTTGAGGATGAAATGATGATGACATAATTGCCAGGACGTTGCATTTTGGTGGAGGTGTTGATCAAGAAACAATCTCAAATGCTACTATATTAGAAGGAGACAAAATAAGCATTGGCAAGTTTGGCACAATTTCGAAATATAAACACACCTTTGGAAAGAAATCTTGGTTGAACCTAGCTACACAGTGGGTTCAAGTCAACGGACTAAGGCTATGGTTTTAAATATCATATGATTAAACCAAGGTGCCAACCATATGGTTTTAAAACCATATAAGGTTAAAGGAAAGATATCATAAAACATTACAAATGAACTCAAATATCGAAACCTATATTTAAAGCATGGTGCAGAGTTTGACTCTTTAGGGAAGATATATTTACATATATTTAACGGTCCAAAGTCGTGCATGGAGCCCAACGTGCCATATTTACGTTGTAACTACGTTTTATATGGTGCAAATCTCATACAATTTCACAACCATATAAGGTCGCCGAGCAAAGCATGAAAGGAATGTTTCGATTGCCTCGAATGTTTTATGCCAAAACTTGTGGATCAGTTTACAAATGCAGCTGTCAAAGTTACGTGGAAACATGGTGCAAATAATGCGTGGATTGGTGTTCGAGCACAGTCAAAGAGCCATACACGTCAAGGTTTTAAACCTGTGTTAAAAGATTTTGAAGAAAATATATGGGGTGGTCAAATTTACGATTTCAATGGCGGATCAAAACTACATGGCCACGTGGCATGGAGACACACGTCGATGGCAGGTCTTTCAAACTGCGATAAAAGTTGGAGCAAGCGTATATATACACCTATCAAACGTTATGGTAATAACATAGGACAAAACTATATGCAAGTGCAGTATGCAAGTTTAAATGTTTGGTGGCTGTCAATTTTACGTTGCAAATATGAAGCAGACAGTTACAAATACACGCCAACGTGTCGATGGGCAGTGTTAATCCACGTGGTGTTAATCCACGTGGACCAGGCATAGAAGGTGGTCAATCTTAGTTTGAAACCCAACGCAAAAATGCATGCACACGTTGCATGAAGATAAACGTTCGATGGCGGGTTTGTTATTTTGAGCACAAATATATACATGCAGCAATCAACGTTTTAATTAAAACACGGTCAGAGCTATATGAAAACAAATGTGAAGTGGGCTTAAATATTTCTATGATTGACAGAGTGATCAAAACTTATGTATAAAGCGCGAGGCGGAGTGTATGACAAACCTATGGTGTGTTACGACTAGGCGCAAAGGTTTTGATGGTGAATTTTCATCCCATGCTGGGCGCGAAGGTTTCCATGCATGGAAACCGTCTTAAAAGGACCGCACGTATGGGAATTTGAATGATTTATGCTAACTTCTGTAGCCCCGACGGCGATATTACAGGACAGAATCAGTCTTCAAATCTTTCGTGTTGGTTACATTTAGAAAGGCGTTATCGTTACTCATTCGTGGAAGCTAAATTTTAGCGCCACCACTGACCACGCCGAGCTGTCTTCATAGAGCTTAGTTTTCGATAATGCCCAAGCGTTTGCTTTTACTCTGTCCAAAGACGCTGGAAAACTGGATCACACATCCCACATCGATTGCATGCAGTGCGTTGCTCACCACAAAAGTGAAATTGTCCATAATCCATTCGCAGAAAAGCCTTAACAACACACATGTCAGCAGGATATTGGTTCACTAACCCTCACCTTTCCGGGGCAGATAAATCTTTTGTTTTATTCTAGACCTATCGAAAAATGAAGAATCCTCCGCATACGTGGTAAGCACAGTCGACCTGTGAGTCATCTCTGAGGCAGCCTTCAAGACAGTGAGGTCGCGCGCGTGCTTTTGGACTCAGAGGAGCAGAAACCACGTATCATTTGCCTTGCAGAATGATAGATCTGTTTTCTGGAGGTGGGATCGAAGTGAACGACCAAAATTGGTATTCAAAGCTGCATGCTCTTGTTTTAATGCATGTTGAATTGCATACGGATTCAGCTGTATCATTTCTGCCATTGCCGTAGGATATAGATCCTCCAAGAGAAACAAAACGCTCATCTTAACCAGTGCAACAATGACTATGGGACATATCTCCGATACAGCAGATGCGAAATCCTCTATTGCAAGCGCAAGAGTCCCACCTTGAAAATTTTGACGAATATGCTGATTCAAGGAGGCTTAGGGTTCGATGTTAAATCGGTCCAGCAGATTAATGTTATTAGATTTCCTTTGGAAGACTGGACATAGTGTAGCAATGGTGTTGGTCTTCTTATAACATGACTTGCCACCACGAAGACAAGCTGTTCAAAGGGCACAGAGAAAACCCACTTGAGCCATTCTCCCTGATGACAAAATGGCGAAACATTTGACCACACAGGGGTCCAACTGATTTTAGCTGTGATAGATTATTGCATTTCTTGTGTTGATTCCCTAACATTCATGGATAATTATATGTATGTACAGGGCTAATATAAATTCATTTATCTGCAAGTTATATGAGAAGAAAAAGGGACTATGTTGATTGATTTTGTTTTCTTGCAGGTAACATATCATTTCATGCAAATTCCCTTAAGGCAGAAATAACACCGCCGGCAGATAGAGGCTGTTGTCTCACATGGCGAGGGCTAAGCCAGGTCTTCAAAGAACAAGGTTATAATATCTCTGAAAGAGAGATGCAGAAGGATAAAAACCTAGGTCACGCATTGCCCCAGGTCGCAAATCCCAGCAGGTCGCAAGGTTGCATATCTACGATTTTTTTCCTTTTGCGACCCCGCGACCTAGCAACCTAGTCGCAAGGTCGCAAGGTCGCACCTCTTTGGTTTTCTGCCTTTTGCGACCCTGCGACCCAGCAACCTAGTCGCAAGGTCGCAAGGTCGCATCTCTTCGTTTTTCCACCTTTTGCGACCCCGCGACCCAGTGACCTAGTCACAAGGTCGCAAGGTCACATCTCTTCGTTTTTCCACCTTTTGCGACCCCGCGACCCAGCGACCTAGTCGCAAGGTCGCAAGGTCGCATATCTTCGATTTTTGTCCTTTTGCGACCCTGCGACCCAGTGACCTAGTCGCAAGGTCGCAAGGTCGCATCTCTTTGTTTTTCCACCTTTTGCGACCCCGCGACCCAGCGACCTAGTCGCAAGGTCGCAAGGTCGCATATCTTCGGTTTTCATTCTTTTGCGACCCTGCGAACCAGCGACCTAGTCGCAAGGTCGCAAGGTCAAATACCTTTGGTTTTTTTTTTCACCTTTTGTGACCTCGTGACCCAGCGACCTAGTCGCAAGGTCGCAAGGTCACATTCTCTCATTTTATTACAACTTGCGACCCCGCAGCCCAGTCAGGTCGCAGGTTACAACAGCAGCCAGGTCGCAGGTCGCAGAAGGACTGGGTTGCAAGGCAGCCCAACGGTCGGGAAGATGAAAGGTCAAGGGAGCCCAAAGGGCAGGTTTTGTTTTATAAATACTCCTTCAGGAGCTTGTAAAAGGGGCTTTTTATTTTGGAGACTCAAGAGCTACATAGCATTGTATTGAAAGATTATACTCTTGTGCATATGAATACAGATACTTGTTAAAACCCCTTTGTTGGATGATGTGTTTTTCTGTGCGAACATTATGTGTATTTTCTTATACAATTTCAAAACATCTTTTGATTAATGAAGCTGCCCTCTTTATAGCATCATTTATGCATCATGGCTATCTGTGTTTGTGTTGATGATGTTCAGTTTACCATTTGCTCTATTAATGAATGTTAATGAACTATTTCGTTAGCATTTCATTTTATCTTTCAGAAAGTAAAGGGACATCTCGCCATAAAGAACTATTTCTTTTGTGGTCAGACTACCTTACAAGCAGTACCCCAAAGATGTGTTGCTAACGACACCTCCTTAGGCGTATATGCTTTATTTATTTCCTCGCTACACATAGTGTTTTATTCGTGTTTAATGCATCAATAATGTATTCTATATCATGTGAATAAGTGTGTGTCCACAGGTTCAATCAGGTTCTTTGGAGGCCGAAGGGAAGGCGTCTTAAGTGGTAGCCGGACCCACACCCCCGACGGGATCCCTACTCCAAATAGTTCAATGTATAATTGGGACTTTCTACCGGGGAGATCCCATACTGTTGGCCGGACATATTTTCCCGTCAACAGAATTGGTGCTAGAAGGAGGGCCCGAACCTCCGACGATATGGTTAATGAGAAGGGGGGGCCAGATGACAAGCTGAGCCCTTAGAGCCTGCAGTTAATATCATATCTGTAATGGCTCATTCCCAAATCATTCTCCCGAGATTTTTGTCAGTGTTTTATGAGCCTGGATACTACATCTCCGATGAACTTATGTACCACTTGTCCCAGTTAAAATTTGATGGTGAAAATGGGGTGTCCATAACCCAACACTGTTCAGATTTTTGTGACTTTGGTGAGTGCTATGAAATTGATGATGAGGGTTTGTTTTGTTTGCTTTTCTTCCTCACCCTCGAAGGTCACGCTAAGCAATGGTGCCGCACATTGCCAGAAGCTTCCATCCATTCGTTTGAACAACTCGCCCATAAATTATAACAAGCCTTTCACAGGTATGATCCTCATGACATTGTAATAAAGTTACATCTCATCAGAATGGAACCTCAGGAATCTTTAGGTGAGTTCTTTATCAGATTCGTTCATTATTGTTTTGAGTTCCCTGAGAGTGAGGTTGATTGGGAATATTTAGGTGAATAGTTCAAGTATGTGATTTCCCTTGAGCAATTTCCGTTAGATCCTAGTGTTCCCTATAATGACCCGCGAGTTACCGGTTGTTCGGACTTTGTCCCTAATGCTTTCTAGTCCATCTCCCTAAGTCCAGACCACATTCAGGCCTTCAAGGAGAGTGTTGCTATTTGTGATATTCTCGCCCCTCCTCCTAAGTTGTCTGGGAGTGGAGTTGTGACCTTGGAAGTCCTGAGCAAGGATAGACACTAGCAAGAGGATAAAGCCTATTGCACTACCTTTGAATCTTTCACACACCATGTCGAATCCGAATTTGAAAACCACAGTGGCTCATTCTCTCTCTCGGTTCATGAAACCTACCTCGAACCCACTCGATGTCTCCCTAGACTTAGTCCTAAATCTGGTTCACATTCGGATTATGAATCTGGTTCACATTCGGATGATGAATCTGGTTCACGTTTGGATTATGAATCTGGTTCACAGTCAGATTATGAATTTGGTTCACATTCGGATTATGAATCTGGTTCACATTCGGATTATGAATCTGGTTCACATACGGATTATGAATCGACTCCCACCCCGCATAAAGTTGATTTCCTTACAAGGTCTGCCAGATCATCGTTCTCTCTGAATGACACAGATGCATGTTTTGGAAAGCCTCGTATGGTTAATGCCCATGCGACTCAATCTATTCGTTAATTATTCCCCGGTTGGTTTCCCGATCTCGCCACACTAGTAATTTCTTTGAGACATTCAAAATTTCCTTATACTAGTATTGGTGACAATCATAAGCACACAGATGGTGTTTCACAATCACTGTTCAAAATCAATGAATCTTTTAGATCTAATATTTCTCACTCGGAATCTTTAGACAGCCATAGGAGCGATTATCTATCTGGGCAACCTCAATATTTCCTCCTTATTGATCCATCCCAGTCGGTAACTCTCAGGGAGCCTGACATGCTAGGACCCAACTCGACCACATCGATGGTTGTAGTGATCACTCCTTATCTGAAAACATATTCAATTACACCACTGAGAATTGTCACTCACATCTCTTTTTGGACCATATGGAGACACCCGCATTCGATGATTTTCTTTGGGAAGTTTCAAGTACCCATCAGAAAGTCGAAGCACTTCAACTTCTGCCAACCGTTTCTGAGATAACAATCCCCAAATACCACGCTCCTCCCAGCATAACCGCAGTAAATCCACCCTACCCTGGCGAATATAAAGAATCTGATATATCAATCTATCAATCTTTCAGCACGCAAACATTTGAACAAATTGATACAAATCCCACTGGCATTCTGCAACCCACCATGATCCATGATCACATCTACTCGTCGGTTGATCTCGCCAAGCAGTCAAAGTTGGAAAGCCCCTTGCTCAAAGGTCTAGAGTTTGTTCAAGGCGGTGAGGAATTTCAGGCTCCACTAAACGTGGATTTGGATCCCCATACCCTTGACCAAACCCAGGAGCAACCCCGGACTAGGGTTTTCGAAACTAGGGTTTCTACGCTTGGATGCGCGTGCGTCTATAATTTTCCTGACACTTGCTTATTGTTTCCATTCCATAAAACTGATGGTCCTCAACACCATGATGAGATTTCTGGTCAACTCGACCAAACCTATTCAGTGGATGTGCTTTCAAACAGGAAATATCTTAAACCCCTCCCGTCAGACCTAGGATTGTGCATGAATGATTATGGGTCGTTTATAAATGTGGAGTTTCAGGAACATATTGCTATGTATCAAGATGAGAGTGGGATTCAGCTTGCACAATCTTTTCTGGCATGTTCTTTGGTAAGTATCTATGATCGTCTTGCCATTGCTCCTACTCCTCAGGTAAGTTTTGTTGATACTACACTTTTTTGGATACTGGCTCTGATCCTGATCATTGTTGTCATTGCAGGATGCAAATTAATGCGGTGGTTACACTGGAAAATTGATTTCTCATAACCTGACCACATCATTGGTTAAACTAGGGTTTAGGTGTAGGCTAGCTAGGACCTCTTAATAAAATTTTTTGTTCAAAGTTTAATTAGGTTTCCTTGCTAAATTTTTTTCTTCACGATTTAAAAGTGTGTTTGTTGTTTTTGGCATCATCATGTTACAAGTAGTTTCCTTTCATTTCCTTTTCAGTTACTTGTTTTTGCATAAATAATCACTGCTTGTATTTGCACTTACTGCTGGTTGATCGTCCTTGCACATGGCTTGGATTCCATCTTTAGCCTCGTCTATTATATTACATCGTACTCTCCCTTTCTCACATCATTTTTCTACCATATCACCTGCCACTTCATGAGCCCTCATTACAACCCTATCGCCTTGCAGTCTTGTTTTTCCCTGAGTGCTGAAACAGTAACCCCATTGTTTTCGTGAGGTTACTGTGGCTATCTCTGAAGGTAGCTTTCTCTTAGGACCAGTCATTGAAGTCGCATTCTCAACAAGAGGCCTATGAGTCTAAACTTATTATCTAGGGAGATACGAGCCGGTTGTTTGAGGGAGACCTAATGACTTTGAATGGCCCATGCCCGTAAGCTTAAGCCTTGTGCCCAACATGGTCTCGGACGTCCTAATGATCTATTTTTCACGCTTCACCTATTGTGGTGAATGGGATGTGAAGGTTTAGCACGAGGGCAAACCCAAATCAGGATATATTTCAGTTTCTGTAACACGAGAAACAACCTCTCTTGCTCGTAAAATAAGTCGGGATCCCTCATCCGCCCATGAAAAATAAGTGCCATGAGCACATGAAAATAAGTGCCACGAGCATGTGAAAATAAGTGCTGTAAGCACATGAAACAAATAAGGGTAAAGGATCAAGAAAGGCTTCCTGTGCAGAGAGGTAATGCAACGACTCCGCTGGGGTACTGACCAGGCTCGCTGGCAGTGGAGCAACGTTTGTGATTTCTTGAAGTGACTCTGCCAGGGTACTGTCCATGCATGCTGGCAGCGGAGCAACACCAGAAACTTACTTTAAAAAATCCTAAAAATAATAAGCCCACTTCCTTGCTCTTCACATCATCAACAAGCTACTGGCATCTGTGAGCTTTCTCTTTGATGTGTTCCGATTGGCGAGACCTAGTTGAGGCACAAGGATTAGGCATACCTGTAAGGGCCAAAGTAATGCTAAGGGTGCCCTGCAGAACTTGTTCAATATTCCCTTGCATCATTATCTGGACTCAGACTATTGTGGTGATATTGATAGAGATGATGGATTCTACCAGTGGTTCGCCATTTGTTGTAGCCGTTACAATACCACCCAAAATTTTGGGTATATTTAAAATTTCGGGTCCCCCTCTTCCCGCTTAGGAATTGAAATCCTTCACCTGACATGTAGTCAATGACATCCCACTGACCTACCCCAACCCCTCATGAGTTTTCTCACCATTATGATCAAATGCTGTTGCTGCAATCGCGCCATATGCAAAGGATCGCCATGCATGCATTCGAATGGAAACTTGTGTGTATTTACATTAAGAATGCTTGAATCATGGATTTTCCAAGAACTTTGTTTTAGCACTTCGCCGAGCTGATAGTCTATATTTATTGTTGGGGGGGGGGCACCGTTCTCTAAAAGGCAACTGTAAACTAATTAGTGTTATAATGTTACGTGTAGGCGATCCGACAGATGATATACCAAAAGATATCATCATCGCATTAGGAGGAAGAGACTGGAACTCGACTAACAAAAGCACAATGGTTAGGGAAGTTGTCAATCACGAGGAAGAAGAATCTCTTACAAGAATACAAACAAAGTGGAAAAGTGGATGTTTTCTTGGACATACGATCTGTGGAAAATGATGACGCTCTTGAAGATGCTGATAAGGCTATCATTAGATTCCAACGTGAGCGATAGTCACGAATGCTTAAGAGGAAAAAACTACACTTTATTAGTTGGACAAGATGACATTCTTACTCATCATGGTGTTGCTCCGTCAGCTCTTGACGACCTCGAGGATGAGAGTGTTTGAGGATGAAATGATGATGACATAATTTCCAGGACGCTGCATTTTGGTGGAGGTGTTGATCAAGAAACAATCTCAAATGCTACTATATTAGAAGGAGACAAAATAAGCATTGGCAAGTTTGGCACAATTTCGAAATATAAACACACCTTTGGAAAGCAATCTTGGTTGAACCTAGCTACGCGGTGGGTGCAAGTCAACGGACTAAGGCTATGGTTATAAATATCATATGATTAAACCAAGGTGCCAACCATATGGTTTTAAAACCATATAAGGTTAAAGGAAAGATATCATAAAACATTACAAATGAACTCAAATATCGAAACCTATATTTAAAGAATGGGGCGGAGTTTGACTCTTTAGAGAAGATATATTTATATATATTTAACGGTCCAAAGTCGTGCATGGAGCCCAACGTGCCATATTTATGTTGTAACTACGTTTTATACGGTGCAAATCTCATACAATTTCACAACCATATAAGGTCGCCGAGCAAAGCATGAAAGGAATGTTTCGATTGGCTCAAATGTTTTATGCCAAAACTTGTGGAGAAGTTTACAAATGTAGCTGTCAAAGTTACGTGGAAACATGGCGCAAATAATGTGTGGATTGTTGTTCGAGCACAGTCAAAGAGCCATACACGTCAAGGTTTTAAACCTGTGTTAGAACATTTTGAAGCAAATATATGGGGTGGTCAAATTTATGATTTCAATGGCGGATCAAAACTACATGGCCACGTGGCATGGAGCCACACGTCGATGGCAGGTCTTTCAAACTGCGGTAAAAGTTGGAGCAAGCATATATATACACTTGTCAAACGTTATGGTAATAACACAGCACAGAACTATATGGAAGTGCAGTATGCAAGTTTAAACGTTTGGTGGCTATCAATTTTATGTTGCAAATATGAAGCGGACAGTTACAAATACACGCCAACGTGTCGATGGGCAGTGTTAATCCACGTGGACCAGGCATAGATGGCGGTCAATCTTAGTTTGAAACCCAATGAAAAACTGCATGCACATGTTGCATGAAGATAAACGTTCGATGGCGGGTTTGTTATTTTGAGCGCAAATATATACATGCAGCAATCAACGTTTTAATTAAAACACGGTCAGAGCTATATGAAAACAAATGTGAAGTGGGCTTAAATATTTCTATGATTGACAGAGTGATCAAAACTTATGTATAAAGTGCGAGGCGGAGTGTATGACAAACCTATGGTGTGTTACGACTAGGCGCAAAGGTTTTGATGGTGAATTTTCATCCCATGCTGGGCGCGAAGGTTTCCATGCATGGCAACCGTCTTAAAAGGACCGCACGTATGGGAATTCGAATGATTTATGCTGACTTCTGTAGCCCCGACGACGATATTATAGGAGAGAATCACTCTTCAAATCTACCGTGTTGGTTACATTTAGAAAGGCGTTACCGTTACTCATTCGTGTAAGCTGAATTTTAGCGCCACCACTGACCACGTCAAGCTGTCTTCACAGAGCTCAGTTTCCGATAATGCCTAAGCGTTTACTTTTACTATGTCCAAAGACGCTAGAAAACCGGATCACACGTCCCACATCGATTGCATGCAGTGCATTGCTCACCATAGAAGTGAAATTGTCCATAATCCATTCACAGAAAAGCCTTAACAACACACATGTCAGCAGGATATTGGTTCACTAACCCTCACCTTTCCGGGGCAGATAAATCTTTTGTTTTATTCTAGACCTATCGAAAAATGAAGAATCCTCCACATACGTGGTAAGCACAGTCGACCTGCGAGTCATCTCTGAGGCAGCCTTCGAGATAGTGAGGTCACGCGCATGCTTTTGGACTCAGAGGAGCAGAAACCATGTATCATTTGCCTTGCAGAACGATAGATCTATTTTCTAGAGGTGGGATCGAAGTGCACGAACAAAATTGGTATTCGAAGCTGCATGCTCTTGTTTTAATGCATGTTGAATTGCATACAGATTCAGTTGTATCGTTTCTGCCATTGCCGTAGGATATAGATCCTCCAAGAGAAACGAAACGCTCATCTTAACTAGTGCAACAATGACTATGGGACATATCTCCGATACAGCAGATGTGAAATGCTCTGTTGCAAGTGCAAGAGTCCCACCTTGAAAATTATGACGAAGATGCTGATTCAAGGATGCTTAGGGTTCGATGTTAAATCGGTTTAGCAGATTAATGTTATTAGATTTCCTTTGGAAGACTGGACATAGCGTAGCAATGGTGCCGGTCTTCTTATAACCTGACTTGCCACCACGAAGACAAGCTATTCGAAGGGCACAGAGAAAACCCACTTGAGCCATTCTCCCTGATGACAAAATGGCGCAACATTTGACCACACAGGGATCCAACTGATTTTAGATGTGATAGATTATTGCATTTCTTGTGTTGATTCCCTAACATTCGTGGATAATTATATGTATGTAGAGGGCTAATATAAATTCATTTATCTGCAAGTTATATGAGAAGAAAAAGGGACTATGTTGATTGATTTTATTTTCTTGCAGGTAACATATCATTTCATGCAAATTCCCTTAAGGCAGAGATAACACCGCCGACAGATAGAGGCTGCTGTCTCACATGGCGAGGGCTAAGCCATGCCTTCGGAGAACAAGGTTATAATATCTCTGAAAGAGAGATGCAGAAGGATGAAAACCCAGGTCACACATTTCCCTAGGTCACAAATCCCAGCAGGTCACAAGGTTTCATATCTACGATTTTTTGCCTTTTGCGACCCCGCGACCTAGCGACCTAGTCGCAAGGTCGCAAGGTCGCACCTCTTCGATTTTCTGCCTTTTGCAACCCTGTGACCTAGTCGCAAGGTTGCAAGGTCACATCTCTTCATTTTTCCACCTTTTGCGACCCTGCGACCCAGCGACCTACTCGCAAGGTCACAAGGTCGCATCTCTTTGTTTTTCCAGCTTTTGCGACCCCGCAACCCAGCAACGTAGTCACAAGGTCGCAAGGTCGCATATCTTCAGTTTTCATCCTTTTGCGACCCTGTGACCCAGTGACCTAGTCGCAAGGTCGCAAGGTCGCATCTCTTCTTTTTTCCACCTTTTGCGACCCCGCAACCCAGCAACCTAGTCGCAAGGTCGCAAGGTCGCATATCTTCGGTTTTCATCCTTTTGCGACCCTGCGACCCAGCGATGTAGTCGCAAGGTTGCAAGGTCGTATACCTTCGGTTTTTTTTTCACCTTTTGCGACCTCACGACCCAGCAACCTAGTCGTAAGGTTGCAAGGTCGCATTCTCTCATTTTCTTACAACTTGCGACCCCGCAACCCAGTCAGGTCGCAGGTTGCAATAGCAGCCAGGTCGCAGGTCGCAGAAGGATTGGGTCGCAAGGCAGCCCAACGGTCGGGAAGATGAAAGGTCAAGGGAGCCCAAAGGGTAGGTTTTGTTTTATAAATACTCCTTCGGGAGCTTGTAAAAGGGGCTTTTTATTTTGGAGACTCAAGAGCTACATAGCATTGTATTGAAAGATTATACTCTTGTGCATATGAATACAGATACTTGTTAAAACCCCTTTGTTGGATGATGTGTTTTGCTGTGCGAACACTATGTGGATTTTCTTATACAGTTTCAAAACATCTTTTGATTAATGAAGCTGCCCTCTTTATAGCATCATTTATGCATCATGGCTATCTGTGTTTGTGTTGATGATGTTCAGTTTACCATTTTCTCTATTAATGAATGTTAATGAACTATTTTTTTAGCATTTCGTTTTATCTTTCAGAAAGTAAAGGGACATCTCGCCATAAAGAACTATTTCTTTTGTGGTCAGATTACCTTACAAGCAGTGCCCCAAAGATGTGTTGCTAACGACACCTCCTTAGGCGTACATGCTTTATTTATTGCCTCGCTACGCATAGTGTTTTATTCGTGTTTAATGCATCAATCATGTATTCTGTATCATGTGAATAAGTGTGTGTCCGCAGGTTCAATCAGGTTCTTTTGAGACCGAAGGGAAGGCGTCTTAAGCAGTAGCCGGACCCACACCCCGGACGGGATCCCTACTCCAAACGGTTCAAGGTCTAATTGGGACTTTCTACCGGGGAGATCCCCTACTATTGGCTGGACGTTTTTTCCCGTCAACAATAGCCGTATGGTAAGTTAGGAATATTACAGTCCTCCCCTCCCAAATGTTGCTTTTCCTCAAGAAACTACAAGGATAGAATTGAAGAGCCTCCTCTCCTCCTCCTGTAGCATCCTCATATGATAATATTCTCCATTAAACAAGATGTTGTCTCATCAATATGTCTCCAAGTTGCTCCTCCCAAGTGTACAAGTTAGCCTTTGGTGACAAATCCAAATGGCTATCATCATGAAGAAGTGGGATATCAATGGAGGCAACTATGTGTTTTATAGAGGCCTTCTTGAGGCATGGAATCTAAAATGTATTGGGAACCATCATTCCCATGTGAAGCTCCCATCCCTAAACTATCATCCACACAAAATGAGTCACCCTCCAAAATGGTAACTCATGGAAAAACTCCTCCACCTTTGGCTCTTGCAATGTAGTTCGGCTACATAGTTAATATTGATAGACTAAATTGTCTATCCCAAGCTATATCTCTCTCCACTTATGATAAGTGTAGAGTGGCTTCTAATTTTGGGCTACAATAATGTTTCCTTCAAGAAGCAAGAAGGAAACTGGATCCTCAAAGATCCTCTAACTAGTGTCATGAATCATGCTTTCCCAAACCATCACATACATGATGAATAGGACATCATCACAATATGGCATCCAAATGAGAAATATACTGAAGGTTTCATGTAGAGATGGAAAGTAACAATAGTTTCCCAAGTGGTTACAACACATTTTTGTTATCTGTTGTTTCAGAACATAATATGGAAAGTTGTCTCCCAACAATTTTCTAGTTGTGTATGTCATCTCATCTACTATAAAATAGTAAATGACATTGTGTATCAACTGAGCATACAAATAATAGCACAACACTTGCCTAAATCCATATAAGAAATGCCTATCTCCATAATATATGTTGGTCTTAGGAAGACCATGAAGCCCAAATAAAATATTTCCCTCTTGTGGAGCAATGCACTGTATATAAATGACAAGAGAATGAAAATAATTTGTTAGATGATCAATAAGTGAAAAAATAGAACTCTTACCATGTACTAAGAGTAAGTTGGTAATGATTTCCATGGATGATCTCTCCACAGTGGTCTAATATGTCTCCATGAGACCTTGGTGAATGGAAAGGAATGAACCATGTGTTGCATGAATGCCTTATTCTTATGCTTGGAGATCCAAGTCAAGAAGATCATATCATAGTAATAGATATCTCCATCGACCACTCCATAACTCTCATCTCCTACTTGCCCATCAAGTGCACCATATGTTAAGTGATCCTGGGAAAAATCCAACAAATCCAAGCTCCCAAGTGACAATGTTGTTGGCCTTTTTGATAAGGCTCCTGTCATCTCATAACTCCCCTCTTTGACACCCCCAATGCCAAAGTCACATATCATAATGCTGCTACATGTGGGAGACTCCTTCCTATGTGGAATTACCTCCTGATCCTCCAAATCTAAAGAGTAGCCCCTTTGCACCATGATTTTTCCATCCTGTACTCCTGAAATGTGATGCAAAGTATGGGAGAAAATCAGCCCATACTCTCCCAAGGGTATCCAAAGAAATAAAAACTCTTGTTGCCTCCTCATCTCATCATCATACAATTCATGTAGTAACATCATTATGATTGACTTGTACAATGCCCCATACAACCAAATCTTTTGCTGCTATAACATATGGGTGCCATGCAAATACCTAACCCAAAACATACCCTTGGAGATAGGATATGTCACATGATGGCCAAAATATTTCAAGTGTATCCAGTGCAGCCATGCCTCCTGATGCCCTATGTCAAAGATCTGCAAGTGGCTCACCAAGCTCTTTCTCACCATCCTCACCCATCCATCCAAATGTGGGTTTCTCCTTCCATGCTCAAGATTGGTATCCCTCCAATGGAGAATACCATCCACCCAAATCTGATTAATACCTTTTCACTTCATCGGATGTTGAAGTACAACCTCCTGGATATATCCAAATGAAGACCACTCATAAATGACCAATTTGACCCGATAAGGATCCAAATGTGTTTTAGGAAAATACTTCTCATTGAGTTTCGAAGTGCTCATTAGGAAGGATCTATCATAATAATGAGAGATATCATCCATCATAAGATGTATTCCATCAATCATCTGCCTAACCAATGTCACACAAGTATAATGGTCATTAGGATGTCCCCATAATATTTGGGCCCCCAACTCACCACTACTGCTCAATGATAGCACTGCTGATCTCCATGATGGTGCATCTGTTATCTCATGATCATGCACAACACTGAAGAAACAGTTCTGCATTGGATTTATTATTATTATTCTCATTCTTTCCTCCAAAATTCTACATTCCAACCCAAAGTGTTGTGTGAAACTCATGAATGAATAACCAGGGTGAATATATATCTCCTCCTTAAACAATTCAAGGGTCATATACATAGTGATACTCTGATGCTCCAAGTCAATAGTGTGTTTTGACCCTAGGTCATGCATTTTCCTTGATGGCATGTTCCCACAACCCTCCATATATTGTGTTGAAATAATAGGAAGTGGAAGTGTTTGCATAGCTTGGTTAAGCTTGGGAACATCCTATATAGCTACAAGATTTCCTCCTGCTAGTGTGATGACCGCTTCAACTGCTAGTGATGATGATGGCTGCTCCTTTACTATGAACCAGTGTTGGTATAAGTCTCCTCCTCCTCATGCATCCCCTGAGTAATGTACAGAACTCTAAATGTAAAGAGATCAAGACCACTTTGCAATGATGCAAGTTCTCCTTCTCCTAATGCAAGTACTCCTAAAGCAAGTGGTGGTGGAAGTTTCTCTTCCTTTGTAATCATAATATGGAAATCTTCCCTTGGCTTCTCCAGTTTCTTCTTATAAAACTTCTTGATCAACCTTTGAGTAAAATCTGCATAACTAGTCACTCTTGCATGACTCAAATGGCTGAACCACCAAATGTTTGTTTCAACCTCAAGGCGCAGCATTGCAATCTCAACAAATTCTCTTTCTACTACTGGATGTATAAGGAAGAATGCATCCAACTCCTTTCTCCAAGCCCTTTTTGTGCATGTGAATTACCCATCAAATGTAGACAATAGAAACCTATTTTTCTTTCTCCTTCTATAGATGCAAGGTATCATCTCTTATTTGACATGAATAAACTGTGGGAGAGTTAGATTCTCCTTGAAAGCCCTTGATTGGGACTTGTACTCTGCAAGATAATCACTTAGAATCTCATGATCTAAGTTTCCTCCATCTCCATGCCTTTCATATTCTTCCTCAAAAGGAAAGGGCATAGTGTATTGCTTTGGAGCTCTCTGAAACACCGATTCTTTCTTCTGATAATAGGAAGTACATGAACCTTCCTCTTCTTGAAACCCTCTAGAGGTCTTATTGTATATTTCCTCTTTCATTTGCTTAACATCCTTGGATAGGTTCTTCATAGATCTGAAAGGTGATGAGATAAAGCTCATTCCTTCCATAATTTTAGATATCTTCTTCTCATATTCTTCTTAATATTATTGTTGGGTCTCAATCTAGTCTCCTAAACTGAGCTTCATTTAATTTTCAACCAGGATTTGTAAACCGCTGAAGTGAAGTGTACCATATGTACCTAGGTGCTTGTTTCCTAATGCGTTGTATGTGGTGTTTTGTGATGTTTTTGGTCTTTTGTGGTGATTTATGATGTTTTTAGTCTTTCGATGTTTTTATGCTCACAATGAAAATGCCTAGAAAACTAATGGAAAGAAGTTGGTGGTCAAAACAGAGTTAAATCTAATGTATGGAATGGCAAATGCAATTGGAAACACTGAAGCAGAATCTGAACTATGACTAAATAAAAGCAACAGCTTGATAATGACTTTTTAGGCAAATGACACAAACTAAACTTGAGAAATGAATCACTAAATATGCAAATCCTCTAACTAAACAGTTAGACACTAATGATGCAATACTCTGTCCTAAGCTTTTCTATTCTATGATTAATTCCTAGTTCTATTCTGCAATTTAATTGAATGTCACGGAACCTATACTCAAAGAGTTATTGGTTTCTTGTTCAAAGTAGTTCTTTTGAGAAAGAACTCTGTTTATAAAATGATGAGGAGATTGCAGAGAGATTTCAGACCTTATAGTGATGTTATCTTCTGTTCCTATGGTTATGGATCACTTGTAGTTTTCAGAACAAAAGGATGTTTGTGAATAATGAAGGCTGTCTCGTGAATCCTAACAACTAGAGTAATCTATTGTGAAAAGGATGACAATGTGAATATGAGATGCAAGTGTAATGAGTTAATCTAAGAATGAACCTAAGATGCCACTAAACTAGAACAATGCTGAACTATAAGTCATCATCAAACTTGAAACAAAGTAACTGAATATGAATTAAATGCAATGAAACTCCGGAGCTTTCTAACTATACTAACATGCATTAATCTATGAAGTTACACAATCTGTTTGTTCATCATCAGTGATATTTTGGAAGAGTTCCTTCTTTTGGAAGAGGTAGAACAATTTTGACTGTGTACTTGGATGCAATTGTAAGCAAATAGACTGAAAGAAAATGAAAAACTAAGTTATCACATCCATACTCTACTCGTCATTATGATGTCTTGGGCAAGCGTTTAAGAGCAAGATCGAGAGATGATACTTAGTACACACACACAACTAAATCATTCATTATCACGGTCATGTCTTGAACTTCTTAAGGATGTATTGGAAGAATTTCTTCTTGTGGAAGAGTGATGAGAACAAGTGTAAGCGTGATAGTGAATAGTAAAAACTACAACTAAATCCTACATTACCATAGCTATTCTTCATTCATCATTATAATGTTTGTTGGAAGAGTGCCTTCTTGTGGAAGAAATTTAGGAATGAATATAACTACAGTAGCTAGTTAAAACAACTATAAATTCAACTCCTAATCCTACAATACCATAGTCATTCAACATTCATCATTTTAATCTGTTGGAAGAGTGTCTTCTTGTGGAAGAGTTAGAATGAGTACGACTACAGTAGCTATTTAAAACAACTACAAATTCAAATGCAAAACGTAAAGGAAGCTAGGAAAACTTATCTAATTTATGCAAAAGAAATCCGTGCAAGAGGCAGGGGCCCTCTACCACTTGACGGCATTCAACTCCAAATTAAATCACGCCTTCAAAATAACTTTGTCTGCTCCATTAACGATGCAATAGTTTGAACATAACACTCTGCGTCTTCAAGGACGTAACACAGATTTTAAACAAAATCTAGCAGCAAATCTAACATAAAATCTCTAACATAGCTCTCGGTCTCCCAAGAGTTTATAAAGCAAATGCACGTAACAATAATTACAACAATTTAGGAACAATGTCTTTCCTTATCCAAATCACGTTAGAACTCTTTGAAGTGGCTGCGTGAAGAAGAAAAGACATCTGGACTGAAACAGTCCTAGTAGGAGTCTTCCTTCATAAATGTGTTTCCCACGTGCATAACCGTACCCAGAATCCATTTCCTCCTCCATGATGAGCAACGAACCATGTAGACACGACGTGGATCATGCCCATATGCGGTTTTCCTCAAGAGGCCACCTGGAACATACTCAAACATGAAGGTAGCTGCAGAATCGCCGGTTAGCTACAGAATGTCTGCATTCGGCAGCTAGTTCCGGTCAAAATGCTTAACAATGGCAAAAATCACAAAATTCAACAATTCAGTCATGTAAACCATTCTAGAAGTAATTTTAACTATATTTATTGATGTCATGTCCTATTTGTTGTAACATTTCCTTGCATTGTGGGTAACCTTCTAAATATTTTGAACCCACAGGTTCAGTCCTTACGATGAAACCCATGATTTTTAATATCAAATTAACACTCTTTTACCCACAAAACAATAACTTTCACTTTTCGGATTGAAGTGGCTTCAAGCTCTAAATGAAAATGGCTTCAATTTTGGAATGACATACCTCTGATTTATAATGGCAACAGCTTCAAAACCTCTGGCTGGTATGCCTCTGTTTGATAATGAAAAATGCCTTCGAAACCTCGGACTGATGTGCTTCTGTTGAACTTTGGAGTGATATGAAAGCAATTTCAAATTTCGAGCTAATATGTCTCTGATAGACAGTGGCAGATGGCTTCAAATTTCTTTTGTGCAATACCTCCGGCTCTTGGTAGCAAATGGTTTCAGTTTTAATACTGCAACACCTCTGTCTTTGGTAACAAAAGACTTCAATTTTAACACCTCTGTCTTTTGGTAACAACAGACTTTAAACTCTACACAGTTACAATTCTGAGTTGATAGTGAAAATGCTTCAAATTCCGTCCACAGTGATATGCTATCTGCCCACGGGATCAAGTGGCTTTGAGTCCTCACACTGTTATATTTCCAAATTTACCTCTTCTGCTCTGCTCTGCGTTTACAATGCTCGATGCTGTTCAAACTGATATCCTTTAGCTCTGCTCCTGGTGATAATAATATCTCTGTCTTCGGAATGGAATACCGGCTACGGAATGAAGTTATGGCAAATGGTCACGGAATGGAATAGTGGAGTGAGGTGGAGGGATTGTATTAATGATTGAGGAGACGGCGGAGGATTTTACGACGGCAGAGGGAATCATCATCATTAAATGCTTTGGTTAAGAGACGTGGAAAATTCAAATGCTTTGGCCATTTCACCGCTTAAATGCTATCGGATATGAAATTTGAAATGGAAGATTTTAATACAAAGTCTATAGAGGGTTTGTTGGTGTTTGATCAATAAAAACAATTAAAACAACCTTTCGAATAATCCACAACTAAACTATGCTAAACTTTTATGAAATGCCATCGTAATTTAAATTTGTTACCTCTGCCCTTTATTTGATTTTTTTGTAGCCTTTGTCTTCTCTGCTCATCTCTGGAGGAGTCTTCATAATTTTCTTGATGCTTTTGATTCATGAATACACTGGGTCACTTTGTTGTAATTCTGATGTCTGTTGGTTGATGCCTTCAGGGTTTGTAGCTGCGGAAAGACTGTCGGGCTGCAGAAAGGCTGATCAGCTGCAGAATGTCCACTGAGCTGCAGAATGTTCCTGTAGAACACTTTAATTATGAAAATGGAATGTTTTTGGAGTATGGGTGAAATGTTATGTGGTATGAATGAAAATGGATGATGGATTATGATATGTATGAAGTGGATAAGTGGAATGGAATGGATTCAGTCCATTAAATGGAATGAAGGAACATAAGGGCTGTACTGCAATTCATGACATATTTTATTCACTTACAGCTAGATATCAAATTTTGTATTTTGACATGAAAATGAAATGGATGGAAGATGGAACGAAATGAATGAAATGTGGAATGGAGTGAAATATGAATGATGGATGGAATGGAGTATGAATGGATAAGTGAATGGAGTGAGATGAAATGAATCATAAGCACTATGGAACTGAGCTTATGATTTTTATAACAGCTGCTTAAAACAAAAATGGGAAAAGTTAGAGTGTCAGAGAGACTCTGATTTTCACCCTATCTTTTCTGTATAAACATGCCAATCAATGATTGGTTTTCATGTTTATACCTTTATTTTTATTTTTTATTATTATTATTATTATTATTTTTTATTTTTTATTTTTTCAAAAGAGAAATGCTTCAGAAAATTTAATCAAGTTGATGAAGAAGAGAGACTCTTCTTCATTAACTTCACATCATTGTCTTCTTGGAACTTCTTGACAAACTCTTCTCTTGAGAGTGGCTTGTGGTATAGCTTCAGTCTATGACCATTCACAAGAAAAGTGACCTCCTCTTCATCTATAGTTCTGATTTTTACTGGCCCATTATCAAAAATTCGAACAATTTCATATGGCCCAAGCCAATGTGTCTGAAATTTCCCTTGAAAATCCTTGAATTTTGAGTCAAACAAGAGAGCCCAGTCTCCCTCTTTAAATTTCTTCTCCTTGATGTACTTGTCATGCCATCTAGCTCTTTGCTGTTGGACTAGACTTGTTTTCTGAACTGCATCTTGTCTGATCTCATCCAATTCATTAATTTGCTCCAGTCTATGCTTTTGTGCCTCCATTAGATCAAGTCCTAGCTGAACTGCCATCTTGAATGTTTGAATTTGGAACTCTATGGGAAACAAAACTTGCTTTCCATAAACAAGCTCATAAGGAGTATGGCCTGTTGTGTTTCTCCATGTAGTTCTATAGGCCCACAAGGCTTCAGAAAGCCTATCTACCCAATCTCTTCTATGTAAATGAACAGTCTTTGTTAGGATTCCTTCAATGATCTTATTAGTAGATTCCACTTGACCATTTGCTTGTGGATGATAAGGAGTAGATTTTCT
This sequence comes from Pinus albicaulis, assembly GCA_034641835.2. Taxonomy (NCBI): domain Eukaryota; kingdom Viridiplantae; phylum Streptophyta; class Pinopsida; order Pinales; family Pinaceae; genus Pinus; species Pinus albicaulis. The sequence goes on along the minus strand of CM076572.1, from coordinate 835,538,542 downwards.
ATGTCTGATTTTGTACTTCTCCATCATTTGCTCCACTAGCCTTGATGTAAATTGAGCTCCTTGATCCGTAACAATTTCCCTTGGGACACCAAAACGAGTAAAAATATCCTCAAAAAGAAAAGTAACTACAGATGATTCATTAGCAACAAGTAATGGTTTAGCTTCTACCCAATTAGTAACATAATCAGTGCAAACTAATATATATTTCTTTTGTCTTGATGGAGGACTAATAGGTCCTACAAAATCCAAAGCCCATTTTTCAAAAGGTTCAATGTGTACCTGAGGTTGTAATGGCATCTCACCTGAAGGAGAAGGTTTCCCTACCCTTTGGCAACTGTCACACCTTTTGACATACTCTGCATCTTTAAACAAATATGGCCAATAATATCCTAAATTAAGGATCTTATAGGCTGTCCTCTTATCTGCAAAGTGTCCGCCACAAGGTTCATCATGACATGCCTTGAGAATGTCAGGCATCTCATCTTCACGAACACACCTTCTAATGATCAAATCTAGACCTATCTTGTACAACTCATTAGCGACCCATGAATATCTTGCACTATCATTAATGATTTTTCTTTTATCCCTTGCATTCATAATTGAAGGAAATTTTCCTGAAACTAAATAATTGGCAATATCAGCAAACCATGGAGTTTGAGTAGAGATTGCAAAAAGATATTCATCAGAAAATTGATCTTCAACCGGAGTGTCATCTTTGATATTTTGAATTCTAGACAGGAAATCAGCCACAGTGTTTTGTTTTCCAGGCCTATCTAGAATAGTAATGTTGAATTCTTGTAATAATAACAACCATCTTATAACTCTGCCATTAGTGATTGATTTATTCATTAAGTATCTAATTGCAGAATGATTAGTGTGAACAAAAGTTTTATAGCCTGTTATATAGTGTCTAAACTTGTTAATGGCATGAACAACAGCTAAAAACTCTTTTTCAGTTACAGTATAGTTTAACTCTGCAGGAGTCAAATTTTTACTAATATAATAGATGGCATAGGGAATTAAATCTTTTTGTCCCAATACTGCTCCTAGAGTTGTATCGGAAGCATCTGTCGAGATATGAAAAGGTAACTTCCAGTTAGGTCCCCTTAATATAGGTGCTTCATAAATTTTGGTTTTCAGGGTTTCAAAAGCTAACTGGCAATCAGAAGTCCATTTAAATTCACAATCTTTGGTGAGTAATTTGAAGAGAGGAGATGCTATTTTGGTGAAGTTTTCTATAAATCTCCGATAATACCCTGTAAATCCTAGAAAACTTCTAACATCTTTTTGACAATTTGGAATGGATAGGTTAGAAATAACTTCAAATTTCGCCTCATCTACTCTAATCCCATCCCCTGAAATGTGGTGCCCTAAAACTATACCTTCGTTGAACATCATAAAACATTTTTCATGACTAAGAGAAAGGTTTTCTTCTTGACATCTTTTTAAGACTTTTTCCAAGTTTTATAAAGCCTCTTCAAATGTATCCCCATAAACTGTAAAATCATCCATGTACACCTCTACACAGTCATGTATCAGATCAGAAAAAATTCCTAATACTGCCCTTTGGAATGTTGCAGGTGCATTGCACAACCCAAATGGCAATACTCGGTAGGCATAGGTACCCCAAGGACAAGTAAATGTGGTTTTATCTTGGTCTTCAAGTGCTACTTGGATTTGATTGTAACCACTAACTCCATCCAGGAATGAAAAGTACTTTTTACCTGCTAATGTATCTAATACTTGATCTATGAAAGGTAAGGGAAAATGGTCTTTAAGAGTAGCTTTATTCAGTTCTCGGTAGTCAACACACACCCTCCATTTTCCATTTTTCTTAGGTACAATTACTAAAGGAGAAACCCACTGACTATCTGAAATAGGATAAATGAAGTTAACATTTAACAATTTTTGTAATTCTTCCTTGACAATTTCCCTAAGATTTGGATTCATCCGTCTTTGAGGCTGTCTGATTGGTTTGCAATTTGCCTATATATAGATGTGATGAGTACAAGTCTTGGGACTTATCCCTTTCATGTCAGTGTATTCCCATGCATATGCAGAAGAATGTCTCTGTAATACTTTGACTAGTTCTTCTTGTTGAGATTTTTCCAGATTTTTGTTTATGTTCAAGGTTTTACCTGGAAAAATTTCACTTGTAGAACTGCCAAATTTTTCCATAGAATGAAGAGAAATCTGTATAGATGACAAGAAATCAATATTGGATTTCTCTTGAAATGATTCTTGTTTGTGTTCTGGAGAAGATTCAAAATTTTCTAGAGTATTCAGAATTTGATTATCTTCACTAATTTCTGAAATTGTGAAGAGTGGTTGCAAATATTCTTCATCCTCTATCCATTGAGTGTCATCTAGATCTGTAATTGTCCTAGCTGGAGGATATAAAGTGAATTTCTTTTTTGAACTTCCATCAGAAATATACATATCACCGGACCTACAACTAATAAAAGCATCAGCTGTAGCCAACCAAGGTCTTCCTAGTATAATAGGATGGCCTCCTAGATTATTCTTGGGTGTCAGGATCATGAAATCCACAGGGTACTCCCAAGAGTCTAGGGACACTGGAATGTCTTCTATTACCCCATCTGGTCTGATCACAGATCTATCTGCTAATTGTAATAGTGTGGGTGTAAAGAGAAGATTAGGAAGTTTCAGCTTGTCCATGATTTGTCTACTCATGATATTTATTGCTGCTCCTAAGTCAATGAGTGTGTTTTGAATTTCAATTCCATTGATGTGAATTTTGACAACTGGATTTCCTGGGTCAAGGTACTTTTGAATAGTAATCTTACCCATCATAATGTCTGCTATTTGTCCTACCAGTTGAATTTTCTTGGTTTCTCTTATTCTTTTCGTTGTTGTCTTCATACTCAACTCCTTTATTGTTTTGGCTAAAATTGGGATTTCCTTGATGGCTTGCAATAATGGAATTTTAATGCAAACATTTCTCAATTCATCCAAGAAATCATAATTAGGCACCATTATTTGTTTTTCTACACCTTTATCGATTTGTAGTCTTTCCGGAAAGGGAGGTATAGAAGTAGATGTGGATGGTTGCTCTAATACTGGAGTTGAACTTATTGGATCTTTTTGTTTCAGTTTTTCAATGTTTTGGTCTTGAAAGGATGTATCTTCCTCAAGACTTTTATTAACCCGTAGGGAGTCTTCCTCAGAATTATCTTGTTCTTGTATGATCACAGAAGGTTGCCTCTTCTCAAGTATCCTTCCAGACCTAAGTTGAACATCACTAAGGTCTAGAGGAGTAATTAAATAAGTTGGAAATTGTTGTCCTTCTATCATGTATGTATTCTAAGGGTTCTTATTATTGGGGTTTGGTATGGGCTGAGCTGGTAATTGATTGGATTTTTGAGGGAATGGTAATGGAAGTGGTTGATTTTGATGAGGTTGGTTCAGATGATGTTGTTGAGAATTTTGTTGAAAGTTTTGTTGAAGATTTTGAGGAAAATTTTGTTGAGGATTTTGAGGATAAAAATGTGGATATGGTGGATAGGATGGTGGATACTGATAATATGGAGAGTATCTTCCATGGGGACCTTGTGATCCTTGTGCCCAAGCTTGAGATTGATTTTGAAATTGGGGCCAAGGTTGCTGCCAAGAATTCCAAGGTGGAGGTTGATTATACATTTGATCATGGAATCCTTGTGTCTGAGATCCCTGCCAAGGTCTTCTAGATACAAAGTTAAGAGATTCTGTGGAGTCTGTAGGAGTTTATTCCTGAAAAACAGCCTTGAGACCAGGAAGAGAAGGACAATTCTTGGTCTCATGTTTCTCAGAACAAATAACACAGGTTTCTACAACTTTTACATCTAGAGGACATTCTCTCAAGGCATGTTTCTTCCTACATTTGGGACAAAATATTGCCAAGGCATCAGATTCAGCCTTTTGCTTGTTTTGTATCTTGAGGGTGTCTATTTGTTCACTAAGACTCCCTAAGATGTCAGATTTAAAATCATCAAGCATGTGTCCTATTTCTGATCTACTTACTGTCCCAGAAGCAGATTTACTTGCTCTTGCAAGAGCAGGATCTCTTGGACCTTTGACAGTTTTTGATTTCCCTCTGGAAAGGTTGATACATAACTCAGATATTTCAGGTAATGTGAGTTGTGATATATCCCCTTTTCCCATCATGTTAAGGATATCCAACCATTCATCCCTAATGGTTTTCAACAAAAGAGATTTTAAAGTGTCTTGATCTAGGTTTTCCATTTGTGCCCTTTTTTATGTTGTATTTAAATCTTTCCAACAAATCTTCTAAGTTTTCATCTTCTTTTTGTAACATCTTGAACACTTCTTCCTTATGATTAACCGGCATACAATAATCCAAGTATCTCTCTAGAAATGCTTGTTTCATGTCTTCCCATGTTCTAATGGAACTATTGTTTAAACTCATAAACCACTTCAATGCTGCTCCTTTCAGAGTTGAAGGAAATAATTTCAATTTTTGAGCATCTTGAAGGTAGTCATAAGTCCTACACAACACTTCAAATTCGAATAAGAAAGTTTCAGGATCCTCAGTTTTAAGTCCATAGAAGTTCGGAAGGACAGAAGGTGAAATGTTTTTCATGGTTGTATTGGTTTCTTCATCAAGTATAGGGAACCAAAAAGAGCTTCCTATTCTACCTCTTCCTCCATCTGCACCTCTACCTCCTCTTCCTCCTTCTCCTCTACCTCTACCTCTACCTCCTCCAAATAATGTGTGTTCTCCATTAACAACTCCTCCTCCTTCTTCTGCCATGGTTGACTCTCCTGTGGAAGTAGAAAGGTTTGTATCCTCAACAAAGGTTTTTGGATCCTCTTCTATGGCAGGTTCAGTGGATGAAGTGGAAGGTTTATCTAATGGAATAGGTGACCTTAGATCTTCTAGAAGTCCAGGATCAGTAAAGGATGGAAGATGGGTTTGAGTTGAAGGTGTACTAGCTCTGGATCTAGATGAAACAAGTGGTGTTCTAGATATCAAACTTCTGCCTCTGCTGCTTATAAATCTTCCCCTTTGAATCTCTCTCCCTACGCATAAAATTTTTTTTGGATGCTAAGAAACAAAGGTTACCTAGTTTTCACTTCCCTGGCAACGGCACCAAAATGTTGGGTCTCAATCTAGTCTCATAAACTGAGCTTCATTTAATTGTCAACCAGGATTTGTAAACTGCTGAAGTGAAGTGTACCATATGTACCTAGGTGCTTGTTTCCTAATGTGTTGTATGTGGTTTTGTGATGTTTTTGGTCTTTTGTGATGATTTGTGATGTTTTTGGTCTTTTGGTGTTTTATGTTCACAATGAAACTGCCTAGAAAACTAATGGAAAGAAGTTGGTGGTCAAAACAGAGTTAAATCTAATGTGTGGAATGGTAAATGCAATTGGAAACACTGAAGCAAAATCTGAACTATGACTAAATAGAAGCAAAAGCTTGATAATGACTTTTTAGGCAAATGACACAAACTAAACTTGAGAAATGATCACTAAATATGCAAATCCTCTAACTAAACAGTCAAACACTAATGATGTAATACTCTGTCCTAAGCTCTTCTATTCTATGATTAATTCCTAGTTCTATTCTGCAATTTAATTGAATGTCATAGAACCTATACTCAAAGAGTTATTGGTTTCTTTTCAAAGTAGTTCTTTTGAGGAAGAGCTCTGTTTATAAAATGATGAGGAGATTGCAGAGATATTTCAGACCTTATAGTGATGTTATCTTCTGTTCCTATGGTTATGGATCACTTGTAGTTTTCAGAACAAAAAGATGTTTGTGAATAATGAAGGCTGTCTTGTGAATCCTAACAATTAAAGTAATCTATTGTGCAAAGGATGACAATGTGAATATGAAATGCAAGTGCAATGAGTTAATCTAAGAATAACCCTAGGATGCTACTAAACTATAACAATGTTGAACTATAAGTCATCATCAAACTTGAAACAAAGTAACTGAACATGAATTAAATGCAAATGAAACTCCGGAGTTGTTCTAACTGTACTAACATGCATTAATCTATGAAGTTACACAATCTGCTTGTTCATCATTAGTGATATCTTGGAAGAGTTCCTTCTTTTGGAAGAGGTAGAACAATTCTGGCTGTGTACTTGTATGCAATTGAAAGCAAATTAACTGAAAGCAAATGAAAAACTAAGTTATCACATCCATACCCTACTTGTCATTATGATGTCTTGGGCAAGCGTTTAAGAGCAAGATCAGAGATGATACTTAGTACACACACACAACTAAATCATTCATTATCACGGTCATGTCTTGAACTTCTTAAGGATGTATTGGAAGAATTTCTTCTTGTGGAAGAGTGATGAGAACAAGTGTAACTGTGATAGTGAATAGTAAAAACTACAACTAAATCCTACATTACCATAGCTATTCTTCATTCATCATTATAATCTGTTGGAAGAGTGCCTTCTTGTGGAAGAGCTGGAATGAATATAACTACAGTAACTAGTTAAAACAACTATGAATTCAACTCCTAATTCTACAATACCATAGTCATTCAACATTCATCATTTTGATCTGTTGGAAGAGTGTCTTCTTGTGGAAGAGCTAGAATGAATACGACTACAGTAGATAAAACAAAACAACTACAAATTCAAATGCAAAACGTAAAGGCAGCTAGGAAAACTTATCTAATTTACGCAAAAGAAATCCGTGCAAGAGGCAGGGGCCCTCTACCACTTGACGGCATTCAACTCCAAATTAAATCATGCCTTCAAAATAACTTTGTCTGCTCCATTAACGATGCAATAGTTTGAACATAATACTCTGTGTCTTCAAGGACGTAACACAGAGTTTTTAAACAAAATCTAGCAGCAAATCTAACATAAAATCTCTAACATAGCTCTCGGTCTCCCAAGAGTTTATAAAGAAAATGCACGTAACAATAATTACAACAATTTAGGAACAATGTCTTTCCTTATCCAAATCACGTTAGAACTCTTTGAAGTGGCTGCGTGAAGAAGAAAAGACATCTGGACTGAAACAGTCCTAGTAGGAGTCTTCCTTCATAAATGTGTTTCCCACGTGCATAACCGTACCCAGAATCCATTTCCTCCTCCATGATGAGCAACGAACCATGTAGACACGACGTGGATCATGCCCATATGCGGTTTTCCTCAAGAGGCCACCTGGAACATACTCAAACATGAAGGTAGCTACAGAATCGCCGGTTAGCTACAGAATGTCTGCATTCTGTAGCTAGTTCCGGTCAAAATGCTTAACAATGGAAAAAATCACAAAATTCAACAAGTCAGTCATGTAAACCATTCTAGAAGTAATTTTAACTATATTTATTGATCAATTGGGTTTAAGATGGAAATGGACAAGGGAAAATGAGGTAAAATGAGGTGAAGGAAAGCACAAATTTGAGGCTCAACAATTCTTATGATAGCATATCGGCTAAAACTCACAAGTTGAGCCAAGATTATGCTATGATATCATTGTAATATCCCAAAATGGAAAAGACGGGAATATAGAACAAAATAATGGAAATAGCAGTGAATAAATCAATACACCATTACATGAGAGAAATTTACAACCATATTATTAAACATATCATCCATAATGGGCATAAAATCTTCAGGATCAAGTCACTCAAGAAATACAACACAAGCATCCACTAAGAAAATATGCCAATACGTGAACTATAGCTACTATATAAATGCCATGAGCCAAGACAATGCAACTTTAGGGAATAAACTGCTACAATAAAGATATAAAAATATATATTTTATTTTATATAGTTCCAAAGGTGCTATGGATAGATATCTAAGCTCCCAAACACTTTTTCAAGGCAACTGAGAAAGGGTTTCTGGAAATACCCAAAAATGTGAAATGTTGGAATGTAGCCCTAGGGCTGAATTGCAAATACAACTAAATAAATAGATGAAGGTGGATTAAACTGATATAAAAATGAATATATCTCCTCCAATATATCCTTTCAATGAAAGGCTCATCCCTTCATTGAAAGTCAAACACCCTAAACGAGGCACTAAAACCTGCACTGCAAATACTCAATAAAATAACACAGTTCTTGAGGGAGAATACATTGTAGGAGGTGGAAATAAGTTGGAATGGTGCCAAGATATGAAATATAGCTCCTAGAACTTCCTTTTTGGCCTCCCAAATGAAGGAATGCTTCCTCAACTGAAGACTAGCTCAGAAATTGGCCCTATCAACCCTCCACTGCAACACAACACAACTCTGAACAAAAAAATGCGTTGTAGCTGGAGACTGAATTTTGTCTTGATGCCTGGATGTGGATTATATAACTCAATAATCTCTCCTGAGTAGGCACTTGAAGTCCCCTAAGGATGAGTGTGGGATTCCAGCTCAGGAACACCCTTATACGAAATAGTGCAACGAACCCTGCTAAACAACAAAAGCAGGCATAGAAATGTCACCTGACAAATCCATATCTAATAAGATCAAAATAAATAATAATTTAGCATATCATCTATGGTTTCCTTGCCCTTCCTTATATGCATTTTGAGCCTTCTCACCTTCGTTCCCACTCATTAAATCCACTACTCTCATGGATACTATCTCTCGTTAACATTGTGTTGTCTCCCATTAATGATCCACTCTCTTCATACTAACGGTGTTGATTTGGTCAACATTCACCTTGTCCACATGAAATATGATCCCTTTTCACATTAAGATATATTTTATTCCTACTAAAGAGATTTATTAGTTTCCCTACCCATTTATTCATCTATCTAAATGATAAAAGTAAAAATTAATATTCGAATTATTTGTACGCTAATTTTGGAATATTACAAGAGGGGCATGTTAGGTCCCTATATTACTAGTGTAGTCCCTTAATGTTGTTAGTGTAGCTCCCTTATTGTTATTTTTGTAACCCTGTAGCCCCCATATTGTTATTATTGTGCCCCATAATAGGCCACTATTATTGATTTTGTGCCTTTACATTATTATTGTAAGGTCAGGTTGGATTATATTATGATCCCATGGACTCCTATATATGGAAAGGTGGTTTTCTGCTTTGTATCATCCAATATTTTTTCATTCATGTAATATAAATGAGGTTTCCCACTCGAATTGGTTTATTTCTAAGGTGTTGATCTATCATTTATTCTATTTTTGGAGTTGGTTTCATAACACAAATGAGCTGGTTGGGACCTTATATTGCCAAAAATGTCTTAGAGGGGGGGGATGTTTAGCTCGCGAAGCTGAATGGAGAGCTCTTCTCTAAACCTATTAATGGTAGTCATTTTAAGCAATAGAGTTACAACTCCGCCCCTAGGGGCTCACAATGACTATACGGTTGGTGAAGAGTCTTACTGATCACCACATTGAAAGAGTGCATGGGACTATCAATGATTATGAAAAATGGGGAGTTAGTTGCATTAGTAGTACTGTGCGGTATGTAGGGAAATGGCGAAGATGGAGGGAACTACACCAAGTTTTTTAGGACTGTGCCGAAGCGATGAGTCTGGTGAAGTTCATCCAAAAAGTGAGCATTGAAACATGAGCTCTTCATTTGACAAGGATTTTGATGTTAAAATGAGTGGGAGAGATGTATTTAATGAGAAAATCTTAGTGGATCTAACACAATATCCACATTTATGAGGCATATCGAAAGGAGATCATGGAGTTTGAATTTGAATTTTACTATAAATCATGGATCCCACTCTACATACGAACGATTTGCGCTATATGTTTAAGAATTGAAATTTTGTGTGTGCAAGAGCGTTAAGCAATCTGTTATATGTCGAATTTAAACTTTGGTGTATTTAAATAAAAATTTATTAAAGCAATGCTCAGGCACAAAATTCGGCCAATTTTAGAGCATAGAATGATAGCTACACCACCAACACATATCACATGGCTGAGGTCATCCAAGAAATTGACTACTCAAGGTGCAACCCCATCTAAGAAGCTAAAGAAGTCGGTGTTGCGATCATCACCCCAAAAGGAGATTCCAAAGGAATATAGTAGTAAGGCGTCCAAATACCAACAAAAGAAGACTGTTGAGGTATAATAGGCAGACGATGAATAAATCGCACCAAAAGATATTGATGTAGAAGAGGTAGAACCTATCTCTAGATTTCCCCCATATATTTTGTGAGGGAAGCTGGAAGCTTCGAAGCCTAAAAAGGATCTAGACATAGTAAAATACAAGATTTTTACACCACTACTACTGGAACAGGTACCTATCGAGGGGTATTTGTTGGGAAAATATCCCTAGTTGTGGATGGAGGAATAAGACTTTAACGATCACAAAAAATACCCATAGTTCAAGACGAGGCGATATTTGTGCTCCACCTATTATGAATCTATCGAAGTAACAATATTGGAACCGATGAATTGGGTAGCTAGTATCCAGGATGCGCATACATGTTATATGTTCCACATTTCAATTGAAGTATTATCAACACAATTTGTGTACTCCAACTTCTGGCCCTAGTGCACGATGAGTGCTTATGGCTAGGGAAATGGATTCCTATTGATACGATGTTGATAAGGAAGAGAACGAAGCTTCCTTGAATTGGTTTGGACCCTGTAAATGCCTTTGTGCGTAAGGAGAAGGACAAGAAGTTGGCAGACAATATGAAGAAATATTAGGGTACAAAAATGGGAACCAAGGGTTACTCGATTAACTCCATCATGAATCAGTTTGTGCACTTTTATAAACACATTTTGGCCAGAAAAATCATGCAGAAGTACTGCACAAAGGATTTTTTGCGCCGATAGTATATTTGGCTATGGATTACAACAAGGGAGTTGTCTATAATTGGGTAAGAGACCTATGCAACAATTTTTTAGCTAACTACCACAAAGCTCAAGATGCGGGCAAGAAGTTCGAATACATGTGGCTCTTCCTCTTAATAGAATTGATGGCCTAGAGGGAGCCTGAGGAATCACATTTTTCCTCTACAGACATTGATCTCTATCAGGCCGCATGATATGCCTTGTTGTGGCATTCAAAGGAGCCCACTAGGGTCATGGAAAACAAAATATTTTGGGTTGGATTCGAGATGATTCTATGCACAGTGATCAGCCAAAGGACCTGGATATCACCAAGTATTTGAAACCAATATTAGTAGCTCTCAGACTTCAAAGTGGATTTCGACCATGTTCATATGCTGGCGAAGAAGGACCTTTTTGTGGTCTGGTATGAGTTTTCATACCTGGTATAAGAGGAAGATGTTGTGGCCATAGTAATTTAATGGCCGCTTAATTGAATAACTCTTCCCACTAAAGGCACAGAGACAGGGCAAAAAATGAAGAATGGCATGAAGACCACTACATAGCCATGGAAGAATGACACCAGGAAGCTACACAAGACAATCAAATTCTTGACCATTAAGGAGACTGAAGTCGAGGAAGAGACATAAACGTAGGTTCGGGAGAGAGGAGGTGATGATGCTTATGGTGATGATAAAATTATATATATGAATGACCCCCCCACCCCCTTTACTACTAAAAGATGACAGCCATAGAGCTGAGGTGCACAAAAGAAAGTGATGTCCATTCCATCCACCAGCCCGAAAGAAATGGTCTTCACTAAGGGAGATCTTGATGAGATAGAATATATGGTTAAGAAAGTCAATGAGCATCTATGGGGTAACATTGGAGAATAGTACAAGAAGCTATTGGCAGAGGTCCATAAAGGCCTAAAATATTTATAGGTAAGGATAAGCACAGTACAAGTGAGCATGGCTCAAGTGAGAGGGGAACAAGTAGGTGCAAGAATGATGTAGCACGAAATAGCCATAACAACTGATCCCCACGCAGTGCCAAGCCCTGCACATGCATTATTTTTTTATATAACAGAGCAACTAAAGTAGGAAGTGCCCTAGAAGAACAGAAGGATTAACCTTACTATGCTGCCTCTACAGACCTTCCATGAGTTCCACCAAGGTGTCATTGATGAATTTAAGATCAAAGAGTAGCGCATCCTCTTGGTTATCCTTGATGTTAAATGGGAAAGGTAGAGCATGGATGAGGAAAATCAACTTGCGGTATAGGAGTGTGAGGCAGTGATGACCCACAGAAAAAATTTGGAGGAAGCCATCTCCAAGGCTTGCAGCGAGCTACTTGAGCTCTATATTTAGGTTGCAGTAGTGCCAGAGGAAAAAGTGACCAATCTCACAATAACCTTCAAGAACTCCAAAATCGATATCTACCAACTGTGAATCAGAATGAAAATGAATATAGTTAAGCTATAGCTACAATTGTCTCTTGCCACTCCACCAGAGGTCCGGGAGTAGTGCGCAGCCGAGGTCAGGGTTTCTAATGATAAGTTTCACTCCACATTGCAGGAATTCCTTCAAGGTTTTGAATAGGTTATGGATGTCTCGACTTCACTGTAGGAGAACTCCCATGTACAAATGATGGAGAAGGAAATCCGTAAATAAAATATGGACGATATTAAGGTCAAAAAAATGACCATAACACCGATACAATAGTTTACCTATCTCTAAGAAGGTAAATTTTTTGAAGGACAGATTAATGAGATGTGTAGAAAAGAAAAAATTATCATAGCCAGAATGCAACCATGGGAAGCTAAAGCCAGTCATTTATCGCAGATTGTCGATAAACAATTGAAGGGACTATGCCAAACACCGAAGGATATTGCAATGAAAATTACATGGTCATCTACTGCGATGTTGCTAATAAAATTCCAAGAAGTAGAAAATAAATGTGCCAAGTCAGTTCCACCTAGGAAGGAGGTCTTTAGTGGCATAAAAACAAATATCTATAACACACTGACATAGCTACTTGGGACATGTCACAGTTTTGTGTTGGGGACGTGTTTGATAGAGTACCCCTCGATAGAAGATTTTGAGAAAGAATCCATATATGAAGGAGTGGATAGCGAAGCTAGGTTAGAGTCTTAGGGGCTTTAGGGTGTGTCAAGCCCCTTATTTTGTAAAAAGAATGGGAAAATTTTGTATATGTTGAGCTCCGCCCATGGTTTTCGGACCATGGTTTTGTAAATGTGTCTAGGATAGTCTTGATAAATGAAAAATCTTGATATGTGATGAAATTATATGTAAGATTATTTTTAGTATATGTTCTATGTGTTGCATTAGAGGAAAGGCTCATGTAGCTAATTTCACAAATACCTTAGGAATTCTGCAATTGAGTGCATAGACCCCTGCGGCTAAGTGCACAGGGTGGAACTAGTTGTATTAAAAAAATATGAGCATTAATGAAAGACTTTTGAAGACATATCTCTACCATTTTTTCATGTGTTTTATTTACTTTTCTTTTATGTTATCTGTGCTAAGTAGGGGTTTTACTTATAATTTTCATTGTGAATTCTTGTTCATTATCACTATGTTGTTTTATGAATGTTAAATTACAGTCCCCTAGTGCGCAAGTTAAGACCTGTTGAACATTGAATGTACAATTTGTATCTATGCCCTACGAAGTTATGTTAAGCATAAAAGGGAATATAAGCCCTAAAGACACACTCCCTTTTCAATTTGGATACCGAAACCTGGTTCTATCATCCCCCTATATTGCCTCGAGTGAGACTTCAGCCTACGCAATAGATCATTTCCAAAAGGGCTTGTAATAACGCATTTTTTTGGTCCGCATAGCCAAATATGAACCTGGGCCTAGGGCTAATCAAGCCAAAATGTCACTTTGAGCATAAAACCCTTCACAAAGGAAATATATTGTAAAACCAAGGATTGAGGGACCTTTCTCTCTCCTCTAATGGGACAGGTTGTGATATATTATTCGTCATAGTTGATGTAAACAACCACCTATTGGGAGATGGGAACGTGGAAAGTAATTATGGTTTTTTATAGTTCCCAAATGTCCCATTTATGGGTGACACATGGATTAATCATAGGTCAACATGCGACATGCATGACATAATAATGATGTCAAAATATCATCATAATCGTGAGGGTAAAAACCATATAGCTACATGAAAATCAATCAAAATTGATGGTGTAAGTCATCTCCAATGTATCGAGTGATGAATGAAGACATGAAGTTTGTTGAACATTAACAAGAAAAGGAGGTCCTAGAAGGTGGTTTCACAAATTGATATCTATGACTCATATTTATTCTAGGCGAACTCTCCTCGATTTTAGAAACCATCAAGGGTGGTCCAAAAGGTGTGTTTCAATACCATCGTACTATTGTGTGGGATCTCACAAAGAAATTAGAAAAGGGCACGTTTTATTAAGGTAGGGTCATACCCCGAAAATCCTGGTGCAATATTCCCAATATGGACTACTTAGAAAGGCATGCCCAAAAAATGCATTTTTTCAAGAATGTATGCTACAGGATGGAAAAAAAACCCTTGGATCCCTTAGATCTTATAATCTAAGACCCAAATCCAAGAGGAGATCAGAAACAAATAAAACTAGGTGAGGTAAACAGACCTCCCACAACTAGTATGTCTTGAAAAATGCCCAAGGAAGGGACTGCAATAATACAAAACAATACTACTCAAAATATAATGCAGTTTATCTGATTAATAGTAGGAGGCCAATATGGAGGCTCATTAATCACTTATACATCAGCAAAACAGATTTATAATATGGCCCACACAATTTACAAAAGGAAAATAGAAGACTTTGATAAAGAAACCCTCAAGAATGAGGTGTTGCAACAATGTATTAGGTTGTAAGACGGCTTGACAACATTATATTAAGAGTTGTAGTAGTTGTACATCACATTTAAAATATAGAACAGATCTGTGTACGAAATATTAGATCCATATCAGATCTGTACACTAGATGTGTTCCTCTACAAATTCCCCTTGGGGTTTTGAGCAAAACATGAGATGCAAAGAGTAGATTTGAGATCTAAAGTTGCAGATCTGCAGTAATATTCAAAATTTTTGAAGTAAACAAAAAAAAAATCAGATCAGATTTGAACAAGACACGGATTAGATTTCTGATCCATGGATCACCACAGTGAACGGAAGAACCCCGACACTAGAGATCTCTCATCCAAAAGTATGCGAAAAATCCCTGCAACTTTATGTAAGGTCCCACCTTACCCACCATCAGTAAGATAGAGAAGTAGATGTCACATAATCACTAATACTCATTTGCACAAAATCCTAAAGAATTAGTCACTGTAAAATTGTTTCCAACAAACGACCCTTTTTATTTTGAAAGCTTTAGATAATACAAGAAATAACTGTCTTAGTCACACTTCAGCAAATTATTAAATTCATTTTCACATTCATACCAAAAACTTGCAGACATAGGAAGCTACACCCATTAAATAGTTTATTTAAAATTTATAGTAACATAAAAACACAAGAGTAACTAAGAATTTTACACTAACAATTTATATGCACAAAAGCTACATCCATTCACGATTTTTGACAAACACTTTGCAGACATGCACTCTACACGCATTCAACCCTTATGACAAACACTTTGCAAACACGCAATTAAAAGTCATTGAGGCATTTTGTCAAATACTTAGCAACAATGAATTTAAGATTATTCTTCAACATATTTATCTCATAAAATTCAGAATTTAAACTGTAAATGTTTTCATCTTAAAACAGGGACTAAATAATCTTAGTTTTTCAGCAAAGACTCAACAACAGGCGCACATAACTCATAGCAGCAATCTGCCAAATCGCCCAGATTTCCGATCTGGGTTCTGAAAAGTATTTTTTTGGAATTAAATCAAGGGTTACATGACCTTTAGGCACGGATACCCCCTGATGTTGGGCTGAATCGAATTCAAAATGCCCAGAAATGCGATTCTTGAAAGCAACAAATTTATAGCCTAACTGTTTCATTTATGACTTTTGTCAAACATATGGAATGAAAACTTACAACTACACCTCTACATGAGGAAAAACAACCCAAAGTTATGCTACTAAGATATGCTCATTGAAATCACACATTTCTAAATACACCATATGAGTCCTTAAAACATTTTACCATCCACAAACTAATTCATATGATTTGACAAGCTTTTTGAACCAATTGTTACAATTTGACAAACACATGGCAGCCCTGAATGCCACAGCCATTAAGGCTTTCTATCAAAATTCTGATGTACTATTACAACAACATGAATAACAAAACATTGAATTATTAATAAGAATATGAAACATAAGCCATAACTGAAATTTATCTCCAACTTACCTCAAGCATTTGATCTTCCAAACTATATTGTAGTTGCCATTATTTTTGCATTTTCTTTTAAGGGTTGATTCTGTAATTCCTCCAAGTATATTTTGGATACATGTCTATTTTCTTACTTCTGATGTAAGCTGCAAGTTAGCACTTATTCATGCATAAATAAATTGATAACATTATTCATTCACAGATTTTGTCAAACACTTTGCAAATTATCCTAAAACCATTTATAAAACATGCATCTATTAATTATTTGAAACAAAACCATAAATCATGAAATACTTACCCAAGTCCTTTGGAATAAATTTATTGCAATTACCTTCAATAATATTTGGTTTTCCTTTTTCAAATGCTACAATACCAAGATTAGTACCATAAACTACACCAATAATAACTCCAATATTGAGATATAAACATCCATACATATAGATTAATCTAGTCTTCATTTTTAACTAATCAATAATATTCTAGATAACATAAGCCTAAACCAAAATTAGATGCTTACAACAATTTAAATGTCTATTTTTTATTTTATGCTAAAGCTATACTATAATTTTAGTACAATGGAAATTATACCTGAAGAGACATTCAGCTCCAATCATTGCGAATATGATCCACCTTCGATCCCTTAACCAACTCATTTGAACCATCCGGTTTTCCACCCAACCATATCCAGGGAGAACTCCTCCCCCTGGAACCCCCGAGCTGTAAAAGCTCACAAACAGTACCAAAATACAATAGTAGAGAGATAGATGCAAGGAAAACTAAGGAATATAGTTTTCACTTCCTCTAAATACCACTCATGTTCAACCTCAATAAATACTTAGTAGATTCGTAAGAAATTCAGATTTGTTTTGGAAGTAATTGGATACTCTCCATATCTCTCCCTCTCACAATATTCCTCAAGTCTCTTCCACTCTTGGCATTACCCCATCCTCTCCTCAAATGAGAATACATGAGACTCACATATAGGAGGAGCAACAATTCTTGGCATAAAGGAGGATTAATATGCATGCATTGTATTCCATTTAGAGGAGTGTAACTTATGCCATTAAGGAGAGGTATGCATGCCTTATTTAAGGAGAGTGTAACATATGCATTAAAGTGAGTGTAAGAGAAATATTTTATGACATATATTTAATGAGTGTAAGAGGAATATGCCATTCATTGATGAGTGCATAAAAGAGAGTGTAATGTAATATTTAAAATAGAGAGAGTTACATAGAGCCATGAGAGTCATGAAGGGGAGAGGTGTGAAGTGATTGAGGAGATATAATTCCCTTTTAATAATAATATCATAGTCTCATAAAAGATAATAATATTATTAATAATATTATTAATATTGAGGATTAAGTTGAGATTGAACTATTACAATTGATTAATCATAAGTTAAGTAATTTTCCTTCAAGTATACTTGTTTACCCATTGATTGGAGGTGATTTACTATTTTTGGAAAGTCATACTTGAAATAGTAGACATGACTTTCTATTTTTAGAAAGTCACTCCAAAATTGTTAGGAATGAGATCTTATTAAGGAAATTCATATGTTAGCAGCCCATGAGTGGTATTTTGGATAATAGGGATTCCGCACCCCTA
Organism: Pinus albicaulis; assembly: GCA_034641835.2. Lineage (NCBI taxonomy): Eukaryota > Viridiplantae > Streptophyta > Pinopsida > Pinales > Pinaceae > Pinus > Pinus albicaulis. The sequence goes on along the minus strand of CM076572.1, from coordinate 835,520,815 downwards.
TTGTATGCATCTTCGTGCCTTAGTAGATTGAGGACTCCGTGCCCTGATCTACTCTAAAGATCCAAGATTCAACACCTTGATCTTTTTAAATATTCAGGACTTTGCGCCCCAAATATTTCATTATAGATTCAAGACTCCACGTCTTTATATTTCATGGATTTAGGACTCCGCGTCCTAATCCTTTTATCATATATCCAAGACTCCACGTCATTATATTTCATGGATTTAGGACTCCGCACCCTAATTTCCATGGCTTCTCATCTATTCTGCTTTTAAACTCCACGTTTCACCTTAAGGTACTGATTGTGAGCTCATACCCATCTGATGGTTCGTTGGTAAGGTCTTCTTCCAAGACCTGCACACATCACAATCTCATTGATCAAATAAATGAATTTCATAATTAACTTATTCAAATTTTACCAAATATTGTGCATGACTTCCACAGTCATTTTGGTTTTGGAGAAATGACTTCCACAGTCATTTATAACTTGAGCATCCCTGTTGGCAATGACCAAGTCCCCTACCACATCATGCTTAGTACGATATTACGCACATATAATCATACAAATAATGTATCATACATAACTCATAATTAACCATATGTTCCACCTAACCATGATCATCCATGGATTTGTGTCTCAATTATGAATCACCATTCATGTCATACACTTATGTCCAAAATAGGATACCAAAAGAGAAAACATCGCTAATATGCTCTTAACCAAAATCAATTCTTGTGCACGCAACCATAGATATTATCATAAGCACACAACAACCAAGTGACCCAAACAAGGTCATAGCATATAAGCATGTACATAAGTCTTTCATACATAATATTATATCATTATATCAAAATCACCATCTCTAAGTGTCATCAAAGCTATCTCACTAAGAAGGGACACTACATTGGGCTAAACTTGGCCCGAAGTTTTTCCTACGGTCATAAGATACTTAGTTCTTTTAGATTCTCCTATCAATAAGTTGTTAACCTTATGTATATATATTTGATATTTTCTTTTCTTTTCTTCATGCCAATCCATAGTTTAATGTTTTCTAAATTGGCAGCAAATCCATGACAACTAAACATACCATTCTTAATCAAGTAGAAAATATATCCATTCCATATTAGACATGTTTTGATATAAAATACCAAAGATTTTTATCAAAACTAACCATACAATTATAGTACCTTATAAAGTAATATTGTATGTAATTGATAAGATATCTACTTAATTTATCTATAATAATTTGATATTCTACATGTTTTTCTTTCTCAGAGTCTATATGAATCCTACATGTGTCATCTTCAAGGTTCCGTAGCATGTTGAGCTTGCAAAGCTATAAATAGAACACACATTGGTTGTATACACAACAATGATGGTCCATCCCATATCACAATCAAATTGGCATACAATAAGCATAAAATAATCAACATACAATTGTGAGTGAAATTATGCAACAAAACATGATGTTATATATAAAACCCACTCTTACACAAAAAAACATGATGTTATATATAAAACACACTCTTACATCCCACTTGATTTATGTCTTCTCAATCCAATTTTCCTCTTTTCATTCCATAAGACATCCTTGCAATTGAAATATTTAGGATTTATCTTTAGTTTTTACTAAACGTTTACTCTTTAGGAAAAAAATACAATTTGAGGTTCAAGGCACCATTTTTTTTTTTTTTAACTAACAACCTAAGGTTAAATACAGTCCTCACTGACCCACTTATGTATTATAGATCATCCCTTTAGTTTGCATAATCTTCATTATTATTCACTTCTCTAACTTGAGAATCAATTATGAAATGACTTAGTTAGAAGATCTTCATTCTAAAAGTAGATTAATGATATATTTTTGAAAGTGGCTTGTAATCAAGAACAACTCTCACAATTATGAAAATATGGTAACCTTGATAACTTTATGTCAATTCGTTTTTCAACTATGAAATCAGTCATGATTTATAGTTAGTAATTATTCCTTACTATTAATACATACACAACAACAAACTATGAAAACCGTACATTTCTCAAAATGTGATGAATCTTGTTAAATTTACATAAGATTTAGACTATCACAAGGGAATTTCTAGCCTAAAGTTAGACCCCCTTTTTTTTTTCTTAAGGATAGTTACCACCCTCTCAAATTATTACAACATTTTGTAGGACTAATAAATACTCAAACAACTATACGTCCCAACAACAACAAAAAAATTCTTAAATCCAACAATCTCTTCCATTCCACATACAATACACTCATCTTAGGCTTCTAAATCATGCAAGAATTCCAATTCATCAAAATGTGATATCACTCTCCTTCAATTTCTTCCTCAAAAAAAATATCACAAGCACATATTCTTGTAAAACAAGAACTCAACTAAGCTTTTCATTAATCACATGTTTTTTTTCTTTTTTTCTTTTTTAATTTCAAATAAAGCAAGTTCTCACCACATAAAATATTTTCCTTCTAAACATGCTATTCTCTTCACAATTTATAAAAAATTTGAATTTTGACACAATTTCTGAACTAGCAATAGCTTAGAGCAATACATGAGTTCAATCTTCATAATTTATCTAATTAATTTGGTTAAATAGAATGCAACGAATATTCAACTGATAAAATCATTAACGAGACTATTATGGCTTTCCTAGACCTAGTTTGTCTTAAGCCAATAGAAAAGTTATTTCATCAACTTATCACAATAAACTTTTTCTACATTTCAAGAATTTGAAAGTCATTTTAATTCTACCTAAATTCAATACATACAAAAGAATTCAATATATCTAGTTCACACTTCCATATATCAAAATCAATTCTTCCAAACATTCTAAACCACCTAATGGTGTTCAGTATATCAATCTTAGTATCTTCATTTGTAATAAAAATAAAATAATGGATTTAGAGCTCAAGCACATTTGTGTTACAAATCTCTATCCATTTAACTTTAATTACACATAATCACTCCTTAATCATGAATATCAAATTCCATCAAAATATTCTAATGAGAAGAATTACTTAGCTCATAGATATATTTTAGTATGGATTCCACACCCATACCTTACCTCATTACTTACCTCATAGATATATACTAGTTGGATTCCACATCCATACATTTTCTCATAGATATATACTAGTATGGATTTCGCACCCATACATTAGATCATAGATATATGCTAGTATGGATTCCACACCCATACATTTTCTCATAGATATATGTTAGTATGGATTCCACACCCATACATTAGCTTAATGAAAATATAACCTTCAAGTGTTCCTTAAATTGGCTTCCACAGCCCTTCATGCACCAGTCATTTAAGCCTCTTGTTTATTATGAAGGTCATACCTCAACCTAGTAATTGAGTAATTTAAAGCTATTTGATGCCTAATTTCAACCCAAAATACAAAAAATCATGTCAAATAAATCAGAGAAATTTCATTCTTACTCCTTAAGAATGTATTCCCAAATCATATTTTAACACATCTAATTAATACACATACATTACTCTTGAATCTACATTCACAGTTAAAAGTGACATCCTTTAAGGTAGATTTTAGCTAATTTTCTTTTAGTGTAGGTACGAAAAGATTCAAGATTATCATGATGAACTAAATCATCAAGTTAATGGAATCTCAACCTTACACTTGTTGCTCATTCCCAAATCATACACACCAAGGTCATCATACTATAGTCCAAATTAAGCCAATATTCTTCTTGGTAGATATGATTTCAGCTAGTAAAGATGGCTACTAAGCCCATATCACATTGAAAATGATGCATTACAAATATATGAAGCCATGCATGCACTCCACCTATCTCACTCATTGATTGAAAATCAATTCATTCACATACTTGGGTTTAACCCAAACTTTCTCAAGCACATCCTTTCCCAGCATGTCTTTAAGCATTTTAACATATTGTTGATAATATGTCTTAACAACAATATAAAGGAATATCAGAAATATATATATATTTCATGAGTTTCTAAATGACATAATGATAATAATATCCTCTATGCAACCAATATGCTTCCAAGTCAATATATACAACAACTCAACATGCATGCAAAATCAACATTCATACATCATCAACCTACAAGTAAGCATGTTGGCCCACTAGGCCCTAGCATTGTAACTTGGCTTTGATACCATATGTAAGGTCCCACCTTACCCACCATCAGTAAGATAGAGAAGTAGATGTCACATAATCACTAATACTCATTTGCACAAAATCCTAAAGAATTAGTTACTGTAAAATTGTTTCCAACAAAAGGCCCTTTTTATTTTGAAAGCTTTAGATAATACAAGAAACAACTGTCTTAGTCACACTTCAGAAAATTATTAAATTCATTTTCACATTCATACCAAAAACTTGCAGACATAGGAAGCTACACCCATTAAATAGTTTATTTATAATTTATAGTAACATAAAAACAACAGTAACTAAGAATTTTACACTAACAATTTATATGCACAAAAGCTACAGCCATTTAAGACTTTTAACAAACAATTTGCAGACATGCACCCTACACTCATTGAGCCCTTATGACAAACACTTTGCAAGCATGCAATTAAAAGTCAATGAGGCATTTTGTCAAACACTTAGCAATAATGAATTTAAGATTATTCTTCAACATATTTATCTCATAAAATTCAGAATTGAAACTTTAAATGTTTCCATTTTAAAACATGGACTAAATAATCTTAGTCTTTCATCAAAGACTCAACAACAGGCGATCATAACTCACAACAGCAATCTACCAAATCACCCGGATTTCCGATCTGGGTTCTGAAAAGCATTTTTTTGGAATGAAATCAGGGGTTACATGTCCATTAGGTACGGATACCCCCTGATGTTGGGCTGAATCGAATTAAAAACGCCCAGGAATGCGATTCTTGAAAACAACAAAATTTATAGCCTAAATGTTTCATTTATGACTTTTGTCAAACATATGGAATGAAAACTTACAACTACACCTCTACATGAGGAAAAACAACCCAGATTTATGCTACTAATATATGCTCATTGAAATCACACATTTCTAAATCCACCATATGAGTTCTTGAAACATTTTACCACCGACAAGCTAAGTCATTTGACATGAGTGACAAGCTTTTTGCACCAATTGCTACAATTTAACAAACACATGGAAGCCCTGAATGCTACAGCCATTAAGGCTTTCTGTCAAAATTCTTATAGTACTATTACAACAACTTGAATAACAAAACATTGAAGAATATGAAACATAAGCCATAACTAAAATTTTTCTCCAACTTACCTCAAGCATTTGATCTTCCAAATTATACTTTAGTTGCCATTATTTTTGCATTTTCTTTTAAGGGTTGATTCTGTAATTCCTCCAAGCATATTTTGGGTACATGTCCATTTTCTTACTTCTGATGTAAGCTGCAAGTTAGCACTTATTCGTGCATAAATAAATTGATAACATTACTCATTCACAGATTTTGTCAAACACTTTGCAAACTATCCTAAAACCATTTATAAAACATGCATCTATTAATTACTTGAAACAAAACCATAAATCATGAAATACTTACCCAAGTCCTTTGGAATTTATTTATTGAAATTACCTTCAACAATATTTGGCTTTCCTTTCTCAAATGCTACAATACCAAGATTAGTACCATAAACTATACCAATAATAACTCCAATATTGAGATCTAAACATCCATACATATAGATTAATCTAGTCTTCATTTTTAACTAATCAATAATATTCTAGATAACATAAGCTTAAACCAAAATTAGATGCTTACAACAATTTAAATGTCTACTTTTTATTTTATGCCAAAGCTATACTACAATTTTAGGACAATGGAAATTATACCTGAAGAGATATTCAGCTCCAATCGTTGAGAATATGATCCACCTTCAATCCCTTAACCAACTCATTTGAACCATCTGGTTTTCCACCCAACCATATCCAGGGAGAACTCCTCCCCCTGGAACCCCCGAGCTGTAAAAGCTCACAAACAGTACCAAAATACAATAGTAGAGAGATAGATGCAAGGAAAACTAAGGAATATAGTTTTCACTTCCTCTAAATACCACTCATGTTCAACCTCAATAGATACTTAGTAGATTCGTAAGAAATTCAGATTTTTTTTTTTTTGGAAGTAATTGGATACTCTCCATATCTCTCCCTCTCACAATATTCTTCAAGTCTCTTCCATTCTTGGCATTACCCCCCTCCTCCCCCTCAAATGAGAATACATGAGACTCATATATAGGAGGAGCAACAATTCTTGTCATAAAGGAGGATTAATATGCATGCATTGTATTCCATTTAGAGGAGTGTAACTTATGCCATTAAGGAGAGGTATGCATGCCTTATTTAAGGAGAGTGTAACATATGCATTAAAGTGAGTGTAAGAGGAATATTTTATGACATATATTTAATGAGTGTAAGAGGAATATGCCATTCCTTGATGAGTGCATAAAAGAGTGTAATGTAATATTTAAAATAGAGAGAGTTACATAGAGCCATGAGAGTCATGAAGGAGAGAGGTGTGAAGTGATTGAGGAGATATAATTCCCTTTTAATAATAATATCATAGTCTCATAAAAGATAATAATAATATTAATAATATTGAGGATTAAGTCGATATTGAACTATTACAATTGATTAATCATAAGTTAAGTAATTTTCCTTCAAGTATACTTGTTTACCCATTGATTGGAGGTGATTTACTATTTTTGGAAAGTCATACTTGAAATAGTAGACATGACTTTATATTTTTAGAAAGTCACTCCAAAATTGTTAGGAATGAGATCTTATCAAGGAAATTCATATGTGAGCTGCCCATGAGTGGTATTTTGGATAATAGGGATTTCGCACCCCTATTGTATGCATCTTTGTGCCTTAGTAGATTGAGGACTCCACGCCCTGATCTACTCTAAAGATCCAAGATTCCACACCTTGATCTTTTTAAATATTCAGGACTCCGCGCCCTAAACATTTCATTATAGATTCAAGACTCCACGTCTTTATATTTCATGGATTTAGGACTCCGCGCCCTAATCCTTTTATTATATATCCAAGACTCCACGTCTTTATATTTCATGGATTTAGGACTCCGCGCCCTAATTTCCATGGCATCTCATCTACTTTGCTTTGAAACTCTGCGCTTCACCTTAAGGTACTGATTGTGAGCTCATACCCATATGATGGTTCATTGGTAAGGTCTTCTTCCAAGACCTGCACACATCACAAACTCATTGATCAAATAAATCAAATGAATTTCATAATTAACTTATTCAAATTTTACCAAATATTGTGCATGACTTCCACAGTCATTTTCGTTTTGGAGAAATGACTTCCACAGTTATTTATAACTTGAGCATCCTTGTTGGCAATGACCAATCCCCTACCACATCATGCTTAGTACGATATTATGAACATATAATCATACAAATTACGTATCATCCATAAATCATAATTAACCATATGTTCCATCTAACCATGATCATCCATGGATCTGTGTCTCAACTCTGAATCACCATTCATGTTATACACCTATGTCCAAAATAGGATACCAAAAGAGAAAACATTGCTAATATGCTCTTAACCAAAATCAATTCTTGTGCACGCAAACATAGATATTATCATAAGCACACAACAACCAAGTGACCCAAACTAGGTCATAGCATATAAGCATGTACATAAGTCTTTCATACATAATATTATATCATTATATCAAAATCACCATCTCTAAGTGTCATCAAAGCTATCTCACTAAGAAGGGACACTACACTTTATACTTGCAAATAATGCAGTAATGGGAGAGAAACTATGTTGTAGGCTCTAGCACTGGTTTGGCTTGCTACCAAGATCTGAAATATGCAACTCCAAAGATCCAATACACCCTTGCCAATGATACTGAAGACTTTCTCATTGAGAAGAGGCACTAGATTGGCCTAGATCTGAGAATATCTAGCCTCCACTTGCTGCAACTTACAAGGACAACCAAACCCTCAAGAGGATCTGCGTTGTAGTTGGAAGATTTATCTTGGCAAATGCCTGATAGTGGACAAGATCAGAAAGACTCCTCCAAGAGCTTCTCAACGGAAGAGGTGGGATTCCCACTCGAGAACACCCAATGTAAAACTACATTATTCTCAGCTAAACAGCAAGAGAATAAGAAATGTCTAAATAGACAATATCTTTAGGAAATATCGTATCATGAACAACCCTCTCTTGATGTCCTCCTCTTCCTTTTATAAGATATAAAGATTTCCAAACTCTAAACCATCTCAATGATTTAGCTCCATTCACATGTGTAGCCTCCAACTAAAACTACGTTGTGCATCTAGGAGGTTCATTGCATCTAGACAGTGTTGTTGAATTGGTCCTAGTTGACTTAGTCAAGCTTGATTTCATCCACATGTAAAAGTCCCTGTTCATAGATGGGGTGTGAAATCTAGCTATTATCTTGATCCCTTTTTACATTACGAGGGTTTTTATTCAAATTTTTATTAAGCATGGGCCTCCTTACCCATTTATTCTTCTCCTAAGTGAAATCAGCAAAAATCAATATTTCAAATTTGCTGCATGCAAATTTTGGAATATTAAATTCCTCCCCTCCCAAATTTTGCTTGTCCTCAAGCAACTGCAAGGATATAACTGAGAATTCTTCCCTCCTCCTACTGTAGCATCCACATATAATGAACTCAACCAAAGGATATGATGTTTTCTCAACAATAAATCTCCATATTTCCCCTCCCAAGCATGAAAACTAGCCAAATAGCTATCATCATGAATATGTAAAGTACTCAAAGAGGCAATAAGGTGTTGTCTAGAGGTCCCTTCAAGTCATGGAGTCTAAAATGTATTGGGAAACATCATTCTCATGTGGATCCTCCATCCCCAAGTAATCATCCATAAAAAATGAGTCACCTCCCAATATGGAAACTCCTTAAAATGCTCCTCCACCTTGAGCTCATGCAGAGTAGGTGGACTGAAAATCTGAACATGGTAGACAAGGTAGCATACTCCACACTATTCTCCTCTCCACTTATGATAAGTGTAGAGCATATGCTAATCTTGGTTGCAATAATGTTTCCCTCAAGTGGCAAGGTGAAGACTAGATCTCCAAAGATCTCCCCTCCAATGTTGTGAGTCAAGCTGGCCCAAACCACACCATATATGATGAATATGACTTGATCATCATATGGTATCCAATCAATCCTATGGCCCACCTCATAAAGGAACAATTTTTTTACTGTAGTGGCCATACCATCATGCTCCTTTTAGAACATGTAATGAAAAAAGTCTGGGAATCCTTGTTATAGGTCAATTGGGGCACCTTTCCAATGACCTAGTTAACTAGGCATCATCTCCAGGACCAATGATCAAGGGTCTATCATTCCCTATCATTTCAGTTGCTACATGCCCTAAGACAAGAAACAAGAAAAATCAAGCAAGACTTTCATCAAGAAAAGGTTTCCATGGTTTGAAGCTTATTATTTAGCATATGAGAGCTCACCAACGCAAGCTCTAAGGGCCTAAGTGCATTGCATATGAAGGTAGCCCCATGCAGGGCTTCTCTAAAAAACACTTCCTGACATTCATAGGTGCATTAGTCACATTGGGAGTGAAATTCTCATTGTTCTGGAATCTCCACTTGGACAGTGCCTTCTAGAAGAGTTCACATGTGTCAAGCTTCGGATCCAAGTGTCCATTTGACATCTATATGATTGGAAACATGTATTGCCTATTTTTGGAAAGTTATTGATTGCAAAACAAACTCCAGTTCATCTATAAATTGAACACAGATCTAAGTGTTTGAGAAGGAATAATTTGAGTATAGAAATGCTGGAGGATTTTCAATTGAGAGCTAGATTTGTGAAGCTGCTATTGGAGAGATTTATACTATGATGAGGCTTGGGAACATTGCTAGAAGGTCACTTCAAATCAGTCACCAGGTTGTAACCTCTCCTTATATCATTAATAAGGAGTACCTCTTATTTTTCCCTACATGCATCTGTATTAGCATTGATTTTCCATATTGTAAGATCTTGGTTGATGTATGTGGTTTATACTTTACTGATTTAGCTAACTAGCTTGAATAGATAACTATATTATTGCATCTTGTACTATTTCAGTGTTCTTTCTTATAGGAATCATTCAAATCAAAAAACATTTGAATTTGAAGCTACAACAGAAGAGAAATAAGGAGCTATTTGGAAGCGACTGAACACGTAAGCCGCCAATCCTCTCTATGTAACTGTTTTGAGTTAGCAGAAATAGTCGTATAGTCTTTCACCTATTTTTCTACACTAGCACCTATCTATGGAAGTGTAATTTATCCGTAGATTACAATTCTGGCCCAAAAAATTGGCGACTCCGCTGGGGAGAATTTCTCTTAGTTATAGGTGTTATAGCCTCTAATTTTCTTTGTTTATCCACCCAGTAGCTATTACACATAAAGATTAAACTTTTTTAGATCCTAATTTGCAAAGACAGTGAGTTAAATAGTAACATTTTTCTTTGTTTACTTCGCCCAATGCACCGTTAGACTAGACACAGTGCTTTCCAGAGCACTTTCTCCCCTTCGAGACTGTGTTGACTCTTGAAAGTGACCAAATTCCCTTGAATTTTACTTTGCAACTTGCTCCAGTTTTGTTTTCTGCTGTGTTCTGAAAATTTTGATGCTCAATTGACCAGTGAATCTATATACTTCTTCCTCCTTTGGCTGAAAATTTGTTCAATGTTTGTTTAGAAAATTTTTTCTTTATTATTGACAAGTTGATTTCAAAGTATTTTTTATGGTCGCATTAAGAATCATTTGCTTTCAAAATAGGAAATTGTCGTAAAATATTCATTTCCTTGATAGGATAAATTGTTGTTGAAATCCTTGTTTTTCCTTCAAAAGAGAAATTGTTGTTTGTATTCTTCGTTTCTCGAAAGTAAAAAGCATTTGAATTATTGATATAGTGCACCTAGTTTATTTTTTGAATTCATAACATTAAGGAAACTGAAAAGAAAAACTTTCATTTGCATGTAGGATTGTGTGTATTTTGCAAAGGGAACATTAGGAAATCTGCATTTAGTTTGTGATTCATTGATTTTTTTTTTTCATTGATTTGTTTTCTCATGAATTATTTGCTCTCTTCCCTTAGTAGCTAGGTTCTTCATTGAAAAAGATGAAAGTGAAAGTTTGTTTATCATTCTTAGCTTGCATTTTAAGAATTTCATGTACATCATCATGGTGAACCTGAAAGGCAAATTGTTAAGGGAGATCAACATAAAATAAACCTCAATTTACTTAACAATGCTTTGGAACCATAACGATAACATTTAGATGGTCTAGGCTAGAGACGTGTTTCAGCATCATAAAACATAGCAATTGTCATTAACTTTCCTGCGATACATTCTGAGTGTGATACCTCACTCCACGTACATAATTATATCGTAGCTCGTCCACGTACTTTCAGGTATATCAGGCGGTGTTATAGTATGATAAGTATAAAGAGGTGCTCTCACTATGTAGTTTCACATCAGACAACGCTAATATGGACTTGGGCATCCACGTACCTTCGGGTATATTTGGGAGGAAAAATTTTAGGTGCTATCCATCAATAGTGAACTGAGTTAGCTACCTTGAAATTTTGATACACCAAACACAACATTCGGGGAGATTACCTACCCGTACTTCTTGGTTCACCAGGACATATTTTACAGTTCACAGTTTCGTGGTTAACCTTTTTTCCTAGCATTGCCCTATTTCTGTTTATTTAATTTTTTAGTTAAAATAAATCAGTAAACATGGAAGAACAAAATCCTATCCCTCGTTGTTCGCGTATATTAGCTTTAAAACCACCTTTACCACTGGAAGTTACTTTTGGTAGGTGAAGGCCATTATGATCTGTCAAATCAAGTAAAATTTGTACCTCTAGCAAAACATCATCTTTTAAACTAGAGCTAGCTCAAATTGTTTCCACACATCCCGGTTTGTTTACTGCTATCAAAACAGAGTCTTCACAGCTACCCATGGACACAATCCATTCAATCGTTGCGACCATACCTCCTGGACCCATCGTTTTTCAATCACAAATTGATCTAGATCCTGTCTCTTCTTTGCCAAAACTTCTGAATCCTAAAGTCAAACAACAAGAAGTTGTTCCTACCTTGGTCACTCCACAAATTTCTATAGCCACTAAAACTCCTATATCACACAGTTAATCATCTGAAATATATTTTTGGCCTGACGATGAAGTTCTTCCTCTTGGTTTAATTGCGATTGAAGAAATCCCAGAAGACGATACACCTTTAACTCCAACCCATTTTTGGGGGGGGACCTTTACCTATACCAGTCTTTTCCTTAATCATTTCCATCTGCTTTGATCCTTTTTCCATTCAATCTCCCGTTGATTTTGGATAGTATACATTTGGTCACACAACCATGTCTGAACCAACATCTTTGGTTGGTTATGTTGTTCCAATTATGTCAGCTCCTACCCTCGCAACTCCGTCAATGTTCACAACCTCACCAGAGTCATATTTTCATGGTGGCCATTCGATCCCAACATGTTACAAATCATTATTTGGTACTTTCTCTCACACATCTTCAAAACCATGGTATTTACCAATGTCATCATCTGGTGTTTTAACTAGTAGTCCTATCGTTAGTACTGAACAACTTGATTCATTACATACATCATTTGGGCAATATCAAGTGGGTCCTTTTTGGTCAATTCCTTTAAGTACCATATCAACTAGACTCCCAGCATTTGGAGAAAATTATTTTCCATCTTATTATCCTCCTTATGTTGGGGGGCAACCTTTTTTCACCCAATATGACAGTACTCAGTCACTTTTTGGTCAAAATATTGTTGACATGAATGTTTGTCAATGGCAGCCCACTCTGCCTATCCAACCACAAACAATTGTACACTCGTATCAACCAATTCAACCTGTTACACCCACTTCATTACCACTTGTTACTACATCTATACCCTTGTTACAGAATCAAAATATTGTACATCAACCTTATCATGCAGGTTCTTCGACTCAATATCATCACATGTTGGGTCCACAGACTCAAAATCCTTTGGTTAATTTACAACAACATGTATCAGGGTTCATCTATTCACAAGTTGGTGTACCATTTTATGGGATGTCACAAACGCAACCTGGTTATACATATCAACCGAATCTAACTTATACTAATTTGGGTTATAGCATTGGTGGACAAACCCCTTGGGAGCCACAAGTGAAAATGCCTCAAACTTCATTTCAACAAGTATCATATCCAGGTTTTGGTCAACAGAATTCTCAAGCATTCGCTATGCAAAACAAACCCTATCTAGGTTATCAGAAACAAATTCTATATGCTAGTGCTGAAAGACCTGTTGCCCAAGCAATTCCATCTTACCCTGTCTATGCTCAACCTGACCTTAATAGACAGTTACCTTTTGTTACAACCTTGGAATTACCGAATTTAAACTGATTAACCAATGATCCTATCAATTATGCTCCTTGGTGGCCAGTGATACCTCATAAATTACCCTCTGACATTCCTAAATTCAATGGAAACCCTGCAGAAGATCCGTTGACTCATGTCATGACTTATCATTTATGGTGTTCATCAAATTACTTGAATGATGATTCTGTTTGACTACGTCTTTTCTAGTGTATGCTCACAGGTCCAGATGCTAAATGCTACATTGAGTTACCTAGAGCTTCTTTCAACAATTTCACTACTTTAGCTATTGTATTTTTGACCCATTTCCAATTACCGATCAGATACGAAACTAGAACGGAACTCTTGACCAACTTCAAACAGACTAATGCTACTCACATTTCCAAACATATTCATGAGTGGCATCATCGTCAATGAATGATTAAGACATTTGTTCCCGATCAGCTTCTTGGTGAATGGTTCATTAAGTCTCTGTTACCATATATAACTAAATATGTGGCTAAAGGTGGCGTCGTCACAGAAGAGCAAGTTATCGCTCGTGCCCAATATTTAGACTTGATTTATACTCAGTCTGGCATGCTCTATGAAAAGATTCCTAATGCGTTGCAATCTAATTTAAATGTTCCTACTCAAATAAAAGAGTCTCATGCCAGAGATGGATTGATAGGCACTGCAAACACACACCATGCTACTGCATCTGATCCTGCTCCTACTTCAAAAATTAATGTCGTGTCAATTGATAAAGGAAAAAGTGACAAGAAACTAGGAGGTAAGAAAAAGGGGAAATCAAAGAAAAAGAAAACTTCTAACCCGCGAGAAAGATCATCTGATCAACCATCTGGACCACAAAAACCTCGTTATCCATGCATAATCTATAAGGAGGAACACTTTTTCAGGGATTTTCCTCACTGTGCTGAAGTCTCAAAAATCATCAAGACTTCCCATGCATCAGCTGTGTTGACAGACCTATTTCCAAATCTAGATACAAATTTGGTTGCTATGGATCTAGCTCCTAGTTCCCAAGTGTTAATGTTATCCACCACAAAAATTTCATAAGATATTTTGGTGTCAATGTGGAATAAAGACTATGGTAGTCCAGCCACTGATCAACCTACTACCTCGACAAAAAATCCATCTAATGAATCAGTACCACCTACTATTATTCCTAAATTGACAATTAAACCACCGAAGGGAGTAATTCATAAATCGACATATAATCCTCGAACAAGAACTGCACAAAATTATAATATAGTTGAATATTTGGCTCAATCCCCTTCAACTATGTCTTCTCTTGACGTATTACAAAATTGTCCCTCCCAGAAGAAGGCTTTATTGTCATCCATTGGTGGAATTGATCTGATTGATTCTAATCTTGTCGTCTTTAATCATACGAGCTATGTGCCGCAGTTACCAGTAGAATTGGCATTCTCCATAAAAGTAAATGTTCTCAATCACCTTGTTCATTGCACTATTATTGATGAGGGAGAATCTACATGCATTATGTCTCTAAATTGTTGGAAGTCACTTGGCTCGCCACGATTATCACAATCATCAATGACATTGAAGGATTTTGATCGAAGAAGATATAAACCTTGTGGTATTATCAATAACCTGCAAGTTGAATTACGGGGAAAAATAATAAGTATTGATGTCAAGGTTGTTGATGGACCCCTTAACTATAATACTTTACTCGGAAGACCATGGGTATATGAAATGACTGCCACCGTTTCTACATACTTTAGAATGATTGCCTTTCCACATGAAGGTAAAATCAAAGTCATAAATCAATTATCCTTTTTTGCCTCCACTTCGCAGGTAACTGGAAGTGTTCCATTTTTTCACTTGCCTCAACTAGAAATTCAGAACATTGGTGTAGGAATCTTAAAGGATTCCACTCTTATGGGAACCTTTGCATTACTGCCGCCCGCGATTTCGGTAGAAATTGCAAGCATAGAGACCTGCTACATGATCTCTTCCATTCTATTTGGCTTAAGGGAGAGTACAGGTGATTATGATATTTCTACATTATATGATGTTTTATCGCCCAGCCCTATTGAGCTAGCATATCAATAAATCTATTTGGCTTGGGCGGCAAATCTGAAATCAGTGTTGAAGAGTGTTTAGGTTGATCATTCATTAGATTTTGGTACTCCATCTGGTCCATTTTCCTCAAAATTTTTGACAGACGAAAATATTTTGGAAGCTATGATGTCAGAAGGAGAACCATGGGAAGATTATCATCATCGTTCCCATATTCCTGATTATGAAGAAAAAAATCTCAGTGAACTATATCACCCGTCCATAAGACAACATTCATCTGTCCCTGGGGCACATTCACATATAGGAAACTTCTGTTTGGTTTAAAGAACGCTTGGGAAAATTTTCAGAGAGCAATGGATTATGCTTTCAACGACATCAAGAACATTGTTTAGCCATATCTGGATGATTTACTAGCGCATTCATGAAATCATATTGATCACCCGATGCATTTGAGAGCCATTTTCTTACGCTGCCAACACAACAAGATATGCCTCAATC
Source organism: Pinus albicaulis (assembly GCA_034641835.2). Lineage (NCBI taxonomy): Eukaryota > Viridiplantae > Streptophyta > Pinopsida > Pinales > Pinaceae > Pinus > Pinus albicaulis. Next base: position 835,504,825 of record CM076572.1, on the reverse strand, counting down.
CACATAAATGTGTGTTTTGTGTTGGTTCTGGTCGATTTCTTAGATTCGTAGTCTCAAAAGAAGCAATTCGAATAGACCCACTAAAGGCACAAGCCATTCTCGATTTTCCTACATCATCAAACTTACTTCAAATACAGAAACTTCAAGGAAAGTCTAACTTCCTGAGAAGGTTCTTTCCAAAATATGCTGAAATGGCTAAAGGATTTACTCGACTATTGATAAAAGGAGTTCCCTTCCATTGGTACCAATTTTCATGAGCTTCTTTTGATGCTATCAAGGACCATCTTGTCTGAGCGTCATTAATGTATCCTCCTAATTATCAAAATGAGTATTTCCTATATATCGTCATAGATGAAATGAACATCGCTATGGTTTTGGTCCAAGTAGAAGATGGAATTGAACATCCGATCTATTATTTGAGTCGTGATCTCAATGATATGGAAGTTAAGTAATCGTACATGGAAAATATTGCCTTGGCAGCTGTTCAAGCTATCCAAAGATTTCACCATTATATCCTGATCCAAAAGACAACAATAGTTTCGGATTGCAACCCCATGACTTACATATTATCTCATAAATTTCTGGGGGGAAAATATTCAAAATGGATTGTCATTTTGCAGGAATTTTATTTGGAAATTATCAAATCCAAGTCAAAGAATTCTTTAGTTTTGGCTGAGCTTCTCTATGACATTCCCTCTAATAGTACTGCTACTACGTCGGAACCATCTATTCCAGATGAGTCTCTATTTTTTATCAGATCATCTGATCCCTGGTATGGAGATGTCATCATTTATCTCCAAACCCAAAATTTCTGACCAAATACCTCTCGCTTTGATTAGCGACATATTCGATACCAAGCCAAAGATTATCTGATCGTCAGCGATACACTTTATCGTCGTGGTGTCAATACCATTTTAAGGAGGTGCCTCACTCATGAGGAGGCTGAAAAAGTGTTAAATGATTGTCACGTTGGGGCTTGTGGTGGACATTTATCTGGACATGCTACTGCATAGAAGATACCCCGCGCTGGTTACTTTTGGCCTAATATTTTTCGAGATTGTATCCTTGTAGTCAGAAGTTGACATGCATGCCAGATTTTTTATCGTAAAATCTGTAAACTGCCAGCGCCAATGCATCCTGTTGTCTCTACTGTACCATTTACGAAATGGGGTATTGACTTCATGACCTGTAACCCTCCTTCGTCCGGGGGCATGGTTATATTATTGTCGTAGTCGACTATTTTACCAAATGGGCTGAAGCGATGCCTACATTCAACAACACAAGACAAACAATTACATTGCTTTTCTTCAACCATGTTATTGCATGGTTTTGGGTCCCACAGGCTATAGTTACGGATCATGGGAAGCATTTTTGCAACCATATGATTTCTGAATTGACTACCAAGTTAGGATTATTGCATGATAATTCTACTCCTTATTATCCACAATCAAATGGACAAGTTTAAGTTATTAACAAAATTCTTAAACGAATGCTTCAACGAATGATAGGAGTCTATAAAAGGAACTGGCACTTGATCCTGTACTCCACCTTGTGGGCGTATCGAACCTCGGTGAGAAATGCAATCGGATTTACTCCTTTTCAATTGGTGTATGGTCTAGAAGCTATCTTACCAATACAATGTGAAATATCATCATTAAAACTCACAATAGACTTGTTACCTGACACCTAAGAAGAAGAAGCATGTCTCCTTAACCTCATCCGTCTAGATGAAATGCATCATGAATCCCAATTGGCCAATGAAGTGCATAAGAGACGTATAAAAGAGCAATATGAAAAAAATTTCCATCCTCGCATCTACTCAAAGGGTGACTTAGTCCTTCTTTATGATAAAGAAGCTGATGTCGTAGGTACAAGTTAGTTGATTACAATGGGATTCCATTAGCACGGCCTAGAAATGGGTTGTATTTGAAACGTTACTATGCTTAAACATGAGCGTAGTAATTTTTTGTATTATATTGTTTATATTTTGTTGATTTGCATTCACTATCTTAATTTGTTTTTACAGTTTTCTTGACGTTAGTAATCCACTTTACATTCCATCACAGATGACTAAATCTTCAGAACCATTTATTGGTTATGCTGATGGTACTAGTCATTGTATGCAGAATCTATCCTCTGCAGCGTGGGATATTTTCGCTCCGAATGATGAGTTAGTGAGTTTTCAAGGGTTTTTTATCGGTATATTGATGAAAAATATTGCTAAGTATAGCGCGTTGATTGAAATTCTCTTTGATGCCATTTCAATTGGTATTAACCACATAATCATAAGGTTAGACTCAAAACTTGTGGTACTACAACTTACTAGTATTTATACTGTTAGAAATCCAACACTTCTTAGATTTTTCCTAAGAGTTTTAATTTTGGAGAGACATTTTGATTTCATTCAATATCAACACATTTCCAGAAATTTGAACACTTTAACTGATTCATTAGCTAATCAAGTTTTAGATATACATTTGCGACATAGGTAAAGAAAACATTCACATCATTGAAGAGGATTGTGCATTAAACATAGGAAAAACTCTGAAAACACATAGATAGATAGTTATAGGTTTTTTACAAATTTGTGTCCAAGACACATTGGTCATCTGACCTCAAAATGTATGCAAAAATGTCACAAGTAAACTAGTGGTGCTCATGGTAACATGCTATATATCAAGCAGTCCTACGGAGTAGCCGCATCCAATGGTATTGGTTAGGAACCCCAATAGTGTGGCATTGTAGTCACATGGGAAGCTCTTCGATTGGGAAATCCAAAATCCTGAAGGTCAACCCCTCTATGTGCCATTGAAGCTCAACCAGAGTCTCAGCCATATCAAGGTCCTGAAGGACTGCTCTCCCAACAGCCCTCTATGCTAGCACATCTGCTTCGCACTTTGGTTCCTCTACTGGTTGAATGCGACCAATATCTACATTACATTAAACATTTAGTTTAGTCTTGGAAATAAATAAAAACACAAAAAAATTGTATAAACCTTATAAAAATAAAAAAACATGGTCAAATCATTCTTACCTATTGCACCCCACTAAGCGCCTTCTGGTAATACTAGATCTAGATCTCTTTGGAAGTCGATGCCTGCGTATGCATACTCGTCTATGGCGAAAATTTTTCACCAGAACTAGGCTAAGAATGCAGTCGAGAACACAACAGTCGATTGGCCTGCATGCCAACCCATGATTTCTACCCATCTCTGCATTCAAAGATCTTTAGGACTAGATATATCCAATGTTACATGTTGTGGCTGCATCAATGGAATTAGTTGCAAAGTGAAGGAGATAAGGATTGAACCATAACTAAAATTTTTCTTCCTTCCTCCCTTTTCTTTATTTAGTCGGTCCTTTATCTGAGATAGAATAGCTTCAGACTAGTTGAAGACTGTTGGCTTTAAACACTATAGTGCATACTACATATATGATCGGTTCGCTACATGTAGTGTAATGGTGATGGAAAGTTTAGTGATCGTGAAAAGGAAGGTTCTCAAATGCAAATCCCTGACATCCCAGATGTTTATTTTTCCATCTTTGCTAGGTTCTCACCCTGGATAGCAATACTGCATAACATAATCCCTCACTGTCTCTCCTCCAATGGTAGACCCTGTGAGAGAAATGGGAAAACCTCTCATCGACAAACCTGTGAGAAAATACATATCCTCAACTTTTATGGGAACCATTTTGTTCTTAATGTGAAATTCCTCTATCGCTGGATCCCATGCTCGAACTAAGAACTCCAAGAGTTATATAAGTTTCCTCATTCCCAAAAATTTGAAGTACTTAAGTAGTCCAAAATCTCTTAAGGTTCTTATAGTTCCTGGATCATTCAAGGCAATCATATTTTGTTATTCATGTTCTCTTTCCCTCCATGTAATCGTCATTATAATCTGATGGAAACCTGAAAATCAACCATAAGAACCATTATATTCCAATCATTGAAAAAAACTAGGCAAATTTTGGACACAGCATGAAAACCAAAAACTTGAACTGCACCCAGCGCACTCCTTGGGCTGAGACAGTGTGTTGCACATACAGATACCCTTCACTATACCTGCTATGCAACACAGGTCTTGACATTCAGGGGTGCCTTTCCCTCATTTTGGGCAGAATTTAACCTAGGGGCCTCAAAACCCTAAAATTTTGCAAATAATGGAAATGAAATGAATACTGAAGGAAAGAGGAGGTTCATGGCACTAACTTGGATCATACGGTGATGAAATCCATCCACAAAAATGACTGTAATCAACGACTGAAGTTTGGGGGAAAAATCAAGTTGAGAGCTCCAAAATGTAAATGGTAACTATGGAATGGTAAAAATGAATAGTGAAACTACTTTTTATAGTCATTTAATTGTTTGCAAGTTAAATTTATTGCTATGACTATAGTTTTATTATATTTTTATCATGAAACAGGTTTTTTTAATCCATTTGATGTTTCTCTGAACAGGAAATACACCTGATGAACAAATTAGTCGTGTAGATTTATTCAAAGAATGACTTGACCACAAAGCATACTTTTTCTCCTTATTTTTCGAGCTTTGTTAAAAATGAAAAAGGATTTGAAGCGCACTTTTATCTCTTTTTCAAGCTTCAATAACACCGAAAAAGGAACCCTTGGAGTCTTCTTTCAGCTCTTTTGAGACTCCGATAATGTGAAAATATTGCCGAGCACTTGTCTTTTCGAGCTCGTTAAAGTAAATGAATCAATATCTACTCATTATAATTTTAACCCTTTTCTGGACTGAGATAGATTATTTATGAAAAAGGAATACCTTGGTTAAACATGACCAAAGAGGTTCTCTTAGATATTATTTTACACTTTTTCGGATCTGAGTGACAAATTTACGAAAAAGTGTTTTTGGAGTTCTCTTTTGTCCTCTTTTTCATATTCTCTAAATATGAAAAAGGACTGGGCTATGTCTTTCGTTAAGCTCGTTAAAACATAAAATAGCGATAGGCTTGTCAATCATGGCAAGAATCGAGTTTCATTCATCACTAGACTCGTTAAATTATTAAATAGCGATACTTTATTCTCCTGAAGGGTTGAATTATAGATCAAGAAAATGTTATCATCCTCAAGCTTGTTAAAAAATAAAGAGGTACTGGTCAAAAAATGATCGAGGAAAATTTGGGAAAAGTAAGAAAAGTTTCTTTTTGGTAGCAAGTCACTCTTGAACATGACACTTCTTTCACTCCATGTCCGTGATTGTTTGAGTTGAGTAATCATCTTGACGGTTCATTCACACCCATGGTTCATCATACCTTCACTTTGGTTTTTGGTCAATGCTGCCAACTCATCACAGTGTCACCAATATGTTCAAGAGAAGTCATCCAGTGATTAAAAACTCATCCATTTTCAATACTCATAAACCTTCAGTTTCATGATCTTCATCCTTGAAAATTGCTATATCAATTCATACCCTTATCTTCGAAATCAGTAACTCCAGTTTTATAATAAGGTGACTTCTTATCGACAACAAATCAATATCCAGGAAGTTCACTTAGAAACATCAGATTCCAATACCATGAGGCTTGTTACAACATCGACAAGATCCTTGCTTCCAGGCCTTTGACCGAAATATTTTGTTTGGCCTTTGACCTCAAATCATCTATTTACGCCTTATAAAATGTACTGCAGTACCTTGAGGGCCATTGAAGTTAATGGTGGTTCTCTCGGGTTTTTTAATAGCTCACATCATTTGCTAGTAATCAAATGATATATTTCCATGTTCGACGACAAATAATATATTCACATGGCTAGATTTGTACCTTAATGATCGAGTGAACGAGATAAGAAGACCCCAAATCTAGTTTCATCCATCTGGTCTACGATTTTAGGATTGTTGTGCACATCATCTGTATGGTGACCTTACATACATATTTTCATCCAAACATGGGCCTATATCTGTAGGCATGTCTGCATCTAGGCAACATTCCAATGTAGATGAGTTTCTAAATTATGTACATGTTATTAGATTGTTTTATGTGTTGAATATGGGAATGCCTACCCTCAGCAATTATGATCAAAAGAGGATATATCATGATGTAATGTATTGTAAGATTGATGTAGGTGACCACTCCACTTCGTTTCCAAGTTCATCACAGTGTAAATCATCTCAATCAAATGTTCTTATTATTTGGATCTCATCGTTTAGGGGGCAATTGTTATAGGTCAATTTGGGCACCATTCCCAATGACCTAGTTAACTGGGCATCATCTCTAGGACCAATGATCGAGGTTCTATCATTCCATATCATTTCAGTTGCTACATGCCCTAAGATAAGAAACAAGACAAATCAAGCAAGACTTTCGTAAAGCAAAGGTTTCCATGGTTTGAAGCTTATTATTAGCATATGAGAGCTCACCAATGCAGGCTCTAAGGGGCTTAAGTGCATTTCATATGCAGGTAGCCCCATGCAGGGCTGCTCTGCAAATAACTTCTTTACATTCGCAGGTGTTTTGGTCACATTGGGAGTGAAATTCTCATTGTTACAGAATCTCCACTTGGCCAGTGCCTTCTAGAAGAGTTCACATGTGTCAAGCTTCAGATCCAAGTGTCCATTTGACATATACACGATTGAAACATGTCTTGCCTATTTTTGGAAAGTTATTGATTTCAAAAAAAGCTACAGTTCATCTATAAATTGAACACATATCTAAGTGTTTGAGAAGGAATAATTTGAGTAGAGAAATGCTGGAGGATTTTCAATTGAGAGCTATATTTGTGAAGCTGCTGCTGGAGAGATTTATACTGTGATGAGGCTTGGGAATGTTGCTGGAAGGTCACTTTAAATCAGTCACTAGGCTGTAACCTCTCCTTCTATCATCAATAAAGAGTACTTATTTTTCCCTACGTGCATCTGTATTAGCTTTGATTTTAGATATTGTAAGATCTTGGTTGATGTATGTGGTTTATGCTTTACTGATTTATCTAACTAGCTTGAATAGATATTTATATTATTGCATATTTTGTTGTTTCAGTGTTCTTTCTTGCAGGAAGCATTCAGCTCACAAACTGCTTGAATTTGAAGCTACAACAGAAGCGACAGAATGATCTATTTGGAAGCGACTGAACAAGTAAGCCTCCAATCATCTCTGTGTATATGTTCCAAGTTTGGAGAAATAGTTATATAGTCTTTCACCTGTTGTTATAGATGAGCACCTATCTTGGGAAGCATAATTTATATGTAGATTACAATTATGTCCCAACAATCATCTTCCCCAAAGGACACATCCAACCCATGTGTCTCTCTCCCAATCATGCTCCCAATACAAATAAGAACAATATCAACAAATGAAATCATGATCAGCATCAATATGAAGGAAATAATGAAGGTTTCATGTGGTGCAGGAAAGTACCAGTAGTTTCCCATGTAGTTATAGTGTAGTTTTCCTAACTTCTACTTCAGAAAATATTATGGCAAGTTGTTCTTTGATACATGGATTATTATGTATGTCATGACATATACTGATAAATAGCAAATGGCTGGATACATCAACTAACCATACTTGAAAGAAAACACTTGCCCAAGGCCATATAAAATATGGCTGTCTCCATCACACAATTTGGCCCAATGTTGACGATGGAGCTCAATGAAAAGCTTGCCCTTTTGTGGAGCAGTGCACTACATAAAAATGGTAAGAGCATGCAAATATTGCATTGGACAATCAAGAAATGCAACAACAAATTTCCTACCATGCACTAGAAGTAAGATGATACATGGATCCATGAATAAGCCTCCCATAGTGGTATGACATACTCCCATGAAGAGGAATGAATCATATGATGCAGGAAGATCACCCTTCTTATGCTTGGAAATCCACGTTAAGAAGATCATATCTCTGTAATAGATGTTTCCATCCGCTACTTCATCTCTCTCATCTCTTCCTTTTTCACCAAGTGTGTCCATTGTGAAGTGATCCTGGGGACACTCCATCAATAACCCCAAGCTCCCAAGTGACAACGCTATTGGCCTATGCAAATAGGCTCCTGCCAACTCATAGCTCCATTCCTTGACATGCACATTGTCAAAGACATCTCCCATAATGATGCTACACATAAGAAGTCCCTCCCAAAGTGGAAGTACCTCTTGATCAGCCAAGGATAAGGAGTAGACCCTTTGCACCATGATAGTTCCATCTCCTACTCCTGCAGCATCATGCAAAGTGTGAGAGAAAATATGCCCTTGCTCTCCCAAGAACATCGAAAGCAACAAAATTTTTTGCTGCCCCCACATACCTCCATCATACAAATCATATGGTGAAGACATAATGATTGCTATGAAGAATTGCATATCATCATAGTGCATCCACACTCCTTGCTTCCCAATGATGCAAGTATCCTGCCAAATTCCTTCCACCCACACACCCTTAGAAAAAGGATATGTCTCATGATGGCCAAACTCTCTCAATAGTAGCCAACAAAGCTTTGCCTCTTGCTGCCCTATGTCATAAATTTTCAAGTGGGTTACCAAACTCTTGCTCTCCACCCACATCCACTCAACCACCTGTTGATATCTCCTACCGTTATCCATATTGGTTCTCCTCCAATGAGGGCTACCATCCTCCCAAATTAGTTTCCTCTTCTTGCATTTCATGGGATGTTGAAATGCAACTCCTTGGAGATCTTTAAGGAAATAAATTAGACCCATAACCATCTTGAATCTATCAAGATCCAAATGTGATGAGGGAAAAAACTATTGAAGAACCTTGTGCTCCATGATATGTTGAAGTGCACCTCCAATGAGATCTTCTAATGTCCCCAATTGGGAGAATCAGCAATACTTGCACAGAAAACGCATTTTTCAGAGATATGAGTTTAAACAGAAAAATGAAGCCCATTAATCCAGACATTATATCAACCATATATAAAAGGAAATCAGAAACAAATGTCTTTTACCTAGTTAAACAGGCCTCCCATGCTCAAAACAACTTAAAAATGATGAAACCCCAAGACCGCAACAGACAAAAAATACTGCATAAAGATATTGCATATTTATTTGAGGGTTATGCTCAGAAAATGGAGAGAAAAATCATATCTTCTATTATATTACTCAATGAGGCATAAAAGCAGAGATATAGTCTCTTTTTACATATATCCAAGATGACCTGGCAAGGGTTTCTTGACAAAAATGATATAGAAGAAAGAACTGCTCCAGATCTATGGCTAAATCACATTGTATATATTATTCTCTACATAAAAATGGCTGAAAATGAAAATAAATGGCTGTAGACTCTCCCACTAGCTTTACAGGAAAAAGGTCGATCCTCCTCTTGGGAAACTAGCTCACAAAAGTGGGGTTTTAACCCCTCCCACTCCACACCTTAAGAAATAATGTATTTTCTACAAGGGAATATGTTTTTTCTGAAGGTAAATACTTGGCCAAACACTAGATAGTGGAAAATGTAGCTTAGAAAGCTCCTCTTATATTTCTTGAGCAAGATCTCCAAGAAAGAGTAGGGAATTCCCGCATGAGAAAACCCTTACACTAAATAGTGTAGAAAACTTAGCTAAACAGCAAAGAATGTAAGAATTATAAACATACCACATACAATATGATCTCAATCATTCTGATATGGTTTCCATCCCCTCCATTATATAGTTGATGAGCTTCCTCACCAAGGGTCCCACCCCATTATGAGGTTGCTTCCATGCAAAGGCTCCTCCACCAAAATCACACTATCTCAATTATTCATGCTCATATATTTACAACTCTATTTGATTTAGTCAATCTTTACTAGATCAATCTTGATTGGATAAACCTTGATTGGATCTTCATGCCTTCTCTCCTTTCACACTCAAGGTGTCTTCATTTTGACTAGCTAGATTGATCTTCATTCACATTGACCTGAATTTATTTAGGATCTTCTCCTCATATAATAATGTTGTTGAATTGGCCAAAATTGAATTTTTCCACACATTTTAGACCATGTTCACACGTGTGGATACTTGATCCAGTTATTACATTATCCCTTTTCACATTATGAGGGATTTTATTCCTACTTAAGCATCTTATGAGCCTCCTTGCCCATTTATTCATCTAACTAGATTTTAAAAGAAAAATTAATATTCCTATTAGCTGCATGCTAATTTAGGAATATTATAGTCTTCCCCTCCCAAATGTTTCTTGTTCTCAAGCAACTGCAAGGGTGTTGCAAAATCTCCCCTCCTCCTCTTGTGGGTTTCATGTCCAATAGTCTCCACCATTGCTTAAGATATTCTGCAATATTTCTGTCTCCCAATGGTCCCTCCCAAGTGTGAAAGTTGGCCTTTGGTAAATTAACCAAATGGCTCTCATCATGAAAGAATGAAAGGTCTATGTGGAAACCTTCTTGCTTATCAATGGCCTTCTCAAGATAGGAGTGATGGAAATCATGGGGAATTCCATCATCAATGAAGGACTCCCAGCTCCATGCTATCATCCAAATTAAATGAACCACCTCCTAGCTTGGTAATTCATAAAAAATATCCTCCCAAATTCTCATGAGAGGTGTGTCCTAAGTGCTCCAACAATAGTATTGCGTACCTCATAAAGAAACAAGTGATCTACTATGGTAGCCATATCTCTTCCCATGCTCCACTTGAAACATGTAGTGTAAAAAGTGTGGGAAATTTCTTTCCCCAAGGACACATCCAAACAATGTGTCTCTCCTCCAACCATGTCCTTAACAATGATAAGAATATTTTCAGCATATGGGATCATAATTCGAGTCATGCTAGCTACCATATATAGCAAAGGATAAGGACAATGGTCCCTCATGTGCAACCAGCACAGTTTTACTCCCAACTGCCATAGGATATGATATGACAAGTGTTTTCCCCAACACTTGTTTTCTGCCCCATCCTTCTTGCATGCTCGGAAAAGGTGTATGATTGTTGGTGTTAATTAATCACACCATGCAGAGTATATCATCTCTCCAAGACCTTCCAAGGAATGACCAACATCATCATTGTTCATGGACCAAACTGGCCTATGAAGCCCATAAGGAAAGGTGCCTCCTCTTGGAGAAAATCCTTGAACATAAGTGTTAAGAAAATACAAGCATATAGTAGATACATTATGATGTTTATAAATACAAGTTTCACCATATACTTTATTCAAATTACTGAGTAGCTCATTGTTTCGGGGAAATAACACCCTAGAGGTTGGTTGGGATACAACCTCCACAGAGCAGGGGCGTACTACTTAACAGAGACTCACACAACCATGCATGTTCAGAAAAACTAAATAGAGAAGAATGAGAGATTTACCCGTTGGTCCTACGTTTGAAGTAGATCCACGTGGGGTCCAAACCCCCTGCAACCGTCCTTCCTCCTTAACCTGAAACACAAGAAGAAACCAGCACAAAGGACAAGTTGTACAGCATATATCTACTCTAAATGTTAGTGAGATTCATATAAAACATTAAATAAATCATAATGAATGCTTGTATAACAAATATTCTCATACATAAAAGCATGCACTAACACGTTTATTTAAGAACGTATGATGTACATTATAAATAGTATGTACAGTAATCGAAATTGGAGAGATCACACGATCCTTCCAAGGCCTTCGCGGACGAGTCGTGGGATCTAGTCCGGCCCTTGCCTCGCTAAGGCTGCTTCCAAGCTGGTGCAGATAACCGCTCTAACAAAGGGTCTGTATCTCCAAGGAAACAAGGGTTCCTACAATGAATATAGCTATGCGGGGAGGCAGGGGAATGGGGAGTGGATAGGGAATACCAACAGTATAATATCAATAATTCTCTCTCCTTGAGCCATACACATGAGGGGTTTTTATAGTCCCTCCAAGTAGTTTCATCGGTTGGAAACGGTTGGCCATAATTTTGGGGTGGTTGAACTACCAGAGTAACCATCAACCCAGCCCGAAAATAGGGAATTTTAATATATTTTTTAATGATTTTTAATGGCATACGTGGAAAAGTACATGTGGACTCACGTATACACGCGGAAAAGTCTGGGCATATCCGCGTATGGGGATTTTAACACAGTTTTTTAGTGAATTTTGTTCAAGTCTGTAGGAATGGGTGCCCAAGGCCATAAAAGAAATCATGAATCATATGAAGGTGAAAAATGATGCTATAATAGATGCCCCCTAATGTATGAGGTCAGAAGGGGTACATGATGGCTGAAATGTATTATGCACATAGAAAGAACTTCGCAAGGACAAGAGAGGACTTCACCAAATTTCAGCCTGCCAAAACCCAATGAAAGAAAACAGAGAGTCAACTCATGCTGAGGCGGGCATACCCATGCTCAGTCAAAAATACATCATATATAGAAAGTACTGAATAGATCCAATATGTATACAAGTATAGCTGAACTGAAAGTACACAATGAATCATCTGAGCATGGCCCGGAAATACAAGTCTGTATCAATGTCCAAGTATCACATATAGAAAGCTGATAAAAAATGGTGCAACTGGATGTCTGATCAAATAAGTAACTGAATCTCCAAGTACCGGATCATAAGAGGTGGATCAAACGGTACAATCACGCAACTCGGGGACCAACATATAAGATGCTGCTGTGCTGAACTGCAACATATAAGGGTGGACGACATCACTGGAAGATACTGAAAGGACTGTCAAAAGTGAACCGAAACATGCTGATGCAACCCGAGGTCTTCATCGATCACTATGGCACAATTCTACACAATGGGAATAAATGAGCTGAAGTTTGAACAGAAACGTTGGATTATCACTGATGGTCCTAATAACTAACGCGACAACCTAACCAATGATAATGAGTGTCAAGGTGCTCCGCACAATATGACAAGTACGAATGAATGAGTTGAAGTCGAACACTTGAAAGAATCTACCAACCAGGAGGCAATGATGAATCTCCACTGTCGATAGCGAAGAGTCTGCCACTGATGACTGCAAACCCTAAGGTACTGACAAAAAGACTCTAGACCTTATTCCCAGAGCAATGAGTCGGAGTCGATGGGAAAAGATCTGCTGGAAGGAAGGCATTAAGGCATCTCACATCAGTCCAACGCGAGTGTAACCCGCAGGCCAAGATTTGGAAGGAATCGGACGAAGAGAGTGATGGAACCAAACTCAAGCAGCTTCCGACGTGTTAATAAGACAGGTAGAAGCTGGGAAGCATGAAGAAATCCCTCCTGAACCAACCATTAATGAAAGCCGATACGTAGGCGAGAACTGTATAGGGTCAAATTCAAGGTACACCACGAATCCCAAGTGTGATAATGTGTATTGAACACCTGGAAACCACTCACCAAAGACCTATGATGACATCAACAATGAGTACGAGGTCACCCATCAATAATGGAAATAGCCTGCAAAGTGGTTTCTAGGCTTGCTCTCGTGAGTGTCATGTCGAGTTTATAAGAGACAAACCCGGCCAAAGAAGCTGGCTGACCTTCTCAAACCAAAGACGAAAGCAAAGAGACTCAAACATCTGATGTGATAGAACATGATACTGACAAGACACCGCAGAATGGCCGACTCAGGCTAGACTTCCCTTGAACAAAAGCACGACTCATGATGACCATGGTAGTATAAAGTGACACTGTATAAGTCTGTCCTGCAAGAGGCAAAACAAACTCTCCATATGATTGGAAGAGATAACCAACCGAGGGAGAACTGACAAGTGAAACATGGTAAAGGCTGAACCTAGGTCAAAACTAGAACCATCCCAAATGAAGGAAATATATATAAGTATATGTGCTTTGTTCAAGGGCGACAAACTGACTCTGTACTGCCATCAAAATAACTAAGATACATCCCGTTCCCGCTCTTTTTGTTATATTTGATTTTTTTGTCTTTTTCATATAATAAGCCTGAAAAAGAATAAAAGAATGCTATGGTACAATGGATAGAACGAGTATCAAGAAAGCAAGTGCACTAGTTCCTGGGATTGGAACAATCCTATGCTCAATGCAAGGTGGCGAAAACTGGTCAGTGATACTCAGAGGAACGTTCCATCCATGGGTACAAAGGTGTCAAGTCGTGATAGCCAAGTGCATGCAATGGTTAACTTGTACAGAAAGTCAAGGTCAAAAGTTGGCTTAAACATCGAGTCCAAATGAAGCCGGCTAAAGGCCAGGATAAACAAGTAGCCAATATGCAATGCAGTAATACAACTTAACGACACCAGGGAGCCTCTAGGGTATAAGCCAGAAAAATGATAAGTGATGAAGGAGAAGAATGAAGCTTCAAGACAAAAGACATGGCGGGACTAAAGAGGACTCCCGAGCCTACATAAAAAGCAGCATGGGCAACAAGTGATAGCGAGTAACTAACTAGGAAGCCCATGTAAAGGAAGGCTCTACCATCAAGTCATGATTTAAAAATCGGCGAGTGAAATGGGTGTAATGCTCATGACCTGATGGGATCGACCCTAAGGCAAGTGATCAGTATGGAGGCTAGTATGCAAGATGCAACTGAAAGTGATTCCCTAACCTATATGCCAGTGAAGATCATATACCTGCCGTGAAGAGTCGGAAATCATGGATCAAAACCGGGAAAAATCTCAAAATCGTCAAAATGTACTTGAAAACATACCAAACTGGGCACTTCCAAGCAATCGAGTTATACAGCATAAGATAGATCGAAAAAATAAGCATAAGGAATTTTTGCGAAAATTTTCAATTTTTAGCCATAAATACACAAATTACCTCTCAATTGGTTCATTATTGCATAGCTGATTTGGAAAAAGAGCTCTGGAGCTAAAAACTTGTTTCGTCAAATCAGGAACAACCGACCGTCGGAATTCAGCAAAACTTCAGGTAGGCTCCTTAATCATCCTGTTGATTCATTTTGTCCGTTTGAAAATTAAAATTAAGTGATTTTTTTCTTAGAAACCCTTGCTAAAAAATGTGTATCTGCGCATACGTGGGTTTAATGAAGGTAAGTCGCGTATACACGCGACTGTGCGCAGAGAAAGTAGCGTATGCGCAGGTCCGATTGCAAAAAAGCGTTTCTAATGCAAATTTTGATGAAATTTCTCAGGATGACCATTTCACGGAGGGAACGTGAGCATAGCGCAGTAGACCAAGAGGTCATGCAGGACCGCGCAGCGCAAAACATCCTCCGAAATTGCGGATTGTTGAAATTCTTTAAAATGCCCAATATGAAAAGTAATGTGCGATTGCTTGAAATGCTCGTAAATTACTGTGAACCAGATCAAGATTGCTTCATAATTGATCAGATGCCACTACGCATAGAAGTGGAGGATATATATTTCATCACTGGACTCTCCAGGAGGGGAGACCCAGTAGACCTTCACGGAAAACCCCTGGGAGGGTTAACTGTGGAAGATTATGTCCAAATATATTGCGTAGATAATTCCAAGAAGGTTGGAACACAGATTGCTATCAGAGATATCAGGGATTTGCACATAAAGATCCTCCTGTTCACCATCGGCAGAGTGGCAGGATCTGCCTCACTACATCAGCGTCTAGGACGGAATGAGTATAGTCAGAGAGTGTTTGATTCACTAATATTGGTACAGCCCCTGCTACAATATGAAACAACAATCGACTTCTATTCGCTAAAAACTAACACTTTGGCTATAATATGGTACCATTTTTGACAACATTTTTCTTGAGAGGTTCCACTTTCGAGACCTGCAGTCATCTCGACTACGCCACTCATGGGACTCAAGAACTGCCCGCGCATATGATGAAGAGACTGGGGGGCAGCGAGGTACCCCGAACCACCTGGGACGATGAGTTCTTCCTGTGGTGGAGAGAACAGATCATCGCAGTGGATGACTATCCCTATGCCGGGATGGATTTTCGAGGAGATCCAGATCTAGTACTTCCACCCGAAGCAGCATGGGGAGCAGTCGGTAAGTTTTGCAAAATTTTTTGACTTATATGATTTTTTGGATTTTTTCAATTATGTATGAAAAAATGAAAAACAAACATGTTTTTGATTGGATTCATGATGACTGACAATTAAAAATGATCATGTTTCAGATGTTGGACCAGTTCGTCCTGAGGGCCTACCGCGCCACAAGCGCCGCAGAGGTGAGGTGGAGACAGCGGATTCCGACAGAACTCTCCAGGCCGTACAGAGAAACTTGGAGGGACTGACCCGCCAAATCCCTATGGCTGTCGTGGAGGACTTTCCAGAAGCCGTCCAGAGACGGGTTGTAGGAGTACCCCGGGACTGGGTTAGACTATTCCGCCGTGTGGCCACTACAGTTATGTTCTATAGGAACACGACTTCTGGGCAGGGTCCTCAGGAGTAGACAGATTTTATATTAGATGACTGTATATTCTTTTTTGAGACTGAACATGATGGGGCATAAGCCCAAGTTTTTGTACGAGATTATGGATCGAAATTTTGTAAAGTTTTTTGACACTTCGATGATATATATACAACGATATTTGATGTGATGTGATAAATGTATCAAATGTATGATGTTTTTGATGATTAAAAATTTATTTTATTGAATGATTAATATGCCAATCTAAGGCTTGATTAGCTAATGAGTCAGCAAACCAATTGTCAGCTCGAGGAATATGAATGAATGTTAAAAATTGAAATGATCTTTGTAACAAATGTACCTTCAAGAACAATCGTAATAAAAAAGAATCTCGTACCCGATAAGTGTTGTTCAACTGCGACACCACCAGCTGGGAGTCCAAGAAAACTACCAACGAGTCAACACCCAAAGATATTGCCTCCGAGAGTAGATGAATGACTGCAGTGTATTCTGCTACATTATTGGAAGCAGGACCAATGCAGACTCCTCTTGATACCAACAGCTGACCGGAAGGATAATGAAGCACCTAAGCCGCGGAAGCTAAGTTCCGGGTGTGTCTACTAGCACCATCGGCGAAACCAAAATGACTCATGACATCCAACACAACCTGCCAAAGCAGATCAAAAACATCACCACCTCATCAAAAATCGAAAATCAATCAGATATGTACAAAGAAAAAACTACTATATACAAAAGCAACATGCCAGGCCGAAGCCTAGGCATAATACTTCTTCAAATAGAGCCCATTTCGGGGTTCCGGCAACTCGTTCCCTTCGAAATCAACCAAGGTATAAGCTCCTTTCTTTAGGAAATTTTTAACGATATAGGGGCCATACCACATAGACTTAAACTTTCCTGCCCCCAAGGCATCTTTTTCTTGGGCATAGACCAAAACAAGGTCACCTTCCGAAAAGACCCTAGGCTTAACCGCCTTATCGTACTAAACTTTAACTCGGTTTTTATGCGCTTCATTCATCGTGGCGGCATCCCGACGCTGCTCATCGAGATGTTCCAGATGAAGAATCCATTCTGCCAGACTAGAAGTGTAAGGAAGAAGTTCAACAGCTAACTTAAGAGAAGGAATCTCGCATTCAATGGGAAATACGGATTCCACCCCGTGCACTAGCTGAAACGGAGTAAAGCCAGTTGCAGTTTTCACTGACGTCCTGTATGCCCAAAGTGCAAGATATAGCATAATATGCCAGTTGGATCTATGTTTATCAATTGTCCTTTGAAGAATTGTCTTCAAGGATTTATTCACGGCTTCCACTTGCCCATTGGCCCGAGGATAATATGGAGATGAATGCTCTTGCCGGAAACCCAATTTGAGAGCCAACTCAGCCATCATACTATTCTGAAAATGACTGCCATGGTCAGTGACAATCTCTCTAGGTATACCAATTCCAACGATAACTCTTAGTTAGTAAGAAGAGCTTCAGCCTTACCATCGTTCCCAAAAATAGGCATAGCCTCGACCCACTTCGTAAAGTAGTCTACTGCTATGATAATGTACTTGTGACCTTTTGCCGAAGGCGGGTTACAAGTAGTATAATCCATACCCCACTTTGTAAAGGGTCCGACAGTAACGACTGGAAAAAGCAGAGCTGGATGAGCGTGCATTTTTCGAGTATACACCTGACAAGGATGACACTTCTTGACCGATTCAATGCAATCTTTGAAAAGCGAGGGCCAGAAGTATCCAGCATGCAAAATCTTTTGGGCTGTAGCAAGCCCTGATAAATGACCCCCACAAGCTCCACTGTGAGAATCATTGAGCACAGCCTCAGCTTCTTCGAAAGTTAAGCAGCGTCTTAGGATTGAATCAACCCCTCGACGGTACAAAGCATCACCAATAATCAGATAATTTTTGGCTAAGTGACGCAGCTTACGACGCTCATCTTTCGAAAAAGAAGAGGGAAACTTCGCAGTCTGGAGATACACAATGATATCCCCATACCAAGGATCCTGTGGAGAGATTAGAAACAAGTGTTCGTCCGGAAAGGACTCATCATAGATCATCTCCTCTCCACAAGGCAACTCGGAGATCAATTCCGCAAAGACTAATGACTTCTTGGATTTGGCAGACATGAACTCTAGATCAAATTCCTGTAATATCACAATCCATCTATTATATTTTCCCCCAATCACTCACCTGTTGAGGACAAACTGAAATGGATTGGTAGCTTCCAAGACATAAGTTTTGCGAAGAATAATGTAATGCCGGAGTCGCTGCACAGCATGAACTGCTGCTAAGGCTAAATTTTCTATCGGGGTGTATCGCAGTTCAGGCCCTACTAGTCCTCGACTAAGGTAGTAAATAACATGCTCAACAAGAGCATCATCCTCCTGAACCAGAACCATACCGATGGTAGATTCTGCTGTAGCCAGATACAAAAGAAAATCTCTGCTATAATTGGGTGGACTCAGTAAAGGAGCAGAGGTCAATGCCTTTTTCAAGGCATCAAATGAGCGTTGAGCGTAGTCGTCCCAAAGAAAAGGAACTCCTTTCTTCAACAGTCTCATGTATCCCTTTGTAATCTCAGCATAGTTAACGATAAACCTCCGAAGAAAGTTAGACTTCCCTTGGAGACTTTGAAGCTGACGGATTGAAGACGGGGGAGGCAACCGAAATATTGCCTCAACCTTGAAGGGATCTACCCTTATCCCTTCCCTAGACACGATAAATCCCAACAGCCGACCGGATGTTACCGCGAAAACGCACTTGTTCGGATTCAAACGAATTTTATAAAAACGACATCTTTCAAATATTTGCGGGAGGTGACCTGGATGATCCATCCTCTTTCGAGAATGAGCAGCTAGATCATCTAAGTATGCCTCGATGATTTTCTTGATGTCGTGGAAGGCGTAAGACATGGCCCGCTAAAAAGTAGCTCCAGCATTTTTAAGACCAAAAGGCATTTTCTTATATGAAAACGTACCCCAGCGACAAATAAATGCGGTCTTATGTTGATCTTCTAGACGGATAGTAATTTGATTATAACCGGAAAAACCATCCATGAAGGAAAAAATCTCGTTACCGGCACACTCGTCAATGATCTGATCAATGAAAGGTGTGGGGTAATTATCTTTATGACACGCCTTATTCAGGTCTCTGAAATCGATGCACACTCGAATTGTCCGTTGCTTTTTATCAACCGGAACGGGGTTTGAAACCCATTCAGTCAGAGGAACTGGGAAAATGAATCCCGCCTTAAGCAGCTTTTTAACTTCAGCTTTGATAGCTGCTGCCTTCCTAGGATTAACCGGACGAAGTTTTTGCCTGACCGGCTTAGCGTTTTCATACGTCTTGATCTCATGCTGGACGATAGATGGGTCTATGCCAGGCATTTCCTCATAAGACCAAGCAAAAACATCCCTATACTCTTTTAAGAGCTCGGTATAGATTTGAACTTCTTCACGGGAACATTCAGCTCCAATGAAAACGTTCTCGATAATGTTGGGATTCCTGGAGATGTTCACCGGGATAGTCGGAGAGATCACGGCCATGTTCCCTTCAGCATAAACCTGTGCTGGTGCTAAGGGGCTCAAGACTGGGTGAACAGGTCCAGGAGACTGAGGACTTGGAAAACTAGCTTCGACTTCGCTCAAGTCAGGTAGGAAGTAAGACCGATGATGCAAGTCATCCCACGGTCTCTCTATACCTGTCATTGCTTCCAGGATGGCCTCTTCGGATGGAAGAGTTGTATCTAGACAATCCTGGGCAGAAGAAGAAGTAAGCGTCCAAGCCGGAGCCACATCACCATCCAACTCTTCCGGCGAAAGAGGAGCTGGATCAGACTCTGCAGTGTCAACAACAGACTGATATGCAATCTCAGCTGCAGAAATCGGGAGTGCCATTCCACCCACTTGCCCTTCCTCCAAAGTGGCAGTTGGGGAAGGTAAGGTCCAAGGGTCCGAAAAATAATGAGTTCGAAAGAACTCTCTTCGAAGGGGAGCCCTGGAGGATGAAATAGCATTGATAGACACCTTAGGAGGAGGAAGATCAAAAGAACCCATCAGGGAAGAATACATTCCAACTCCTAGATTCTCGACAGGCGCCTTAGTATTATCCAACTTAGGAACAAATGAGTCAGAAGGCGCATCCAGGTCTACAGGAGGACAGTCCAGTTGATCCACTGTAACGATCCTCCCTTCGTGGGGGAAACATACTATTCGAAATAATGAAGATGCAATAGCATCCATTTCATAAATCTAGTTCCTCCCCAACAGAAGGTTGTAGTCCAAGGCTGCATCCACTACCTCAACCTCTATGTTAATAGTTTTTCCCCCAACACAGATGGGCAAAGCCGGGACAATACCATGGGGTCTGTGAGAATGACCATCGAATGCAGTAAGAACAGTGCTAGATGGAACAGCTTTGGGAGATCCAAGTGTCTTCCAACATGCGAGAGACATTACGCAAGTAGAAGCACCCTCATCGACCACCGTTCGAAAGATATTGGTCTTTCGATACGACGATTTAATATGAAATGCCATGTGATGAGGAAGTCTCTTCTTAAAGTTAGTCATATCGAAAGTAATCAGAAGAGAATTTTTCGGATCAACAGCCCCAATGGCAGCGAGCAAAGCACTGCGCTGAGCCGGACAAGACTGGAGTACCTCTAAAGCAGACATAGCACAAGGACTCTGCGCCAGATCTTCTACAATCGAGTAGTTCTGGGCAGCTCTCGTGTTCGGATTAATCGTTGACCGCTTAGAAGATGCTTTTGGCATCCGAGGCATAGACTCAATAGTTGGCTTCGTGATGTGAAGCGGCTCAGTAGCATCAGGAACTTCCTTAGCTTTCGAAGATTCCTCTCCGCCATAATCACGGGATCTCGTAGTGACATCCACGTGAGCACTCATCATAAAGATATTCGATGGAATTTCCCCTTCCTGGGCACCTCCAGAGGAAGCCCCAGGATTTTGGTTCGCGCCAACAACTAATTGCTGCCCTTGGGGAAAAGGGTTTGTTAGCACAACCTGGGAACTAGAAGAACCCTACTGAGATAACAGGCGCTGAGCATCCTGAATTTTTGGGCAAAGGTGTGTGAGATGGTCTCCAGCACAAAGCTTGCATGGAAACTTCACTTTCTTTTTCTCCTTTTGACCCTCACCAACACGCTCGTTGGTTTTATTTGCATTGCCCTTCCCGTTCTTGCCCTTCTTCTTGTTATTACGTCCCTTCTTCTTCCCATCGGATTGTTGACTTCCTTTGGGCTCGGAAGATTGGACAACATTTATGGACAAAGACTGGGAAGGTGATGAATCAGCAGGCACAGCCTGACCAGAAGGAGCAGATTGTAAAGACAACTGCTGCAATTGAGAAAGCAGGCTGGCTGCACTACTATTGACCAATCCAACAAGCCCGTCACCATGCGGACCAGGTTTGGGTTTCGATAAATCCAATTTGGAGCGAGGAGCATTGGGTAAATACTTATAAAGCATCCCAGACTGAGAATAGATCAACTCTAACTGTTGGGCCCTAAAGATGGCCTGCTCCTCAGAAAATACCCCGGATAGGGATACATCCTTTGAAATATCTGACTGCAGAGATTTCAAAAACCACTCGAGAAGGAACTCACCTGGAATATGGGCTTTGATAAGCCTCTTCCTTCTCCTCCATTCCTGGATGTGATCAGAAATGTGAGTTGCCTCATCCTGCTTAAAATTAGCCAGGAGTTCGGTCCCAGCCTCATATCTGACAGGCAACTGAAAATGGTTAAGAAATGTGACAGCCAGTTCTCCAAATGTGGCAAAACTGCCCCCAGTGAGCTCTATATACCATTTGGCAGCATTTCCAGTTAAGGTGCGCTGAAATAATCTCAACCTAATCGAGTCATCGATCAGGGAGTTCGATGAACACCATAAGTGGAAAGTGGTAATGTGATCCGCCGGATCCTCTCCATTCTTACCTTCAAACTTTGGAATTTCTGAAGGAAGTTTGGTTGGGACCGGAGGCCACCCCAGACTATACCGAATCGGGTCATTAGTTAACTTCGACAAGTCTGGCAAGTTTAACGTTGCCAGAAATGGTAATCGAGGCGGAGCCTGAGAATTCCATCCTTGATAGGATGGATTTCCAACATTCTGAAAAGAATAGCCTAGATTTGATGAGGCACCAGGCTGCCAGAAAGGACTCGTAGAAAACGGAGAAGAACCTCCTCCCCACGCCGAGTTACCAAAACCTAGACCAGTTCCCCCCGCTGAAGTATTGACTGAAGAGGAAAGCCCCTGGTAGGGGTTCCACGCATTAGACAGAGGAGAAAAATACTGATAAGCACTCGAAGAAGGGAAAGAAGCATTCCCTTGATGACCCGCGAAGAACTGATTCCCTGCCCCAGACGTTGTAAACACAGGATTCCATCCCGTAAAAGTAGTCGAACTTTGCCCCCGAGACCAAGGGTTGAAACTCTGGGTCTGGGATGTAAACGGAAACGACCCTAAAGAAGGATTGGAACTGGGAATATGCCCAGTCCCAAAGGGGAAACCCTGAAACGAAGCTGATCCACTAGCCATGTTAGACATGGGCGTAGATCCAGCTGCACCGGTGGAAAAGGAAAAAGAGGGATTTCCACTAATGGACATCCCTAAACAGAAGGGACCAGAATGAGAAGCATATGCTTGGGTGAACCCAGAGCCAAACATAGCAGTGCTAGAAGCAATTGAAGATGAAGCAATAGTGCCCCCTGCCTCGACAGAAGCAGGGGTCTGAATGCCTGCAGCACTCACGGTAGAAGCCGCGTTCCCAGTCGTGGCCATCGAAAGATAAGAATGATACGGAAGATCTGGCGGTCTCTCAGACTCCGGTCCGATGTACTGAAGAACAAACGGATGATCAGGAGGAAGAGGAGATGGACCTGTAGCAGGAGGCTCAGGTATATCTTCTATCTGAAAATCTCCTTCCTGAGGAAACAAAACTCGCGAGGTGAGCGGAACGCTCCTCTCGGAACCGACACCGGAATCAGCTACGAAACCTTCAGATCTTGGTGGAGGATCTCTCTCCACAGCGTCAGACTCCATAGGGTGGAAACCACCTGCTAAATCGCTCCTACGCCTTCTCAAAGAAGGCTCTGCACTCTCGGGAGATAACCCCCGGATTCTCCTCGAACGTCGAGGCGCTTGATCAGCCACTTTTATAGATTTTATTAATTAGACTCAAAAAAGTGAAAAGCTAGGCAAGCTAGGAGCAAAGAGCACTCACTAAAATAGAAATCCCTGAGAAATAGCAAGCAAACAGCCTCCAAGTATTTCCACTACGGGTGATGAGGACCGGACACCAAAATACAGGAAAGCGAAGTATAGGGCCTTCCGAAAGCAGTCTGGGATGATTAGGGCCCAAAACAACTAGCGAAGGTATCAGAAACAGTTACGCCGACCTCCTAACAACAGCCTTTGCCGGCTCAAGCACCCAAGCTTCGCAAGGGCACCCCCCAGAAGTACTGCTGGAAGTGATGCGACGTCTGCCTCAGGTACCACGGGTATTCCCCCCCGTAGTCACCTGTGTGGAACCTAGGAACAACAACTATGGACACCAATCCGTATCAGAAGCTGGGCGGAACAGTCTTGAGGTTAGATTCAGCTAATCGGAGGGGGGGTATCCCTCTTCTTAACCTTCACTTCCCCTCGCGCTTGACTCTCGGATGAGAGCTTTCCCAGTCCACCTCACGGAGTTGGATTTCGCTCAATTAGTCAACTTCTATGTTTGTTTGAGCGGCCTTGGAGAGTTAACTCTCCACTCACCTATTCCAAGGCCCTACAACCTAGCTAGTTGGTGATTGACACTTAGTAAAACTTGCTAGTTGATTTTAGATTAAATCGCTTATTTTAACGGCTGTTGTATTAAGTCACAAGGATATGGAGATGAAACCAATGGTGTTTTGACGCAAAAGAAATTAATAAAAACTTAACTACATGCACATGCAGTTCTTTGTCTTTCGATGAAAAGTAATCTCTATACAGGTTCTACGAGACTAAAAGTTGTATTTTTCTTTTCTAATTTCAAACTCACACTCACAAAAACTAAGAAGCTAACTAAATGATTCAATGCACCTAATGCAAATCACTACAAGCATGTAAATCCTAAGATGCAAAAATCTCTTAAAACAAGGTGAAATTTCTCGAAAAGCTCCTTCAGTTTTAACTCATCTTTTGTCGTCCAGAAAGCCAATTCTTGAAAACAAGAACTCTTAATATAAGACACCAAAAACACTTAACAACAAGAAGAAGAAATCAAATGAAAACTTCTCCTCAAAATCAAGCCGAAAACTAGAAGCAAGAAACTTCACAAAAGCTCCAAAAGATATGGCCAAACGAAAATGAAAATGCAACAACAAAAACAAAAACACGAGACAATGTTTTTTGAGTTTTTGAAATGCAAAAACAAAAAGCAAAACAAATGTTTTTTGGGCTTTTTAGTTTTATAAAGCAAGAGCCCAAAAAAGACCAAGCACAACTATCAAAATCCAAGCCAAAACGAGACCGAATTCCAGGCACAAACTTCTACAATGCTCCCAAACCTTATAAAGATAATGATAGCAAGATCAATAAGAGAAACGGAAGACCAAAAACTCAGCCAATCAGCCTAGACAAATAGTGCAAACTCGCTGCAACAAAAGACTCCAAAGAAGCAAGAAAAGTTCTTCAAAAATTGCAACAAAACCCTAGCCTATGGAACTCAAGAAAACCAATCGAAAATGAAGAAAAAATCGCAATGAAAAGCACAACACAAAGATAGGAGCGAGTCAGTGAGCAGAAGCTCTCTGTTCTGATGAAGCAGAACAGCCAAGAATGCTCAGAAAGCAATCTTGGAACTCAATCCAGAAGTGCCAGCACTAAAAACAAAACTTTTGCCAAAAGACTAGTTTCCACTCAAACGAAAGAGAGAAAAGACATGAAACCACTTCCTTCACACTCCAGTAAGTACAGAGACTCTGCAGACACATGCCTCCACAGCCAGAAAGGACCAAAAACTCCAGAATCCTAAAAATTCAAAATCTGCCTAGGTATACGCGGCTTCACAGCTGTGCAACCAGCGTGTATACGCGTCTGTTCTAAGGGAAACTCGCGTATACGCAGTTTCCTTCAGACAAAATCGCGTGTATATGCGACTGTGTGCAAAAGAAGAAGCGTATGCAAAGGTAAATAATGAAAAAAAACAAAAGAACAAGCCTGGAAAAGATACCAAGACTTCAAACTGACTGCAAGAAAACAAACTGGACTGCAAAAGACAGAAAAAACTGTTGGCAACCTACCAAACAGCTGAAACAACCCAACAGGAGAATCACAAGAATGTGTTCCCCAGTGGAGTCGCCAGTTCTGTTTCGGGGAATTAACACCCTAGAGGTTGGTTGGGATTCAACCTCCACAGAGCAGGGGCATACTACTTGACAGAGACCCACACGATCATGCACATTCATAAAAAATAAATAGAGCGAAATGAGAGGTTTACCCGTTGGTCCTACGTTTGAAGTAGATCCACGTGGAGTTCAAACTCCCTGCAACCGTCCTTCCTCCTTAACCTGAAATACAAGAAGAAACCAGCACAAAGGACAAGTTGTACAACATATTTCTACTCTATATGTTAGTGAGATTCATATAAAACATTAAATAAATCATAATGAATGCTTGTATAACAAATATTCTCATACATTAAAGCATACACTAACACATTTATTTCGGGAACAGCATGATACTTCTGTATTATAAATAGTACGTACAAAATTAATCAAGTGGAGAGATCACCTGATCCTTCCAAGGCCTTCGCAGACCGTCGTCCGGATCCGTCCAGCCCTTGCCTCGCTAAGACTCCTTCCAAAATGGTGCATACGAGATAACATATAAAGGGATGTGTATCTCAAGGAAACAAGGGTTTCCTATAATGAACTGGGAAAGTGCAGGAGGCACGGGGAATCAGACTTGGATAGGGAATACCAACAGAATATAATATCAATAATTCTCTCTCTCCCTTAGGCCATACACATGAGGGCTTTTTATAGTCCCTCCAAGTAGTTTCATCAGTTGGAAACAGTTGGCCACGGGCTGGGGTGGTTGAACTACCTGAGTAACCAACAACCCAGCGCGAAATTAGGGATTTTTTTATATATTTTTTAATCATTTTAATGGCATACGCGGAAAAGTCTAGCTGGACTCGCGTATACACGTGGAACAGTACGAGCATAGTCGCGTATGGGGGATTTTACACTGTTTTTAAGTGAATTTTTCCAAGTCTGTAGGAATGGGTGCCCAAAAGCCATGAAGCAATCATGAATCATGTCAAGGTGAGAAATGATGCTATAACACTCATGGATGAGACCCTTCTTACACTCAATGAATAAGGAGGTAATAATGATAACTCTTCCCAAGAGCTATGTTCCTCCTCAACTAGAAAATGATCCATGCACTTCCTCATATGAGAGTGCATCTCTTCATTGAAATCTTCCCACATGAATCCCTCCAAGATAGTATGATATGCTTTAATGAAGCTAGTGGGTTTAGAAATCAAGATCTCATAGGTTGTATTAAGTAGTTTCTTCTTGAGCTTGGAGTCTCTAGCCAAATAGATCTAATCATGGGAATAAATGACTCCCTCAACTACTTTATACCTCTTAGCCATCACTTGACCATCAAGAACCTTACATGTGAAAAGGTCCTTTGAGTGTTCCATCAAAATTTGGGAATCCCAATAAGGATCTAGGCTCCCCAATAATGACAGCATTGTAGAAATCTAAAATGCAACCCCTGTCATAGCATGGCTCTCCTCCTTGACATGATTGATGTCAAAGTCACATGTTGGAGTACTATAAACTTTCTTTTGCTGCCTCCTTTGAAGATGATATTTCTCAAGACAAGATTGAAGTAGATGGAAGTCAACCTCCCCTTGGAAAGTCCTGGTCTTCCAAAACTTCCTCAATTTGTCCCATGCATGCAAGAGTTTTCATATCCTCTTGTCATGTTCAAAAATATCTTTTGTGAGTGAAAATATCATTAGCTTCCCCCAAGATATGGAGTTTCCATATGACATCATGTCCATTCCATCATAGAATTCTGAATTCTCCTTTTTCAGCACAAATAACTGAGTGGGAGATAACAATGTCCAATTCAGAAAATTTCTTATCTCTTCTTTGAATCCATGAAATATTCTCTGCATTGTGCTAGTTCCTCCCAAACCTCCCTCCTTAGCTAAGTATGCATATGATGCCCATAGTTGAGAGAACACTTTAGTTTTCCTCCCATCAGGAGGTCTCCTCAGTGGAATGCCTCCATGTGAAGAGACATCAAGGCATAGAGAAGGATGTGTATGTGTGTGGATAGATTTGTCCTTGCCTTCCTTGCATAGATCCTCTTGCCTTCTTTGTGCATCAAGATTCTGAAATAAAGAGGGGTGTATTCTCCTCATCACATGGTGCTTTCCCTCTTCTTCTATGTTCAAGATCTCACCTTTTGATAATGATGGCACATGCTACACATGGATTGTGCCACAATATCTATATGTGGGATTCTTTGGAACTCCTTGCAAGAGTGAAAGAGTTTCTCTCCTTGGAGAAAGTGCTCCATCTTCCCCTTCATGAGGTCCTAGATGTGTTCTTCTCATAACTGCTTTTTCATCTTTAGCCTTCTCTTCCTTCTCTTCAATAATTGAAAATGCCTCATCATCAATAAGAGACCTTTGATCTTGGTCTTCTTTTGAAGGAGGAATCTCCATGTCTTCCTTTTGAGAAGAAATCCTTTCATGCGATGGGGACTTTGCCCTTGGTAATATATCATACAAGTTTCCATCCCCTTCAATGGTTTTCTGAAATGGAGCTGAACTTAGGGGCCCTTCCAATCCATGCAAAAGTTTTGTTTGATGTGGTTTGACAAGCTCCATAGGAAGTGTTTCATAATATTATTTATCAAAATTTTCCATTATTATGCTAATGAATTTTGCATAAGTAGATGTATTTGCATTCTTTAAGGAAAAATATTCAAAAAACCACAAAGCGTAAGCCTTACCCTCAAGATGCAGTGTTGCTACTTTGATAGCTTCTTTTTCTAAAACCTGATGATGTTGCACATAGGTGTCCTTCACCCAAGCCCTAGCCGGACATTTAGGTGATCCATAACAAATGGATAGAAAGAATATGCCGTCACCATGCTACTTTCCCTTTGTGATCCTTCCTTCTTTAATCTTGCAAAACCCTTGGAAGTTCAAGTGATCTTTGAACCCCTTAGATTGAGCTTCATACTCTTGCAAATAATCACGAAAAGTATTCTCTTTTGGCACATCTCCTTCCTGCTTCTTCTTCTTCTTGAAAAAGTGGTTGATAGAACATTGTAAATCTGATGATGTGGTTGAATGCTCACACCCATGAGATGAGGAATTAGAGCTTTCCTCCTGTATATATCTTATAGATCTTGTTGAGGGACTTTTATGTCTTTTCCTCCTCACTTCTTTGATTTCTTTGCTTCTACCCTGTAGAGTTTGAAAGAGAAGTTTTGAGAACCTCCTTCCTCCAGAAAATAAGGGTTTGCTTTGACCTCTCTTATAGGTTTTATCCTCCCCATGAGAAGACTCAATGATGGATGAAGAACACAAGCTGAGCCAAGATTAATGCTCTAATACCACTGTAATATCCCTAATTAGGAAAATCAGCAATAATTGAACAAAAAACACATTTTTCAGAGATATGAGTTTAAACAGAAAAATGCAGCCCATGAATCCATTATTTCTAACATTATATCAACCATATATAAAAGGAAATCAGAAACAAATGTCTTTTTCCTAGTTAAAAAAGACTCCCACACTCAAAACAGCTTAAAAATGATGAAACCCCTATTGGGTATGTGTTATATTCTTTCCACGACTAGCCCCACACGCTATACGTTGCGTCGGGCGCAGCAGGGGGGTCACAAGGGGGGAGGTAGCCCCCACTGTTGGGGTCCGAGGCAGCGCCCTGACAAAAATTGTTTTGGTGTGCGGACCCACTCATAGGAGGACCCACCCATGTTTTGTGCATGATTTTGCACATGGTTTTAGGGTACGATGGTTTTCGGCTCCTGGTATTTTGTAGATCCAGTCAAGGGAAATATGGTTATGTTCTAATCCAAGGTTAATGGATTGGGGTTTATGTATGCTTCGGCATGTATATATATGTGTTGTAACGCCAAAAGGAATATAATGAAAAATCAAGCTGGTTGTCCCAATTTGGGATCCAGGGGAAAATCTCTGTGTTTATCTATTTTATGTTTAATGCTCTCACTATTGTTTATTTTCTGTTATAAGCTTTGTGTGTAGTTAATTTTTGTTCAGGGTTAAAACCTACATTTGTTATCAAAGTTGTTTCGGCTTCAAGGGGACGCCTTTGCTGCTGAGGGTTTTTTTCTCAGGCCTGAGGTAGACCCTGTTCAGTGGGAGATCTACGGGATCCATTCTTACGGTGAAAGAAGATGGCGAGCAGTGGAAAGATAGAGATCGAGAAATTTAATGGTCAGAGTTTTGAGTTGTGGAAGCTCAAAATTGAGGATCTGCTGGTGGATAAAGAACAGTAGATCGCGGTAGAACCAGGTACTAAACCAACGACAATGTCAGATGAAGACTGGAAGAAACTGGATCGGAAGGCTAAGAGCACAATACAGTTGTGTGTCTCAGATTTAGTATTTTTGAATTTATCTGGGGAAGCTACGG
Source organism: Pinus albicaulis (assembly GCA_034641835.2). Classification (NCBI taxonomy): domain Eukaryota; kingdom Viridiplantae; phylum Streptophyta; class Pinopsida; order Pinales; family Pinaceae; genus Pinus; species Pinus albicaulis. Next base: position 835,474,905 of record CM076572.1, on the reverse strand, counting down.
TGAAGAATTTGTGGGAAAAACTTGGGACTTTGTACCAATCTAAGTCTCTGGTGAATAAGTTGTTCCTGCGGAAAAATCTGTATAACCTGAGGATGAAGGATGGAGACTCAGTGACAGAGCATTTGAACGCCTTCAATACTGTGGTAAGTTAGCTGTCATCTGTTGATATTAAAATCTCAGATGAAGATAAGTGCATCATTTTTTTGTGTTCTCTACCAGACTCGTGGGATATTCTGGTTATTGCAATAGGTAGCAATACAACTACCTTGAATTTTGATGACATTGTCTCAGCCTTTCTGTTGGAGGAAATGAGACAGAGAAATATGGAGGGCTAGAATGGAGATGCCTTATCTGTACGAGGAAGGTCCCAAAATAGAAACAAGAACAAGTTTTCAAGTGGGAGATCCAAATCTAGAGGGAGATCTAAATCTCCTGGAAAGTTTCTAAAGGTATGCTAGAAATGCGGAAAGGAATGGCACTACAAAAAGGAGTGCAGATCTAAAGCTCCTAAGAAAGGAAAGGGATCTGATGATGCTCCTTCTGCAGAGGAAAAAACCACCTCAGATGAAGGTGGGGATGTGTATTTGGCTTCTTCTTCAAATACACATGTAGATTATGAGTCATGGTTGATTGACTCGGGTGCATCCTTTCACTTCACTCCCCATAGGGAGTGGTTCTGTGAGTATAAAAAATATGATGGTGATGTCTTCCTAGGGGATGATAGGAAGGCCAGAATCGTCAGATGTGGAAAGGTCAAGCTAAAGCTGCAAGGTGGAAGGATTAGAACACTTCCCGGTGTTCTGCATATTCCTGCATTGGCCAGAAATCTGATTTTTGTAAGCAAGATGGATGATGTAGGTGTAAAAACAGTGTTCGAGAAAGATGCCTGCAATATGGTTCGGGGAGCACTGGTATTAATGCGGGGAGTTCAGACTGGAACTTTGTACAAGCTACAAGGTAGCACTATTATTGATGGGTGTAACAGTTATGTGCTTCTTGAAAGTGGAGCAGAAAGCCTAGCTGTCTCTGGAGACAAGACCATGTTATGGCATAAAAGACTTGGACATATTGGAGAGAAGGACCTTCAGATACTGCATAGAAATGGTATGGTAGAAGGTATGTCTAATTGCTCTATAGATTTCTATTTTTGTGAACATTGTGTATATGGGAGGCAGAATCAGGTGAGTTTTCCTTCTGGTGCTAAGAGGGTGAACAAGATATTAGAACTTTTGCACAGTGATGTGTTTGGACCTGTGTCAGTTCCATCACTGGGAAAGTCTGTGTACTATGTTTCATTCATAGATGATTTCTCAAGGAACACATGGATATATTTCTTGAGGAATAAATCTGAAGTCTTTGCCAAATTTAAAGAATTTAAGGCTCTGGTGGAAAACCAGACAGAGAAGAAGATAAAGGCATTGAGGATAGATAATGGTGGGGAGTTCTACAAGAAGGAATTTGAAGAGTTCTGTAAGAAGTGTGGTATATCATGACATAACACTACTCCATACACACCTCAGCAAAATGGAGTTGCAGAAAGAATGAATAGAACACTGATGGAAAAGGAAAGAAGCATGCTCAGTGGTACCGGGTTAGGACAAGAATTCTGGGCAGAGGCAGTGGACACTGCATGCTATATGGTTAACAGATCACCTTCATCAGTGTTGGAGGATAAGACTCCACATGAGGTATGGACTGGTAAGAAACCCTCTCTTTCACATCTAAGGGTATTTGGATGTGATGCATCTGTACATGTTCCAAAGGAGAAAAGGACCGAGTTGGATAATAAATCTAAAAGGTGCATCTTTATTGGGTATAAGGATGGTTTAAAAGGTTACAAGCTTTGGAACCCGGAAACATGGAAGGTTGTGTGTAGCCAAGATGTGGTGTTTAGAAAGGTTAAAGATGTTGTTAAACATGAAATAATACCAAAGGAACTTGAGAAAATAGAGTTTAACTAAAGGAGGATGAATCAGACTCTACAACAGAAGAAGATTCAAAAGAGGAAGAGCCACAAACTTCATCTTTGAGAAGATCAGTTCGGGAAAGAAGGAAACCAGAAAGGTATAGTCCATCTACTTTCTATTCAGGTTTTTCCTTAACTATAACTAATGATGATCCTAGAACTGTTAGGGAGGCAGTAGATTCCGAGGATGGCAAACTTTGGAAGGAGGCCATGGTTGATGAAATGGCATCCTTGCACAAAAATGAGGCATGGGATCTGGTGGAGTTGCCGGCTGGAAGGAAGCCCATTGGGAGAAAATGGGTGTTGAAGAAGAAGATGAATGTAGAAGGCAAGGTGGAGAAATACAAAGCTCGGTTGGTAGCAAAAGGTTATTCCCAAGTGTCAGGAATTTATTTTGGTGATATTTTTTCTCCTGTTGCCAAAGTTACTTCTATTAGATTACTTTTATATGTTGCTGCTACATTTGATTTTGAGATAGAATAGATGGATGTGAAGACAACATTTCTTCACAGGGATCTAGAAGAGGAGATCTACATGAAGCAACCTGAAGGCTTTATGGTGAAGGGTAAGAAAAAACTGGTATGCAGGTTGGAGAAGTCTCTGTATGGGTTAAAATAGTCACCAAGGATGTGGTATCATAAATTTGATACCTATATACAGGGACTTGGTTTCACCAGAAGCAAGGAGGATCATTTTGTTTATTTTAAATTAATTGGTGACCGTGTTATTTATTTGGTCTTGTATGTGGATGATATGTTGTTGATTGGAAATGACAAAGAAATTATCCAAGATTTGAAGACCCAATTTTTCTCCAAATTCGACATGAAGGATCTTGGTGCTGCAAACTATATTTTGGGCATGGAAATTAAGAGAGATCGGGCAAAGAGGAAGCTCTGGTTAAACCAGAGGAAGTATGTCGAGACTATATTGCGGAGGTTCAATATGCAGGATAGTAAACCGGTGAATGTTCCTATTCCTGTAGGTGTAAAGCTGTCTGCTGAACAGTGTCCCAAGACACAAGAAGAAGAGGAGGATATGTCTCGTGTTCCATATGCAAGTGCAGTGGGTAGTCTGATGTATGCAATGGTCTATACTAGACCAGACATTGCACAAGCAGTGGGAGTATTGAGCAGGTTTATGTCAAACCCAGGGAAGGAGCATTGGATAGTAGTGAAGCGGGTTTTCAAATATTTATGTGGCACTAGTGATTATGGCTTGTGCTACCAAGGAAGACCAGGGTTGGAAAGAATGTTGGACATTCATGGTTTTGTTGATGCAGACTGGGCTAGAGATCTGGACCAAAGAAGATCTACAAGTGGGTATGTGTTTAACCTATTTGGAGGCGCAATCAATTGGATGAGTAAAAGATAGTCTGTAGTGGCTCTTTCAACTACAAAGGAAGAATACATAGCAGCCACTCATGCAAGCAAGGAAGAAATCTGGTTGCAGAGATTGTGTTCAAGTATGGGTTTGGTACAACAAGCTATAAGGATAGACTGTGATAGCCAAAGTGAAATTTCCTTGGCTAAGAACCCTACTTACCATTCAAAGACAAAGCACATTGATGTTCAATATCACTTTGTTATAGATATGGTTGAGGCTAAAAGGGTGTTGCTGGTAAAGGTGGACACTTTGAAGAATGTTGCAGATGCACTGACGAAGTCTGTGAGCACTCAGAAGTTCTCCTAGTGTAGAGAAACAATGGGTGTTAAAGAATTGGCCCAATGACTATAGTCTCTTGTGGCCCCCTATGGAAAGAAAATAACAAGTGGGAGAATTTTGGGTATGTGTTATATTCTTTTCACGACTAGCCCCACGCACTGTACGTTGCGTCGGGCACAGTAGGGGGGAGGCAGCCCCCACTGTTGGGGTTTGGGGCAGCGCCCCGACAAAAATTGTTTTGGTGTGCGGACCCACTCATAGGAGGACCCACCCATGTTTTGTGCATGAGTTTGCACATGGTTTTGGGGTATGATGGTTTTCGACCCTTGGTATTTTGTAGATCCAGTCAAGGGTACTACGGTTATGTTCTAATCCAACGTTAATGGATTGGGGTTTATGTATGCTTCGACATGTATATATATGTGTTGTATCACTAAAAGGAATATAATGAAAAATCAAGCTGGTCATCCCAATTTGGGATCCAGGGGAAAATCTCTGTGTTTATCTATTTTATGTTTTATGCTCTCGCTATTGTTTATTTTCTGTTATAAGATTCGTGTGTAGATAATTTCTGTTCAGGGTTAAAACCTACAACCCCAAGACTGCAACACACATAAATTACTGCATAAAGAGACTACATAGTTATTTGAGGGTTATGGTTAGAAAATGGAGAGACAAATCAGATATTCTATTGGATTACTCAATGAGGCATAAATCCAAGATTACCCGACAAAGGTTTCTTGACAGAAATGATATACAAGAAAGAATTGTTGCTGATCTATGGCTAAATCATGCTATGTAGCTGAATATATGCTTAAAAATGGCTGAAAATGAAAATAAATGGCTATAGACTCACCCACTAGCTTTCTGGGAAAAAGGTCAATCCTCCTGCTGGGAAACTAGCTCACAAAAGTGGGGTTTTAACCCCTCCCATTGCACACCTTAAGAAATAATGCAATTTCTACAAGGGAATACTTTTTTGCTAAATATAAATGCTTTTCCTCACACCAGATAGTGGAAAATTTATCGCAGAAAGCTCCTCTTATATTTCTTGAGCAAGATATCCAAGAAAGAGTAGGGAATTCCCGCATGAGAAAACCCTTGCAGTAAATAGTGCAACAAACTTATATAAATATCCAAAGAATTAAAGAAGTCTAAACATACCACATACAATATAATCTCAATCATGCCCATATGGTTTCCATCCCCTCCATTATATATTTGACGAGCTTCCTCACCAAGGGTCCCACCCCATTATGAGGTTGCTTCCATGCAAAGGCTCCTCCACCAAAATCACAATGTCTCCATTAGTCATGCTAATCTATTTAAAATGTTGTTTGATTTAGTCAATCTTGACTAGATCAATCTTTACTGGATCAACCTTGACTGGATTTTCATGCCTTGTCTCCTTTCACACTCAAGGTGTCTTCACTTTGACTAGCTAGATTGATCTTCATTCACATTGAGTTGTCTTTATTTAGGATCCACTCCTCATATAATAATGTTTTTGACTTGGTAAAAATTGAATTTTTCCACACATTTTAGACCCTGTTCACACATGTGTATGCTTGATCCAGTTATTATATGATCCATTTTGACATTATGAGGGATTTTATTCCTACTTAAGCATCTTATGAGCCTCCTTGCCCATCTTTTCATCTAACTAGATTTTAAAAGAAAAAATAATATTCCTATTAGCTGCATGTTAATTTACTAATATTAAAGATCTCTCCATGAGACCTTCTCCTCATCAATGTTCCTCCAAAACCAATAAGGTCTTGGATCCGCTGCAAGTAGAAGTTTCTCGTTGAGCTGTCAGATGCTCATTGAGAAAGTGTCATCTAGGAAGGACGAAGTTTTTCTCATCTTCAAACCCCAAATCTCCAAATCATTGTCTACTATCTGTCATCTTTCCCTCCAAATCTTCAAACCCCAACCTCAAGTGTGGTATGAAATACAATAATGGCTCATGAGGATGATGGTTCACCTCTCCCTTGAATGACTCAAGGTTGCACAACACAGTCCAATCCTGCTGCTCTAGATTAGCAGTATGCAATGGTGTATATCTCTCCATAAGATTTTCTGAAATGATAAGAGATGGAAACTTAAGCATAAATTTGTGAAACTTGGAAGCATCTTGTACAGTTGTAAATGCTTATTCCTCCCATGTGTTGGCTTCCCCAACTGCTGAAGATGAAGGTTGCTTCTCCATGATTGTGACATCGCTGGTACAAGCCTCCTCAAGTGGTGTTGAGGGCTTATATCCCACTGATTTCTCTTCATAAAATCTCTTGATCACCCTTTGAGTGAAATCTGCAAGAGTATATTCTCTCACATGCCTTACATGGCTGAACCACCAAGTGTTTGCTTCTCCTTCAAGGTGCAGTGCTGTAATCTCTACTGCTTCTCTATCTTCCACTAGATGCAATATAAAGAATGCATCAAAGCTTCTTCCCCAAGCCCTTGCTGAATATTACCCATCAAATGTGGACAATAGAAACCTATTGCCTTTGATTCTCCTTGTGCTGCAAGTTTTCTTCTCTTCCTCCAGCTGAATGAATTGCGGGAAAGCTAATGTCTCCTTGAAGGCTCTAGGTTGAGATTTGTAGTCAAGTTTCAACAAGGTATTCACTTAGAATCTAGTGATCCAAGTGTTCTTTATGCTTCTTGTCTTCTCCTCTTTGATAATAGGAAGTGCACGACTCTTACTCTTCTTGAAACCCTTTAGGAGTTTCATTGCATCTTTCCTCTTCCATTTGCTTAACCTCCCTGGAGAGTTTCTTTCCAAATAGGAAAAGTGATGAGAGTAATCTCATTCTCTCCATAATTATGATATTTTCTCTTATTCTTTGTATTCTTACACTTTTGATAGCATAAAGGCTGGAACTCACAGGCTGAGCCAAGATTATGCTTCGATACCAGTGTAATATTCCCAATTGGAATTGCTTAGCAAGGCATGCCTAAAAAAAGAATTTTTCAGGAATGTATGCTACAGGATTGAAAAAAAACCCTTGGATCCCTTAGATATGATAATATAAGACCCAAATCCAAGAGGAAATTAGAAACAGATCAAACTAGGTGAGGTAAACAGACCTCCCATACCTAGTATGGCTTGAAAAATGCCCAAGCAAGGGACTACAATAATACAAAACAATAATGCTAAAAAAATAACACAATTTATCTGATTAATAGTAGGATACCAATATAGAGGACCATTAATCACTTATACATAAGAAAAACAGATTTATAATATGGCCCACGCAATGTACAAGAGGAAAATAGAAGACTTTGATGAAGAAACCCTCAAGAATGAGGTGCTGCAACAATGTATTAGGCTGTAAGAAGGCTTGACAGTGTTATATTAAGAGCTGTAGTAGCTGTACATTACATTTCATATCTAAAAAAGAACTGCGTAAAAAATATTAGATCCATATCAAATCTGTACATTAGATGAATTCCTCTACAAATTCCCCTTGGGGTCTTGAGCAAAACATGAGATACAAAGAGTAGATCTGAGATCTAAAGTTGTAGATGTGCAGTAATATTCAAAAATTCTGAAGTAAATACAACATTAAGCAGATCAGATCTAAACAATACATGGATTATATTTCTAATCCATGGATCACCATAGTGAAGGGCAAAACCCCAACACTACAGATCTCTCCTCCAAAAGTATGCCAAAACTCCCTGCAACTGTATACCTACAAATAACACAGTTATGGGAGAGAAAATATGTTGTAGGCTCTAGCACTAGTTTTTCCTGATGCCAAGATATTAAATATGCAACTCCAAAGTTCCAATACACTCTTGCCAATGAGATAGAAGACTTTCTCACTACGAAGAGGCACTAGATTGGCCTAGATTTGAGTAGATCTAGCCACGACTTGCTACATCTTACAAGGACAACCAAACCCTCAACAAGATATGCATTGTAGTTGGAATATGTAGCTTGGCCAAATGCCTAATAGAGGGCAAGATCAGAAAGACTCCTCCAAGAGCTTCTCAATGGAAGAGGTGGGATTCCCGCTCGGGAACACCTAGTGCTAAACAACACTATTCTCAGCTAAACAGTAAAAGAATAAGAAATGTCTAAATAGAAAATATCTTCAGAAAATATCATATCATGAACAACCCTCTCTTGATGTCTTCCTCTTCCTTTTATAAGATATAAATCTTGCCAAATCCTAAACCATCTCAATTATTTACCTCCATGCACATGTGTAGCCTCCAACTAAAACTGCGATGTGCATCTAGGAGATTCATTTCATCAAGACAACACTGTTGATTTGGTCTTGGTTGACTTGGTAAAACTTGACTTAATCCACATGCAAAAGTTGTTGTTCACACATGTGGTGTTAAATCCAACTATTATGTTGATCCATTTTTACATTATGAGGGGTTTTATTCAGATTTTTATTAAGCATGGGCCTCCTTACCCATTTATTCTTCTCCTAAGTGAAATCAACAAAAATCAATATTTCAAATTTGCTGCATGCAAAATTTGGAATATTACACGTAGATAATGTAACTTTTTATAATGGAATTTTTAAAAAATTTCAAGATAGGTAGCTTTGGGAATTGATGTTTTGGTTTTTTCATTTATTATGTTTTATGGAGAACCAAGGCCGTAGAGAATATATAGAGGGAAATAGGCCCCCGATAGGACCCTGAATTTCTTACCACCCAATTTTTTATCTTTCGACCATGGGACCTAGTCCTATGATGGAAAATTATTAGGAGACCAAGAAAAAAGCGCTAAAGGAGAATGTCGACGGAATTTGGTATATTTTTGTTAATAAAAGAAAAAGTACTGGGGAAGCTCTATTTAGAAGTAAGGATATTTTAAATTTTTGCAACATGTCAAAATGCCTTGAGGCCTAACATGGTTGAATTATTTGGGATCTTGATTTTACAAGTGTAACAACCCTGGAGAAAATTCCATGTAATAAAGTTAAAAATAATAACCACGGTTGATGGGACACTTATTCCAAGTTGAATGTTGGAGAAAATATCTTAGTGGGTGTTTATCTAGTTTATTATGGTTGTGGCTAAGGCATTAAATATGCAAAAGTATTTTTGGGCACATTTATTTATGAAAATAATGGAAATTAGGAGAAAAGGGAGATGAAAGGTAACAAGTTGCATGTGAGGAGAAAATTGAAGGGAAATAATAGAAAATGAAGAAAATAGAGGTTTATTCTATAAAATGGCTTATGAGGATCAGTTGGTACCTTTTTCAATGCATTTTTTTGAGCTCTCTCATTATTCTCTCACTCTCTCTCACTCTTGGACACTTTAAATTTTATTGGAGCATTTGGGCAATGGAGAAAGAAAGGAAAATAAATTAAGGAAGAGGAGGATCAAACAACTACAACAAGATTCTTTACATGTATCGATTTTCATTTGTCATTTCATTACTAGATATAGCATGCATGGTATTTCATGTTGCTTCTTGATGCCTTGGAATGGGGTTTTCTATGTGCGACAATGGTTTTCAGCCTAGCCTTGTCATTTCTATATACCTTTGAGGAGATGGGTTTCTCATACTTAATTTGAGTTGGATTTTTGGATGGCATTTAAGCTAAGTGTGGTGTATCTCCAAACTAAAAAACACATGGCCTAGTGGTCCTTGAACTATAATATGGATCAAGATAAAGCCATTGGCCAAGTAACCCTTAAGACAGACTATGGATTGTAGTAAAGGCATATTGTGTTCCTTAGTGGGTCTAGGAATTATTTTCGGTGAATGGAAGGATATACTGTAAATCCAAGAGGTTGATTTCTTTTTGTTGGGCCTAGTACTCCTAGGATATGATGTATGGTAAATCCTGGAGAAATAATCTTGGTGTAGGGCCTAGTGATCCCTAGAGTAGACTTTGGGTTATGATAAATCCTGAAAGACTAGGATGCACTCAAATTCCTCACAATGTGTAGGTGAATAACACCCATAGAATCTATGTTTGTTTGGTTTTTTTGGTTGGTTATCAGTTCCACATTGATGATTGGAGTATGGAACAAGGGTTATTGGTTCAAGAGACACTTGGCTTAGCCAATATATGGCTGGGTTGAATGTTGAAGTCCCATCTCCGGATGGTTTTTACATTCAGTAATAAATATCTCATTCCTCTGGTATTAGCTATGAAAATGTATTGGCTTATGTATGGATTTATTTACTGTTATATCCATGGTATTTTTGTTGTTATTATTTTGGTTATAGATATGTATTTGATCAGTGATGATGTATGGCTCTATCTATTTTTTTACATGTAAATGAGTGCACAATGTATCTATGGTAAAATAGACTATATTGTATTTATGATATAGTGGAGAAATTATTCTTAACTATTCTCATATTTTTAAGAGACCTCCATGTTTAATTATGCTATTTACACTCGTAGATGTAATTTTTGTGACATGTTTGACAAAAATCATGTCATTAATTGGTGGGGTTGCATGATTTTATGATGATGTGATTTCGGCCATTTATTTGTTTTAATGTTATTTACCCTCTCCCAAAGTTACAATAAGTTATGGGCAATAACTTAGGCTCAAGGGATGAAGATATGCCACAAATACTAGAGATTCATGCAAAATATTAAATGTTTGGGGCCATAATTGCGGCCTTGTCAAAGAAATCTTGTAGCTAAAGATCTATAACCATTCCCTTGCCCTTAAATGCATGCAACTAAGCCTAAAATGGGTTAATCAGTTCCCCCTAAGGGAATACGACTGTGCAAGGTTGGATTACCTCCCGGGGATTTCATTGATGTAGTGTAATGTATTTTTATTATGTTTCCATCCGTTCCACTTCCTCAAAGTAATCTAGGACATTGAATATCATATTATTAGCCTCTTGTAAAAAATTTCCCCAGTTTTCCGGTTACTTGGGTAGATGTAGTAAGAGGGTGTTACAAATTGGTATTAGAGCATGGTTCTACTCTTGTAATAGATGGGTAGTGTTTTGATCATGTGTTATGTTTATTGGTTATGGGTTTTTCATACATATGTTGTATGTGGTCGTTGCGCATGCATTGTGTTTGCAATGGTTGTAGTGGTGTCTCTATGGAAGTGTTTATGATGTTGTTGTTAAGATCTTGTCATGAATGTATGACTAATTGTGTGTTGTTCCAGTTTATGTATTGCGTTTGCACTCTTGCTTGCACATTTTTACATGTTGTATATGCATTTATTGGTTATGCTAGGTTATGTTTGGGTCATGCTTGTGTAATGGTTGTGCATGTTTTCTTATGAAATTTCATCTGCTAAATATGCATTGGTCAGTAACGTGGGTTACATGTTTCTTATGCTCATGTATGGTTCGTGCTTATTATTGAGAGTTTTAATTAGTGATTAAACCTCTTAATATTTAATTGTCAATCCAGGGCTTGTAAGCTTTGATATGTACTCTGTTTTTCTTTCATCTTAATGGTCAGAGTATATAAGTTTCTGTCTTAATGATCGTTAAGTACATACACTTCTATAAATTAGGTAAACTAGCACTCATATGTCTCTGCCTTGAATTAAATCAACCAAACTGAATCAATCTTAAATTAAATTCAAATAAAAATAACTCCAATCTACATCTAAGCAATATTAATCACAATCCAAGCAATGCAAATTACTATTTAAATGATATTAATTTCAATCTAAGTAATTTAAATATCAATCTAAATACTAAGATCTATCTAATATAAATACAATAACCTTAAATAAATCAAGATTAATTTAAAATGCTACCAAAATTGTGCTAAATATTAATCCTAATAAAATTCACTCTCATTCAGATGATCTTAAACTAAGGCAATGAACAAACAAGACTTCAAATAATCTAGTTCCCAGGACGCATAAAATAAATCAAATAAGGATCCAAACTAACCACTGTGACCACTCTGCAATTGCTTGACAAGAAACTAAGTAAACCAAGATTCTAATTGACATGATTTTGGATCTAAAATACTGCAAAATAAGAAACTATTTTATCCTTAGACTACTTTAATCAAACTCAAGAAATCATTCAAACATAAGCACATTCACTAATGCTTGTACCAATAACTAATTACAATTACAATGAATTTCAAAACTAAACTACAACTCCAAACAATATTTTAATTGTCTGATTGAATTTGTTTCAAATAATTGGTTTCCAAAACACAATCTTAGAGGAAATTATACAAGGTACATAATCGATTCAACTCAATTTAAAAGAATGAAGTTATCGATCTCTTGTTTATCGTAATTAAGAAGAATATTTAATTGTTCCAATCGTAAACCTGTAACAAAATGGTTATTCATGCAATAAAATCATTCATCAATGCAATTAAGTTTGGTATGCAACGAGTTGAAGAAGAAGTATCTACTTAATTTCAAAAAAATAAATTACAACATTGAGTACAAAATCGTAATTATGAGAATTAATTAGAAAATGATTTCAAATAAAATTGCTACACCTTGATCTATCCTATGATGTTTTACAAAACTTACTTCCAAGAGATGGTGGGCCCTTTCCACTCGAGAAGCAAGTATAAACTAAATCAATGCCTAAAGATTAAGAAAAACCATAACATTTACAAAGAATTCATCGCAAAGTCAAATTGTATTAAGATTCAAATCATAAGGTAACTTACATACATTCCTTCAATAATTTGTCTCATGTTCACACTTTGCCTTCCTCCACCTTCAAAAAATTCCCAATCTTACAATACAAACCATGGTTGAGCAATTTATAAGATTTGCAAGGTGAATTAGTCATTATCCTCAATTCTAGAAATTGAACAATTTTAACAAACTCACCACAATATATTGGCATATTGTTCTAACCATGGATAATTTGGAAAACGGTTTTGAGGGAGCATAACTTGCTATATTTTCAAAAAATTCCTCTCTTTTATTTGTTTCGTTCAAATATTTCTCCTCGGAAATTGTGCCCAAATTTGGCTATCTACCTCTTTTTGCAAGGTTCTAGAATATTGGAAAAGCAATATTTTTTTACCAAGCTGCCTCCAAGACCCGCATATAAATTTTAGAGTAATTTGAATCTAGAGACACCGTTGTGGATATAAATAATTTGTTATATTTTTAACGAACCCATTTTCTTATATTTTCCATATTCACCTCGAGATGCACATAGATCAAGGTGAAACTTTGTGGTTTGGAAACTTTGCACATTTTGAGAAGATTTCTTAATTAGCTCCTACGGACCCACATGTGTGACCTGAATTCAATCCAGTGCATGGGAAGGTATCAAATAATTATTTTTTTCAATAAACTCCCTCAATTTTCCTCATAAGTGTCTGACGATATTGAAAATCCAAATTGGACATTTTCGTACTGTACTCAGAGTAACTAGTTCAATTGGCTTGTTAAGAATTTTTACAATCGAATCGTGCAACAAATGAACTTAAAAAAATCGTCATTAGAAAATCATGACTAAATTATCTCCAATCATAGAAAATCTAATGAAACTAATGATAATCAACCACGACACATAATTTATGAATTCACGACAAGTGATGGAATTATGGTGTGAAATGAGTGTAAAGGTGTCGGAATTTAGGTTATGAATGGTGGTAATATATAGTGGAAAATTGGGAAAATTTGAGGCCCAACATCCCCCCATGCCTGAGGGTTTGTATTTCCTCATGAAAAAAAATCTCTTGCTCATTAACAGATTCTTAACATTGTTTTATGGATGTTGGTTCTTGTGGGACAACATTTCTTGTATATTTAAAGGTGTTGGTTTTTGTGGAGAAACACTGCTTGAAGACTTGGAGGTGTTGGTTCTTGTAGAGAAGAATTCTTCGTAATTAGCATGTCACACTAATTTTAGTGAGAAATACAAACTGATGACAAGAAATTAATGGATGAGGGAGAGATGATGGATGAAATGACGTGGTAATGGAGATGGTGAATGGGTGGTTTCATACTTTGTCATCGTAAGGCTATTTTTTATTGGTGGATTCCTTTATCTTTTCATGGAACTAATGAAGTAATGACTTGAAGTAATGAATTGAATGCTTGAAGAAGACACTATAGATACTACTTTTATCAATACACCATAATTTTTTTTCTTTTAACATGCTCCTGTTATCAGAGTTTAAGCATAATGAATGGAAGGAAATAAAATTCTAATGGTTTATGAAGGATGAAATGCATGGAATGAGAATTGGTGAATCATTAAGATTCTTTAAGCTTCTAATCAATTAGAGAATCACAAGCCAAATTTACCTCATGTTATACCTTTTTTGTCGCTTTGCCCGGTGTTATGAAATGAAGTGGAGGATGGAATGGTTGTAGATGGTGTGACTGTTGATCTAATCTACTAAAGAACGAAAAATGATGAGCTGAAGAGATGAAATGAAGGGCTGAAGGATGAACTAAAGAGATGAAGGGCTGAATGATGAACTGAAGGTCCCCTTATCCCCCATGCCTGAGGAGTTGTATGTCCACAAAAAAGTGAGGAAAGGTGACTCGTACTACAAATGTTAATGGAAATGCTAACACAAAAATCCAAACTGTTGTAAATATTTGTCGAGATCTCAAAACCATAGTCTTCAACTACTACACACCCATGTGCAATCTTGCTTATGTGAATAAATGGTGTTGATTTTGAACATAAGCAATAATAATTGGATTACCGACCATTGAGGAGATCATTAACGAATGTGAAATATCCCACCCTTGATTTTAATGGGAATCAAGGTACTAGGTACATTCTACTAGCCATGAATATATTTGTTGGAGTCAAATGGACTGTAGAATTGATCCACCAAGAAAAATTGATATATTTCCTTAGTAGATTACAAAGATACATGCCATGAAGACATGTAGGCTCCGAGGTATCTTATCGGACCCTAACCTTGGTCCCAGATAATGTGTTGATGTCGATGGGGAAAGGCTTGTTGGCAGGTGGTCCTTAAGGAATCCCACATCAACCAACTTGAGTACAAAACATAAATACATGATTTGAAAGTTACCTGATTTGAATAAATCATACAAATTTACAAACGTTATTGGGAAAATTGCCCACCAATTACCGGGTTTTCAAGCAAAGTCACTATCCAGTTGCGCCAGACAAGATGGTTTTCACAAAAGAACTTATTTTTTTATTTACTATTTTCATTTATTTATTTATTACAATACTAACTTTACTACTACATTGAATAAAATATGTCCTCCTTCAAGTGAAACATAACGTCCAATCAATTTATGTGCGGATCAGGTAGAGAGATATAATCATGCCTAAATTTAACATATAAAATTTAGAAGGTATATGAGCATGAACAATCAACAACTTTGAAAGATATGATACAAAGAGTATTTTAAGATGAGAGTGGTACTTTGATTGAATTATAGTATCAAACAAATGCTTGATGTGACCCTAGGGGTATTGGCTCATTTCTTCTTTTCGACCACTCTGAAAGGCTTCCTCGGTCATGCCAGGAAAACTTGGATAATTGCTCTCTTGAATGCCTACAGGGCTTGCCACTGAACATGGTGCAATTTCTTCAATCTTAGGTTCAACTGCATGCTCCCCATTATATTTGGTACATGATTCATAGATCTCCTTGGTATATAGGTAAGAGAAATCAATGGAGACTTCCAAATATTTTTCTGGTTGTGGAGAGATAGATAATTTCCTTTATGTGTTTATGATGAAATCTTCCTCAGAGGTAGATATCCTAGCTACTGCAAGGATTTGAGAAAGCACTTGGAGGGACATTCTTCAAGCTCTGAATCATTCTTGAATTTATCCTGTTGGTTGATGATCCCTGCCTCACAACATGGATTAGTACCCAGGGGTTCTAACAACACCCAAAAAATGATATAATGTTAAAGATCAATGAGATTAAAAGCTATTGGCTGAAATAAAGCTCACCACTCTCATAAAAAGGAGGATCATAATTCTATTTAATCTATTGAAAGTGAAAAAATTCAGAAATTAAATGTCTCACAAAATGTTTTGGACTATTCTAAGGCCAATGCTCCTTGTGAGGCTTAGCTATGGTTCTTGTAGATGTTCCTTACTAAGTCTATGAGATTTACAGACTTTGCGAATTACATGAAATGTAGAAATGAAATCACTTATATAATTTTTCAAAATACTCTAAGCCATACTTCTATTTCTACGCATAAAGGAAAGGAGATAAAAGTCCAAAGATAATAAAAAATGATCAGACTTTAGAGCAACCCCACCATAGTGGATGCATGGCTCTTCACTCACATATTACCGTACTCTCTATGCCCTTTGACTGCCCTATGATACCCTTGAAACTCTGTGATAAAAATATTACGTGAACCAAAATACAACTCCTCGGTAATGATGCCAAAATGTTGAGAATTTTAATTAGCTATTAAACCTCTAAATAGTTAATTGTCAATATGGGGCCTGTAAGCTTCTATTTGTACTATGTTTTTGGTTCAAGTTAATGGTGAGAGTATATAAGTTTCCTTATTAATGATCGTTAAGTACAAACACTTCTATCAATTAAGAAAATTATCACTCATCTCTCTCTTCCTTGAATTAAATCAACAAAATTGAATCAATATTAAATTAAATTCAAATAAAAATAACTCCAATCTACATTTGAGCAATATTAATCATAATCCAATCAATGAAAATTACTATTTAAATGTAGTAATTTCAATCTAAGTAATGGAAATATGAATCTAAATACTAAGATATATATAATCTAAATACAAGAATCTTAAATCAATAAAGATTAATTTAAAATGATACCAAACTTATGCTAAATCTTAATCCCAATAAAAATCACTCTCATTCAAATGATCTTAAACTAAGGCAATGAACAAACAAGACTTCAACTAATCTAGTTCACGAGATGCATAAAATAACGCAAATAAGTATTCAAACTAACCTCTGTCATGAGTCTACAATTTCTTCAAAAGAAACTAAGCAAAGCAAGATTGTAATTTACATCATTTCAAATCTAAAATACTGTAAAATAAGAAATTATTTTATCCTTACATTACTTTAATCAAACTCAAGAAATCATTAAAACATAAGAACATTCACTAATGGTTCTACCAATAACTAATTACAATTACAATGAATTTCAAAACTAAACTACAACTCCAAACAATGGTTTAACGGTCTCATTGCATTTCTTTCAACTACTTGGTTTCCAAAACAAAATGTTATAAGAAATTATATAGGGTACATAATAGATTTCAATTCATATTTAAAAGAAATGGAGTTATCGATCTCTTGTTTTTCCTAATTAAGAAGCACCTTTAAACATTCCAACTGTAAACTTATAAAAAAGGGACTATCTATGAGATAAAATCATTGATCAACACAATTCATTTTTTTATGCAATGAGTTGGAGATGAAGTATCTATTTAATTTCATAAAAAAAAATTACAGTCTTGAGTACAAAATCATAATTATGAGATTTGTTTAGTAAATGGTTTCAAACAAAATCCCTACGCCTAGATCTATCCTATGATGTTTTAGAGAACTTACCTCCAAGAGATGGTAGGCCCTTTCCACTTGGGGAGCAAGTCTAAACTAAATCAATGCCTACATATTAAGAAAAACCATAACATTTAAAAAGAATTCATGGCAAATTCAAATTGTAGTAAGATTTGAATCATAAGTTCACTTCCATACACTCCTTCAATCATTTGTCTCATGTTGACACATTGTCTTCCTCCTCCTTCAAAAATTTCCCAAGCTTACAATAAAAACCATGCATGATCCATTTATAACATTTTTAAGGAGAATTAGTCATTTTCCCCAGTTCTGGAAAATTGAACAATTTTACAAACCAACCTTTAAGATATTGGAATATCTTCCTAACCATGGAGAATTTTGGAAAATGGTTTAGAGGGAGCTGAATTTGTTATATTTTAAACAAATATCTCTCTTTTATTTGTCTCATTCAAATCCCTCTCCTCATAAATTATGCCCAAAGTTGGTGGGTGGGCTCTTTTTACAAGGTTCTAGAATTTTGGAAAAAATAGTCATGTTTTACCAAACTGTCTACAAGACCCGCGTATAACTTTTAGAATAATTTGAATCTGGAGAAACGATTTTGTATATATATAATTGGTTATAATTTTAACAAACCCATTTTTTTATATTCTCCAGATTCACCTTGAGCTCCACACAAATCGAGGTCAAACTTGGTGGTATGGAAACTTTGCACATTTATGAGGAGATTTGATAATTACATCATAGGGACCCACAGGTGCGACCTGGATGCAATCCAATGCATGGGAAGGTATTAAAAGATTATTTTGGTCATTAACCTCCCTTGGTTTTCCCAGGAAGTGTGTCAGGATGTCGAAACTACAAATTGGACATTTCCGTACTCAGCTTGTAGTATCTAGTTGAAGTGGCTTGTGAAGGTTTTCGACAATGGAACCCTGTGAAAAATGAACTTAGAAAAAATGACATTATCAAGTCATGAATAAATCATCTCTAGTCATAGAAAATATAAGAAATATAATGATAATAAACAACGAGGCGTAAGTCATGAATTGGCGACAAGTGATAGAATTACAGTGTGAAAGGAGTGTAAAGCTGTATAAATTTAGGTTATGAATGGTGGTAATATATAGTGGAAAATTGGGCACATTTGAGGCACAAAATTTATGGTTCTATGTGTGGTCAAGATTTCATTAATGCACATTTTTTATGGTTGTGCATGGATGACTAGACCCGAACTAGAATGATATTTATATGTTTATATTCCTAGACATTATGTGTTAATATGTTGTCATAATTATATCTATACATGTATTACAATGATTTATTGATCTTCTGGGAAGGATACTTCCCAAATTACACTGAGGTATGTTTGTTTATTGTTATTTGGTTTATCTGAATTTTTATACTTTACAAGATAAATATCAAGATGGATAGAAATATGGTAGACTACAATGACTGCCCCAATGAGTCATATGAGCATCATGGTGGGCATTCTTTGGATTTGGCAGACACATTGAGAAGCCTAAAAAAAGAAATAAAGATTCTTAAAGAGGACAATGAAAATATCATACATGCACAAGAGAAACATGTAGAGGTAAATGCAATAATTCTTCAAAGATTGTTAAATTTTTTGAAACAATGGCTATTATAGATCAGTCATGGACATGAGGAAAAAAATAATGGGGAATATGGCAGTAGGTATCCTAGTAGACACATGTAATATAGAGCATATAGAATCAGATATGGCAAGCCATTGGACACTCCGGAGAGGTGGGGTGATGAGTACAAGTGCCATAGATCTCTGGTTAGGATATACATGATGATCATAATTGAGAACACCCTTACAGGAGGAGTGATGGGGGATACTTTCCAGATGGATTTAATAAATCCAAACAAACTAATTTTGATGGATACTTGAAGAAACTAGAAGATACAGAGGCTTGGATAATTGGAATGCACAAATTGTTTGATTTGCATGAGTACTCAGATAATATGACACCCAAAATTTATATCTTCAGTTTGAAAGGTAAAGAATCCATATTGTGGGAAGATGTGAAGTGGGTGAGAGACATCAAAATAGAGGAATTGAGCTGGCATGGGTTCAAGAGACTTTTCAGGAAGACGTAGTTGTCAGAGAGGTAATATGACATTAAGGACAAAGAGTTCTATGAGTTGAAGATGGGGTCAATGACATATGAAGAGTGCACAACCAGGTTCTTGGAGCTACTAAGGTATGTGCCATATATTAAGGATGAGAAGGCTAAAGTTCAATGATTTGTGAGTGGTTTTCCATTAGAATTTATATACCAGATTGAGTATTATTATCCTAGGCCACTTCATGAAGTAATTGGGAAGCTAAAGCATTTTAATGAACATTCAAAGTGCAATAATGAGGCTCAAAAAGGATGGAAATGGAAATACTCAGGTAAAGGAAAATGGCAGCCTGAGAGAGAAAGACCTTAGAATGTATATGGGAAAGAGACTGTAGCACTGCAAAAAAAATGTAATAAAATTGGATAGGGATGTGGCCACAACAAAAACATAGATCACAACAACAACATGAAGGTAATGGTATGGTAGAGTAGGAGTGTTGGACCTGCGGTGAGGAACACCTTAGGAGAGATTGCACATAGAACTAGGGTGGTAGGCATAATATATAAAATGTATATGAGGCAAACCAAAAATTTGGAGATTTTGGGCATAACATTCCTCGTATTTATGCACCTATGGAAAATTGGAAGGTAGAGCACCATGCATCTATCATTGAGATGGACGATAGGCTTTGGAACCAAGGTATTTCTATTTTTCTTGACCTTGGATCTAATTATAGCTATGTTACTCCTAACTTGGTAAATAAGCGTGGCTTTCATAAAAAAATCCATGCAAAATGCAAGTTAGTGCAGTTGGCTATAGGTATGAAGAGAACACTTCACCATTGGGTAAGAGCATGTGCATTTGAGAGAAATGGTATTCCTACAACAACAAACTTTAATATATTTTAGTTGGGTTTCCATGTCATTTTACTAGGTATGGATTGGTTATACCTTCCCAGGACCAAGGTAGATTGCTATAATAAATATATAGAGTGCTTCGATGAAAATGGGTAACCAAGAGTCTTACACGGAAAGAAGAAAGCCACATCAATTAGGATGGTGACAACCATGCAAGAAAAGCATAGTCGTAGGAAAGGATGTGTGCTATTTGTAGTTCATATCTCAAGTGAAAAAGATAAGGAAGTTGAGGATGCAGAATTTTTGAGCAGATATATATTTTTGTTGTAGTTTCAGGATGTGTTTCCATCATATATTTCAGATTTTCCACCTCACAAGGAGGTATACTTTTCTATTGAGTTGATTCCAAGGGAAACTCCAGCATCAAAATCACCTTACGTGATGAGCACACCTATGTTGGTAGAGCTAAATTTTTAGCTGAAAGAAGTGCTTGAAAAGGGATACAATAGACCAAGTGCATCTCCATGGAGTGCACCAGTGTTTTTCGTAAAGAATAAGTATGGCCCTCTTAGACTATGAATTGAATACATACATCTAAACAAAGTGACCATAAACAATAGTGCCCATTAGCGAGGATTGATGATTTGTTTGATCATCTAAAGGGAGCACCAGTGTTCTATAACATCAACTTTAGATCAAGATATAATTAGGTATGCATCAAAGAAGAGGACATATTGAAGACCACATTTAGGAACACGTACATCAATTATGAGATTTTGTAGTTCTATTCGGTTTTAATAATTCCCAAACTACATTTATGTGTTTGATGAACAATGTGATATGTCGTTATTTTGACAGGTTTGTGATTTTGTTTATTTATGAAATATTGGTGTATTCTAAAAATGAGGAAGAGCATGCCAAGAATTTGGAAATAGTGTTGAGGTTTTTAAGAGAGAATCAATTGTGCATTAAGCTCAACAAATGTAGTTATTAGAAATTGAGGTGCACTAATTGGGACATGTTGTCTCCAAGGAAGGCATTAGAGTAGATATGGAGAAGATAAGGGCCATAATGGAGTGGGTAGCTCCTAATAATGTAGATGAGGTCAAATCATTCATGGAACCTCTCACATATTTCCTATCCTATTACATCATTACAACAAAAAGGTAAGAATTTTGATTGGACAAAGTGTGAGGTTGTTTTTGAGCAACTCAAGTAGTTGTTGACACATGCTCCAGTTCTATATACTACAGATCTGGAAAAGGAATTTTTCATGTGTACATATGCTTTCAATAAAGGAATTTGTGGGGTCCTTATTTAGTATAGACACATGATATGCTATGAGTCATGAAAGATAAATGAAGATGATAAGAACTATCAAACACATGATCTCAAGATAGCAATGATAATTCATGAATTGAAGATGTGGAGGAACTATACTCGTAGCAAGTGGTTTGTATTGATGATTGAAGACATTTTGTTTAGGTACTTATTTGATCAACCGAATTTGAATGGAAATCATGTTAGATGGTTGGGAATGATCAATGATTTTGACTTCGAGATCAGATTCATCAAAGGAGAGGATAATATGGTCATAGATTCTCTTAATAGGAGGGTACAAGTAAATCACTTAGCAACGATGAGCTCTTATGTGACAAAATTATAGGATAGGATCTTACTCACAGGTCAACATGATCATAGGTAGATGGAGATTTTGCATAAGCTATAACAAAGTATAGGTACAAGTTTTGGTACATTTACATATGTTAGCACATGCACAATTACATGTGGTACAGGTACATGTGTACAGTATTTGGATTATCATCTCATAGCTAATGGACTCATTAGATTTAGAGAAAAGATATATATATCAGACAACAATGATCTCAAGAAGGTGATCTTCAGGGAGTTTCATGTGAAACTATATTCGGGTCACCCAGGCTACCAAAAGACATGGACTGCAATAAAGATATTATATTATCAGCCGAATCTAAATAAATATGTGGCCGATTTTGTAGCGAGGTGTTTGAGATGATTAGAATAGAGTGTAAACATGCAGGTTGACTGCTAAAATAGATTGTGATACTAGAGTGGAAATGGGGGGTAATTTCCATGAACTTCATCATACGATTTCACAGGAAAACTAGGCAACATGATTCCATCATGATTATTGTGGATAAGTTAATGAAAGTTGCACATTTCATATTGGTGAAGAATCAATACTCAACTAGTTATGTAGCATAGGTGTTTATCAGAGACATAGTCAGATTGCATGGCGTTCCAAATAATATTGTTTCCAACATGGATGCAAATATCACTTCCAAGTTTTGGAAGGAGTTGTTTGCAGGTTTGGGCATTGAGTTTTCCTTCAAAAATACTTATTGTCCACACACAGATGGATAAAATAAGAGGGTAAACATGATACTAGAGGATATGTTGAGGATTTATTTGATGCATCAGCAGTGGAAGTGGGAATAACATCTTCCAGGGGTAGATTTCGCCTACAACAACGAGTATCAGGAGTCACTGAGGATGATTCCATTTGAGGCTATGTATGGGTGGCGTTGCAACACTCATATCAGTTGGATTTATCCGATTAATAGGGTACTGATTGGACTAGATATGTTGGTAGAAATGGAATAAGAAATGCAAGTGATCAAGAAAAACTTGAACGAAACATATGATAGGAAGAATATTTATGCAGTCAAGAACACGTTTTTCAAGGAGTTTCATATTGGGGATGAGTTCTACTTGTGTATCAAGATCAAGAAGAGCTCCTTGCAGATTGGATCTTGTCCCAAGCTGGCACCAAGGTTTTGTTGACACTTTAGGATCTGTTGGGGTCCTGTGATTTGGCTGAATGGAAAACCAAATGACAAGGCAACATTCAAACCAAGATTTATAGCTCTAGGATCTAGCCCTCCTAGTCTCAAAGAGGGATATCTCAATATGTTTGTAAGGATATAGCTTGATGCTTTTAAGAGGCTAATTTTAGGTTAGTTATTAAGTGCAATTTTGTTTGTTTGGGTTTGGTTGGTTGGACAGGAATGATCTAGGAAGCATAGATAGAAAGGGGAAAAATCAGAGCCATTGGGAAATGGAGTCAAGAATAAGTTATAAAAAGCTCAATCATTGGATGTGGGATATCAAAGGGAAAATCTAACTTGGCCAGTAGATCTTGGGTTTGGTGGATGAAATGAAATGGATATTAAGGATTTAGAAGGAGGATAAAAACTAAGGGTAATTAAGAATCCTTAATTATATGTACTTCTCAACAAAGGGACTTAAAACATAATATGAACATGAAGAGGCATTCCATAGACAGGGCTAACCATAAATTCTAGAAACCACACTTCAGCAAATAACAATTTCAAGACAAAATTTTCAAATGAAATCAAGGAGTCGAGGAACACTCTATTTCATCCAAATATTTCACCTTCAAGGATAAGAAAACATTCAAGATTCACAAATAATTTCATTCATAGAAGAGGGAACTCCTAAACATTTCTGATTACAATTATAAATACCTTCATAACAAATATCTTAGCAAGAACAAAGGGTATGATCAAAACAAACCTCTTTGGCAGACTGTAAACAATGGTACTTTAAAGGGAGACTTCAGAAATAGTTTTCACATGGTAGCAAGTAAGCAGGGAAAACCTTAAATCATTCTTGAGACCAATTGTTTGAACTATTTCTTAAATAAACAATCTTGAGGGTTGAAAAATAGTCAAACTACTCAATAAAACCTTCAGTGGATGAAAAAATAAAAGCAGTGAAGAGTAAACGGGCCTAAGGTGTTTCTAGGAGACATTTCTTAGCCTAAGATTTTTACTCTACTGCAAGCTAAGAATAATGGAACAAAGAAAAAACAGGAAATAACATTAACAGATTAGAATACATCACCAACAGCCATGTTGAGGGATCCAATGATAGAGCCTTCTCATTAACAAAACATGTCAAAACATCATCAATCTTCTAATGCTTCAACTTCTTCTTAATCTTCAGCTAGACTATGTACAACTTCAAAGAGTTTGAATGCCAGCAACCAACCCCTAACAAAGAGCTCCTCATAGAGTATTTATAGGAGAGTGAAGAGGTGGAACTCTTTTTAGGGTTCAAAATGTTATTAATTACAGAGTAAATGCATTCCTAGCCTTGAAAACTACTCATGGCCTAAGGTAGGAATGAATTGCACTAATTCTCTATTTAATAACTCCATCTTTACTTCCTAAGGATAAAGTAGGTGAGAAGAGTGGGTTTTTAGGCTTTCCCATGTCTTAAATTAACTGTTCTGACAGTCAAAAGATGTTCTGTCAGTGTGATAACTATCAAAGTGTTTTTGTAGGTGAAAAGCAGGTTACATGTGGCTTTATATATTTTGATGAATTAACTGCTCTATCCTGATGTGCTCAGGCTCCTTGCCTTGTTGATCTATCCTTTAATCATCTTCAGCTTCATTCTTTGAACTGCAGGTTAAGTCTTTGGATCCTCGGGATTTGACTGTAACCTTTAACCTTTATCTTAAACTCTGATAATCTTCATTGTTCTTCATTAACTTCTATTGTTTGATGATAGGTACTTTCTTTTTGCGTTGGAGGATTTTACTGAATGACCAGTGTTCATGATGCACTGGTGAAAACTTGGAATTTTGACCCTTTATGTCCCTTTCTGTATTAAACTTCAGCCTTTGAGGATCGTCATCCTCGGCCTCTATAACTAGATTTGTTGTGGGATGGTCTGTTCGTGGGGTGGCCGCCATTAAACCTAAAATAAAACATCAAACAATAATATAAAACCCTGCATTTTGGTTTAACTTCTTTAGAAGGATCGGAGTGGTGATGGAATGATGCAGAGGGAAGGGAAATTGCGGGGGTTTCATGGTGAAACCATGAAAAACCAGGGAAACATTTGAATCTAGCGCGGAAATGGCGATAAGTGGTTTTGTAGAAAATCGTGAGTGGTTTTCATGCTAGGAATAAGCGGTAAATGGTTTTATGCTAGGTGGAAGCGATACATGCCAGGGGTTGACACGTGTCCCTTGAAAACCACCCATTTCACATTTAAAATTCATGATGGAGAGGTTGGGTGAAATGGGCGCAAGAATGAATGCGGGCCGTTTGATCTAGGGAAATCAATGGTGGAGATTGAATGGAAGCATGATGAAAAGGCTAGCGTGGTTGGGTGGGACCGACAAGATTATATGGGAGGAGATCTGATGGCCATCGGATCTGGAGAAGGTCGACGGCTAAGATCAAATGCGGGGGGATGGAGGGTACATATAGGTTTGTGGGTCGGGTGCCTCCGCAGTGAATATGGACCGTTGGATGAAGATCTTTCGTAGTCAAATGAGTCAACTAAGTGGGCACTGGGGAGTACAAGCAACTTTGGTCGGGTGCCCCCATAGTGAACTTGCGCCATAGATTTGGGTTAATTGGATGGTGGAGGACGCATCACAGAATCACACAAAGGCATGAATGGTGCGAGGGGAGGGGTGAAAGGTGAATGTGTGATGAAGCGAGGGCCGTCAGATCTTGAGGATCAATGGTTGAGATACATCAAGGAGAAACATAGTCGGGGTAAGAGATCATAAAGGGAAAAGGCTGAGCTAAGGTTGACTAGGAGCCGTTGGATGGAAAGGATCAACGGCCAGGATTCCATTGGTGGGGGATGATCATCGGTGAGGAAGGGAAGGTAGAAGGGAAAGGGTGAACACTGATGCAATGCATCGATGCGATGGCCAATAGAGGACGGAGTGTGAAGTGCGATGGCCATTGGATCTAGGGGAATGAACGGTCCATATCTTATCGGAGGATCGACCATCGGCGAAACAAAAAACTTGGAAGCAGAAACTTGGAAAGAGCAATGTGTGATCGCCGATGGGCTTAGCACTCGGTCATGGGGCCCAGTATCATGGCGGAAAAGGAGCTCAGGCTTAAGTGAAAGAGGCTTAAGGCCTAATATCTAAAAATGAAGGATTTGGATTAAAAATGAATAATTTTTAAGGATTTTGAGGGTTTCGATAGGGGGAAAAAAGGGATTTAAACCTAAATAAATGGATTTCGTTAGGTTTAAAGGGGATTTGATGTGGAATGAAGGGTAAATGAAGGTCATAGAGGGGAAAAAGGGGAAATGGTAGGAATGGAGGCTTGAAATAGTCTTTTTGAATCAGCAGGGCTTCTTTGAGGATTTTAAGTGAAGTTTATCAATGGAATGGATCTTTTTGGATAATGAACACAGAGAGATTTCAAAAACTCACAAGTTTTTCACAAAAGCTTGTTTTTTGGCAATCTAGGGACTAATCTAGCTATCATTAGGTATAGCAGAATTATAGATGGCTAACAGGATCATACCAGCAGTCTATTGACTTCCACTACCTTCCATAGTGAAATTCCATGACGTTTTTCATATATCTTTGCTTAATAAGTTTTCTTAATAAGGTGATCATGTGATTGAATGGTCTATATTGCAAGTGGAACTAGATGCTAAATTATTGTTGCAGCCTTAGTATATATTGTAGGAAAATTTGTTCATGTTCTAGAATCAAGCAGTAGAGCCTGATGAATCTACATGGGAGATGGCAAACTAGATAAGGGCCATGTATCCTTCCTTTCTTTTCGGTTGAGGCAAAGTAGTTGGTGTGATGTTGGTTTTTTTTAGCATATTTTTTGGTCATTTTTTGGTATACATTTTTATGTGATGGTTGGATATATGTACATATCTGTATGGACGTAAATATCTCCATGAGTTATGTTATAAAGCTTAGATAAGAAATATGTTGTCATGTCAGTATAGTTATCTTGTTGTTATGAAGTCATGTTTTTTTATTTTCATAACGGGTTTCTTTTCATCAAGATGATCATTTTAAATAGTCCATGGAGCTATGATATAAATATCCATGAGAAGTATGTTCTTTTCCAACATTTTTGTTGAGATATATGTGTTATTTAACAACTAGGATGGTGTCCCCCAAGGGGGAGGGTTCTGTAACAACCCTAGTGAAAATTCTATGTAATAAAGTTAAAAATAATAGCCACGGTTGATGGGACACTTATTCCAAGTTGAATGTAGGGAAAAACATCTTATGGGGCGTTGATCTACTTTATTATGGCTAACAAAATTGGAAAATTCTATGGCTACGGAATTGAGGAAAAAGACTTTTTGGGAACATTTATTTATGAAAATAATGGAAATTAGGAGAAAAGGGAAATGAAAGTTTAGAGGTTATATGTGAGGAGTAAATTGAAGGAAATTAATGGAAAATGAAGAAAATAGAGGCCTCTTCTATATAAAGGATTATGAGGACCAACTGGTACCTTTTGTCAGCACATTTTTTGGATCTCTCTCATTATTCTCTTTATGTCTTTCACTCTTGGACACTTATATTTTGCTTGGAGAATTTGGGCATTGGAGGAAAAAAGGAAAAGAAATCAAGGAAGAGCACAATCAAGAAGCTACAATGGGATTCTTTGAGGCTATCAATTTTCATTTTTGATTTCCTTGCTAGATCTAGCATGCATGGTATTACATGTGTTTTCTTGTTGTCTTGGTATGGGTTTTTCCAGGCGAGGCAATGGTTTCCAAACTAGCCTCACCATTTTTGTATAACTTTGATGATATAGGTTTATCATACTTCAATTGAGTTAGATTTCCATATGGATTTGAATCTATATGTGGGGTGGATCTACAAAATGACAAACACATGGTGTAGTGGTCCCTGAACCAGACTTTGCATCATGGTAAAGCCACTGGCCTAGTAACCCCTCAACCAGACTATGCGTTGCGATAAATCAAGCTTCTATACCTCAGTGGGCCTAGGAATATTTTCTAGTGAATGGAAAGATATATGGTAAATTAAAAAGGTCAATTTCTCTCCATTGGGCCTAGTAGCCCTGGGAAGGGATGTACAATAAATCCTGGGGAGATGGTGTAATATCGCTTTTTCAGGAATATCAAGATTCTATTCCAAAGATTGACTGCAGGGGCATTTACTGGATATGTCACCTTTGAAAAATGATGAGATCTAGAGGCTACCTAGCCATCTATAGACTCTGTCTATAGAGCTTGAAATATTTCTCCTTCAGGGATTCAACCATACATAAACATGAGCTGGAAAATAATAGTGAATGGATTAAAACCAAGAATTCCAGAAGATCTACATAACCATTATATTAGATAATAGGAGCAACAAATGTATACAAGATCATGAGGAAATGATCTCTCAAGTCAAAAAATGCCTCCTCAATGAAACATGTACATGAAATATAGAGAAATACTACTATATAAAAGAGGCGCTGGCTATGACTATGCAATCTAGAAGGCAGAACTGCTACAAAATGTCAATAAAATATAGATATGACAATGAATAGATCAAATAAGAAGGGGGAGCAAGATCTCAACCCCTGGAAACATACAATACACAATCCTCAAAGGGATTGGTTGAAAGATACACAAAATGGAAACTCTGCAGAAATGTCAGAGTTGCTGGGTAGCTGCAGTAACTCAAGAATTGGAAATAAATGGAGAATACTGGAGATGCTACAATCAATGACAATATCTCCTCCATTGGATCTCTAGGATGAAAGTTTGATCCTCTCACCTAAGATCTCACCCTCCGAACATGTGGAGAAAGTTTCCACTGCAAACACACTCAGAAATAACACAGTCTAGAGAAGGGACTACACTGTTGGTGAAGAGAAATGCTTGGCCTTGATGCCAAAGTCTTTAATAAGCTCTGGAATATCTCCAATCTGATATCTCAAAAGAAAGAGGGGCTCCTCCTCTGAAAATAGTTGATGGAAGTGATGTAGTGAACCCTCATTGTAGCACCCAGCAACACAACATTACTCTGCTACAGAAATAACATTGTCTTGATGGAGGATGCTTGGCCACAAGCCTGGATGTGAGGAAAATCTGAGCAATCACTCAAGAGGCCTCTCAAGAAGGTGAAAGAATCCTAAACAAGAATTCCTCTTGACAATTCTTGCTAAACAGCAGAGAATGCACAATTGTCTTAATAGACAATGAAATTAATAATCAAAAGCATCCCTAACAATGGTTGCCTTGCCCTCCTTTTAAACAAGTGAAAGCTCTTTCTCCATGGGCCCCATCCATTAGGGTTTCCTCCATCAAATATCCTCTTCCTCATTCACACTGCGCTGTCTTCTAAAGTAAGCCACTCCTCCAATGGTAGTGTTGTTGACTTGGTTAAACCTGACCTTGTCTTCATGTATTTGCCCCTTTTAACACTTGAGGGTGCAAAATGAAGTTCTTATGTTTATCCCCTTCCACATGTGAGGGATTTCATTCATGTTTTCAATAAACATGGGCCTCCTTACCCATTTATTTGGCTGCAAGATGATAAAAGCAAGATTTTAATATTCCATTTAGCCATGTGCTAAAATGGGAATATTACAGTCCTCCCCTCCCAAATGTTGCTTGTCCTCAAGCAACTGCAAGGATAGAACTAAAGAATCTCCACCCAAGGCATGGAGTCTAAAATATGTTACGGAACACCTCCTCAATGTAGATCCTCCATCCACCAAGCAATGATCCATACAAAGTGAGTTACCTCCCAACATGGCAACTCCTGATAATCATCTTCCACCTTTGGCTCCTACAATATAGGTGGGCTTAAAATCTGATCTTGGTAGAAAAAATAGCCAACCCCACGCTATCCTCCTCTCCACTTAGGATAAGTGTAGAGTATATGCTAATATTGGGCTACGATAAGGTTGCCCCCAAATGGAAAAATGAAGACTATACCTCCAATGATCTCTTCTCCAGCATTATGAAACATGTTGTCCCAAATCATCTCATATGTGATGAGTTGGTAGTCACCGCCATATGGCATCCAATCAATCATATGGATCACCTCAAAAGGAAACAAATGTGTTGTTGTAGTGGCCACATGTGCTCTCATGCTCCCATTAGAACATGCAATGCAAATAATTTGGGAGATCCCCCCCCCCCCCCCCCAAAAGGACACATCCAACCAATGTGCCATTCCCCCAATCATGATCTCAACAAATACAAAGACAATAGCAACATAATGAACCATTATGGAAACCATGCTTTCTATCATATGTGGAAAGGGAGAAGGACAATGTTCCCTCAATTGTAACCAATACAATTTGACCCTCAATTGCAAAAGAGTGTGACAAAAAGTGTGGCCTCTCAACCACTTTCTCGCTGTCCTACTCTCCTCAAATGTATGGAGGAAGTGAATGATATACGGTGCAAGGTGAGTAGGTCCTCCAAAATACATTTCCTCCCCAACTCCTCCTAGGGAGTGGTCACCAATAGTGCTCATGGCCTCAAGTAGACCATGGGGTCTAGAAAGAAGAATTCCCTTCCTTGGAGAAATATCCTGTACATATATGGTTAAGGGATGAATATATAAATCATCATGCAAATAAAAAATACCCTTACCATAAGTTCTGCTCATGCAAATGGAGTGGCTCAAAAATGAGTCTCCCCTCATCCTCAAAGAGAAAAGAGGTGGTTGTGCTAACTCCTTCAAAGATTTATGTATCTCCTCCATCTGCACATGACCTATGCATCTCCTCATATGTTGATTAGTCAATATCATACAAGCAAGATGATCCTGGGAATACTCCACCAACAACCCGGAGCTCCAACATGGATCTATCTCCCATAGTGAGAGCGCTGATGATTCCCCATAAAGGACATCTGTCATATGGTTATCTCCCAAGGTCTTCACTCCTCTGAGATCAAAGAACGGTGCCTCATTATGTGAAGCATCTCTCATCATCTTCTGGTCCAGTGGTCTCCGCAGCAAAATGTCTCCATGTAATGAGACATCATCATCAAAAGGTGACTGCATATATGAATGAAAAAGTTTGTCCATGCTTCCACTGTGCAATCCAATCACCCCCTTAGGTGAATCAACCTCATAAAATATATAGGGATGTGTGCTCCTCATCACACCATGATGGTCATCCTCCCTATCTCCTCCTTATGTCTCCATGGTTATACACCTCCTCAGTCATGGCACATGTAAAACATGAGTTGTGCCTTGATCTCCACACATGATATCCTGGGGAATTTCTTGCAAAGGTGCAAGCATCCCTCTATTTGGAGCAAGAGCTCCTCTTTCCTCTACATGAGGCACTAGATAATCTCTAGGTGGCACAGCGTTGTCGCCCTCAGCTTCCTCAATATAGATGGGCATCCCTCCAATAATGTTGTTGCAAATATGGAATCTCTCCCAAAGTGGAAGTAATTCCTGATCACCGAAGGTCAAGGAGTATTCCCTTTGCACCATGATAGTGCCATCTCCTACTCCTGCAGCATCATACAAGAAATGGGTGCAAATATGCCCTTGCTCTCCGAAGGACAACCCCAACAACAATTGTTTTTGCTGCATCCTCATGCTTTCATCATGAAAGATATATGATGAAGACATAGTGAATGATATGAATGTTGCATCATCACTATGCACCCATACTCTTTGCTACTCCATGATGCTAGCATCTTGCCACATCTTCTCCATCCTCATACCCTTGGAAAGAGAGTATGCCAAGTGATTTCCAAACTCCTTCAAGAGTAACCAGCGCAGCCAAGCCTCCTGCTGCCCAGTATCATAAATCTGCAAGTAGCTTACCCTCTTCTTGCTCACCATCCACATCCACTCAATCAACTGTGGATGTCTTCTCCCACCTTTCATCTTGGTACTCCTCCCATGAGGGTTGCCATCATCCCAAATCAAGCTCCTACATTTCATGGGACCTTGAAATGAAAACTTCTCGAGGATCAATTTGACCCTATGAGGATCCAAATAGGTGGTAGGAAAAAACCTCCCATCATGTTGTGCATGGCGCAAGGGATTTCCATCACAAGCATGAGAGATGCTATCCATCCAAAGATGTCCTCTGTCTACTATCTGCTCCTGAGAGAAGGGAAGAACCTCTTCCAAATGATGAAGAATCTTGCACTCCATGATGTGTGGGAGTGCACCTCTACTGAAATCTCTCTAGGAGATCTCCTCCTCATGCGTGTCCTTCCAAAACCAAAGAGGCCTTGGATTTGCTGCAAGTAGAATTCTCTCTTTGAGCTGTGGTATGCTCATTGAGAGGGTGTCATATAGAGAGGAGAAAGATTTTCTTACCTCTATATGTCTACTCTTCCTCACTTCTTCCCCCATTGAGGAATGTTTTATCTCCTTTGCATCACTACTCATGTATAGTGCAGTGTTATCCTGCTGCCCTATGTCAACTATATGCAATAATGTAGACCCATCTAAGGTGTTTTCTGAAATGATAAGAGATGGATTTTTTACCATACCTCGGTGAAGTATGGAAGCTCCTTGCAGGGCTACAAGATTTTCATCCTCATAAGTATTGGCCTCCCAAACTGTTGAAGATGAAGGTTGTTCCTCCATGATCTCAACAGTGCTGGTACATGCCTTATAAGCTGGTGGTGAGGGCCCCTCTGTCCTTTTGCCAAACCTACCAATCAATCTTTGAGAAAACTCAACAAGAGTAGAAACCCTTGTATGGTTTAGATAGTTGATCCACCAATCCTCTGCTTCACCTTCAAGGTGCAGTGTTGCAATGTCTACAGCCTCTCTGTCTACTATAGGATGTAGAAGGAAGAAAGCCTCTAGTTTCTTCACCCAAAACTCTGTTGGACAAGTGTGTGATCCATCCAATGTGGATAATAGGAATCTATTGCATCTCATCATCCCATAGTTGTGGGGTCTTCTTTCTTCTTTCTTCCGAATAAATTGTGGCAAAGCTAGAACTCTAGGGTTTGCCTGGTATTCAGCAAGATACTCACTTACGATTTCAAATTCAAAGTGTTCTTCATGCTTCTGGCCTTCTTTTTCTGTGAGAATAGGAAGTGCATGGTCCTTCCATTTCTCCTTCTTCGATCTTCTTGACCTCCTTGGAGAGGTATCCTCTCAATATGAAAATAGATGAGAGTAAACTCATATTCTTCATCATATTGATCTTCTTTGGCTTAGACTCACAGGTTGAGCAAGAGATCATGCTTTGATACCACTGTAATATCCCTTTTTCAGGAATATCAAGATTCTATTCTAGATATTGACTGCAAGGGCATTTACTAGATATGTCATCTTTGAAAAAGGATGAGATCTAGAGGCTACCTGGCCATCTGCAGACTCTGTCTATAGAGCTTGAAATATTTCTCCTTCAGGGATTCAGCCATACATAAACATGAGCTGGAAAATATCAGTGAATGGATTAAAACCAAGAATGCCAGAAGATCTGCATAACCATTACATTAGATAATAGCAGCAAAAAATGTATACAATATCTTGAGGAAATGATCTCTCAAGTCAAAAAATGCCTCCTCAATGAAACATGTACATGAAATATAGAGAAATATTGTTATATAAAAGAGGACTTGGCTATGACTGCGCAATCCAGAAGGCGGAACTGCTGGAAAATTTCAATAACAGGTAGATATGACAATGAATAGCTCAAATAAGAAGGGGGGGCAAGATCTCAACCCCTGGAAACATAAAATACACAATCTTCAAAGGGATTGGCTGAAAGATACACAAAATGGAAAATCTGCAGAAATGTCGGAGTTGTTGGGTAGCTGCAACAACTCAAGAAATAGAAATAAATGGAGAAGACTGGAGATGCTGCAATCAATGACGAGATCTTATCCAATGGATCTCTAGGATGAAATGTTGATCCTGTCACCTAAGATCTCACCCTATGAACATTTGGAGCAAGTCTCCACTGCAAACACACTTAGAAATAATGTAGTCTAGAGAAGGGACTATGCTGTTGGTGAAGAGAAAGAGGGGCTCCAATCTAATATATCAAAGGAAAGAGGGGCTCCTCCTCTAAAAATAGCTAATGGAAGTGGTGTAGTGAACCCTCACTACAACACCTAGCAACACAACATTACTCTGTTGTAGAAATAACATTGTCTTGATGGGGGATGCTTGGCCACAAGCCCGTGTGTCAGGAAAATCTGAGCAATCGCTCAAGAGGCCTCTCAAGAAGGTGAAAGAATCCTAAACAAGAATTCCTCCCGGTAATTCTTGCTAAATAACAGAGAATGCACAATTGTTTGAATAGACAATGAAATGAATAATCAAAAGCATCCCTAACAATGGTTTCCTTGCCAAAAAAGTGAAAGCTCCTTCTCCATGGGCTCCATCCATTAGGGTTTCCTCCATCAAATATCCTCTTCCTCATTCACACTGTGTTGTCTTCTAATGTAAGTCACTCCTCCTATGGTAGCACTATTGACTTGGTCAAACCTGACCTTGTCTTCATGTATTTTCCCCTTTTCACACTTGATGGTGCAAAATTAAGTTCTTAGGTTTATCCCCTTCCACATGTGAGGGATTTTATTAATTTTTTCAACAAACATGGGCCTCCTTACCCATTTATTTGGTTGCAAGATGATAAAAGAAATATTTTAATATTCCATTTAGCCATGTGCTAAAATGGGAACATTACATATGGTCTTAGTGTAGGGCCTAGTGACCCCTGGATTGGATTGTGGATTACGATAAACCCTAATAGGCTAGGAGGCACTCAAATTCCTCACTTTGTTTGCGGAGAACTCTAGTATCATCCATGTTTGATTGGTTATATTTCGGTTGGTTATGGGTCCCACATTCATGCTTGAAATATGGCACGGGGGTGGTTGGCTAAAGAGAGATTTGACATAGCCAATCTATGGTTGGGTGGAACATGGAAGTCCCATCTCGATTTGGTTTTTACATTTAGTAATGAAGAGCTCATTCCTCTAGTATTCAGTATGAAATTGTATTGGCTTATGTATGGATTTATTTGTTTTTATATCCATTGTAATTTTGTTGTTATTATGTTGGTTATAAGCATGTATTTGATCATTGATGATGTATGCCTCTATCTATGTTTTTACCTGTAAATGAATGCCCAATGTATCTATGGTCAAATAAACTATATTGTAGTTTATGATGTAGGAGAGAAATTCTTCTTAGCTATTCTAAGATTTGTAAGATACCCCCATGTTTATTTAGGTTGTTTATACCTGTAGATGCAATGTTTGTGGCATGTCTGAAGAAAATTATATCATGACTGGATGGGGTCAGATGAGTTCATGATGATGTGATTGTTTCCATGTATCTTTTTAATGTTATTTACCCTCTCCTGAAGTTACATAAAGTTCATGGCAGTTAACTGGGCTCAGGGGTTGAAAAAGTGGTAAGAATCCTGGAGCTGCAGGCACATTATTGGACTTTTGTGGCCATTTTCGTGGCCCTGACAAGGAAATCCCACAACCAAGGATCTATAACCACTCCCTTTCCCTTAAATATTCATGGCTTGTTGAAAAGTGTAACTAGATTCAGTATTCATATTGACTTTCAATTATGAATTTATGTAATGAAGAGGAAAAATATAATAAAATGAATTTATTTTAATACTTGCTCCATGGGTTTCATGAGCAAGAAGATTTTATTATAGGTCTAATACATCTTCTTGATGTATTGAGGAGTTTTTCATATTTTCATAAATAAAATTTAGATTCATGTATATGAAGTGATATTCCACATGAAAAAGAAAAATTATTGATGTAAAGTATGTGCTCCAAGACCTTGTCATGGTGCTCCAAAGAAGTCAGCTCAAATTCTGAAATAATCCATGGTGAAGTCATCCTACACTCCACATCTCATTCCGACCTACGTGCTAGAATATAGACACTATATAAAGAGTGATGCAGCCTCATTGTAAGCAAGTATCTTGGATCCAGTTTTGTGATTGTAGTTCAAGTTGAGAACTGCAATCAAGTGCGAGGAAGTAAGAAAATATAGAGATAATCTCAACAAGGTATAAATCTATATTTGGGTCAAGTAAATGAGTATCATATTTGTATTAGGGTCTTGCATATCCTATTAAATCATAAGTTACCTCAACATAGAAGGAATATGCTATACAATACGAAGATGAGGTAGTTCATAAGGATGAGTGTGGACAATGCGTAGTTTGAGGCTACTCAAAGAGAAATAATTATCATCTTTGTTTTGAGTCTTCTCTATACCTCACTAATATTAGAAATGTAGAAGGGTATATACAATGTAAAGAAGGTCTACAAAAGTTATCAGTATAGGGCATCAAGCATGTAAGAGGGTAAGTTGAGAAGAAGTCTCTAGAAGACAAGAAAGTGAAGAAAAGGAGATGTGGAACCAAGCTTTCCTAGCATTAGTGCAAGGCAATGAAGAAAGGAGAGATCAAATAGAGAAGCAAATAATATCAAGTGACTAGGGTCATGGATGCATATTAGCATGAAGGTTCTTGGTAATTTTCTTCATACTCGTCAATTGATGATGTATTATAAGAATGATTATCAGGTTTTCCTCTCGAATAGGGAGAGGTTTTGGCCTTGAATAGAAACCCTAAATATTTTGTCTCTTGTAATTTGATAATTTACTTGATGAAGAACATAATAATCTAAGAAAGATAATATCTAAGTAAATATTCATAATGAAATCACAAGTAAATATCATGAAAGGAGAAGTTGAATTAAACACCTTCATTTCCCAACATGGTATGAGAGCTAAGGTGTTGAAGATAAGAAAGAAATTTTTTGAAGAAGACACAAAAATCGATTTTTGGGAAGGAGGTCAAAGGTAATTTTTCAAGGGAAGCTTCAAATAAAAGAGATCTACACTAAAATTTCAAAAACCTAGATCCAAGGAATGAGACTTCCATTCAAAGAGTAGCTTACAGAAATTTAAAATCCCTCAAGCCACATCAAGAAGGTCAAAGACATTAATCAAAGGACTTATACATCAATGTCCTTTTAAGAAGAAAAGAAAGATCAAGGAGGAGATATTTATCTTCAAGGAATCTAAAGCTATATCATTGAATATAAGTCAACATTACAGGAGACATCATCAAATCATCATTTTTCTAATGTCATCAAGCCATCCAATGTGATTTATTATTTTACACCACTCTTGAAGAAGCCAATCTAAGAAAGAGGTTCTACTAATATCTATATCATCATCAATAATGAAGTTGGTTATATGATAAGAGAACCTATTAAAGTAAGTATATTTAAGAATTCATCTGAATCTGTCAAATATTTCTTTTTCGTAAGAAAGCAACAAATTTGTTAGGGTTTCAAACTTTCTTGCATGGAAGAAAAGGAAAAATATAAATATTAATAAGAATTAAGTCATGAACTATATCAAAAGGTCAGGATTTATACCTTCAAAATAATATACTCAAACAAATACCTCAAGGGAGGCATAAGAGCCTAGAGGATTATTATATAATCCATATTTAAGGACTCTCTCATCCCCTCTATATCAAAAAATAGAATCTTTAAAAGAAATATATGACAAATTGGTGGATCTCTTCTTGTTGGATACTGTAGGAGAAGTAATATCTCTAAGAAGGTAACTATACAAGTTGAATATGTCAAGATAGGAAGGAATAAATTCATACTTTATGAATATTTTTGATATGTGATATCAACTGTCGGAAATGGGAGAAGTGATGTCTAATAAATAAATGACTACAATGATTTTCAATGCTCTACTAGAGGTATGGGGAAAACTTCACTTCAAATATATATCGGAAGAAATAACCAACACCATTCCAGTACGTATGGTCTCTTTCTAAGATAGAAGAGATGTGGTTAAAAGATACATTTGATATAAAATCAAATGAAGAGAATCAAACCTATAGGGAATATTTGTTAAGTTTCATCCTCATAAGAAAAGAAGAAACATGGATACGTTACAATGATATGGATGTAATGAAATTGGGCCCCATAAGAAATATTTTACCATATCTAAGTACAATAGGAAAAATGAAGAATCCCATGTCACTAGAGAAATGGAAGAACAAAATTCAAAGAAACCAAAGAAATAAGTGAAAGATCTATATTATAGTTGAGATCATCTTCCTCTTTGAGAGGTATTTGTCGGTTATAAAATATTATGGTAGGAAGCATTGTATACATACATCATTTTAGAATTGGAATCATGATGGAAGAATTAAAATGGGAGTACTTTTTATTCAAGAGGATGTCTGAAAACATTAATGTGACATCTATGTTATGAGATAAAAGTGACTCCCTAGAACCTCACTAAAAACAACATTCATATAAAGAAATCATCAAGATCAGGGGTCATCATTCAATAATCAATACAGAAATAGGTGATAAAATTTTTTAATGGAATCCTCTTTGGATTCACTAATTATAAATTAAGAAAAAGGTTTCATAGATAATTATAACATGCATAATTTTGGGATTAGTGTATAATGAAAATTTGATGAAGCAAGTCAAGGTAATGAAACTCTTCATTTTAAGGAAATATTTTGCGGGATGAATCAAAATGAAAGAATGAAGTACATGTATATATATGCTGACACTGGATGCTATGAAGTTGTGTCATGTGGTTTTATATAGTATACTTCTATCTTTAGAAGTATGATCAATATAGAAAACAAAAAATCTTCGTATACATAGGTTGCCGAAAGGCATGATCTTCACTAGATGAAATCAACATAATATGTCTTCATATGGAATATTAGGTGAATGTACATTATCAAGGAACTACACATTGGAAGTTCTTGGGAATGAAATAAAATTGTGTGGAGAAAGAAAAATGAAGGAATTTTGGGACGTAAAACCATGGAAAGAAGCACTCAACATCCAAGGGCGCCAAGAAGACTTAACTAGAAAATCTCCTAGGTAGATATGCACACTCTGATAGAAGTATGGAAAAGATGGAGACCCTTGAAAATACATATCTTGAGGATATGTTTCAATCTGTAAAGAAAGGATGTCGATGCGTACAAGAATAGGTCATGGTAGAAAATCCTCACTAAGGTAAATTTTAATTTAAAATTTCAAAATTTATTAATATATGATTAGTGTATGGAGGGATGCCAAAAGGGAAGTGTATTTATTCCACAAAATGATAACCATATGAAAAGATGAAATATCCTTGAAATAAATATGGTCAAAAGGAGAGTAGCATGACATCAAGCTAGACCCAATGAGAAAATTGATGGATCGATTTATAAAGACACGAATTATGGCTGAAAGTTACAGATGATATGTGCCCTAATGAATATATCCTAAAGATGAAGAATCCTCAACATCAAATGACATCGAACAACAAAGTCCTTTATGAAAAGTTGGGTGTTTTCATCATTGTTGTTGTAAGTCCCTGATTAAGAAGGAGCCTAGTAATAAGTTCATTACTTAGAATAAACTTTGTAATTCCTATGTCAAGAGGGAGATTAGTTGCATTCCTTGTATAGGAATGTGTACATTCCTTTGTGGAATGTGTACTCCCTAGATAAGATTTTTTATCTTAAGAATTCACTCATTGACTGCTTAAGGAGTAAGCCTTACACATCATACTTCATTTCAAATTTTAAAGGGGTTGTTTGAGTGGTGTGATGGATTTCTCAATGATTTTGAAATGATTTAATGTTCTTTAATACTTTCATGAATTTGGCAAGTTGTGTAAAGTATAAATTGTGTGGGTAAAAGGTATTATAAGGAGAAGAGTTTCACAAATGAGAGAATATGAATGGCTAGTACTTATTCTAGGAAAAATTCACATCCTAAATCTGTCACACAGTTATAATGATGGCTCTTTACACAAGCTATGCTTATGAAAAGTAAACAAAATTCAGAAAGTATATTGTATGTATAAATTATTCCACAAATCCTTTATGAAATATTCACTGACATGTTCTATTACACACATATAATTTATAGAAAACTGAAAGAATATAATCTAATGTTAAATCCTTTAACAACTTCTCACTCACACTTCACTAGTTGCTGAAATTTATATTTTAGAAAAAATTGAAAAAGCAACAATAAACAACACACATTAGATGTTCATTGAGTCACAAAATCCCTGCATGAAGCAAAATGGTTTTTTCTATTATTCTCAGTCTTTAGGTTGACTAACATCCAACCTAGAAATATATTTACAAGTGCTATATATAGCAATAGAGGAAACATTAATTGTAACATGAAATATGTTTCAAAAGACATTACATCATTATCTCCTCAAATCTATTATAAAGGATGGATGGAGAAAGATGAAGAGAAGAATAATGGGCTAGAATGTTGAGTGTGTTCTGATGCTGCCCCTTTTTTTGTTAAATTATCTCCTTGTGTCTTGGGTCTTTAATAACCATGTAGCCTCATTTAATAAGACCTCCAACAACCTCATGACCACCTCTCACCATCACTTGTGTTATCCATTTGGTTATGCATTCTTATCCATCCTTAACTAGCTCATAAAATTTTGTTGACATGTGTCAAAATTAAGTTAATACAGGTGTTGCTGGAAATTTTGGTAAAAACTTGTAACTGTGCAAAATCTGGAATTCTACTAGAAATTCTAGTAGCTCCTATTTCTTTTTCAAAATACACAGAAAATGTGGAAAATTTGGTGCTGAATTTTATTCTATGACACCTAGGTTGTTGTTCAAAATTTGTAAATGATAAGAAAAAATAGATTAGTACCAAAAACCTTTTTACCTTTCCTCAAAGAAATCAATAAACTCAAAGTATGTTTGGAAGAAAATAAAATATCCATAGATACTCTAAAGAATCAGCTTATAGAAAAGGAGAAGCACAATGAGAAATTAGAATGTGAAATAGTAAGTCTAAGAAAGGAAATTGAGAAAGTGAAAACCTTAAATATTATATTTTCTAAAGGATCTGAAACCTTAGATGAGATTATAAAGGTTAAACGCTCTCCTCTTGTAAAGATGGGTCTTGGATATATCAGAGAATTTTCTCAATGTTCAGCACCAAGCTATCTAAATGCAGCTAAACCCAACCAACAACACTTCACCACTCAAAAAAACAACAAAGATAATACCGAGGTAAAGCATGACCAATTCATTTCAAGGATGAACAATAACATAAGTATCAATCAATAGGTAAACATCAATAGAAGGTTCCATTATCACATAAATTTCTTATTTAATGGACAATGTTTCTCGTGTCATAACTTTGGTCATAAAGCTGCTCAATGTGTTGCATAGAAAACCATCATGACCAAAGAAGAAAGAAAGAAAAGAAATGAGACTGGAATAAAGAAGAATACTTTTATAAAAAATTATCCTCTTGAAGATGAAATTGAATGTTCTTATTGCAATAACTTTGGACATGAAGAATCTAAATGTAGGAGAAACCTTCAGCCAAAAGAGCATATACCCTCAAACTCCAAGGTATGGAGAAAGAGGGACTTATAGGTTGAAAGTTGTGGCATAGATTTATTTGTAGAAGGGGGAGAAAATGAATGGTACATTGATAGAAAATGCTCAAAACACATGACAAGTGGTAAAAATAAACTCCTTTCATACAATGCAGTAGAGAAGGAAAAGAATGTTACTTTTTGAAATGACTCTCCTGCTGTCATTAAGGGTAAAGGTTCTATTTTTCTAAAAGAAAGGGCGAAATCTAACAATTTTATGTATGTGGATGGATTAAAGAATAAATTTTTGAGTGTGAGTCAAATGTGTGATCAAGGAAATGAATTTGTCTTTACATTAAAAGAATGTGTTGTTCGTGAACTTGACATAGGAAAAATCGTAATAAAAGGAACTAGAACACCAAGCAATCTATATATATTGAAAGGTGGCCAAGAGAAATTCTATTTAGGTAAATCTATAGAAATTTGGTTATGGAACAGAATATTTGGACATTTGAGCTTCTCTCAAATAAGCAAATATAGCAGACTCAAAGTTGTTTGTGATCTACCCAACATCACTATGCCTGAAAGTACCATATGCAAATCATTCCAATTTCCTAAGAAAACTAGGGCACAATTCAATGCCAAAGAAGGATCAGTAATTAAGCCTCTTGAAATTATACATATTGATCTATGTGGTCCCATAAGGAAAAAGTCACCTCGTGGAGAAAAATACTATAATCTATTTATTGACGAATTTTCTAGAATGTGTTGGATCAGTTTATTGAAACATAAAGATGAAGCATTTGTAAAGTTTAAGATATTCAAAGTTTTTTTGAAAATGAAATATATTTAAAAACAAAATGTCTTAGATCTAACCGAGAAGGAGAATACATATCAGATGAATTCTTTAATTTCTATGAACAATATGGCATAAAAGACAGTTTTCTATAGCTGGAACTCCACAACAAAATGATGTGGAAGAAAGAATGAATAGAGTAGTTTAGTAGATGGCTCGTGTTATGCTTCATGAATCTAGAACTCTCGATACCTTTTGGGGTGAAGCAGTGCATACTGCAATAAATATTCTCAACAAGGTTCATGTTCATGTGAACAGTGATAAAAATCCTTATGAGCTCTGGTATGATAATCTTCCCACTGTGAAGCATTTTAGAGTTTTTGGAAGAAAATTTTTTATCAAGAACAATGATGAAATAATTGCTAAGTTTGAGCCTAGAGGATATGAAGGAATATTTTAGTGGTTACTCTTCTAGAAGTAAATCATATAAATGCTACAACAAAATACTTCAGAATATTGTTGAATGTATTCATATTGTAATTGATGAGTCTCTCACAGCTCCTAGAAGGGAAATAACAACAAATAATGAAGATGATGATGATGTATACTTTCCCTCATCAAATAAAAACAATATATAAGGATAACTCAATGAAGCACCAGAAGAATATATATCAGAAAAGGCTCCATCCAGGTATGTTCAAAATAATCATCCAGAATCTCGAATATTTGTATAAAAGGGATTAGGTCATCAAACAAGAAGAACTCTTGTAGGATCCCCTAGATATATGGCATTCTTATCCACTATTGAACCACCGAATGCAAATAAAGCTAGTAAAGATGAATGTTGGATTCAAGCCATGAATGAATAACTTGATCAGATTGAAAAGAATCATACTTCTACATTGGTTCCAAAAGCTCATGATAAAAATGTTATTGGAACAAAATAGATATTAAAAAACAAGTTAAATGAAAATGGACATGTTATTAGAAACAAAACTAGACTTGTTTGTAAAGGATATGCTCAACAAGAAGGTATAGACATTGAAGAAACATTTGCACATGTAGCCAGAATTGGAGCCATAAGAATGTTTCTTGCTTTTTCAAGTCCTCAACAATTCAAAGTTTATCAAATGGATGTAAAATTTGCTTTCCTCAATTGTCATCTACAATAATAAGTTTATATAGAACAACCAGAAGGATTCATTCTAGGAAATGATAAAAAATTGTTTGTAAAATTAAAAATTCTCTATATGGTATCAAATAGGCTCCTTGGGCATGGTAGTATCGTCTTGACAAATATCTTCAACAACAAGGTTTCACAAAAGGTTCTCCTGACAATAAATTATACACAAAAATTGAGAATGATAAACTGTTAATTATTGTTGTGTATGTTGATGACATCATTTTTGGGAGTAATGAAGAGTCCATGAGTTAGAAATTTTCTTTGGTTCTGTAGCAAGAATTTAAAATGTCATTACTTGGGGAACTAACATATTTTCTTTTCTTACAAGTGAAACAAGAAATATATGGCATATTTCTATCACAAGAAAAATATCTCAAGAAAATCCTAAAGAATTATGGGATGGAAGACTGCAAACTTGAAATCACTCCAATGGTAACTGGATATAACCTCAGTTCTCATGATAATTCTCCCATGGAAAATCTATGGGAGTATAGATCTATGATTGGAAGTCTACTTTATCTTACTAGGACTAGACCAGATATTATGCATGTATTTGGGATTGTTGCAAGATTCTAAGCTAATCTAAAAGATTCACACCTTCAGGCCATAAAAATAATATTCAAATATCTACAAGGGACTCAAGACTTTGGTTTATGGTAACCAAAGAATGATGATATCACTCTTCATGCTTACACAGATGCAGATTGGGCTGGAAATGTTTATGATCGAAAGAGAACTTGTGGTAGTGCATTCTATATGGGGCCCCGATTAGTATCTTGGTTTGGAAAGAAACAAAGTTCTATTTCCTTATCTGTAGCAGAAACAAAATATGTGGCTGCTGCACCATGTTGCACACAAATTCTTTGGATGATGCAAACATTACAAAGTATTAAAATCAATTTTTCACCT
Source organism: Pinus albicaulis (assembly GCA_034641835.2). Classification (NCBI taxonomy): domain Eukaryota; kingdom Viridiplantae; phylum Streptophyta; class Pinopsida; order Pinales; family Pinaceae; genus Pinus; species Pinus albicaulis. The sequence goes on along the minus strand of CM076572.1, from coordinate 835,430,801 downwards.
CCCATCTCCATCCTATGTGATAATACACGTGCCATCATCATCTCAAACAATCTTGTTATGCATTCCAAGACTAAGCACATTCCTATCAATTACCACTTCTTACGAGAACAATTTCTTGAAAAAAGTTCAAATTAGAGTATGTTCCCTCCAAAGAACAAGGTGCTGATATATTTACTAAACCTCTTCCCATGGAAGCATTCGAATACCTCAGATAGAAGCTAGGAGTTGTCTCTTCCTCTCTTATTTCTACTTGATTTTAGAATATTAAAATTGGTACGTCAGTTTAATGAAGGCGAGTCACGTATATACTCGTGTTTCTGTACATAAAACCACGTATGGGTTTTTCTGATAGAAAATCTATGGGTTAGCTTTCAGAGTAGTCTGTGGTGTTTTTTTTGGGTAAAATATGTTGTTTTGGTATTCATATTACAGTACCTTTCTTTGATATTTATCTCCTTGATGAAGATGCTTTGATGAATTGGTTTTTGAAGGTGTTCAGGATGCACAAGTTTAGGGGGAGCATTTTCCTTGCTAAAGAGGAAGCATTGTTGGCATTATGATTGGTTTTTTTTTCATGATCTCTTGTTTCAAATTCTTTGGTTATACAAAGTCATATCTTTTATTTGATGAAGAAGGTCATGTTGAGACCTATGATGTAAATTTGTCATATACAATCATGTAAGGACTAGTTCAAATTTGTAAACCCACTTGGTTGGGTAATTGAGTCAATATGTAAATCGTATTGGTTGGATCCTTGATGTAATTTTGATTTCCTCGGTGATAGGAAAGGTCATACTCTGTTGAGTTAAAGAGTCATGTATTTCATTGAAATTTTGTTTGCATGTACTCAGGGGGAGAAATTGTCCACCCTTTTCTTTTGATGTCAAAGGGGGAGAATGTTTGTTGTTTGAATAATGTTTATATATCTACAAGTTGTGGTGATCAAAATCCATAATGGTTGCCATCAATTCCAAAGGGGGAGATTGTTGTAAATATGATTCTTATGTCTTAATATGTTGTCCTTAATGAAAACCTAATTGATAAGTTGCCTTTTAATAGAAACTTATTTGTTAAAGATGTAAAAATGATGTTTCTATAGGTCAGTTCAGATGTGACAAAGAAAGGAAGTCCAGTAAGTGCCAGAGAAATGAAAAAGGTAATATTTCACAATTTATACACAGGTTTGATGAATGAAACCCACATACATATGCAAATTTATATATAGGCAACCTGTGTATACATCCATGTTTAGTACATATGCAATGCTTATCAAGAGAAGTCGCGTATACATGTGGGTACAAAGCAGCCAAGATGCGTATGCCTTTTGCAAACTAAAATTATGATACGAGGGGGAAATACCATGGTTTTATCCCACAATATTGAGCTTTGTGACGTCTATTTGATTCCATCCAGGAATACCATCAACACTTGTGTGGTTTTGGCTCATCGTATTGGTCAAGGATAAATATATATATCAGGAGAAGAAGATTATAGTGAAAATATGTGCATGTGAAAGGTTTCTTTTGCTTAATACTTCTCTCTCAAGTACATCTGCATGGGATAGAATTTGTTTATCGATAGATCTGAAACTATGATGCACCCTTGGATACAATTATGGACCAAGGTCTCTAGACCTGAAATGCCTATGTAATTGATCTATTGATGGGATGATTAGATCTGTGACCTGGCGCATGTTCTCTGAAGTGAAGTGAAGAAATTTGGGTAATTCTATAGATCTAAAACTTTCTGCAAAATTAATATTTACAGATCTATAGTCTAGTTCATCTTGGTGAAAGCGTGTATACACACGGATTTGTTTCAGCTAAAGCATGTATGGCAGCCAGGGTTTTCTTAATCTTGCTGGAGAGGTTATCTATTTATTGTTGATATATTTCTATTGTCTGTCAATGAAGTCTTCATGTAGATCTAGGTTTTCTAAATAATGTATATGATGCTAAGTTGAATATGTACAAATTTGATCAATGACTGATTAAATATGATTAATGATGCTGATTGAATAAGGGTTCTACAAATATGAAAAGATATATGACTGAAAACCTCAGATCTAGTTATAAGATTGATCATATTCTAGAAATTCAGTATTATCAGATCTGTACGCAGGTTGGTGTTCCGGAAAGCGCTTATACACGCAGGTTAAGTAAAGTGAAGTAGTGTATGCATTTTAAGATAACGATTAATCAGGGTTGAGATTGATTCTGAAATCTAGGTTTATTACTATGTTATGGTTATAGTGATCTCTTTGATTTGTTTGAATTTGGGGTTAAGTAAATTAGTGTTGACCTTTATGTTGAGATGTGTTGAAGCTGTTGGATCCAGTGTGAAAATTTATGAAACGTGGTCTGCAGTGGGTTTGAGGGCTGAAGCCTTTAGTATCAAAGTAGAGGCTTCCTACCAATAGAAGCTTTTGTTTTGATCAAGGGGTTTTAGCTCCCTTCCAGTAGAGGTTGGTAAACGAGATCAAGGGGGTTGGAGCTCCCTTCCAGTAGTAGCTAGAGAATGGGAGAATGTTGCAGCCTTCTGTAGGTAGATGCCTACATACTAATATGAGTCTGCATCAGTACAATATTGTAAGCAGTTTTCCATATAATAAATATTGAAGACAAAGACAACAATAACATTGGTTTTCTCCCAAATTGGGTTTCCACCTTAAACCTTGGTCTTCATGTGTGATACTCTTATGTGGTGATTTATTCTGTTATTAATGCACTTATTTACTTCTTAACTATCTGATGCATAACTGATGTTCCAGGTTAAATATTGCGTCAGAATGTTTACCTAAAAAATAAATACATCTTTGTATATGCTAGTTTCTATTTGGAAAGTCGCGTACATATTCTGATTTTGCTAATCAAAGTCACGTATAGAAATCTATAAAGAGAAAATAAAAATATTGTGATTATTGGAAATATTGATTCACCCCGCCTCCGTCTTAGTATTTTTCCCAACAAGTATAATGGTTATGGTGTGTGATGTGATCACCAGGATCCCTCTAACTCACCAAAACACGTACCTTAACGTATGGATGACTGACCTGGCGTAGATACGCATTATGGGCAATGGTTCTGTCATTAACTACAAATGACACATGTGGCACAATGTATACAATGACTTGAACCTAGCTAACTGACTATAATATGAAATCTCTCATTAGATCTTAAAGGATTATAAAAATGATTTGACGAGTATTAACCCTACTACACATGGCATAACTAAATCGGATGGATTTTTTTTCTTTATTTCAAAAACATAGTATGCTTTCAGAAATTCTGGTACCATCAAAAAAGAAAAATAGAAAGATAGAAATAGGAAATAACAGATTATCCAAAAGGCTGTAAAAACTAGTGCTTCCTGAACTTCCGGTAGCGCCTAAATATTTTTTCTTTAATTTTGAAAATATTTGAGTTTTAATTCTAAAAGTAAAACTATGAAATGGACTCATAACTTATCAATAAAATGTGCTAACATTGGGTCCATAGGGGATAGAGCTCTCCCTGTGAGGCTCTAAGAATCGTTTGTAGTTTCAGTGCCTTGTCATTGGGCTATTGCTACGGGAAAATCTACCCTAAGGCCTCAAATTGAAATACCTAATAGAGTGGAGGGCATGTCATCACAAGGACTCAAATTACTAACTTCTATGCTTTAAACTATAAAGTGAGGATTGTGGAACTTACCCGTTTATCCTTCATTTGTAGTAGATCCTGTAGGGTGCAAAACCCTTGCTAATCCTCATTCTCCAGAACCTTTAAATCAATAAAAAACAAACACAAAAACTAGATTTACAACATATATTTCCTATATGTTAGAAAATCAGCATACAAGATCTCATAAAGATAACACGAAATAAACGATTCAATATTATTAAGCATGTATAAAAGACACAAAACACATGAACATCAGTAACAAGATGGTAATTTTTTATTGATAACATGTACAAAAAATAATAGTGGAGAAATCACCTGAGATCTTCCATGGCCTTGAACTGTTGTGAAACCAGCTCCAAAAATAGAAGAAAAGAGATATCAATTCCTAGAAATAAGCCACTTCGAGGGGGAAACCTCCAATACATTACATGAATGAACAATTATTGGATGATACAAATTACAAAATCTCCTCTCTATATATAGGAGTCCATGGGGCCACAATTTAATCCTAGCTGACCTAACAATAATAATTTAAGGGCACAATAATAACAATATGGGGGTTGTAGGGGTACAATAATAACAATAAGGGGGTTACACTAACAACAATAAGGGACTATACTAGTAATATAGGGACCTAACATGGCCCTCTCCTTAAAAAAAGTGTTTTCCTCAATGCTTGAGTAGCTCTGGGTGCTTCTGTATAAAATTCTCATCCTCCCATGTAGAATCTTCATAGGTAAGTTCTTCCACTTGATGAGATACTCTGAAATTGATCAGTTTCATGGTTGTTGACTTCTTGTTTCCGTGACAGCTTCAGAGTTCCAATATGATTTTTCCTTCCTCATCAAGTTTGGGAAATATTGTTTGAACTGGAAGATTTTCACCTATAACCTTCTTTAAGCATGAAACATGGAAAACTGGATGCACTCATGAAGAAGTAGGAAGCTCCAATTTGTATGCCATAGTACCAATCTTTTGCAAAACCTTGTAAGGACCATAATACTTTGGTGATAATTTATTATCCTTCTTAGCTTGCTTGAGGGATATTTGTTTGTATGGTTGTGGTGGAAATAGTTGTAAATTCTACATCAAAGCTCGGTGTGATTTGATTCTATCTATATTTCATTCAATTTTGTGCTACAACGTTATCTTATATTGAGAGTCTTTGATGCTCGATGTGATCTTCCACTGCTTGAACCTTCGAATTTTCTCTTAAAGATGATGTGATGGATGGTGGTTGATATCCATAAAGTGCCATAAATGGGGTCATTTTTGCTGCAGTATGGAAGAGTACTCACCATGAGAGGTAAACACTTGACCCATTGTGTTTGTTTGTGAAATACAAAACAATGAAGATATCCTTCCAAACATTTATTTACTATCTCAGTTTGACCACCGGATTGAGGATGATAAGATGAGCTATGAGGTAATTGAGTACCCAAACAAGAAAATAACTCCGTCCAAAAATTTCCAGTAAAAATGGGATCTTTGTCATTCACAATAATCTTTGGGTTTCCATGTAGCTTTTGAATTGTTTCCATAAATGTAGTTGCAACTGTACTAGCTTTAAATGGATGAGAAAATGCACAAAAGTGTGCATACTTGGTATGTCTATCAATTACCGCCATGATGACACTCTTTCCTTCGGACTTAGGTAAATCTGTGATAAAATCCATTGAAATGTCCTCCAAACGTTGACTTGGAATGGATAAAGGTTGTAGAAGACCTAAGGTCTTAATTGTCTCAACTTTATTCTGCTAGCAAACCAAACATTCCGCCTGAAAATTTTGAATATCAGATTTAAGGCCATCCCAAAAAAATTATTTCTTCACCCTGTGATAAGTTTTTAAAAATCCTGAGTGTCCTCCTAAAGAAGAAGTGTGCAATTCCAAAAGAATCTTTTTTTTAGTTGGGAATTCTTACAAATATATAAGTGATATTTTTAGCATAGGAATCATTTTTCCAACTAAATTTATCAGATGTACTAGGATCTTGCTGCAACTTTTGAATGAGTGTCCACACTTCTTCATCCTTCTTCCATTCATCCCTTGCTTTGGTTTTCCAATCTAGTTGGATAATAGAAATGGCACAAAGAAATGCTTCCACCTCTTCATTATTTTCTGAGAGTGCATCTACAACAACATTTAGCTTCCCTTTTTTGTAGATTATTTCAAATTCATAACGCAACATCTTTGTGACCCATTTTTTCTACTCTTCTGAAGATAGTCTTTGTTCCAAAAAGAATTTAAGACTATCATGATCAGCTTTTACCTTGAAGTGTATTCCCATTAGGTAAGGTCATCATTTCTTTAGTGCATGTAGTATTGCTAACATTTCCTTCGCATAAATAGCTTTCTGTAAATACATTTCTTTGATTGGATGACTTTCAAAAGTAATGGGTCTTCCTTCTTGCATTAAAACAACACCAATTCCACTTCTTGATGCATCACATTCCACAATAAAGGTTTTTATGAAGTCTGGCAGAGCTAAGACCAGTGTTAGGCACATTGCCTCTTTAAGATGTTCAAAGGCCTTAGTTGTTTCAGGAGTCCATAAAAATGCATCTTTCTTCAATAATGTTGTTAGAGGTGCTGCTATTCTCCCATAATTTTTAGCAAAATTGCGATAATGCCCTGTTAACCTGAGAAATCCTCGCAACTGCTTTATGGTTGTGAGGACTTTCCATTCCTTAATGGCTTTAATTTTTTTAGGGTCTACCTTAACACCCTCGTGAGATACAATATGACCTAGATATTCCACCTCTTGTACTCCAAAGAAACATTTTGATGTTTTTGCATATAATTGTTTCTCCTGCAATAGTTTGAGCACCCTGTCAACATGTTCAACATGATCCTTCCAAGACCTGTTGTAGATTAGTATATCATCAAAAAATACTAGCACATATTTTCTAAGGAAGGGTTTGAAAATGGAATTCATCAATCCTTGAAATTTAGAAGGTGCATTGGTAAGGCCAAAAGGCATGAAAAAAAATTCATAATGACCCTCATGAGTTTGGAATGCTATTTTCGAAATATCTTCAGCCTTCATTCTAATTTTATGATATCCTACACGAAGATCCAACTTGGTAAAATAAATTGCTCCATGTAATTCATCCAATAATTCATCAATCACGGGAATGGGAATTTATCTTTAGTGGTGAGCTTATTTAGCTCCCTATAATCCAGACACATGCACCATGATCCATCCTTCTTGTGTACCGATATTACAGGAGAAGAGAAATAACTTTGACTAGGTTGAATTATACCAACCTCTAACATTTTTGCAATCATATGTTCAATTTGGATCTTTTGGAATTAAGGATATCTATAAGGCCTAATGTTTGGAGGAACACTTCCGGGAATCAAATGAATAGCATGATCATGATCATGAATAGGTGGGAGTCCTTTGGGAGTTTCAAACACCTTGGAATGATTGTTCAAGACTTTTTGGAGATCTGCAGAAATAGATGATTTTGATATTGGAACTTCTAGTGAGCATAATTGTGCAATTACGCCTTGTTGTTATTTCTTTAGAAGATTTTTCATGACATTAGAGCTTATTATCTTTCCTGTCTTCCTTGAAATACCCTGTAATTCAACTTCCTTACCTTCTGAAAAAAATTTCAAGAAAAGTTCTTGAAAATTAAAAGCTACCGTCCCCAAAGATTGTAACCATTGTACTCCTAGTACAACATCAGTACCTCCCATAGGAATGGAAAGCATTGGAATATTCAATACATATTCCCCCATGGTTAGCTTGACATTATGACATTTTCCAGAGAAATTTATAGTTCCTCCATTTTCAACCATCACTTGACATTCTGGTGCTGGGTATAGGAAACAATTCAATTCCTTGGCTACCTTACAATAAATAAAATTATGGGTACTACCTGAATCAATCAACACTATTACCTTTTTATTCTTGATATGTCTTTCTACCTTAAGAGTTTGAGGAGTGGTAATTCCTACCAATGCATTACATGATATGGTCAGACTCATTTCTTCCACTTCTAGGGCTGGTTCCTAGTGTATATCCTCTTCTTTTAAAGATTATTGTTCATTTTATTCTTCCTCTTCACAATCTATGTAAAATAATTTCTTCTCAGCGCACTTATGACCTTTAGTGTATTTTCTATCACAACTGTAGCAAAGCCCTTTTTCTCTTTTTTCTTCCAATTTTTTTGGTGTCAACCTTATATGTTGTGGAAATTTAGGAGTAGAAACACTTCCCTCTTTATAGAAGTGAGTGGTAGGCTTGCTTGTCGCCATAATTTTACATTCAATTTTTCTTGCCAACCTAAATGCCTTCTCCAATGAATCAGGTTCCAAAACACGAACATCATGTTGGATGTTATCCTTTAAAGTACCTATGAAGAGATAAATCCTATGTTCCTCTGGAATATCAGTTACCCTTATATTCAATTTTTGGAAGTCCTCAATGTGCTCCCCCACTGAAAACTTTTGTTTTAGGTTTATCAATTGGCTAAAGAAGGTGTTGCTCTTTGTATCCTCATAATGTGCTATCATTTCCTCCATAAAAATTATTGGGTGTGGAGCCTAATTATATTGTTTATTTTGTATCACAGCGTTGGACCCATGTACCTTAATGGGGCCAGTAACACCGCCCATAATTAAACACTGCCTGGGGTGTCTAGGGGGGCAGTTGTGACTTTATGGAGCCCCCCCTAGCGGGAGGTTTCGAGGGCAGCGCCCCCAAAGCTAAAAATAGATGTAAAATTTCCCTATAAAAGTATAGTAATTTCTAGTCAATCTGGGCCATTCATTAGGCAGATGATCTGACGGTAGAAGTTATGTTTAGTTTAGGGTTTTTTTCCCTAGAAGGCAACCCCTTGCTTGTATGAGGGTATTGTATTACGGCTGTGTATTTTATGTGTATTCTGAGAGCAAGAAATAGATAAGGATACTGTGAGAGAGAACATAGGATATTATAGAAGATCTGTTATAGGTTGTGTCTCTTCATTTTGCTAGATAATAGAAAGAAAGGACTAGCTGTTTGGGGTGGACGTAGCCTAAACTGGGTGAACCATGTATATATGTGTCTCTCTGGTTTTATGTGTTTTTTGTGCTTTTGTTTTCCGAATATTTTATGAGTTTCATTGTTCTGTAATATTTAATTTTCTAAAACTTGTATCAGAGCCGAAGGTCTATTTGGCTAATAAACTTGTAGGAAAGAAGGGTTCTTGGTTCGAGTGGGAGAAATGGCGGAAGATGGTAAATTTAGGGTCAAGAAATTTAACGGCTAAAACTTCCCACTGTGGAAGATGCAAATGGAAGATTATCTATATCAGAAAGATCTGTAGCTACCATTGAACGGAGAAACAAAGAAGTTGATGACTATGACAAACGCAGAATGGGATATTATTTATAGAAAGGCACTCGGAACAGTATGGTTGTGTCTTGCGGCATCGGTAGCCTTCAATATTTCGAAGGAAACAACAATAGAGGGTTTCATTAAGGTGTTGGAAAAACTATATGAAAAACCCTCAGCCTCAAACAAGGTATTTCTTGTGAAACATTTATTTAATATGAAGATGTTAGAAGGTGGATCTGTTGCAGACCATGTAAATTATTTTAATACAGTTACCAGTCAGTTAAGTTCTGTAGGGGTAAAATTTGATGATGAAGTTAGAGATTTTTTATTTTTGTGCTCATTTCCAGAAATCTGGAATGGTTTAGTTATGGCCATTAGTAACTCTGTCTCTGGATCTAGTACTTTAAAGTTTAATGATATTTTCGATGCTATCCTTAGCGAGGAAATGCGACGGAAAAGCTTCGATGAGACATCGAGTAATTCTTTGAGTGTAGAGTCTAGGGGAAGAAAAATGGAAATGGGAAAGAGCTTAGGATATTGCAGTAAATCAATGAAAGGCAGATCCAAGTCCAGATCGGGGATAGTGTGCTAGAAATGCATAAAGAAAGGGCACCTGAAGAAATACTGTAGATCTCGAAAGGGAAAAGAAGGAGACACACAGCAAGAAAAAAATCATGAAGAAAATGTGACAGGTGATGTGTTACAAGATACCTTGATTCTTTCTTTTGGAAATGTTACTAATTCCTGGGTAGTAGATTCAGGGGCTTCATTCCATGCCACACCTGATAAGAAATATTTTCATGACTATGTTCGAGGAGATTTTGGACAAGTCCGTTTGGGTGATGATAAACCCTGTAAAATTGTTGGAATTGGTAAGGTTCTTGTAAAATAGCAGAATGGAAACCAATTGCTATTAAAGGAGGTAAGGCATGTTCCAGATCTAAAGAAAATTTTTATTTCAATAGGGAAATTAGGGGGCGAAGGTTGTGTGATAACTTTCACAGATTAAACTTGGAAGGTCACCAAGGGAGCATTGGTAATAGAAAAAGGCAAAAAGGTTTGTACACTGTCTTTATGCAACAATATTTCTAACTCTGTTAATGCTTTAACTTCCAAAGGAGTTGATGCATCATTATGGCATCATAGGCTCAGACACATGAGTGAGAAGGGGATGAAGATTCTTCACTCAAGAAATTTGTTGTCGAGTTTGAAGAATGTTGATTTGGATTTCTGTGAGAATTGCATTTATGGAAAACAAAAGAGAGTCATATTTCTTAGAGTTGGGGAAGAAAATAAGAGTGAAAAAAAGCTTGTGCATACAGATGTATGGGGACCTGCTCATGTATCATCTCTTGGTGGCTCTCATTATTATGTTACTTTTATTGATGATGCAACTAGGAAAACTTGGATTTATTGTATTCAGAATAAATCTGATGTATTTGATACTTTCAAGAAATGGAAAGCTTTGGTTGAGATTGAGACAAGAAAGAATTTTAAGTGTCTCAAATCAGAAAATGGAGGTGAATATTGCGGCAAAGAGTTTGATAGGTAGTGTTCAGAGCACAAAATTCGCAGAGAGAAGATAGTTCCAAGAACACCACAATAATATGGTGTGTCAGGAAGGATGAACAGAACAATCATAGAGCATGCAAGGTGCATGATATTTCATGGAGGATTTCCTTTACAATTTTAGGCAGATGTTGTAGATATTGATGTTTATCTAATAAACAGAGGACCTTCAAGTTCCTTGGATGGTGGTATTCTAGAGGAAGCATGGATAGGTAAAAAAGTAAACTACTCTTTTTTAAAGCCTTTTGGTTGTGAGGCCTTTGTCCATATTAATAAAGAAAATAGAACAAAGCTTGAGGAAAAATCAAAGAAATGTACCTTTATTGGATATGGTGTTAACGATTTTGGTTATCTCTTATATGATTATGAAAATCACAAGATCGTTAGGAACAAAGATGTAATAATCAATGAAAAGGTATTGTATAAGAATCAGTTGCACGAAAAGAAACAGGAAAAATAAAACAAAGAATACACAGTTCTTGATGAGATCAAAGAAAAGGTAAAGGTGCCTGAAAATAATAATTATCAAGAGCCACAACAACAGCAATCACCACAACAACAACAGGCACCTCAAACACCTGAAAGTGGTGTTAGAAGATCTACCAGGATAAGTAGACCCCCTGAATGATACTCTCCTTCATTATATTATTTATTTTTGACTGAATCTGGTGAACCTGAATGTTATGAAGAAGCAATGCAGGTTGAAAGTAGGAAGAAGTGGGAGCTAGCCATGGAAGAAGAGATGGACTCCTTAATTCATAACCAGACTTGGGACTTGTAGGTAAAACTACATTGAAGAATAAATGGATTTACAGGCTGAAGGAAGAAGATGGAGGAAAACATAGGTACAAAGGTAGACTTGTGGTGAAGGGGTTTGCATAGAAGAAAGGTATTTATTTTGATGAAATATTTTCTCCTATTGTTAATATTACTTCAATCGGAACTATTTTAAGTCTTGTAGCAGCGGAAGATTTACATCTTGAACAATTATATGCAAAGACAACATTTCTCCATGGAGATTTGGAGGAAGAGATCTATATGGAGCAACCAGAAGGATATGAGGTCAAATGGAAGGAAAAATTAGTGTGCAGGTTAAAGAAGAGCTTGTATGGCTTAAAAAAGGCTCCAAGGTAGTGGCATCTAAAATTTTACAAGTTTATGTCTAAACAAGGTTATACTAAATGTCACTCTGATCATTGTGTTTATCTAAAAAGGAAAAGTGATGGTAGCTATATTATATTTTTATTGTATGTAGATGACATGCTTGTTGTAGGGTCTAACTTTCATGAAATAAATGTACTCAAAATAAAATTGGAAAATTCATTTGCAATGAAGGATTTGGGAGCTGCAAAACAAATCCTTGGTATGAGAATAATTAGAGATAGTAAAAATTTCAAATTAACATTGTCTTAGAATGAGTACATACAAAAGGTGTTGAAAAGATTTAATATGCAGAATTAAAAACTAGTTAGTACACCTTTTTCTAGCCATTTCAAACTTAATAAGGAGATATGCCCCAAGACCCAAGAAGAAATGGACTATATGTCTAAATTTCCATATGCATCAGCAGTTGGAAGCTTAATGTATGAAATGGTTTACACAAGGACTGATATTGCACATGCAGTGGGAGTTGTACGCAGGTACATGAACAATCCAGGAAAAGAACATTGGATAGCAGTAAAATGGATTCTCAGATATTTGAGAGGTACCAAAAATCAAGCATTATGATTTGGTGGTTTAAACATTGCTCTATAGGGATATGCTGAAGTAGATATGGCAGGTGACAGAGATAATAGGAGGACCACTAAAGGATATGTATTTACTGTAGGTGGAATAGCTATTAGTTGGGTTTCAAAAATACAAAGTGTTGTTGCACTTTCAACAACAGAAGCAGAGTATGTTGCTGCTATAGAGGCTAGTAAAGAAATGATTTGGTTAGAAAGATTTATGGATGAATTGGGTAAGAAGCATGATATGGGCACGTTATACAGTGATAGCCAAAGTGCCATTCACCTTTCAAAGAACTCAACATTTAATTCCAGGACTAAACACATACAACTCAAGTACAATTTCATGTGGTCAGTATTGGAAGATGGACAGTTGAAGCTAGAAAAGATACACACTAGCCAGAATCCTACAGATATGCTAACAAAAGTTGTAACCAGGGAGAAACTGAGAACATGCTCAGTTTCAATTGATCTTCAAGGATGACAATGAAGATGAGAAAAAACAAGGTCCAAAGAGGAGTCATTGTCTAGCAAATGAAGCAGTGGTGGAGTTGCTACAATCAGTCTCCAAGTGGGAGATTGTTGGGTGTGGAGCTTGATTATCTTGTTTATTTTGTATCACAGTGTTGGAACCCTCTACCTTAATGGGGGCAGCAACGCCGCCTATAATTAAATGTTGCCTTGGGGGTCCAAGGGAGGGTGTCTGCGACTTTATAGAGCCCCCCCCCAGCGAGGGGTTTGGGGGATAGCGCCCTCGAAGCTAAAAACATATGTAAAATTGCCTTGTAAAAGTATAGTAATTTCTAGTTAATCTGGGCCGTCCATTAGGTGAATGATCTGAGGGTAAAATTTATGTTTAATTTATGGTTTTTTTCCCTAGGGTTTTTTGGTATCAGAGCAGGTTGTGCTTGTAGTTTGTTTGTTAGTGGATGTTAACCAGGTTGGGATTGCAACGTGGAAAAGGAAAACTTGAGGAATTCGATCAAGAGATCAGAAGGTGGAAAGTCAATCATCAATCAATGATGACAGGGACTGAGACCGTTGAGACTCCTAAAGCTACTAAAAAGAAACCCATGGATGAGAATCAAATCCAGCATATGTTTCTAAACATGTAGCAAATTTTGGTAGAATTATATGAAGACAAGAAGACGAGGGATGAAGCCTCGTCATCGAAGGCATCAAAGAAGGACAAGGGTAAAGGCAAGGTAGATAAATATCCTTCTCCTCCATCATCTCCATCATCATCTTCTTCTTCTACTACTTCTAGTTCTGAATCAGAAAAAGAAAAGAAACATAAGAATCCACTTTTGAAACTTGATGTTAAGTTCGAATTACCTGTGTATGATGGAGAAATAAACCCTGAGAAACTAGATAACTGGGTAAAACAGTTAGAAGTCTATTGTCATATTCAATATATTACTGATGATAAGACAAAGATCCAATTATCTACTCTTAGAATGGGGGGTACTGCTTTGATCTGGTGGGAGAGTAGGACACAGACAGATTTAAAGAATAAGGGAAAAGTTATCACCTCATGGACTAAGTTTATTAAAGGTCTAAAGAAACAATTCTATCCATTGGTTCACACACAACAAGCTATAATTTATTGGCACGCTTGCAAAAAGGGTAGGGATAGAGTGTTCAAGATTTTACACAAGAATTCAGAAAGAAGGAATTAGCACTCGGTATTTCTTTGGAAACAAAAGAAACTTTGTTGAAATATATTGGCAGTTTGAATTCATATTTGCAACATAGATTATTAATGTTCAATCCTAATGATTTTGATGAAGTTTTTGTTCAAGAAATTCATGTCGAATTAGGTGGTAGACCATTCAATTTTACACCAAAGGAATCCAAGCAGATGGAAACTGAAGACAACAAAAAGAAGGGCAAGTCAAAGGGAAATAATACTACCATAGCTTAGAAGGAGAAAGATAGACCTATGTGTTCACATTTCCAAAGGATTAGCCATAATGAAGCTAGGTGTTGGAAACTTCATCTAGAACTGAAGCCGAAGAAGTTTCAATCGAAGAAGGGTGAAAAGAAGGCTGAAACAACAATCCAGCAAAGCTTGGACTTGGGATCTGATTCAGGTGATGAAGGTAAATCGTTGTTATGGTTACAATGGGTAAAATTTCTGATGTTAGTACTTATGCTTCTTCAAACATCAAATAACAGAATGAATATTAAAGGATCGAGTTATTTCATATAAGGGTAACTTCAGAGCATACTAAGATAGATACATTGTTCGATATGGGATCACAGGAAAATTTAATTTATGATTCATTGGTTAAAAAGTTGGGTTTGAAAACACATAATCATCCAAAGACATATCCTTTAGGGTGGTTAAAGGAACAAATTCAAATTCATGTTACCTAACAGTGTCTGTTAAAATTTGCAATTACAACTAACTATATCAATGAAATGGAGCTAGATATGATACCATTGGACATTTTTGGAATTGTCTTAGGTAGCCCTTATCTCTATGATTGTGATGCAGTATTTTATAGAAAGGAACATATGTATCATCTCATAAAATATGGGATTAAGTACATCGTTCGGGCACATAAAAACAAAGATCACTTGAATTTAATTAATGCTAATCAGATGAAGCACTTAATAAGTTTAAGTAGGAGATACATACTCATGTCGATAAAAGAGCAACATAAGGATCTTATTGATACTTGTTTAGGTTGTGAAATTAAGTATGAAGGTAATTTGGTTAAGAAGATATATTCATTTCAGGATCTAATTAAAGAACCAAAACATCTACTTCATAAAATAGAAATATCACATGAGATGCAGTCAATGTTTGATGCCTCTAATAATGGAATGTGTCACAAGTCAGTTGTAGAGTGTAAAGAAATAAAGAAAAAAATTTCATGGATGGAATTCATGTGACACAGATCAACTCCATATAGTTCACCCATAATTTTGGCTCATAAGAAAAATAGGGCATGAGGAATAAGTGTCGATGTTAAACTTGATTCAATTAAGCAAAAACATTTTACAGCATTGGTAAATCATCAACAGCCATATGAAGATAAAAC
Source organism: Pinus albicaulis (assembly GCA_034641835.2). NCBI lineage: Eukaryota > Viridiplantae > Streptophyta > Pinopsida > Pinales > Pinaceae > Pinus > Pinus albicaulis. The sequence goes on along the minus strand of CM076572.1, from coordinate 835,415,462 downwards.
AAATGCTAAAGGATATGCAATGGAAATAGTGATTCACATAGATTATTAGCTGCTTCAATACTTTCAGTCATATACTAAGATGTAACAATCTCACTACAGTTGGATGGGATTTCTTCACCAAAATCACTTAGTAATGAAGGACAGGGAAGGTGTAACAAGTAAAGTAGTTGATATAATGTCTTTGAATGCTTCAGTAGTACTGCATAAAATTTCATTGGTTTATGAAATTTATGTAGAAAAATATAGTACTGATAATGATTTCAAAGATATGTTTGAATCGCTAACTCATAATGCTCAGATAGAAAAGGTGCAGGTTATTGAGGAAATTTATTTTTCTCGAATTGTAGGCATAAGCAAGACTACAAAAAAAATTCAAATATATTGTTACTAGCCTCATATGTATGAAACAATTGTGAAGTACATAAAGGGATGTGTAATGTGTTTGAAAGGAATGCCATGTAATCAAAATATTGGTTTACACATGCCACCCTTTGAAACCATGGGGCAACATGGATTTGGTTCAAGGACAGATAGAAATGGTGAACAGGACTAGGATACATATTCTTCAAGGTAGCTGCAGTATGCATCCTAATATGTGCGATGAATTTGTAACTTATGTGCATCAAGCTTACAATCAAGCCTTACATTTTTCTGTGTCATGAAAAGCATTGAGTCAAGACAGGTTCAAATTGCGCCATGATAAGTATCAGTTTTAGGTCAACGAGTAGGTATGGTTGTATGTCATCGAGGTCAAGATTAAAGTGAGAGAGTTGTATTCTCACTTATTTTCTGTTTAAAATTAAGCTTTTGTGGTCCAAAAGCTTTTTAAGTGGAGAGGATTGATCTAGGAGGATCTTGATCATTACAGCTTAGCAGAAAAGTCCAAGTCAACTCTAATAGTTTGACGTCCAGTTCAGTCTTTAGATTCATCAATTCACTAGTGAAAAGGACCTCCGCCTAGTTAGTTAGCCATTAGGGCTAAATTTATATTATAATGTTTATTTATGGGTTTTTTTTCTTTTAATATGTCAATGCTAAGGTATGCAAACATTATTCCTAGGTTCATGAATGAAGGGATTTGAGACCTTATCCCTTGTAATTCTCAACCAATTTCTAAATGAGGAAAATAGTGGTTCAATGCAGGCCTATTTAAGCCATAACATTGGCTCATGACTTCATCTTGGATTTTTGTGAAGGCATGGTGCTTTTGGAGTGCAGTTTCAAAAGGTTAGAGGTGATTTTGTTTGCAGCATTGCTCAGTTGTCGGTGGTCGGAATTGAGCACGGAGATAGGCGTCGAAAAGGCAAGGAAGAGTACTTTCTATTTACAAGGTTCAGAAGTGCTTGCAAGCAAAAAATTTCTGTTCCATTTTAGTGTAAATATTCTTCAAGATCAATCCTAATAAAAAAAGGATGCCCATTTAAAAGTGGACACAGAGATGTAGTGCAGGAGGGATGAACTACATCATCAAATTGTTTGCCTCTTCTTCTCTCTGATTATTGTTGTTATTTAATTCATTTATGCTACTAGTTTATTTCATTTTTCATTAAAGCATACTTCACTTAACAGTCAATCTAAAGGACAAACTAATCAAACTGCTTAAGCACTTTATTCGATCAGTTATCAGAACAGTCATGCTTCCACTCTTCGTCTTCATGAGTCATAGTAGCACCTTCTAAAGGCTTAATGGGTGTTGAATTCTTTTTAGGGGTCATTTTAGAATCCAATACTAATATCTATTTTACAATATGCCCTTGGAATCAATTTAACTTGATTTTTCAAACAAGACCTATGCAATTTGGAAAAAAAAAAAATACACACCTTTTACTTGCTTTTGAGGAGCTCGATATTGAATTTGAATTATCTCTATAATTGCGAATCCTAAATATCTAAAATTTGGCCCTATAGTAGCCTTTTGAAGCTTCTTTAAAGTTCCATAGGTCTGATCTAATTTGGATTCTTCAAGGAAAATTTATGTGCAATCTCCCACAATGACCCATTCCAGATTCGTCCAACCCTAGCTTTACAAAGCTTATTCCATACATGGTGCACAAAGGACGTCACATATAATGACGGTGATCATCACAGGGAAACAAGGGTTTTCTAAAACCTGGGAAGTGGAGGAGGCATAGGGGAAATATCAGACTTGATCAGGGTTATAACAAGATATAATATTAATAATATTCTCTCTCTCCTCCCTTAGGCCATTCCCTTGAGGTGTATTTATACTTCCTCAAATTAGTTTTTTCAGTTGGGGAACAATTAGGCCAGGGACGAGGTAGTTAAGTTATAGGAAAAACCATAAACCCCACCTCTCTAATAGGGAAATTATATATTTTTTAATATTTTAAATAGCATATACAGGTCAGTTATGGATGGACCCGTGTGTGCACGCAGAAAGAACTGGGCAGAGTCGTATATGGATTTTAAAATATTGTTTTTCGATAAATGTGACAAAGTCCTAATGGAATGGCTCCCCAAGGCTAATGCATAAGTAATAAAGTATATAGAGGTGATAAATGATGCTATAATAGATACCCCTAATATAAGACGTCAGAATGGGTACATGATGGTTGAAATGTATTATGTGCATAGAAAGAACCTTGCAAGGACTAGAGAGGACTTCACCAGATTTCATCCTGCCAAAAAGAAGTGATAGAAATAAGAAATATAGCTCATGTCTAAGGCAAGCATACCCATGCTTAGTGAAATAAAATCATGTCTGCATATCAAGTATGGAGTGGATCCAATATGTATACAAGTATAATTGAAATGTAAAGTACATAATGAATCATCTGATCACTGCCGGGAAGTATAAGTCAAAATCACGTCCAAGTATCACATATAGAAGACTGATCAATGATTTTTCATAGATATATTATCATTGAAGTCATAACTCAATCTCCAAGTACCAAATCATAAGTGGTTAAACAAAAAATACAACATGCAACTCAGGTGCCAACATATAAGATGTTGTGATGAAACTGCAACATATAAGGGTGGATGGTGTCAATGGCCAAAAAATGAAGGAGTTGTCAAAGTGAACCAAAGCATGCTGATGCAAACCTGAGGTATTCACCGATCGCCATGGCACAATTATACACAATGGGAATAAATGAGCTAAGTTCAACCATGTGAGAAATCGTTTGATTACCGGTCATTAATGTATATCGTTAACAAACACGAGACAACCCATCGATAATGATAATGAGTGTTAAGGTTCCCTAGTACAATAAAAAAAGTGTGAATAAATGAGTTGAAGTCGAACACTTGAGAGAATATACCAGTTACGAGACATTGATGTATTCTCATTGTCAATAGTGAAGGAGTCTGCAACTGATGACTACAAACCCTAAGGTACTGAAAAAAGGACTCTAGACCTTATTTCCAGAGCAATGAATCAGAGTCGATGGGAAAATCTCTACTGAAAGGAAGGCATTAAGGCATCCCACATTAGTCCAGCACGAGTGTAACCTATAGGCCAAGATTTGGAAGGAATCAGATGAAGAAAAGTGAAGTAACCAACCCGAAGTACGTTTCTGACATGCACAAAATGTAGCTAACACACAACAGAAACCATTTCAGCCAACCAATAATGAAAGATGAAAAAGAGGCAAGATATCCATCGATAGGGTCAAATGGAAATCAAGCTAGTAAACGAATCCCAAGTGTGATAATGTAAGCTGAAGTCGAAAACAAGGGAAACCACTCAGTTAAAGACCCATGATGTTGATCCAATGCTGAGCACAAGGTCACCTATCAATGATGTAAATAGGGCTAGGGTGCGGCTCTAGGTTTACTCTTAGAGCAATATGTGGAGGTCAATAAGAGATAAACCTGCCAGCAAGAAGTCAATGGAGACCTTCTTAAACCAGCATGATCAAAGGACCAAATAGCTGATGTGATAGAAATATATACTCACAAAATCAGGAAGGCCAACTGTAAAATAAGTCAAGAGACAATAGAGAGAGGCTTTAAATTCCATTGAACAAAAGAACGACTCATTTTTTACTATGGAATAAAATGATAACTCTGTATAATTTTTTCATGCCAGAGGCATTAAAAAACCCTCCATATGATTGGAAGAGATAACCAATCGGGGGAGTACTGACTGGATAACAAGGTCATGGCTTCTCTTAAGTCAAAAAATAAAACCATCCCAAATGGATAAAAGACTTAGCTTTTTTTTCTTTTTTCAGGGGCGACACAACTGACACTGTAGTTTCCATCAAGTATAGAAGTATTTTCCCATTCCCGCTCTTTTGCAAATGTTTTTTTTTTGTCTTTTTCATATTTCAAATCTTGAAAAAGCATAAAAGAATGCCTACAGTACAATGAATAGAACAAGTTTCAGTAAATAGATGTGCTAGTTCCTCGAACAGGAACACTCCTATGGTCAATGCAAGGTGGTGAAAACTGGTAAGTGACACTCAAAGGAATGTTCCATCCATGGCTAAAGGTGTCAAGTTGCGAAGTTGAAGTGATTTCATGGTTAAATTGTGTAGAAAGACATGGTCAAAATAGGTCTTAAACATGAGTCCAAATGAAGCTGGCTAAAGGCCAAGATAAAAAAGTGGTCAATATGCAATGCAAGAATACAAATTAGCAACAATGGGAGCCTCGAAGGTATATGTCCAGAATAAAATAGCGAAGAAGAAGAAGAACGAAGCTTGAACACATAATTCATGGCAGGACTAAAGAGGACTCCCGAGCCTACACAAATTACATGATGGGTGAAAAATGCTAGCAAGGAACTAACTAGGAAGCCCATGTAAAGGATGGCTCTACCACCTTATCATGATTTAAAAAATTGGCAAGTGAAATTGGTTAAATAGTCATGACATGAAGGATTTTACCATATGGAAACTGATCTTAATGGAGTATGTAGAAGCGCAATGGAAAGTGAATTCCCTAACCTATATGCCAATTTTGAATCAAATACCTGCCATGATAGCTCAACAGTCATGGATCCAAATAAAAATTGGAAATATATCAAAATCACTAGAATGTACCAGAAAATAAAATTTCCCAACACTTACAAGAAAAAAGGTTAAACGAACTTAAACAAATTTGAAAAATAGATACAAACGAAATTTGTGAAAAAATTTCAAATTATGTGGATAAATAATATTTTTGACTCACATTTTGGTCATTTTTGCAGTGAAAAATTGGAAAAAGAGCTGTGGAGAAAAAAACTCTATTCTTGCAAATGAAGCAACTCATCACCGAATCAATCCAAACTAGCTAGGTAATCCTCATACTCATCTTATTTTTCAATTTCAATACCTTTTTAAGAAATTTTTGATATTTTTGACCGTAGTAAATATATTTTTCTTGAAACCCTCTGTGTATACGCAAGTTGGTCATGAGGAACTCACGTATAGACATGACTGTGTCTGAATGAAGTCGTGTATGCATAGAGAGGAGTTCAAAAATTGATATCTAATGGGTCAATGGATGAAATTATTCAGGATGATTATCAGCTGGAGGGATAGAGAACAGAGTGCAATATAAAATGAAGTCATGTAGGACCAACAATCATTAGATATCCTTCAGAGCCATGGTTTATGAAATTTTTTCAAAATGCCAAATATGAAAACCAATACTCGATTCCTTGAGATGTTGGTCAATTATTGGGAACTAGATGAAGACTTGTTTATGATAGATTATATGCCATTGAGGATTGATCTAGAAGAAAACCATTTTATCACTGGAATTTTACCTAGAGGGGAGGACTAGTTGATTTCCAATGTAAGCCCAATGGAGGGCTTAATGTAGATGACTATGTCGAGGTATACCGTGTAGATGGTGCAAAGAAGGTGGGGACTCAGATCCCAATAAAGGATGTATGGTACTTGTACATGAAAATCCTTCTTTTCACTATTGGTATAATGGCAGGGTCAACATCCCTTCACCAGGCCTCACGCACTTACATAAGCCTAGTAGTGGATTGCTTAGAAAACCTGTATGACTGGTGCGCAACCTTATTGGCTATTCTGAAGAAATAACTAACTTCAATTTGGTGGGAAAAAATAAAACATTTTGGATATGGTACTATTCTGCTGACATTCTTTTTTGAGAGAGTCCCATGGCTTTTACTGAAGATTATCTCAACCATCAATGGTCCATGGGATCCGAGAATAGTCAAATGGGTAGAGTTGATGAAGAGAGTAGGGGGAAGTGAGGTTCCCCGCATTACATTAGATGATGAGTTCTTCCAGTGGTGAGGAGAACATGTCATCTCGGTAGAGGGCTATCCCTATGATGGGATGGATTTTAGAGCAAATCCTGATTTGGTTCTTCCACCCGAAGCAACATGGGGTGCAATTGGTAAGATTGCACAATAATTTTTTATTATGTGATTTTTTTTATTTTTCAAATTATATGCAAAAAGAAAAATATTTTTGATAGGACAATATGACTTATTATACAGTATTGCATCCACGTGCACAACAATAACCATTAGTATGCAGTAGAAAAATATAAATAACATAGATCACATCCAATAATCATAACATAGAACACTTCATTTATCCAAACAATCTTCTCCTTCATTAACATCCAGGTCCAGCTTACAGAATCTATCTACTAGCCCACACACATAGCCAGTGGGGTCCGCACACAGCAGGACTCAGGGTCTTTGTACACACAGCCAGCAGGAGCCCTTACCTAAACAATTGGTTCAAAATATCCACACGTCCGTATCCAAGCTTAGTCACTTCTTAGCCTCCTCTAGAATCAGTTTATCCATCTATTTGTGTCATGCTATCTTGTGCTAACCTATGGTCTAAAAATTGTGGTTTGTTGACCCTTCATCTACCCTTTCTCCTATTACAATTCATTGGGTTTTTTGACCCACCCCAAACCCCCTACGCTAGTCTAAATATTACAAAATATTACAAAACTAGACAAAATTGTGGTTAGGGAACGTCGTTCAAATAACCCCCCAACACAATCTTGTGACTCATCTCGATTCACAGCGTCGGTGAAGTCTTCATCATATTCTTGAGATGTTCCATCGTGGTAGTGAATGGAGGTAGAACATGAAGACTCTGCGTGGCGGCAGTCTGCGGGATGTCCACTAGCTTCTGCAAAGTCAGTCCTTCTATTGTAGTGGTGACACTGTCTAAACTCTGGTTCAACTATCACATCGTCCCATCTAAGTCTTATGAAAGTTTTAGAGCTTTCAGCCCAGGGTGTCAGATGGTCACCAAGTATCTATTTCTTGCGCCAGATCCCCACAATTTAACTACGAAGCACGTGGTTGGTGTGAAGACAAGTTAATCACTGGGCTGGAAAAAGGGTGGTCATCATGGCTTCCATCTGTTCAAAGTCTTGTTCCTTCTGGTGCAACACCTGATCAATTTGTCGAAGGAGAGGGTCTTGTTATACTTGGGGCCATAATTCCATAGAACTTTGAAACAAAGTGATTCCCTGACTGACCTACATCATTATAGTGGTCATTGTTTCTATAACCGGTGCTGCTCACTAGGCGTGCACTTCTAGGGGGTCTCAGGCTATAGCTTGGCTTGTAGTGATGAAATATAAAGTTCAAAATCATCCTTAACAATCTATGCCTCAGTCTGAGATGCCTCTAGGGTAGCGACCAAGCCCTCTACCTTGGCTTCTGGTGCAGCGAAGGCAAGAATCACCTCGGGCATGTCTTCGCAAAGCCTCTTTATCAGCTACTCTAACATATCTTGTTGCGCTATGGTGGCGACGAACGTCGCCTAGACCTAGGCAGCATCGATAGCCTTGGGCATGATAGTCTTCTCGACCTCGCTGAGGTGTTGCTGCGCACAGATTTCTTAGTGCTAAAGTTTGCTAGTGAAGGTGGTAAATAACTCATGCAGCTGTGCACCTGCCAATCAACCAACATCAAGGTCAACTGATGAGCATGCCTAGACTTGGGTGCACAATTCAGCTAGTTCCATTATAAAAGTAGCACCGGGGAGAGGGAATATTTGTATGTCCATGATGGTTGTTAGGCTTGTAACTGGAACCGGCTGGCCCATGTGATTTTGACTCGCTTGATCCATGCTCCCTTGATCTACGCTCACTTGAAGGATATCAATTTTGAGCCGAAGTGCCTATAGCTCTGTTTGCAAGACTTCTACATCGGCCTTGTGTTGTTCTTCCCAGGTAGTCCACCAATCAGAAGATGTAGTGGTGACAATGTCAAAAATTTGGTCAAGGTCATCCTCCATCAAATTAACCTTTGTGTTGGTGTCGGTCTTACTGACCTTATGCTTCTTCCTAGACCCCTAAGGAAGCCCACGGGTACACTTGAGACTATGCGAGACTGACATATGTGCATCATCAATATTTTTTTATGTTTTGATCTAGTGGGGAGTATGGTTTTGGCTACGCAGTAGTTCTTTTTGGGGTTTTCTAAACGTGTAGGCTGGAATCACCGAATTTGTTGTTGGGCCAGGCGGAGTGGTAGCTTTTGACACTGTGTTGTGGCTAGATGTGTCTGCTGCATCTGGGCCGGTTGGTTGGGCTACGACCTTCCACGATGGCAGCCATGTGGAAAGAATCCATTTTATCTTAGTTTTTGTGGTCATATATGGAATATTATGATAGTTGTGATATTTACGAACCCGAATTTTCAAATTATGCATGGTCACTTAAAACGTTGCAATTCTAGTATCCCCAAATGGGAAAATCATAAATACATGCACATAAAACACATTTTTCATAATTGTATGCTATAATAACTCATAAAATCTCAATTATCCTTTAGATCAGACATTATTACAACCAAATCCAAGAGGAGATTAGAAACAAATCATGATAGGTCAGGTAAACAAGCCTCCCACACCCAGAATAGCTTAAAAAAAATGTAACCCCAAAACTACTGCAACACAGAATTACTACATAAAGTGACAATGTAGTCTAATGAGGTTTTATACTCAAAAATTAGAGATATGAATAGATCTTCTCATATATTAATCAATATTGCTTAAAATTTGAGGTCTAGTCTCCTTTATACAAATCCAAGAGAACCTGAGAAGGGTTTCTCGAAATACACCCAAATGCAAATGGTGATCCACAGCCCTAGAACTGAAGAGTCACTTCAAACTGAAGCACATGAAGATATAAGGCTGAAATAATATATATTTTATGCAGATCTACTCAAAGGTATCCTCAAATGAAAGGCTAAACCCTTCAATCACAGGAAAACACTCCAAAAGAGCCATAAGATCTCTCACTGAAATTGCCCTCCAAAATAACACAATTCCCAGCTAAAAATGCACTATAAATTATGGGGATAAGTTTCCTGATGAAAAATATCTGAAATTTGCATAAGAACCCCCCTTGCTGATCTCCCAAGATAAGAAATCCTTCCTCCCATCAAAAACTAGCTCAGAAAGTGGGCTTCTCAACCCTCCACTGCAACACCCTACAACACAACACAATATTATGTAGAAACTGCATCGTAGCTAAAGATAGAAGCTTGGATAGAATTCCAGATGTGTGGAATGATAGATCAGGTCTCTCCCAAGAGATACTCAAAGGGAAGAGATGAAATTCCTAAACAAGAATACCTTGGGCTAAACAACACCAACAATCTTAGCTAAACAACTGAAGAGAGAAAAATTCTAAACAAACATACCAAAATAATATTCATAAGCTAACCCCATATGGCTACAATCCTCTTCCTTATAAACATTGTGAGCCTTCTCACCTTGGGTCCCACTCATTAGGGTTTCCACCATCACACAATCAATCTCCCTCAAAACTGCATTGTCCTATCATTGATGCCACTACTCCACAACAATGTTGTTTGATTTGGTCAAAGTTGACCTCTTCAACCCGCTCTAGCCCCTTTTCACACCTAAGGGTCTTCAATCCAACTTTTATGTAACTATCTAAGCTAATCCACATTCATACTAGTTGTCTCAATTGATGGTTCACTCCCTCCATTGCATCTTTGTTGACCTAGTCAAACTTGACCTTGTCTTCATGCATTAGCCCTTGTTCACACATGAGGGTGTTTTATCCAGCTATGAATATGATCCATTTTCACATTAAGAGGGATTTTATTGTTGCTAAAAATAATTTTGGGCCTCCTTACCCATTTATTCATCTAACTATAGGTTAAGAGAAAAATTAATATTCCACTTCGTTGCATGCTAATTTAGCAATATTACAGTCCTCCCCTGCCAAATGTTTCTTGTCCTCAAGAAACTGCAAGGATAGAAATGAAGAGCCTCCTTTCCTCCTCCTGAAAAATCCTCATATGATAAACTTCTCCAAGGAACAAGATGTTGTCTCATCAATACATCTCCAAGTTGCCCCTCCCAAGTATGAAAATTAGCTTTTGGTGACCATCCAAAATAGCTATCATCATGTAGAAGTAAAAAATCCATGGATGCAACAATGTGATGTCTAGAGGCCTTCTTGAGGCATGATATCTGATATATGCTTCTATCTGTCATCCCCATATGAATATCCCATCCCCAAGCTATCATCCATACAAAATAAGCCACCCTCCAAAATGTTAACTCATGAAAAATCTCATCCACCTTTGGCTCCTGAAATGTAGGTGGGCTGCATAACTAAACATGGTAGACAAAATAGCCTACCCCACACTGTCTCCCTCTCCACTTATGATAAGTGTAGAGTAGCTGCTGATTTTGGGTTGCAACAATGTTGCCCTCAAGAGGCAAGAAGACTCAATCTTCAAAGATACTCTCCATATAATCACAAATCATGCTAGCCCAATCCATCCCTTACAATGTGAATGGTACATCATCACCATATGGTATCCAAATCAGAAAAATTATGAAGGTTATGTGCAATTTTGGATGGTCCCAATGGTTTTTGCAATGGATACATCACAGTCTTTCCAAATGCTATTTTATAACATCATGTGGCAAGTTTTCCAACAAGTTGCTAGCTGTGCATGTTTGCTCATCTACTATGAGGTATATCAACTGAGCATAATAATAATAACAACACACTTGCCCAAGGTCATGAAAAAAGTATTATCTCCATCACAGATGTTGGTCCTAGAATGAACACGAAACCCAGAAATAATCTTACCCTCTTATGGAGCAATGCACTATACATAGATGGTGAGAAGATGCAAATACTTTATGAAATGATCAATAAGTACATAAATACATTTCTTACCATGCATAGTGAGTATGCTAAAATTTATGTCCATGCATGATTTCTCCCATGAGAATCTCCTCATAAGGGTCTGCAAAATGGAGGGATGCAAACTCCCCTTGGAACACTCCATCAATAGAAGCATACTCTTAACTGACAACGCTATTGGCCTTAGTGATAAGGCTCTTGTCACGCCATGACTTCCTTCTTTGACATGCGACATGCTAAAGTCATCCACCATCATGCTACTATGTGTGGTAATCTCCTTCCTATGTGGAAGTACCTCCTTATCCTCCAAAGTTGAATGGTAGCCTTTTTTCACTTTGATTGTGCCATCCCTTTCTCCTGAAATATCAGGACAAGTATGGGAAAAAATATTCCCATACCCTCCAAAGAGTAGACACAGCAACAATAACTCTTTCTGTCCCCTCACACCTCCATCATACAAATCATGAGGTGAAGATATGTTGATTGACATGATGAATGCCATATCAGCACAATGCACCCAAACTCCTTGCTACCATATGTTGCAAGTGTCCTGCCGAGTTTCCTCCACCATCATACCCCTTGAAGATGGATATGTCACATTATGGAAAAACTCTTTCAAAAGTAGCCAATGTAGCCATACTTCCTGCTGCCCTATGTCATATATATGCAATTGGCTTACCAAACTCTTGCTCACCATCCACACCCATTCATCCAAATCTGGGTGTCTCTGACCATGATCCATCTTGGTACTCCTCCAATGGAGAATACCATCCTCCCAAATCAGATTTCTACCTTTGGATTTCATGGCATGTTGAAATGCAACCTCTTAGAGATCTCCTAGTGAAGACCCTGTTAGGTCTCTGTAGTTTGCAAGATTGACAAGTACAAACACTATAGAGCCTACATCAAAACCACTTTGGAATTTTAGGACCTAGCCATCCCAGATTTATAGAGGGATCTCTCTATGTATGAGTTCAAAGATATGATTTTTAAGTTTTGTGATATGATATTAGGCTAGTTATGAAGAACGAGGGTTGTTGTTTTGTTTGGTTGGGCAAGGATATAATGAAGATGAAGGAAGTCTATATGAAGGGTGAAGGTGTGAGTAGGTGAAGCGATGGTTTAGCTGATAAGATAGGCTAGGATCAGCATCAATCCATTGGGCTATGGAGTCATAATAGGGTTTAATTGAAATAGCAAGGTTCAAGAGTGGTCCATGGGGCAAGTCATCTATGTCAAAGGATCTCTTTAAGTTGATTTTATGGGATGAAACTAATAAATGGAGTGAGGGAAATCAAATAGATGAAGAAACAAAGAGCAGCCTAAGATCAAGTAAGTACTTTGAAACTATCCTACTTTTGGCATGCACTTAAGGAAAGACACAAAGGTAATCTAAGATCAGGTAAGTGCTTTTAAACTAGCCTGATTTTGATGCACTTTCAAGAGAAAACATTTAAAAAACACATAATAGCTTAAGATCAAGTAAATACTTTTAACTTAGCCTTCTTTCAGCATATTCAAAGGGGAAATATTTATGATAAACACAAAAAGTATTCTAAGATCAGTTAAGTACTTTGAAACTAGCCTGCTTTCAACATCCTCTTAAGGGAACTTTTCAAAGAAACTGTTGGAGATAAACTAGAGGACAGGGCTAACCATAAACTTCTCTAGATCAAATTTAATTAGAAAAATTATCAAGAACAGTCAAAGATGAAATCTCAAGTTGTACTCAGGAAATATGGGGTTACCAGCACTTCACTGGTTATACCCTATTGAATTACCTCCAAATTAACAATCAGTAGAAAACATAAAGGATAAATATTTTCAGTGAGACTTAGAGTACTTCAAAAGTAAATCCTAATCTATATTTGATGTTCCTTATCAGAGAAAAGTAGACAGAATGGAAACAAAAAGAAAATAACAATTTATAGTGAGGAACACATCACCATTGACATAGACTAGGTTCCCATAAATCAGCTATTTGTATTTGATGTTCAAACCAGTTACAATATTCATGTCCAGTGGACCTCTACAGCTTCAAAATTCTCATCTCAGCTTATGTGTCTTCAATTAAAAATAGAGCTACAACAGCTTCAAAAGCTATTTACATGCAACAAATATCCAGAGACCAACCTCTATAAATTCTTCCATAGTGATATTTATAGAAGAATGAGGAGGTGGAAGATCTCTAGGTTTCAGGTATCATTAATTTCATACTAAATGTAGCTCCTGGCCTTGGAAACACTGCAAGGCATAAGGCATGAGTGCTTTCAATTATAAATCTACATCATTTAACTCTGTTTTTTCTCTTTTGGCTTAGTGGGTGAAGAGATTGACTTTCAGGCACTTTCTTATCTTTATAATAGCTTTTACTGACTGTTTAAAATATTTCTTTTACTTGTAATAATTTTCAGCTGCCTTTTATCTTAATGTTTACTGACTGGGCCTTTAACTATGTATTATTTCAAGGCAAGAAAGCTACAAGTGGCAATTTAGTAGTTGGGGATTCAATCAGCCCCTCTGATGTGGCACTGAGGTGTCCTTCATTGTTTTGACTTCTTTCATTTCCTTAAAAACACTAATTTAATTTATTATTTTGTTTATGTCTGATTAGGCTCTCTGTTTAGCTTTAAGCCCTTTAGACCATTTTCAAACTTTGCTGACTATGCCTCTCTATTTTATCTGTGTTTAGCACCTTTAATATTTTGGTTATGCTCTGATCCTTCAATTAATTAATGCTCACTGTGTTTCCGTTTGTTGGTAGGTGTGCAGAGGTTTTGCTTAATGGGAGGGTTCTTACTGAAGGCTGATGGTCATGATTAATTGATAAATGTGGAGATAAAAACCCTCCTCTGATTCCTCTCTTTGAATTATTTGGCTACAGGATCGTCATTCTGCAACCTATGTCACCTGACTATGACTGTGGAAGTCGCACAAATTAACCACCCTTTAATCCTTGCAAAACACAATAAACATATTACAAAAAACATGCAGGAGCTTGGATAACTAGGACAGAGGCTTGGTGGAATGGTGGAGGAGCAATGAGAGTGGTGAAATGTAGCAGTAGAGGAGGGAAACAGGCGAAAACCCAGTTCAAAACTGTATTCGGCATGAACAGGAAAAAGTTGGTTTTCACAATACCATCTATGGTTATCGCACGACCCTCAGGCGGTAAATGGTTTTGCCTAGAGGGAGTGTGATTCCATTGATTTCTTGCCACGTGGCTTTTGGAAAACCATCGGTATTGTATTATTTTGGAGTGTTAAACTCCAGGCGCAAAAATTATGTGATATGCCACCATAGCCATGGGATGAGGGAGATGAGATTCGACGGTGTGGATCAGGTGCAATAAAGAAACTACGCGGTGAGTTTTTTAAGTAGAGGTCGGGTGTCATCATAATATTAGGCAGGCGTTTGTATATGGTGGATGGTAGGCCTTGGTGAAACTCAATCATCGGGTTAGATGGGGACCATTAGATCAAATGGATCGACGGATAGGATTCATTTGCAAGGGTGAATAAATAGTGGGATTTGGGCAGAAGGAGGATAGGGGAAGGGGTGCGATGGCCTTTGATATTACAGATAAATGGTTGGGATTATTTCATAAAGTGGCAAGGCGGGGATAAGGAGAAAGGGAAAAAGAGGAAGGGAAAGGCAAGGTTCCATGGGAGAACACAGAATCGGGGTCAAGGGAAGAGGGGCTTATCACATCAGGCGGAAAAGGGGAACAATGTAACGGACAAAGAAATAATGTTGATGCAATAGGGGCTCAAGAAAAGGCACGGGGGCATGGTCCTGTGGAGGGATGTGTAACCAAGGGTCAAGAAAGAGGAGCTTATCGCATCGGGGGAAATTTTTACAATGCAAATGCGGTATTTTCACGGAAAAAAGCCGATGCGATAGGGTTAGAGGGGTTTTTGTTAAAGCGCTTGGTTATAGCGCCTGGATGCATGGAGGGGAAGGGTTAAAGATTTTAAAGCCCTCGGGGGCCAAAACCCGTGTGTCTGAAAAGGGCGTTTTTAAGACAAACAGAGGGTTTTGTAAGGGTTTTTTTGGGGTTCCAATAGACAAAATATGGGTTTTTAAAAGGGATTTGGAAGCTTCCCTTGGGATAAATGAGGAAAAAATGGAAAGAGAAAGGGATTTTTTGGAGGTAAATGAAGGATAAAAAGGGTCAAAATGAGTGAATGAAATGATGAAAGAGGCGTTATTCAGGGAATAATTTCACAGGGGGCAGCAGGTTTAACTTGGTTTTCTTTTAATGAAACAACAGTGAAGATTACTTGCAAATTTCAAAAAGCACAAGAAGAGTTCAAGAATGAGTAGTTTTTTTATGAAAACAATATCTTGAAGGCTTAGGACTTATTTTTAGCCATCATTTTCTCTCACAAAAATTTATTGATGGCTAACAGTGGCTCCACTTGGGGATGGCAGCTCGTTGGAGGTGTCAAGAATCTTCAGACTTTGATCTTTGGGATATAGACCTATGCCTTATCCATTGACAACCTTTTATTCTTTCATCATGCAGCTTTGAAAGATGATCAGTGTTTATATCCAACAACATTATTTCCCAAACAACTACCTACACAGCTTACTTCCTATCATTTTCTCTTCAAAAGGTGCATTTGGACTTGCAGACCTTAAACATCAACATTTTATTCTTTTTGAAAATAGGAGAAACTAATCTAAGTCTATCCTTGTTTCTTCGATGAGTTCAGATTAGACTATTGAAATCATAAATTCTCTACCTAAGCTACTATCTACCAAGATTAGACTATCTGGCAGATTTTATTCTCTATTTTTCTAAAACAGAAATTTAAAAATAGTCAAACCAGGATTAGACTGTCTGATTTTTTGTGGGTCAATGGCATAAAAACAAATTGCACACAGACTTTATTTTTCAGAAATTTAAAACAAAATTGTGAAAGCTTAAGATTTGAATTTTTTTAAAACATCTTTCAATCTTTTTGCAGCTCTAATTTTGATCTTTTTTGAGCTGATATTTTCTTTTTCCTTGGTTCAGATTTTGAGCATATTAGAACCAATATTTCGTCAATCTTACAGGTTCAGACTTTCAATTTGTTTGAACCACTATATTTTTATCCTAATATATTCTATTGATAAGCCAAGATTGAACAGTTTGGCAAATCTTCTTCACTAACCTATCAACAGTAAATTGAAATCCCTCAGTCATGATTAGGCCATATGACCAAAATAGTAATGTTGTTTTTGGTAGTGGCTTTTTAAGCTTGCACACTTTTAGAATTTTTCTTCTTTTTGGTATGGGGTTGTACCTTTCTTGTTTTATTTCTTCCCTCTTCTTCTTTTTTCTGTTGTTTTTTCCTTTTCTCTTTCTTCAATTTTGAAAAACAGTGTTATATACAATGGATAAAAAGCCTTGAAAGTACAATATCATTCAACAGAAATAATGTTTGAGAACCCTGCCATTAACATGACCTCCAAAGTATTCAGCTCCATCCAAATCTTGCAAAAAAAATGCATTTTTTCCAATATTAGATTGGATGAGATAAGGGCCCCACCATAAGTTATCAAATTTTCCTTGTTTTCCCTTATCTTCTCTTCCTGAATCACATTTCAGAACTTTATCACCGATTTTGAAATCACTTGCCTTAGTTATTTTTTCAAACAACTTCTTGATGTTTTCTTGTAGTTTTTGTGCTCTAATGTATATTTCCTCTCTAGTTTGTTGTAGATGTATAGTCTGGTTTATTCTTCTTGTTACATCATCGTCTTCAGTCTGTACTTCCTGGATCAGCTTCATGACTGGCACCCCTAAACTGGTTGGAAATATTGCATCAGTTCCATAAACTAGCTGGTAGGGAGACATTCCAATGGACTTTTTAACGGTCAGTCTATCTACCCGTAAAGCATGTACTATCTTATTGTGCCATGATTTCTTGTTATCTTCTAGAAAATTCTTGATAATGTTTACCAGAATTTTATTTGAGGACTCTGCTAGCCCATTACCTTGAGGGTAATAAGTTGTGGAATAACCCAATATGATCTGATACTTGTGACAGAATTCTACCATATTTTTAGACCCAAATGCAGTAACATTATCAGTTATGATCTTTCTAAAGTAGCCAAATCTGGACAGTATATGATTTTCAAGGAATGAGATGATGACTAAGTCTGTGGCATTCCTAGAGGGGATGGCTTCTATACACTTGGTAAAATAATCTGTTGCTGTGAGGATCCACCTATGTTGGGTTGATGAGGGAGGATGGATATCCACAATGAAGTCTATACCCCATTGTTGAAAAGGAGCTTCAACAGTGATTGGTTCTAGAGGTAAGGGAAGCAGTTTTCTTTTTCCTTCAAATATTTGGCATTTGTGACAGACAATAATCATTTTATAAACATCTTGAAAGAGATTGGGCCAGTAATAACCATCTCTAAGGATTTTTTTGGTAGTTGATTTCCAGTAGAGGTGGCCTCCACATTCTCCTCCATGAAACTCATGCTTGATCTTACCTGCATCATTCTCAGGCAAACATTTAAGCAATAATCCACTGGCATTTTTCCAATATAAACATTTATTCAAAATGCAGGAATTTATAGATTTTAACTTTAAAAATCTTGCCTTTGTTTTAGACAAACCAGGAGGAACATTAGGATTAAGCAAAACATACAAAATGTCAGCATAACAAGATGAGTTTAGAAAATGATCTTCAATAATTGGAGTCAAAAACTCCTCCTCTTCATCTAATGCATTAAACATTTTTATATCAAGAGCTTGGAAGTTAGATTCAGCCATCATTTTTGCTATTCCTTCACCCTTTATGAGCTTAGTGGTCTTGATTTCCAAGTCATACTCTAAAATTACAGCAATCCGCTTTCCTCTTTTGCCATCTGGATCTTGGGTCAATATGTCTTTCACAACTGAGTGAGGCATGTTAGCCACCTATAATATTTTGTTATACCAAAGGGTGGCTAAAATTTTTGGAGCCTCTAAGGAACAAATTTTATCAATAAAATTTGTTGGCTCTTGAAGTCTCTATAAGGCCTCCTACCTTTTCCCTCTGGCCAAATCCTTCATCTGAAGTCCTATAAAAATCCACAGTCATATAATGCCTGCAAAGAACCCCCTTTTTCCCCATCCTTCTCCTTAAAACTAACCTTCTTTTGTATTTTCCTATCTCCCATGAAAACCTCTCAATTTCATGATTCTCTGTTTTCCCCTCATTGAAACCCATTTCCTAAGGCCTAAGACTCCTTCTTAACCTTATCGGAACTTTTATTTCCCTTTGAAAACCATTTAAAAACCATAGAAACACACATTTTCTATGCGTTGGACTTAAGCCCCTCAGGCTAAGCCCCCTACCTCTGTTTCCTTCATGTGCCCGAGCGCCAGAACCAAGTACCACAACTGTCGGGTGCCTTTTCTTTCCGTTTATTTTTCTCTGCCCGAAGCACCAAAAAACCTTTGTAAATCATAAAATTCAGGTTTAAATCAATTTCAAAAGGTTTTTCGCCCATGAAAATTATTGAATGATCTCGACCGTCGATCTTCTCCGCAGATCGGATGGCGCGGAGCGCTACTTGCCTTATGGACCCTGCCATTCCCCGCGCTGTCTCCCAAAACCACGGTTTATTCCACACCACTCTTCGGGAAAAAGCTGTTTTGGCCCGAGGCCCAGCGATTCCGCACACCTCTTGCCACGTTTCCTCCATACCATTCCAAAACCACTGTGTAAAGTCAATCCCCCGCGCATTATCCATCAGAACATAGCCGCCTAGCAAAATCAATGACAGCCATCCAATCTGGCCCCGAACATCTAACAGTGATCGCCTATTCGAGCTGACTGACCTTTAACCAAGTTGCATACTATTTATCTAGCCTCTGGCGCAACCGAGAATCTGTCTCTACCGTTGATCTCTGCAGATCGATGGTCTACTTTCAATTTCCTGATTCCATTGCGCAGTTAACCTTTTTCCTCCGCGGACTTTCCAAATCGCCTCCGACCATTGATCACAGTGTGATCAACGGTTCCGATCGCCCCATTCTCCGACACATCCTCCGATGCAGATTTGCCCATATAAACCCAGGATTTCATAAATTTTGTTTGTATTTTGCAGGTTTAAGGTTCTTCCTCCATGTTTGAGAAAGGTTTGAAGGAAGAGGGTGATGATTCTTGTTCTTTCGATTTGTCAAAAGAGATCGACCACAGGATGTAGAGCTATGTTGTCAACAAGGTTTCATGAGCCTTTGTTGCCGTGCGCCCCTACGAAACTTGGAAAGGATGAAGAAATCACAGAGAAAGAGTATCCGATTGCAGAAAGACAGAGATGAACCAACGCAAGGAGTTAATGATAAAATGAGTGAGGATTATGGCTAAGACAGTTATCAAAGACCTAATCCCCGACTCAAAACACAGTTTAAAAGAGAAAGCCTAAAAGTGTTTATCAGAACATATTGTCTCCACCGCCATATTTGAGGCGAATTGATTCCTAAACCACCGCAGTGCCACCTATTATCTCAAAACACTCAATCAGAAGCTGAATTTATGAAGCAAGCTCAGATATTTTGCCTCGAAGCAGCCAAGGACGTTATTTCTGCCTGGGATTTAATGACAGAATGTCAGCAGAGTAATCCTCATTATACACAGAACCTCAAAGGTCAACATAGCTCCCACCAAGCTAAAAACATAAGTGTAAATTAGTTAATGCAGTAGAACACATGTACATTTTCTTCTTTAAGCTCCCAAGGGCCGAGAAGGACATTAATGACTGGATTAATTGGTTTGAGATCTTTTATCAGATCTCATCTCCTCGTCTTTCTATAAATACTTCAGTAGCAAATGAGAGAGGGGTTGGTCGCTAATCTAATTGCTGAAGCATTGTTATGTAATTGAGCTGAAAACTTCTGTGTGTAAATAGTGATTCAATGGCTCTTGGAGCTCTGCTTGTAACAAATAAGTTAGGTTATGAGAGAAAGGTGAATTGAAACACTGGACCTGAAGATTGTAACTGGTTTTAAGCATCAATACAAGCTGATTTATGGGATCCTGGTCTATGTTGATGGTGATGTTATTCTTATTGTAACTTGTGATTTTGTTTCTTTTTTCATTATGTTTCATATTCTTCTGTAAAGAACAGTTTAAATAGTGTTAGGGTCTGTTGCATAACAGTAACCTTCTCTGGTTGAGAAATCTTTATTTTAATGTTTTCTTCCCTCTATGTTATTTGGAAATGATTTAATTTAGTTCATGCATAGGAATGCTGGCGTTCCCTCGTCTTATTGTCATGAGCTGAATATTATTTTTGAATGTTACTTTCAGTACATGTTGTGTGAAGATGAACTGAGGAAGATATGGTGAGCCCTGGTCCCGGTCTTATTTGCACAACTGTTTGATTGTTTCACTTAGAATGTGTTAAAAGCTGGATAGTTTCAAAGTACTTACCAGATCTTAGACCATTCTGTGCTATCTCTGTGATTGTCTTGGAAGTAGCCAAGTAAAGAAGAACTAGGAGAGGATTTGTGGTGAGCTCGTCCTGCTAGTCTCTGCTCCAAAGGTTACCTTCAAGTTTCCCTCAGTTTTTATATGTTTTCTATTGAAAGTGTATCAAAGGCTGGCTAGTTTCAAAGTACTTACCAGATCCTAGTTTGCTTTCATGTCTTTCTTAAATGCCCAGTCAAAGGCTGGCTAGTTTGAAAGTACTTACCAGATCCTAGGCTGGTCTTTTTTCTGCATCTGTTTAGCTCCCCTTCTTAATGTATCACTCCATTCCATAAATCAAAACCTTTAAAGAGATCCTTAGGCATAGATGACTTGCCCCATAGACCACTCTTGCCTCTTGCTGTTCCAATTAAATCCTCTTATGACTCCATAGCCCAATGGACTAAAAACATGCAATTATCTTTTTTTTAGATCGAATCTTACTCTGGATTGCTTGCAACTTCTCACCTTTGAGCCTATTTGCATATAGATCTTTCCACCTCTAACAGCAATCATGTTCAATCATCCAAAAACAAACAAAAAAACTTGGACTTCGTAACTAGCCTAACATCATCACCTTAAGCTTTCAAAGAAAAATCCATCTTTGTAGATATTGGAGAGATCCCTCTCCGGATTCAGGAGGGCTAGATCCTAGAATCCCAAATTTGGTTGAAATGATGTTAACTCTATGATCGGACTTTTGCCAATCTTGCTTATTACAGAGACCTAACATTTATGGTGACTCCACTGGGGATGGAGTTGAGTTTTTCATCTCATTTTCCTCTTGATTTTCACACAAAACCTTGAGAGTAAAAAGCAGCCTTTTCAAGCACTACCAAGAAATGGTAATCATGATAAAACCTGTTTGAATCAGTGACAATCTAGGTTAACCCTAGGATTCTCATAGGAATTTATCTAACCTTGAAAAATCAGCTAGCTTAGCCATAAGAGTTGACTACCTTTGTCTCACAACCGTAGCTAAGTTTTGAAGCAAAGTTAGTACATTCTTAGGAACCACACAAATAAAAATAACTCAGAAAATACCAAAAACATTTTAGATTGGTAGTAAAAGCAGTTGCTCTTACATTTCATTTACCATTGGTTGTGTTTTACCTCATACTCTTAGACAGAGTCTGGAAAGGGCCAAGTAGCCTCCGGATCTCATCCTCTTTTAGAGGTGACATATCTAGTAAATGCCCTCCCAGTCAATCTCTGGTTAGAGTTTTTTGTCTCTTGAGATATCCTTGAAAAGGATATTTCATAAGCACTGTGGTGGACAGTGTATTTCTTTGCAAACATTCTAAACTTTCCACCTGGCAACTCCAAAATCCTGAACAGACCTTAAGACTCCACTGGGAAGAACCATTATCATTATAATATCATTCAAATCTAGTTAGAGTACTGTAGGATTAAAACTGTGAAAGCAGATTAGTTAACCTCTCAAAGATTGTCATATCTGGTTGAACTTTTCTGGTTTATTTGGGTCTAAGAACATAGCATAGTGGCTTCGAGAAAGATCCACACTAGAGCCCATCCTAACCCCAATCCACCTGAGATAGTTGATGACCTAGAAATTATCCTTAGGAAGTCTCCTAAGATAGAATCCTCAACTATTTTCAGATCTCACATAAGAGCCAATTCAGTCCCTGAAAATCTTTCAGCTCTACAAAAATCACAAACTGACTTATTGAACCCATTTAGAACTAGGTCATTTGGTGATTTAGATTAGCTAGATTCTGAGACTTCACTTTCATCTCCTAAAACAAGTGAACATCTTGGTAGTAGGGGAACAACACCTCCAGATTTATATTTTCTTCTCAACTTAGGTGTCTCTCATTCAAGATCAGCTCAGCAATCTATTGTTGTTCCATCCACTTCTGTTCATCCTCCATCCACTGTTCAAACCACTTCATTTCAGCCCACCCCACCTCTTGTCAATCCACCTCCACCACCCATCATGGCAGCATGGTATGCTCCATTAGTCCTTCCTGTACCATTAGCAAACCTTCCACAGGACTATCAGTCCAAAATCCCATTGTATGATGCTAGCAATGCTATAACTGCATCATAAAATGTGGATAGAATGAATGACTACTTTGATAGAAATGAGATTGATGATGATTCTATTAAACTCAGATTATTTGCTCAGAGCTTAGGGGGAGAAGTTAGAAAATGGTTCAAAGCTCTAGCCCCTCATAGCATTAACAGTCTCTAGGCCTTTCATCAGACATTCTTAAACAAGTGGGAAGTAAGGAAGAACCCTCTACAAGTTCTTGCTGACTATAAAAATCTCCATAGGAACCCAGGGGAAAGTGTACAAGCTTACTGTACCAGATTTAACAGTGTGTATAATGCGCTTTCCCCAAAATTAAAACCTCCACAAGGTTCAACTTTAAACAAATTTTCTGAAGGGTTTGATGTTGATATGACCTATTCGTTGAGAGAGAGAGATTTTGCAACCCTTGAAGATATGCAAAGAGGTGCTCTCTCTGTGGAAGTAAACTTAATGGAGAAAAGAGCAAGGATGAAGAAAGAGAAGAGAGTATCCTTCGGGGAGGAAACCACACCTTCCACTTCAAATTCCAAGATGGAAATAATGATGGAAGAGATTATGAAGAAGATGAGCATCCTTAAGAGAGCGCAAGCAAGTCTAAATCAAAATGCTCCTCAAAACAGAAACCAAAACCAGAATCAGAATGCTAGAAGGAACCAACCTCCTAACCGACCTAGGGAAGATGATCAGCTGATCGCTCCTCCCTTTCATCAAAACTATGTAAGTGAGGTTGAGGAAACAGATGAAATAATCAAATTCCTTTCAGCTTGGAATAGGAAATTTCCAAGATTAAAATCTCTGTTCCCTTGACCGAGTTAGTTTCCCAACATGTATATAGAACTCAAATTTTGAAGGTTTTAAATATAGGGGAAAATGGAGATACAATAAATCTTAGTGATGACCAGCCCGAGCTTATTTTTGGTCCAAATATTGAAGGTAGATACCAAGAGGGACCTGTTCCTCCTTTCTACGTGAGTTTAAACGTTCATGACAAAATTTTGCACAACGCTATGCATGATTCCGGGGCTTCTCATAATTTAATGCCTAAAGCTGTGATTGAGAGCCTCGGGCTAGAAATCACCAGACCTTACAAAGACCTTTACTCCTTTGACTCAAGTAGGGTAAAATGTCTAGGATTGATCAAAGACCCTTGTGTTAACTTAGCCCAGATTCCATCCAAATGCTTAGTTATGGATGTTTTTGTGGCTGATGTACCCCCAAATTATGGAATGCTTTTATCAAGATCTTGGGGGGATAAGTTACAGGGGACTATGCAAATGGGCATGGCCTATGCAACTATCCCTGTTTTCAATCAGACTAGAAGACTTTACAGGGAGTCTCATATGCAATACACATTTACAAGTCAAGACAGACCTCAAAACTCCCCCCTGTATTCTATGAGTATAGGTCTTGATTCTTTTATCATGTTTAATGATGAAACATTCCCTGAACAAATCACTTTAACAGGATCAATGGCTGAAACGGAGAATGTCAAAACAGTTTGCTGCATTTGAAAACATTGGCACACAAAACACCAGTCTTAAGTTACAAGTCATAAATCCATTGCTGTTAAACCTTGACAGTCAAGAGAATAATCCTCAACCTGATGAGAAAATTGAGGAATCAAATCATACAGAGGACATTCACCAAACTGATAAAACTGAATATGATCCTCTATGGACTATGTATTTTGATGGGTCATGCACTAGAACGAATGCTGGTGCAGGTGTCTGGATTACTAACACTAAAAGCAAGCACACAGAATGCATTTCATGCAAACTGAACTTTCAGTGTTCCAACAACATAGCGGAATATGAATCCCTTCTCTTAGGCTTGCATCTCTTGAAAAAGCTAGGTGCTAGAAGAATCAATGTATATGGGGATTCTAAATTAATCATCAGGCAAGTCAATGGGGAATATAATGCAAATCATCCCAGACTTAGGGCCTATCAGAATGATGTCATGGATCTTTTGAAAACATTTGAGGAGTCCAAACTGAGTTTTGTCCCGAGAAAAAGAAATCTTATAGCCCACAATTTAGCCTTTGTAGCTAGGACATGTTTAACGCCATATCAGATCGATGATTGTTCACCTCAAATAAAATTTAGACCAGCTGTGCCTGATAATAAAAAATATTGGCAGGTGTTTGACAGAGATAAACAAATAGAAGACTTCATGCAATTCAGAAATGAATTTGAACTGCATAGTTCAGACTCAGACTATGAGACAGACTGCAGTGAAGAAAATTTTCTTGGTGAAGAAGAGCCTTCTCCTGAGCTTGTAAATATTAGCCTACAGACTTGCAAACCTAGAAACAAAACAGAATTGAATGCAGAATCAGAAACAGAGGAATTAGAAACTCTGCATTCTAAAGATGAAAGTTTGCCAACAGGTCTAACACCTTTGGAAGAGTTGTTTGATCTCAATGATGTGGCCAAAAAGCCTAAGCTGGAACCTGTAGAGACTGAGGTGGAAGAATGCAACATAGGCAGTGAGGAAAAACTGAAAATAATCAAATTTTCCAAAACTTTGCCAGCTCGTGTTAAACTCAAATACATAGAGTTGTTCAAAGAATTTTCTGATGTTTTTGCATGGAGTTACGAAAATTTTAATTCCTATGACACTGAAATAATACAGCACAAAATCCCTCTTAAAGAAAACCAAAAACCATTCAAATAGAAACTGCGCAGAATAAACCCTATACAGCTGCCTTTGGGTAAGAAGGAGATCATGAAAATGTACGATGCTGGTATTATTGTCCCTATTAGATATTCTGAGTGGGTATCTAATCTGGTGTCTGTTAGGAAGAAAACTGGAGAAATCAGGCTTTGTATAGACTTTAGAGACTTGAACAAAGCATCATTAAAAGACAACTACCCTTTACCAAAAATGGATCGTATCTTACAGAGGGTGGTAGGGTCTAAAAGAATTTCTTTGCTTGATGGCTATTCAGGGTATAATCAGATCTTAGTCCACCCTGCTGATCAATTAAAGAAAACCTTCACTACACCTTGGGGCTCTTTCATGTATGTAAAAATGCCTTTTGGTCTAATGAATGCTGGACAAACCTTTCAGAGAGCCATGGACATAGCGTTCTCGGAAGAATTAGGCTTCTTTATCATTATCTATCTTGATGATGTCACTGTGTTTTCAAAAACAGATGAAGAACACTTAGAACATTTGAGGAAAGTTTTCGAGAAGTGCAGAAAGTTTGGGATATCTTTGAACCCTAAGAAGACTTTATTTGGTCTCCAAGAAGGAAAACTTCTTGGGCACATTATTTCTGAGGAGGGTATAAAAATAGATCCCAAGAGTATTGAGGCCATATTGCAAATCTCTCATCCTCGAAATATCAAGGAGTTGCAATCTTTCATTGGAAAGATCAAATTTTTGAGAAGGTTCATCCCCAATTTAGCTGAGCTCCTTAGGAATATAACAAACATGTTAAAGAAGGAGCAAGGGATAAAATGGACAATGGAAGCAAAGACATCCTTTGAGATGGTAAAACAAGCATTAACCAAAACACCGGTTCTCATAAGTCCTGATTTTTCAAGAGATTTTTATTTCTTCTCATTTGCGTTAGAACATACCATAGCTGCTATCCTTCTGTAGAAAAATTCACAAGGACAAGAGCAGACCATTGCATTCTTTAGCAAGGCATTGAGGGATGCCCCTTTGAAGTATAACATTATGGAGAAACAAGCTTTTTCTTTGGTAAAATCTTTAAAAGACTTCAGAGTGTACATCCTTCACTCACACATTATTGCCTTTGTCCCAAATTCAGTGGTTAAAGACATTCTAACACAGGACCCAGATGGTAAGAGAGGTAAGTGGATCACCGTTATTCTTGAATATGATTTAGAAATAAAACCCACTAAGCTCATCAAAGGCCAAGGCTTAGCTCGATTGATGGCTGAAAGCAACTGTGAAGTTCTTGATATTAATTTGATTAATGCTTTGGATAACCAGGAAGTATTCTCAACTCCCATTGTTGAGGATCATTTTATGAAATCTCCTTGGTATGCTGATATCATTTATGTTTTGCTGAATCTGAATACCCCTCATGGTTTATCGAAAACAAAGGAAAGATTCCTCAAGTTAAAAGCTGTAAACTATTGCATTATTGATAGATGTATTTATTGGAAAAATGCAAGTGGTATATTTCTTAAATGTTTGCCTGAGTTTGATGCAGAGAAGGTTAAGCAGGAATTCCATGAAGGAGAGTGTGGGGGTGATTTATACTGGAAGGAAATAGCCAACAAAATTTTTAGGGCTGGTTTCTATTGGCCTACTCTTTTTCCCGAGGTGCACAAGATGACCACTACTTGCCATAAATGCCAACTATTCAAGGGCAAAAGAAAACTGCTACCCCTTCCTCTACATCCAATCATTGTTGAAACCCCTTTTCAACAGTGAGGACTTGACTTCATAGGTGAAATCCATCCACCATATTCTGCCCAGCATAGGTGGATTCTTACTACCACAGAATATTTCTCTAAGTGGATAGAAGCCATTCCTTGTAGGCAGGCCAATGATTCAGTTATCATAAAATTCATGGAGACCAACATTCTCTCCAGATTTGGCTGTCCCACCAAGATCATCACAGATAATGCAGCGGCATTTGGATCAAAGAAGATGGTTGAGTTCTGTCATAGATATCAGATATCATTGGGGCATTCCACAGCCTATTACCCTCAGGGTAATGGACTTGCTGAATCTTCAAACAAGAGCCTAGTGAACATAATCAAGAAACTGTTGGAGGAAAATAAAAATTCTTGGCACACAAAGCTGATCCATGCACTTTGGGCTGACAGATTAACTTTGAAGAAATATATTGGTATGTCACCCTTCCAGCTTGTGTATGGTACAGATGCAATTTTTCCTAACAGCCTTGGTGTACCAGTTATGAAGTTAATTCAAGAGTTGTAGACTGAAGAAAATGACATGACCAAAAGGATTAATCAGACCATTCATCTTCAGCAGACCAGGGAGGAAGTGTATAATAAAGCATTACAGAAGCAGGAGAGCATCACGAAACTTTTTGACAGAAGAACAAAGGCCAGCAATTTCAAAATTGGGGACAAAGTTTTAAAGTGGGACTCAAGGAGGCAAGAAAAGGGAAAGCATGGAAAATTTGACAATCTATGGCTTGGCCCTTACTCTATTCATTCGGTTGCTGGTAATAATGCATTTTTCTTACAGGAGCTGAATGGAACAGAATTGTTTGGAGGTCCTGTCAATGGCAAGATGCTTAAGCGTTACTTCTCATAATCCTTTTTTATGTTTCAAAGCCTTTTTTATCTTTTTTCCATTATGTATATTCCATCCATCATAGCATTCAAAGCTAAAAAAAAATAAAAAATCAAAAGATACAAAAACAAAGAAATAAAAGAGGGCAGAAATGAAAACAGGAAAGGCAAAGCCCCATGCCAAAAAGAAAAACAAATTCTGAAAGTGTGCAAGCTCAAATGCCACTCCTAAAAACACACTTCTAGTTAGTTAAACTGTTTAATCTTTACTAAATTAGCCTTAAATTTTTCTGCTGATAGGGTAGTGAATGCGATTTGCCAAAATGTTTAATCTTGGCTTATCAATAGATAGATTAGGATAGAGAATGAAGGTTCAAATAAACTCAAATCTGAACCAAAGTATCCAAAAAGAGAGAAACTCAAGTCTTCTTCAAACATTGAGTCAAGAGATGTGAGAACCTGGTTCTAATCAGCTCAAAACTTGAACCAGAAGAAAAGCAAAGACAGCTCGACACAAGAGTCAAAACAGAGCTGTAAAGGAGAAGGCAGTACTTTGAAATTTTCAGATCTTAAGCCTTCGATTTTTTATTTAATTTTCTGCAAAATAAATTACCATGTGCAGCTTGTTTTTATGCCATGGATCACAGCAAGTCAAACAGCTTAATCTTGACTTGACTGTTTTTAAATTTTCATTGTAGAATTTAGAGAATGAAAGTCTGTTGGACAGTTTAATCCCAACAGATAGTAGATTGGGTAGAGAAATATCTAAGCTCAACTGTTTAATCTGAGTTTGGGTGCCTTTTCTTTCTGTTTATTTTTCTCTGCTCGAAGCACCAAAAAACCTTTGTAAATCATAAAATTCAGGTTTAAATCAATTTCAAAAGGTTTTCCGCCGGTGAAAATTATTGAATGATCTCGACTGTCGATCTGCTCTGCATATCGAACGATGCAGAGCGCTACTTGCCTTATGGACCCCGCCATTCCCCGCGCTGTCTCCCAAAACCACGATTTATTCCGCACCACTCTTCGGGAAAAAGCTGTTTTGGCCCAAGGCCTAGCGATTCCGCACACCTCTTGCCACGCGTCCTCCGTACCATTCCAAAACCACTGTGTAAAGTCAATCCCCCGCGCATTATCCGTCAAACCATAGCCACCCAGCAGAATCAATGACAACCGTCCGATCTGGCCCTGCACATCTAACAGTGATCGCCTATCCGAGCTAACTAACCTTTAACAAAGTTGCATACTATTTATCCGGCCTCTGGCGCAACCGAGAATCTGTCTCCGCCATTGATCTCTGCAGATCGACGGTCTGCGTTCAATTTCCTGATTCCATTGCGTGGTCAACCTTTTTCCTCCACGGACTTTCCAAATCGCCTTCGACCGTTGATCACAGCGTGATCAACGGTTCCGATCGCCCCATTCTCCCACACATCCTTCGATGCAGATTTTCCCATATAAACGCAGGATTTCATAAATTTTGTTTGTATTTTGCAGGTTTAAGATTCTTCCTCCATGTTTGAGAAAGGTTCGAAGGAAGAGGGTGACGATTCTCGTTCTTTCGATTTGTGAAAATAGATCGACCACAAGATGTAGAGCTATGTTGTCAACAAGGTTTCATGAGCCTTTGTTGTCGTGTGCCCCTGTGAAACTTGGAAAGGATGAAGAAATCACAGAGAAAGAGTATCCGATTGCAGAAAGACAGAGATGAACCAACGCAGGGAGTTAATGATAAAATGAGTGGGGATTATGGCTAAGACAGTTATCAAAGACCTAATCCTTGACTCAAAACATAGTTTAAAAGAGAAAACCTAAAAGTGTTTATCAGAACATATTGCCTCCACCGCCATATTTGAGGCAAATTGATTCCTAAACCACCGCAGTGCCACCTATTGTCTCAAAACACTCAATCAGAAGCTGAATTTATGAAGCAGGATCAAATATTTTGCCTCGAAGCAGCCAAGGACGTTATTTTTGCCTGGGATTTAATGAGAGAATGTCGGTAGAGTAACCCTCATTATACACAGAACCTCAAAGGTCAACATAGTTCCCACCAAGCTAAAAACATAAGTGTAAATCAATTAATGCAGTAGAACACATGTACATTTTCTTCTTTAAGCTCCCAAGGGCCGAGAAGGACATTAATGACTGTATTAATTGGCTTGAGATCTTTTATCGGATCTCATCTCCTCGTCTTTATATAAATACTTCAGTAGCAGATGAGAGAGGGGTTGGTTGCTAATGTAATTGTTGAAGCATTGTTATGTAATTGAGCTGAAGACTTCTGTGTGTAAATAGTGATTCACTAGCTCTTGGAGCTCTGCTTGTAACAGATAAGTTAGGTTATGAGAGAAAGGCGAATTAAAACACTGGACCTGAAGATTTTAACTGGTTTGAAGCATCAATACAAGCTGATTTATGGGATCCTGGTCTATGTTGAAGGTGATGTTATTCTTATTATAACTTGTGATTTTGTTTCTGTTTTCATTATGTTTCATATTCTTCTGTAAAGAACAGTTTAAACAGTGTTAGGGTCTGCTGCATAATAGTAACCTTCTCTGGCTGAGAAATCTTTATTTTAATGTTTTCTTCCCTCTATGTTATTTGGAAATGATTTAATTTAGTTCATGCATAGGAATGCTGGCGTTCCCTCGTCTTATTGTCATGAGCTGAATATTATTTTTGAATGTTACTTTCAGTACATGTTGTGTGAAGATGAACTGAGGAATATATGGTGAGCCCTGGTCCCGGTCTTATTTGCACAATTGTTTGATTGTTTCCCTTAGAATGTGTTAAAAGCTGGATAGTTTCAAAGTACTTACCAGATCTTAGGCCATTATGTGCTATCTCTGTGATTGTCTTGGAAGTAGCCAAGTAAAGAAGAACTAGGAGAGGATTTGTGGTGAGCTCGTCCCACTAGTCTCTGCTCCAAAGGTTACCTTCAAGTTTCCCTCAGTTTTTATATGTTTTCTATTGAAAGTGTATCAAAGGCTAGCTAGTTTCAAAGTACTTACCAGATCCTGGGCTGGTCTTTGTTCTGCATCTATTTAGTTCCCCTTCTTAATGTATCACTCCATTCCATAAATCAAAACCTTTAAAGAGATCCTTAGGCATAGATGACTTGCCCCATAGACCACTCTTGCCTCTTGCTGTTCCAATTGAATCCTCTTATGACTCCATAGCCCAATTGACTAAAAACATGCAATTATCTTTTTTTTAGATCGAAGCTTACTCTGGATTGCTTGCAACTTCTCACCTTTGAGCCTATTTGCATATAGATCTTTCCACCTCTAACAGCAATCATGTTCAATCATCCAAAAACAAACAAAAAACCTTGGACTTCATAACTAGCCTAACATAATAACCTTAAGCTTTCAAAGACAAATCCATCTTTGTAGATATTGGAGAGATCCCTCTCCGGATTCAGGAGGGCTAGATCCTATAATCCCAAAGTTGGTTGAAATGATGTTAACTCTGTGATCAGACTTTTTCCAATCTTGCTTATTACAGAGACCTAACAAGGCACAAATGCTATGATATGGGAATGAAAATTGTAAATTGTAAAGTCTTTTAAGACTTTGACTAAGGCAAAAACTTGTTTTTACATTATGTTGTACTTCAGAGGTGCATCTATTAATGCCTTGCTGAAAAATGCAATGGGCTACTCTTGTCCATTCAAATTTTGCTGTAATAGGACAGCAGCTACTATGTGTTCTGATGCAAATGAAAAAATGAAGAAATCATTTGAAA
Organism: Pinus albicaulis; assembly: GCA_034641835.2. Classification (NCBI taxonomy): domain Eukaryota; kingdom Viridiplantae; phylum Streptophyta; class Pinopsida; order Pinales; family Pinaceae; genus Pinus; species Pinus albicaulis. The sequence continues at coordinate 835,383,840 of CM076572.1, read as the reverse complement.
AATCAGTTTTAATAAGAACTGGTGTTTTGGTGAGTGTTTGTTTTACCAGTTCAAAGGACTTCTTTGCGTCTAGGGTCCATTTAACTCCTTCTTAGTTTTTAAGCATGTTTGTTATGTTTCTAAGGACTTCAGCTAAATTGGGTATGAACCTTCTCAAGAAATTAATCTTTCCAATGAAGGATTGAAGTTCCTTGATGTTTCTGGGATGGGTGATTTGCAATATGCCATCAATCCTCTTTGGGTCTATCCTTATTCCTTCTTCTGATATGATATGCCCAAGGAGTTTACCTTCTTGGAGACCAAACAAATTTTTCTTTGGGTTTAAGGACAGTCCAAATTTTCTTCACTTTTCAAAGACTTTTCTCAAGTGTATTAGGTGTTTTTCATCTGTTTTAGAATAAACAGTTATATCATCAAGGTAAATCACAATGAAGTAACCTATTTCTTCTGAAAATGCAATATCCATGGCTCTCTGAAATGTGGCACCAACTTTCATCAAACCAAAAGGATTTTTCAAATACATGAAAGTACCCCAGGGTGTAGTAAAGGCTATTTTAAGTTGATCATCAGCATGTACCAAAATTTGATTGTAACCTTAGAAGCCATCTAGCAAAGAAATTCTCTTAGAACCAACTACCTTTTGTAAAATATGATCCATTTTGGGCAAAGGATAGTTGTCCTTCAGTGAGGCTTTGTTTAAATTTCTAAAATCAGTGCAAAGCCTTATCTCTCCTATTTTCTTCCTCACTGATACAAGATTAGACACCCACTCTGAGTATCTAATAGGGATTATAATTCTAGTATCATACATTTTTCTAATTTCTTTCTCTACCAGAGGTAATTGAACAGGGCTGATTCTGCGCAATTTTTGTTTAAAATCTTTCTGGTTTTCTTTAAGGGGTATCTTATGCTGAATTATTTCTGTATCATATGATTTCAGATCTTCATAGCTCCATGCAAAAACATCAGAAAATTATTTAAAGATCTTAATGTATTTCAATTTAATGTGAGCAAGCAGTGTTTTAGATATTTTGATTATTTTGGGCTTTTCCTCACTACCTATATTGCATTATTCTACCTCAGATTCTATGGGTTCTAGTTTTGGATTTTTCGCCACATCATTCAAATCAAATAGTTCTTCTAAAGGGACCAGTCCGTTTGGCAAGCTTTGGTCTTTAGATTGTAGCACTTCTAAGTGTTCGTTTTCTGAATCTGTGCTATTTTCTGTTTTATGATTGAGTTCATAGGTTAACAGATTTATTTCAGCAGTCTTGGGAGACTTTTCTTCTTCAAAAAGTGGATTTTCTTCAATAGGACAGTCTTTATCGTAATCTGAATCTGAGTTTGATGTCTCAAATTCATTTTTGGATTGTAATAAGTCTTTTATTTGTTTATCTCCCTCAAAAACTTACCAGTATCTTTCATCGTCTGGGACAGCTAGTCTAAATTTGATTTGGGTGGTGCATTTCTTGGTTTCATAAGGTGTAAGACAAGTTATAGCAGCAAAGGCTAAACCATTGGCAATGAAATTTTGGTTTCTTTGGACAAAGATAAGTTCAAATTCATCAAAAGTTCTTAGTAATTCTATGGCATCATCTCTATAGGCTCTAAGTATGGGATTATTAGCGTTATATTCCCCATTTATTTGCCTAATAATCAACTTAGAATCCCCGTGAACTTTTATCCTTTTGGCCCCTAACTTTTTCAGTAAATGCAAGCCTAAGTGGAGAGCTTCATACTTAGCTATGTTGTTAGCACATTGAAAGTTTAATCTGTAGGAATGCCACTCAGCATGATTGTTTTGAGTGTTGTGTAATCATATGCCAGCTCCTACATCATTTTTAGTGCAAGACCCATCAAAATTCATGCTCCAAAGAGGACCGTTTTCAGATTTGAGATTTGTTTCATTGCTATCCTCCTTTTGCTCTTCATCATTCTATTCTGAACTAGGGCCTGCACTAGATTTTCCTGAATTCTGTTCCTCAAGTTTTTCAATGTTTTGAGATTTTACTTCTTGTCTTTCATGATCTGTTTTGTTTTATATCACTGTTTTGGACCTCAAGACCTCTAATATTTTTTCCGTGAAATTCTAAATTAGTAGACTGCTTTTTAGTCTCCTCTTTGTTTTTCTCCTCATCAATGGCTGTAGCTATGTGTGAAAGTGAAGTGATCACAGCATTTGATGTTTTTTCACTGATTAGTTCTTGCATTTTTAGAATATCGTTATTAAAAAGAATAAAAGAGTTGAGGTCAGTGTGTATGGAATAGAGAGGAGAATTCTCTAGTCTGTCTTGGTTACTCACCATGTATTTCATGTGTGTTTCCCTATAGAGTCTTCTTGGTTGATTGAAGACAGGGATGGTGGCATAAGTCATATCCATTTGCATTGTGCCTTGTAACTTAGCACTCCATGATCTTGAAAGGAGCATGCCATATTTGGGGGGTATATCAGCCACTACAATTTCCATCATTAAACTTTTGGCTGGTATTTGGGCTAAGTTAACACATAGATCTTTTATTAAGCCTAGGCATCTCACCCTACTTGAATCAAAGGAATATAAATCTTTGTAGGGTCTAGCTACCTCTAAGCCTAATATTTCCATTATAACCTTAGGCATGAGGTTGTGTGATGCTCCTGAGTCAAGCATGGTATTGTGCAAGATTGTCATGAATGTTTAAACTGATGTAGAATAGAGGGGTTGTTCCTTCTTGAAATTTTCCTTCAATTTTTGGTCTAAAAATTAGTTCTAGGGTATCATCATTTAAGTTAATTGTGTCATGAATGTATTATATGTTTAAAGCCTTCAAAATATAACCTCTATATACATTTTGAGTGACTAATTGAGTAAGTGGGATAGAGATTTTGATTTTGGATATTTCATTCTCTAGGCTGAAGGGGATCTGGTTTTTCAACATGTTTAGTGTAACCTTCTTTGTCACTATTTCATCAGCAAAATCAGCTTGGTGATTTTTATTATTTATAGCAGTTAGAATGGTTTTTTTAGGAGCATTAGCTAAGGTGCTAGTGCTACTGGGGTTAATACTTTGTTTTTCATTGGATTGAGCATTTTTCCCTTTGATTAAATTAGACTTTTCAGCCACTATTTTTTTATTTTCAACTGTCTTGTTGGGTGTATTTTCAAGGCTGTTTTTGGCAGATTTATCAAAGGTTTTGTTTCTGGGAGTATCTTGATTCTTTTTTCTTCTGAGGTCATAATTTTTAGGTGATCCTATGATGGCATTTTCAGAGTATTGTTCATAATAATTAGTCTGTGGTCTTCTATCATCATAAGGTGTATATAGACCTTGTTTTGTTCCATAAATGAGATCAGAATCCTCATTACTTACTCCCAACATATTCATGTTTTCATCCTCTGTTTTTTCATTGGTTTCTTCATCCTCATTAACATAATTTTCTTGGAAAGGAGGTCTAATCTACTGATCATCCTCTCTTTGTTTGTTTTGAGGTTGATTTCTCCTAAAGTTCTGATTTTGATTTTGAGATTGATTTCTGTTTTGGGGAGATGATTGGTTTTCTCTAGATTGTGCTCTCTCTAGTATGCTCATTTTCTTCATCATTTCCTCCATCATTCTTTCCATTTTTGAGCTAGATGTGGAGGGTGTAGATTCCTCCATAAATGATACCTTCTTTTCATTCCTCATCCTAACACTTTTCTCAATTAGATTTACTTCCACAGCTAGAGCTCCCTTCTGCATATCTTCCAAAGTCAAAGGGTCTCTTTCTCTTAGCTAATAGGCCATTTCAGGACCAAATCCTTTAGGAAATTTTGCCAAGGCTGAGCCTTGACGAGGTTTCAAGTCTAGGGGTAGGGCATTATACACACTATTGAATCTTGTGCAATAATTTTGAACACTTTTCCTAGTGTTTCTTTTGAGGTTGTTGTAGTCTGAAAGTATTTGGAGAGGGTTCTTTCTAACTTCCCATCTGTTTAGGAATGACTGATGGAGAGCTTGAATATCATTAATACTATGAGGGGTTAAGCCTTTAAACCATTTTCTTTCTTCTCCCCCTAGACTTTGAGCGAAAAATATGAGTTTGACAGTTTCATCATCTATCTCATCTATATCAATATAGTCATTCATCTTATCCACATGTTGTGAAGCAGTGGTAACACCACTGTCATCATATAATGGAATCTTGGACTGGTAGTCCTGTGGCAGATTGACTAAAGGTAAAGGAAGAAATGGGGGGTTTACAGGTGGAGGTTGTGAGATGGGAGGGGGTTGGTGGAATAGAGTGGTTTGAATAGTGGGTGTATGGATACCAGAATTGGATGGACTAGAAAGAGACTGTTGAGCAAATCTTGGATGAGAGAAACCAAAATTATGAATGATATGGAAATTAGGAGGAGTAGTTTCTCTACTACCAGGATGTTCACCTATATCCTGGGATGAAGGTGGAGACTCAAAATCTATCTAATCTATATCATCAAGTGACCTAGTTCTGAATGGGTTTCTTAAGTCAAATTGTGAATCTTGTAGAGTTGTAAGGTTTTCAGGAACATAATTAGCTCTATGAACTGGCATAACAATAGTTGAAGTTTTAGCCATAGGATATTTCCTAAGTATACTTTATAGATTATCAACTATCTCAGGAGGGTTTGGGTCGGGATAGGCTCTAGTATGAACTCTTCTAGAAGCCACTATGCTATGTTTTCAGACCTGATGTTATGAAAATTTTACCCAAATCTGACAATATTTGTTAGGCTAATTTGGTTTTTTAGACAAGGAAACTTAACTTCTCACAATTTCCTTAAGTGATTTTGAATGATGTTATGATATTAAATGGTTTCCTAGTGGAGTCTTTAGGTCTATTTGGGATTTTGGAGTCACCAGGTGGAATTTTTTAGCTTTTGAAGGTATAATGTTTTATGGTCCACCACCACTAATAGGTTTGAATACCAATCTGAAATATTTTTGGGTTTTTTGAGTTTTTACAGTCCTGTGTTTTATGAGAGTGTCCTAAATCAAATTCAACACTTAGCTATGGTGATGATACAAACAGAGTTTATTGTGTGGCTTACCTAGGCTGATTTCTTCAAGGTTTGATAAGGGTTTGTTAGAATCCTAAGAGTTACTTAGATTGCCACCGATTCAGACAAGTCCTATCATGATTACCAACATTCTTGGTAGTGCTTGAAGAAATCTATTCATTCTGTATTGAATGCTGAGTGTTTTGTTTTAAGGATTTTACTCAGACTTCCCCAGTATGGTCACCAGCATGTTAGGTCTCCATAGTTTGCAATATTGGTAAGTACAAACGCTGCAGAGCCTACATCAAAATCGCTTTAAAATCTGAGGACCTAGCCATCCCATATTTAGAGAGGGATCTCTCTATTTATGAGTTCAAAGATATGATCTTTAAGTTTTGTGATATAATATTAGGCTAGTTATGAAGAACGAGGGTTGTTTTTTTGTTTGGTTGGGCAAGGATATAATGAAGATGAAGGAAGTCTATATGAAGGGTGAAGGTGTGAGTAGGTGAAGGGATGGTTTAGCTGATAATATAGGCTAGGAGCAACATCAATCCATTGGGCTATGGAGTCATAATAGGGTTTAATTGAAACAACAAGGTTCAAGAGTGGTCCATGGGGCAAGTCATCTATGTCAAAGGATCTCTTTAAGTTGATTTTATGGGATAAAACACTAAGAAATGGAGTGAGGGAAATCAAATAGATGAAGAAACAAAGAACAACCTAAGATCAAGTAAGTACTTTCAAACTATCCTAATTTTGGCATGCACTTAAGGAAAGATACAAAAGTAATCTAAGATCAGGTACGTTCTTTTAAACTAGCCTGCTTTAGATATAATTTCAAGAGAAAACATTTGAAAAAACAAAATATCTTAAGATCAAGTAAAGACTTTTAACTTAGCCTTCTTTCAACATATTCAAAGGGGAAACATTCATGATAAACACAAAAAGTAGTCTAAGATCAAGTAAGTACTTTGAAACTAGTCTTCTTTCAACATACTCTTAAGGATACTTTCCAAAGCAACTATTGGAGATAAACTAGAGGACAGGGCTAACCATAAACTTCTCTAGATTAGCTTTAATTAGCAAACTTCTCAAGAAAATTAAAATATGAAATCCCAAGTTGTACTCAGGAAATATGGGCTTACCAACACTTCACTGGTTATACTCTATTGAATTACCTCCAAATTAACAATTAGTAGAAAACATAAAGGATAAATATTTTCAGTGAGAATTAGGGTACTTTAAAAGTAAATCCTAATCTATATTTTATGTTCCTTACCAGATAAAAGTGGACAGAATGGAAAAAAAAATAAAATAACAATCTATAGTGAGGAACACATCACCATTGACATAGACCAGGATCCCATAAATCAACTATTTGTATTTGATGTTCAAATCAGTTACAATATTCAAGTCTAGTGGACCTCTACAGCTTCAAATTTCTCATCTCAAATTATGTGTCTTCAATTACAAACAGAGCTACAACACCTTCAAAACCTATTTACATGCAACAAATATCCAGAGACCAACCTCTATAAAGTCTTCCACAATGGTATTTATAGAAGAATGAGGAGGTGGAAGACCTCTAGGTTTCAGGTATCATTAATTTCATACTAAATGCAGCTCCTGGCCTTGGAAACCCTGCAAGGAATAAGGCATGAGTGATTTCAATTATAACTCTACTTCATTTAACTTTTTTTTTTTGGTATTTTGGCTTAGTAGGTGAAAATATTGACTTTCAGGAACTTTCCTATCTTTATAAGAACTTTTACTGATAGTTTAAAATATTTCTTTTACTTGTAACAACTATCAGCTGCCTTTTGTCTTAATGTTTACTGACTGGGCCTTTAACTATGTATTCTTTCAAGGCAGGAAAGCTGCAAGTGGTAATTTAGTAGCTGGGGATTCAATAAGCCCCTCTGATGTGGCACTGAGGTGTCCTTCATTGTTTTGACTTCTTTCATTTCCTTAAAAACACTAATTTACTTTAGTATTGTGTTTATGTCTGATTAGGCTCTCTGTTTAGCTTTAAGCCCTTTAGACCATTTTTGAACTTTTCTGACTGTGCCTATCTATTTTATCTGTGTTTAGCATCTTTAATATTTTGATTATTCTTTGATCCTTCAATTAATTGATGCTCACTGTGTTTCTATTTGTTGGCAGGTGTGCAGAGGTTTTGCTTAACGGGAGGGTTCTTACTGAAGGCCGATGGTCATGATCCATCGATAAATGTGGAGATAAAAACCCTCCTTTGATTCCTTTCTTTGAAATCTTTGGCTACACGATTGTCATTCTGCAACCTATGTCACCTGACTGTGACTTTGGAAATCGCACAAATTAACCACCCTTTAAACCCTGCAAAACATGATAAACATATTACAAAAAACCTGTGGGAGCTTGTATAACTATGACGGAGGCTCGGGGGAATGGTGGAGGAGTAGTGAGAGAGGTGAAATGTAGTAGTGGAGGAGGGAAACAGGTGAAAACCTAGTTCAAAACTGTTTCGGCGTGAACTAGACAAAAGTGGTTTTCGCAATACCACGAGTGGTTATCGTACGAACCTCGGGCGGTAAACAGTTTTGCCCGGAGGGAGTATGATTCCATTGATCGCTCGCCACATGGCTTTTGGAAAACTACCGGTATCACATTATTATGGAGTGTTAAACTCTGGGCACACAAATTATGTGATATGCCACCACATCCATCGGATGAGGGAGATGAGATCCGACGGTGTAGATCGGGTGTGATAAAGAAACTGCGTGGTGAGTTGTTTAAGTGGAGGCCAGGTGTCATCATAAGATTGGGTAGGCATTTGTATATGTTGGATGGTAGGCCCTGGTGAAACTGGGTCTTCGAGTTAGATGGGGACTGTCAGATCAAATGGATCGATGGATAGGATTCATTCACAAGGGTGAATAAATAACAGAATCTGGGTGGAAGGAGGATAGGGGAAGGGGCGCGATGGCCGTTGATATTATAGATCAACGGTTGGGATTATCTCGCAAAGTGGCAAGGTGGGGATAAGGAGAAAGGGAAAAAGAGGAAGGGAAAGGCAAGGTTCCATGGGAAAACATAGAACCAAGGTTAATGGAAGAGGGGCTTATCACATCGGGGGGAAAAGGGGAACAATGTAACAAACAAATAAATAATTCATATGTGATGGGAGCTCAAGAGAAGGCGTAGGGGCATGGTCCCATGGAGGGATGTGTAACCAAGGGCCAAGAAAGATGAGCTTATGGCATTAGGGGAAAGTCTTACAATGAAAATGAGGCATTTTCAGGGAAAAAATCCAATGCGATAGGGTTAGAGGGGTTTTTGTTAAAGCGCTTGGTTATAGCGCTCAGACGCATGGAGGGGAACGGTCAAATATTTTAAAGCCCTCGGGGGCTAAAACCTGTGTGTCTGAAAAGAGCATTTTTAAGGCAAACAGAGGGTTTTGTAAGGGTTTTTTTGGGGGTTCCGATAGACAAAATATGGGTTTTTAAAAGGGATTTGGAAGGTTCCCTTGGGATAAATGAGGAAAAAATGGAGAGAGAAAGGGACTTTTCAAAGGTAAATGAAGGATAAAAAGGGTCAAAATGAGTGAATGAAATGATGAAAGAGGGGTTATTTATGGAACAATTTTGCAGGGGGCAGCAGGTTTAACTTGGTTTTCTTTTAATAAAACAACAGTGAAGATTACTTACAAAGTTCAAACAGCACAGGAAGAGTTCAAGAATGAGTAGTTTTTCATGAAAACAATCTCTTGAAGGCTTAGGACTTATTTTTAGCCATCATTTGCTTTGAAAAAAATTTACTGATGGCTAACAGACCCCACACCAATGACCATATTGAACCTAGAAGGATCCAAGTATGTTGAAGGAAAAACCTCCTCATAGGGCTGTACAATGCTCCTCCCAAAATATCCTTCACAATGATGAAAGACAAGATGTCTCTCATTGATCATCTGCTCATCCAATCTCACACAAGTGTGATGGTCCTTAGAATGCTCTAATAATAACTAGGCCCCAAACTCATCACTACTTCTCAATGATAGCGTTGTTAATCTCCATAATGGTGTATTTTTTGTCTCATGCTCATGCTCAATGCTAAACATATAGTTCTGCATTAGATTGTTTAGGACAAATCTCATTCTATCCTCCAAAAATCCACATCCCAACCCCAAGAGTTGTGTGCATCTCAATAATGAATAGTCAGGAGGATTTTTTATCCTTTCCTTGAATAACTCAAGGTTTCACAATGCAGTGAAAGTCTTCTGCTCCAAATCAACAATATATTTTGACCCTTGGTCATGCAATGGCATATTTCCACAACCCTCCATAGGATTTTCTGAAATAACAAAAAGTGGAAACTTATGCATACCTTGGTGAAGCTTGGGAAAATCTTGTATGGCTACAAGGGTTCCTTCCTCCAATGTGTTGGCTCCCCCAACTGTTGATGATGATGGTTGTTCCTCCATAGTTTTACCAACACTAGTACAAGTCTCCTCAAGTGGTGGTGAAGGCTTCTCCTCATCTAATTTATTCTTTTCAAATATTTTGATCACTCTTTGAGTAAAATCTGCAAAAGCAATCACACTTTCATGACTCAAATGGTTGAACCACCAAATTTTTGCTTTACCCTCAAGGTGCAGCGCTACAATCTCAATAGCCTCCCTTTCTACAATTGGATGTAGTAGGAAGAATGCATATAACTTCATTACCCAAGCCCTTGGTATACATGTGGGTGACCCATCGAAATTCGAAAATAGAAATCTATTTCCCTTCATTCTCCTATTGTTGCAAGGTCTCCTTTCTTGTTCAAGCAGAATGAAATGTGGAAGAGTTAGAATCTCTCCTTGAAAGCTCTAGGTTGAGACTTATATTTTACCAGGTATCCACTTAGGACCTCATATTCAAAGTGTCCTTCATATCCATGCCTCTTGTCTTCTTCCGCAATAGGAAAAGGCATAGTGTATTACTTTGCAGCTCTCTGCAACACTAGTTCTTTCTTCTAATAATAGGAAGTACCTAGATCTTCCTCTTCTTGAAACCCTCTAGAGGTCTCATTGCATCTCTCCTCTTTCATCTTCTTAACCTCCTTGGAGACGTTCTTCATAGATCTGAAAAGTGATGAGACAAAGCTCATTCCTTCCACCATTTTAGATATATTTTCCTTCTCTTCTTCTTCCTATATCATATTGGCTAAAAAATCACAGGCTAAGCCAAGATTATGCTTCGATAACACTGTAGTATCCCCAAATGGGGAAATCAGAAATAATTGCACAAAAAGCACATTTTTTCTGAATTTTATGCTCTAATAACTCATAAAAGCACATGGATCCTTTAGATCAAACATTATTACAACCAAATCTAAGAGGAGATCAGAAAAAAATCATGATAGGTGAGGTAAACAAGCCTCCCACACCCAGAATAGCTTAAAATCAATGCAACCCCAAAACTACTGCAACACGGAATTACTGCATAAAGTGAAATCATGGTATATTTAGGTTTTATACTCAGAAATTATAGAGACACATATATATTCTCATATATTAGTCAATGTTTCTCAAAAAATGAGATCTAATCTCCTTTATACAAATCCAAGAGAACCCGAGAAGGGTTTCTGGAAATACATCCAAATACAAATGGTGATCTACAGCCCTAGGACTGAAAATTCACTGTAAATTGAAGCACATGAAGATAGAAGGCTGAAATAATATATATTTGATGTAGATCTAATCAAAGGTATCCTCCAATGAAAGGCTGAACCCTTTAATCACAGGAAAACACTCTAAAGGAGCCACAATATCCTCACTGAAACTGCCCTCCAAAATAGCACAATTACCAGCTGAAACTACATTGTAAATGATCGAGATAAGTTGGCCTAATGCCAAAGATCTGAAATGTGCACAAGAAACCTCCTTGGTGATCTCCCAAGAGAAGGAATCCTTCCTCCTAAGAAAAACTAGCTCAGAAAGTGGGTTTCTCAACCCCCCACTACAACACCCTGCAACACAACACAATATTTTGCAGAAAATGCATTGTAGCTGAAGAATGAAGCTTGGAAAAAAATTCGGATGTGTAGAATGATATATTAGGTCTCTCTCAAGATCTAATCAAAGGGAAGAGATGGAATTCCTAAATAGGAATACCTTGGGGTAAACAACACCAGTAATCTTAGCTAAACAACTGAAGAGAGCAAAAGTATAAACATACATACCAAAATAATATTCATAAGCTAACCCGATATGGCTACCATCCTCTTCCTTATAAAAAATGTGAACCTTCTCACCTTGGGTCCCACTCATTAAGGTTTCCACGATCACACAATCAATCTCCCTCCAAAACTGCACTGTCCCATCATTAGTGCCACTCCTGCATAACAATGTTGTTTGATTTGGTCAAAGTTGACCTCTTCAACCTACTCTAGCCCCTTTTCACACCTAAGGGTCTTCAATTCAGCTTTTATGTAACTATATAAGCTGATCCACACTCATACTGGCTGTCTCAACTGATGGTTCACTCCCTCCATTCCATATCTGTTGACCTGGTCAAACTTGACCTTGTCTTCATGCATTAGCCCTTGTTCACACATGAGGGTGTTTAATCCAGCTATGAATATGATCCCTTTTCGCATTTGGAGGGATTTTATTATTGCTAAAAATATTTTTGGGCCTCCTTACCCATTTATTCATCTAAATATATGTTAAGAGAAAAATTAATATTCCAATTAGATGCATGATAATTTAGGAATCTTATAGCAATATGTTTATACTTGTTGTAGATTGTTTGGGACAGGCATGGTTGGGAATCAATGGTCACAGATATCGCCGCATTGTAGACTATCCAGAAGGACTTATTCTTCTCAACCTGCTTGGGGTACTTTTATTCCCAGAGGTTGGAAAACCATGCCCCCTCACACATCCCGGGCTCAAGAGGGGGGAAGATTGCTTCTTCTGGAGCCTCCCATGCAACTAAGACGATGAGCAGTATCAACCAAGAGTAGTAGAAATTTTTTCCTTGATCCTGAGCTTCACGCACATTGTCGAGAAATTATTCAACCAAGTACTGGGACCAATTAAAATGGAGTCCCTTTTTGCAATGGCCAATGATCTAAATTACATGGGCAGGGGCAGCCGTTGCCTCGCATTTTCGCATCAATTTGGAGGCAAGAAGTAAGGTACCCATGTGTTTCCTTGGATCACTGATTGCATCAATCGAAAAGCCCCGTTTGTTTCACGTGACATGGTACCTTTTTCAGACATCTTCAGCAATATGGTGCTCGAATTTCTTTCCATTACCTTCCCTAGGATCAAGTCCATGCATAGGAAGGCCAATAATTCAGTTAATGAGAGCATGTAATATTCCCAATTAATCACTGCTAGTTGGAATATTATACTTGCTCCATTTTTGCAGTAGAAGAGTAGAAAGACAGTAAAACAAATCCCTGTATGAAAAGGGATCAATTTAGGAGGACAAATAAAGCCACTTTTGTGTAAAGAAGGACAATGTCGGTGAACTAAAACCAGTTGACCAAGTCAACAGTGCTACTACAAGAGGGAAACCAACAAGGACAATGCAGTTTTGAAAGGGGAATCTTCTCTAGGAAGTCACCTCATCAATGAGTGGGGTCCGGGGGAGGAAGCTCACCAAGGATAAGAAGGAGGAGATAGTAGCAAGGAAGGAATTCGTTATTCATCTTTGTTTGGTCTTTTGACTGATTGCAAGCTTCAACTGTTTAGCTATAGTTGCAACACTGTTTAGTGCAAAGAATTCTCATGCTGGAATTCCATCTTCACCTTTGGTCTAGCTAGTTGAGAGATAAACAGGGAAGGTCCTGAGATTATTTTCCATCATTTAACTTGAGGAAATCCATTCTGCATCATCTATAATGTAGTCACTTCCAGTAACTATGTGTTTTCTGCAGTTGCAATAGTTGCAGGGTTAAACCCTTCTATTTTGTGCTTGTTTTGGAGGAGGAGGTGTCTATTTCACTCCGGAGAGTCCATCAAAGAGGGCCTTGGGCCATTTTCTGTATTCTTCATCTATTTCAGATCATATTCAATATTTTATAATATAGAGTTGCAGTGAACTACGTTATTTTCTGTAGTGCTGCATTTTACATTGATATTTTGCTGGAAACCCTTGCCGTGGTGTTCTAATGTGCTTGTAAAATAGGTTAAACCTCCCATTTATGATTCTATGATTAATGAAAGCTGTATATCTGTATTGAATCATATTTTTCTATATATTCCCTATTCAAAATTATGCTATTGCAATCTTTTGAAATTCTATTTTGTGGAGTGATGGGATTGGGGTGCTTTTGAGCATATATGAGCTGGGGAGATATGTTTAGTGTAGCTAGAATGATTTTTTTCTGATTCCATTTCATATTTAAGCTGAATAAAACATATATAAGAGGATCCAAGCCCTTTTCTATGTTTCTGTTGCATGGTTTTCCTTATACAACGTCCTCATTGAAGATATTGCAGGAATTCCTAAAAAGGAATATTACAATGGTATCATAGCTTTTCTCTTGGCTCAGCTTGTGGGGGATAATCTATCTTCAGCATGGAGGAGGAAGATATTTCAAAACGCCTACTTCAAACCCTTCAGAACATTGCAATGGACCTCAAGGAGATGAGGCATTAAGGGGATTCTATAGGGTTTTTCCATGAGGCAAGCACCAACACTCCAAATTTCATGGAGCATTCAGCTGCACCACAATGCTCTACCATGCCTTCATTTCTCTCTGGAGAAGATAAGGAGGGAACCCTAGGAGAGTATTTTGAAGAATATGAACTCCAATCTCAAAGGTTCAAGGAGCGCTTGAGCTTTCAGGAGTTTTGTCGGGTCAAGGATGGAAGGAGGGTTAATGCTCATCAAAAGGAGGAGAACTTGATGTAGGGATCAGCCCTACAACATAGTATGGTATGGTTCTTCTTACCCACATTTTATGGGACACCCAAGTGTGCAGCCAAGGCTTGGGTGGAGAATTTGGACACATACTTCCAGCTCAACAAGCTTTCTGAAATACAAGCCATCAAGATAGTTGTGCTGCACCTTGAAGGGGAAGCTCAAGAATGGTGGTTTCATGGATTGACCACACTTGGGCATCATCACATCACTTCATACTTAGATTTCACCAAGAAGCTAGTGGAGAGATTTGATCGAAGGGATCCGAAAGCCCATTTTGTCAAGTTAACCAAGCTCAAATAGAAGGGAGATATGGAGGGTCATATTGCTGAGTATTTGCAACTTCTAGTGATGGTATCCAACCTCACCATGAGTAGGAAGGTATGCATGTTTATTAATGGGGTGGATGAACCATTGCAGGGGTTGGTCAAATCCACTAGACCAAGCACAGTCCTTGAAGCTGTGGAGAATGCTAGAGACCTACAACATATCTTGCTCAGGGCAAGAATAGTATTGCAGTAGGAGGCCTACTCAAGACCAAAGAAGACAATCCATGTTCATGATTTGGAGGGATAATGTGTTGTAGGAAGGAAACATCATGTCAAGACCTTCTCCAAGAAGGATGCCAGTGTTGTACCATCCATAGAAGACTTTTCTCCAAGAGGGGGAGCTATTGCATCATTAAGAGGGGTCCCAAAATATCTAACTTTGAGGGTGAGAGGTACTATTATGGGGCAAAGAGTCTCTTGTTGATAGATATTGGGGCCACTCATAATTTTATTGATGCACAGGTGGTATAAAGGAGAGGGATCCACATGGAGTAGTTTGAGGGATTCTTAGTTTTGGTCCCAGGAGCTATGACCCTGCAGTGTGTGAAGTATGTTCCAGCACTAACCATTACCATGGGGATCTACACCTTAACAAACCATTTCTTTGTGGTAGATATTCCAGACACCAATGTCATATTGGGAATCGAGTGGTTGATCACTCTTGGGAGAGTTACCACTAATTGGAGAACTTTGGATATGGAATGGATAGAAGGGAAGGATGGTCAGTAACAAAAGATCAAGGGTATAAACACATGCCCCCCTCAAGTTGTTTTAGCACATAGGATGGAGGTATATCTGCACAGAGGGGATGTTGAAGGGGCAGTGGAGCTGCATATATAAGAAGTAAGGGGCAAGGATTCACCAGTGCATCCAGATGTTCAGTCTCTTTTATATCGGTATTCTATAGTATTTGGAGATATCCCACCAGGGAGACCTCCTGACCAAGGGTTTGAACACACTATTGAGTTGGAACAAGGGATCCAAGCAGTAATTACCACTCCCTATAGCCACCCCAAGGCTTATAGGGATGAAATTAATAGGGCCATACAAGAGCTAATAGCTCTAGGACACATCTGGCCTAGTACTAGTCATTTTTCTTCTTTAGTGGTATTGGTAAAGAAGAAGGATGGCACATTGAGGATGTGCATTGATTATAGAGCCTTGAACAAGAAGACCATGAAGAAAAGGTACCCTATACCCATGATCGATGAACTCATGGATGAGTTGAGGGGTTCTAAATACTTCTCCAATATTGATTTGAGATCCTGGTATCATCAAATCAAGGTGAGGGAGAAAGATATCCCCAAGACAGCATTCAGATGTCACTATGGGAATTTTGAGTTTCTGGTAATGCCCTTTGGATTGACCAATGCCCCAGCAACTTTCCAATCTTGCATGAACCACATCTTTCGTGGTCATTTGAGAAATTTTGTATTGGTCTTCTTTGATGATATTCTTATCTACATCCGCACTTGGGAGGAGCATGTGTAGTATATTGAGACAGTTTTACATATCCTCAAGGAGCAGCAATTCTATGCCAATGTTTCCAAATGTGAATTTGGCTTCACATAGATGTTGTACTTGGGGCACATCATAGGAGTGGATGGAGTGAGGTTACATGAGGGAAAGATCCAAGATATCAGAGATTGGCCTGAGCCCGGAAATGTCACAGAACTCAGGGGGTTTGTGGGCATATGCACTTATTACCAGAAGTTTGTGAAAGGGTTTTCACAACTAGCAGCACCACTCACAAACTTGACAAAGAAGGGAGCTTTCCATTGGACACCTACAGCATAGAGGGATTTTGATAAGCTCAAAGAGGTAATGAGTAGTTGTCCTGTTTTGGTTTTGCCTAATTTTTCTCAACCTTTTGTTCTAGAATGTGATGCATCATGTGAAGGGATTGGAGCAGTATTGATGCAAGGTGGGAATCCTATAGCCTTTGAGAGTAGGAAGTTTCTCCCTCATGAGAGGTTATACCCCATCTATGATAAAGAGATGTTCGCTATAATGCATGCATTGGCCAAATTCCAACAATACTTGGTGGGGAATAAGTTCAAGGTGAAGACTGACCATAAAAGTCTTAGATTCTTCCTTGAACAGAAACAATTACAGGAGAGACAACAGAAGTGGGTGAGAAAAATCCAAGAATATGATTTTGACATAGAATATGTTAAGGGGAAGAGCAATGTAGTAGTTTATGCTTTATCCTGGAGGCCTACAGCATTATCTTTGAGAGGCATGGACGCATATTGGAAGGCTCAACTTTTGGTTGAGTATTCCAAAGATGATTTTTCATGTGAGATACTTGATGGGGTGGTATCAGATAAGAGGTATAGGGTGATGGATGAGATCATCTATTACCGGGACTGGATCTTCTTGGCTAAGAATTCCAAGCTCAAGGAGAAAATACTACTAGCATCACATGATTCCCCACTTGCCGAGCATCAAGGTTTCATAAAGACTTATTAGACCATAAGGGAGAGATTCTCATGGAAGGGTCTCATGGAGGATGTGCTCCAACATGTCAGAGGGTGCACCATTTGCCAGTAGAACAAGGGAGAACACACCCACCCTGTTGGGTTATTATAGCCACTACCTATTCCAGATGGCAAGTGGGAAAGCATCTCTATGGACTTCATGACTAGCCTACCGACAGTACAAGGTAAGGATTGTATCTTTGTAGTTTTTGATAGACTAACAAAGTACTCTCATTTCTTTGCCATTTCTGGACATTATACTCATTCACAGGTAGTTGAGCTCTTCTTTAGAGATGTATTTAGACTCCATGGTCTCCTAAGGACCATAGTGAGTGATCGGGACAGCCGCTTCATGGGTGGCATTTGGCAAGAAATTTTTTGGTTAGTGGGGATTTATTTGACTCCAAGCACTAACTATCACCCCCAAACTGATGGAAAAACCAAGATAGTGAACAAGTGGATGGAGGGCTACTTGAGGAACTATGTAGCAGGGCAAGAGAGAGCTTGGTTGTGTTGGCTCCACTTGGGAGAGTATTGTTACAACACTACTCACCATATGCATATTGGCATGACTCCATTCCAGGCCTTATATGGGTATGAGGCACTCTCATTTGCTAATATCATGTTTGGGGCAAGTAAGGCTCCAAGGGCAAAGGAATGGATTCAGGAGAACTAGGACATACTCAAGGCACTCAAGGACATCATTGCTACTGCCCAAAACCAGTAGAAGATGTATGCAGACTGTGGTCAAATAGACAGACATTTTGAGGTCAGAGATCTTGTCTATGTGCATCTTCAGCCTTACAAACAGTCCACACTCAAAGAGAAGGGAGCTGAAAAGCTCAAGCCACGTTTATATGGGCCATACAAGGTCATCAAGTGTGTCGGTAAGGTAGCATATGAGCTGGAGCTTCATAAGGGGAGCAAGATCCAAAATATCTTCCATGTCTCTTGCCTCAAGAAGGCCATTGGGAGGAATGTAGTTGCCAACATGGATCTCCCCCCTATTGATGATGAGGGCCACTTAATTTTGCAGCCAGAAGCAATCTTAGACACAAGGGAGAGGTAGCTAAGGAATAGAGTCATCAAGGAATATCTGATTTGATGGAGGAATCTACCAGATGAGGATGCCACTTGGGAGGGAGAGAAGATCTTGCAACATCCTTCTTTACTGTTGCTTGTGGGAAAGAAACTTTTGAGTGGGGAGGACTGTTATATTCCCAATTAGTCACTGCTAGTTGGAATATTATACTTGCTCCATTTTTGTAGTAGAAGAGTAGAAAGACAATAAAAAAAATTCCAGTGTGAAAAGAGATCAGGTTAGGAGGACAAATAAAGTCACCTTGGTGTGAAAGAGGACAATTCTGGTGAACTAGACCAAGTTTACCAAGTCAACAACGCTGCTACAAGAGGGAAACCAACAAGGACAACGCAGTTTTGAAAGGGGAATCTTCTCTAGGAAGTCACCTTATGAATGAGTGGGGTCTGGGGGAGGAATCTCACCAAGGATAAGAAAGAGGATATATCAGCAAGGAAGGCATTTATTATTCATCTTTGTTTGGTATTTTAACTGATTGCAAGCTTCAACTAATTAGATGTAGTTGCAACACTATTTAGTGCAAAGAATTCTTATGTGAGAATTCCATCTTCACCTTTGGTCTAGTTGGTTGAGATAACAATAGGGAAGGTCCTGAGCTTATTTTCCATTATTTAACTTGAGGAAATCCATTATGCATCATCTACAACATATTCACTTCCAGTAACTGCATCATTTCTGCATTTGCAGCAGTTGCAGGGTTAAACCTTTCTATTTTGTGCTTGTTTTGGAGGAGGAGGTGTCTATTTCACTCCAGAGAGCCCATCAAAGAGGGCCTTGGGAAATTTTCTATATTTTTCATCTATTTCAGATCATATTCAGTCTTTTATAATACAAAGTTGTAGTGGACTGTGTTATTTTCTGTAGTGCTTCATTTTACATTGATATTTTGCCGGAAACACTTGCCGGGGTGTTCTAATGTGCTTGTAAAAGAGGTTAAGCCTCCCATTTATGATTCTATGTTTAATGAAATATCTAGATATGTATCAAATCATATTTTTCTGTAGATTCCCTATTAAAAATTATGCTGTTGCAATCTTCAGAAATTCTATTTTGTGGAGTGATGGGATTGGGGTGCTTTTGAGCATATATGAGCTGGGGAGATATGTTTAGTGTAGCTAGAATGATTTTTTTCCAATTCCATCTCATATTTAAGATACATACAACATATATAAGAGGATCCAAGTCCTGTTCTACATTTATGTTGCATGGTTTTCCTTATACAACATTCTCATTGAAGATATTGCAAGAATTCCTAAAAAGGAATATTGCAGAGCAACATCAATCGGTATGCGGCCTTGGATCCATAAGAATCCATTATGAACAAGCACTAGTAGGTGGTGAAAAACTAGGATGGTGATTTTGTATCAACCAAAGTGGAGGAGGCACAACAGATTCAAGATGCCCACTCTGGCTAATCCCTTGACCCAAGCCATTGGCTCTACCTTTAGTACATTTTCTTTGAGGACCTGTTACAATTATAGGTATGGGGCTAATGAAGGGAAGGAATCTAGGTTCCCTAGGTCATGGTCATAAAATTTTAAATGGGGGAGGTGACCGAACATTCTTCCCAGCTCGGGCACTTCATCTGGGACTAGAGGCATCTGAAGGTAGGCACAGACGATATCAACGTTGTGAATGTGTGCTATTGTCCTGCATGGCCTAACATAAGGTGGTAACCAAGTTAGTAGAGTCACATGTATTCCTTGTTCTATGAGTGCCATTGGGCACTGGGATGCAGCAGGCGATTACCCCTTAGACGTTTTCTGAGCGGAATGCCTAATCCGAGGGGAAGTACAAGGCTTCCTACCAACCAAATTTTCCTATTTTACTCTTTATTTTCCCTTCCATTTTTTTGGGGTAGAGACAATCACCTCTTGTTCAGGGGTTACTTCAAGGACCTCATCAGATTTTATTTCCTCGGAAGTTGTGACAGGCAGAGGCACATTAGGGTTTGTAGTGGTCATCATGGCTAGGGATACAAACTCGGTGTTGCTACTATCAGATGGAATAGCCCTCTCATTCATGTGGATGGAAAGGAGACATATGGTATGATACATATCAAAGTGGCCAAGGTGTGAGAATCTTGAACAATAATCTAATCCCATAAAACTAACAAGCCTCATCTTATAGCCTTTCTGAGGGGAGAACAACCTGTTTATCCTTAACTATATTTCATCATTATGGGAACGGTAAAAAATACTCATAAGTCACCACATTAATTTCCAATTACCCGCTTCATCGAATGGGAAGAGTGGTTTTCGATGCTTTCGCTGTATTTCAATGGCTAGTTTTTTCCACCATGCACAACACCCATGCCTGTATCGCACCCACTCACACATCCAGTCCTTCCCACCATCGCTGTGCAACCATGACTAGGTGCACGCAGTATCCATTATATGGCTACTACAACCATATAGTCATTTGATCAATGCCGAGCAGTCTCTATAGGGCTTCACTTGACTCCTGTTAACATACCCTGGCAAAGAATTACTGCGCAACATAACCAATATAGTCGCACCACCATTGGTAATTTCCTTTTGCTACATACAGGCCTAACAAGTGTTGTTAGAACTTCCCCGGGTGTCTCACAAACTGGCTATCATAAAGTAGTACCAATTCTTCCTCCAAAAAGACCTTCTACAAAATACGTCGATCATGCCAAGCTTTTTCTCGTGCCTTCTCAACCTGTTGGTGGAATTGAGAAATGAACCAGTCTTCTTCCAAGGCCACCAGTTGTGCCAAGTGTTCCTCCATGACCTCTGGGTCTGCGATATTTGTGAAGGTCAAGATACGCAAGCTGGGAACGATGTATTCCACAGGCATGATAGCCTCCTTCCCATAGACCATTCTGAAGGGTGTCTTTCCTATGATCTTCTTACATGTAGTCCTATGGGCCCAGATTATAGAGGGGATGTGCATGTCCCAGTTGCTCCATTGTGCATTACAGACCTTAGTGAGCGCATGTTCCAAAATTTTATTAAATGCTTTTATGGTCCTATTCGCTTGTGGATGATATGGAGTACTCGTTGCATGGTGAATCTAGAATTCCTTAGTCAGAGCCTTAATAGTTTGGTTAATGAAATGTGTACCTCCATCACTCATCAAGATCTTTGGACACTAAAACCTAGTCAGGATATTTTCAAAAAGGAAGTGCGTAGTCATGTCCACAACACATTCCTTGACAACATTGACTTCTTCCCACCTGGTAACATAATATTTGGCAGAAATGATATGTCGAGCACTGGTCTTCTTTCCTAGGGTATTAGTGGGGCCGAAAATGTCAATGGCCCATTTTTTGAATGCCTACAGGGCCATTTATGGTTGCAAGCCCATTACATCCCATCGTGAGGGCTTCCGAATTTGTTGGCATGCGTCGCAGTTCTGACAATACATATGAGCATCTGTGTGTAGTGTGGGCCACTAGAGCCCAGCCCGTAATATCTTCTTCGTAGAAGCTTTATGCGTGTAATAACCCCTCTCAATTCCTTCGTGGGTTTCAGTGAGGATAGTTGGTCTCTCATGTTCAATGACGTACCTTCACAGCACCTCATCTGCCCCGATCTTATAGTGATATCTTGCAATTATAGTAAAGTCGGTTGCATGAGCGACCAGTTCCTTTTTCTCTATTACTGAATAGCCATCGAGGGCTTTATCTGTGGTCAAGAAATGGATGATATCGACAAAGTGCTCATTAATTACCTTGTTAGCAAATAGCTATGAGTCAGACAACCCATGATCCAAGTTAGTCAGCTCTTCCTCATTCTCGATCCTGGATAAATGATCCAGTCTGGAGTTCAACATCCCTAGTTTTATGATAATTTCAAAATCATATTACTAAAATAGTAACAACCACCAACAAATTCCCCCACCCCCCCCCCCCCAACATAAGCTTATTAAGTAGGTATTTGAAGGGTGAATGATCTGTGAACATCTTGAAGTGTCCTCCGAGTAAATAGTGCCTATATATTTGTAGGGCATATACATTTTCCAGCCCCTCCCCCTCTGTGGTATAATATGTATGCTCTTCATTTGAAAGCTTCCTGCTAGTGAAGGCCACCGGGTGATCAATATCCCCCTTTCCAGGATGCGCCAAGATAGCCCCCAAGGTGATACCTGATGCATCTACGTGGACATGTGGTAGCAGGTAAGACCCACAGTCCCAAATTTTTTTTTTCCCTCGAGCATATAAATGCTCCTCCCTATACAATTTCCTTGTCTCACAGTCTCACATTAGGCTAATTCTTGAGCTAGCAATTTAAACAAACATCAAACCCAAAGACTGGCAACCTCAATACCATTTCTTCTTTCTAGTTTTATTTATCAATTTCATAGAAATTGATAAATTAATACTCCAAACCAATCTGATACTAACCCAAATAATAAGGCCCTTTGGTTTTTTAATTAAACCAGCGAACTATATCTCTGTTCTATATATTCTTGGTTCTTTTTATAACAAAACAATTTAATTATAATTGAGCCCCGCCTTTTCTATATTGTATCCCAAAGGTCATTAGCTATCGATCGACCTTCTAGGTCTTACCCTTAAGATGACAAGGTGCATTTAGCTTCAGGCCTTGCCACTTAACATTGTGTCGTGGTTTGACCCTATTTATAAACACCAACCTTGGTTTTTAATAAGCCCCTTATACATTATAACCATTAGCTTGCCAATGCAAAATTTGATAATAAATGCACCACGGCTCGACGCACCAACATGAAATGAACGGTTTTCACATGAAACAACCTACTATACCTTAACTTACCAACCGTGCAACTTATTTGCGCGAACGATGTCGATCTATCGTTCAGCAAATTAGACGGATTGCCTTGATATTGCATTTTTTTCCCAGTCAGACCTTAACGTGGATAAAAAGTGTGAAATAGGTGCTTTAGGATGCGTGACGTGGCACAACCACATTGGATCAGGTTTTTTTTGAGTGAGTTTGATTTCTTCCAAATGTGGTGCAAAAAAAGCGGTTTTGGTTTAAAAAACCGCTCTTGGACTTGGTAGAGTGTCTACCACAGTCCTGCGTGAATTCACTTGTTCCCTTGTAAATATCGTGTCTCCCATTCGGCAAGGAAATCCTTCTCGTTCGAACAAGACACCCAATTCAACAGTCAGAGGTTAGCACTTCATCAACCCAGGGCCCAACAATAATTTCGCCCCTCCACGGAGCCATTATTCAGCCATCTCCAAAACAAAATGAACACGTTCAACTCAACCTTCGAAACATGCACTCAAAGATAGGCAGGAGTTCTACGGTAATTCCACACCATATTTCTTCACATTGTACGCAGAAATTGAAGGTTCAAAAGTCCTCTGGATCAAGCACCTTCACACAGACCCAATGTGCGCTCGGCCCTTACTCTGCTGTATAGGGAAATCCCTCCTTTGTTCACTCATAAGGATAGGGTTCCTCTCATTGCACGAAGGATTCTGCTTATTCGCCAATAGTTCAACACCAGACTTCAATTCAATGAATTTCGTTCCTCCAAATAAACATTAGAAGATCGATATGAATGTCGATTTATCCAAGGGCATGCAGAATACAAATTAAAACCCAATTACATGGCATGTATCGCACATTCTTATACCCTCTCCTTTCTGAATACATAGACAAAATCTTAACTAAAATTACAGAGTCCTGCTCATACAAGGAATTCGGGCAATTTACACAGGAACTTATCCAACGAATGTACAATTACACACGGTATTTTCCACACAGAGTTAACCAACAAATGCACAGTCATTCTGAGACAATTTCCCCATTTATGCAGTGAACAAACTTACAAGCTTTTAGCTGGCCAGATCTTTGATCGATTGGCCCTTCTCTGCCCTGTCTCCTCTACAGTTCTATGTAGCCTATCTAGTTCTTTATCCTACGAATGCCTTTTAGGCTTACAAAATAGATGATCAATCGATTCAGTTCCTACTAGGAACCGAAAAAACTCTTGGACTTCTTCGAGTACTATTTTCAGCCTAATCTCTAACTCTACTGAACTGATTCTTCATATGCCCAGTTAATCATTCAAGGGCAGTTACAACTCCCTCCACAATTGTCTAAAATTAATCAAAACCTACTAATTTTTATTACAAAAGAGTCTAACTTTCTCGGGACTAAAAACCCTAAGTCTTAACAAAATGCCTGAAATCCGTTTTGGCCTAATGCCCCTGCATCAGACTCCCAAGGTTAAAATAAATCATGATCTCCTGACTATGTACTCTTAAAACTCTGCCTCTGGGATCCCATACTTTGTTCTGCAACTGTTCATCTGTTGCAGCATTTGTTTATCTGTATTCCTATAGGTTTCCACACTTTATGTTGTAGCTTTCCACCGGCTACACCTTTATAGCCTCCTTCTGGTTTTCTCTTGCTACTGCTTCTTTTCTTAGTCACCTTCATCATTAGTTTTCTTATAATTTCAATTTATTGATCTAATGTGTCTTCTGACTGCTGGACACCACTTCTCCTTAATTGTTGAACTTCTACTTCCACTTGCTGTAATCTCATGCTTGTTGTAATTATTCCTACGACCATGCTTACTTCAGTGGTGTCTGTAGCCCTTCTTACTACCACCCAATCATCGACACTCTCTTTTATTCTGCTACAGAAAAATTCTTCATGATTGTGAAATGTGACAATTTCTCCTCTCTCTGACTTCAGCAACTCCTTGGTCTAGTATTTAAATTGCTAGTCACCATCCTCATCTCTTCTATTTTGCTGGACTAAACATGCTTTAGTCCTTCCATTAGTACCTGCAGTCATAAAACAAACATCAAACTTATACAATCCCTGTGTTTTCTCCTCCTCTTTTGGCAATACTTCTGTTTGTTGCTCCATCATTTCTTCCAACAACACTTCAATCAGATGCTGCTCTACCATTTCACCTTCTTTTCTGAATGTCTTTAGTGAACATTCCAGCCGCTTGTTTTGTGCTTGTATCTCATTGTAAGCATTCAATTCAGCGTGTTCTTCTTCTTCTTCCTGGGAAATATTCAGCAATTGCCTTCTTTCTTCTTGAATGATTCTACTAATCACCTCAGGTATTTCAAATACTGATATTTCATCCTCTATCAGAGTAAGAATTTGATTTTCCATTGTTGCAGCAGCCCCAAAATTCTACCATATAGTCTTCTCTCCAATCTTCTCTTGGCTATTCGAACAAGCCAATTATTTTCTACTGCCAATAGCACCCAACTTCTGCCCATGAGACATGACAGTCTCACCTTTTCCAGCTGCTCATCTTCATTCTGCAATAGCTCTTTTTCTTTGTCATCTGTAGAAACAACAAGTTCATTGACAAGAGGCATGAAAGCCTCACCTTCCTATTTCTGCAACAATCCATCACTCTTCAAAACAACTCCGAAAGATTGATTGTTTTCTACCATGTATGTCAACACAATCGGTTCGTCAAATTTTAATTCACAAGACCAGATGGTCTTAATTGATGATTCAATTACCAATTCCACTTTTTGAAGTTCTAAGTCTCTCCCAAGACTCAGAAAATATTCCCTGGCTTTATTCCTTTGTACCTTCTCATGATGCAATCCCAAATCTTGAGATTGAGGTTCCCTCTTTTGTATGGAATCCTACTGATTCATCATAACCTCCTACAACTCAAATTCTCCATTCTATGGACTAAAATCTCCCACAGAATTCTTCTCCTCTTTCAATTGACTGCCCAATGCTGTCAATCTATCCCCAACATCAACATGATCGACATCCATCAAAAAATTGTCAAAACAATAGTCATAAGGCCTCAGTGCCTTTTCTTTTACAGCCAGCATCTCAGTATGTTGTCTTGAGTTTTCCTCTGCTACCAGCACAATAGTATGCAGAATTATTGTCCTCAAAGAATTCTCTGAAGAACCCTCAACACTACCAACAGGCCTTTCCTTCCCATCATCTGTACTGGGATGAATTCTACCTTCTGTAATCTCTCCTGCATACTCTGGGTTCTCTAGCAAGTATTCCAGTAATGCTAGTTCCCTTTTACATTCTTCAAGAAATTTATCATCACTTACAATCCCTGCATGCATGCACAAACCCTCATTTTGTGGACTAGGATCTCTAACAGCTTCCACTGGTATTTCACATATCAGTTCTTCAAAGTGATCTTCTCCTTCTTCACCTATAAGGACCTCTCCCTGTGTTGCAAAAAACACAAATGCATTACTACATCCTTTGGTCATGGGACATTCTCTAACATTGCATTCTTCTCTAGAGTATCCACCTCTTGAGAGGTTCTTCTCCACACATGTGGTAGCTTCACAAGACTGCTCCTCTTCCTCTTTAACAAACTTTAGAGTTTGTCTATCTCCCTGTGATGTACCTACAAACGTACACAACTCATTAGCACTACAACCACAAGACCTTTTAGTCTTGGTTGCCTTCTCGAGCACTTCTCCTTGAGCAGGTCTGTATGGGGAATCTTCAAATTCTACTCTTAACTCAAAAAACCTGAGCTCCTCTTTCCCTGTAGAACCTGTGTTCACTCCACAATTATCAGTCACAAAAGTACAAGGTCCTATACCATCTAGCTAACCTGGGCTTATCCAACAACTCAGGAAATCATCATTAATTTCCTCTTCAGCAAGACAATTTTCTTGCTATCTCAAACCTCCACTAAGATTCATAAAATATCTTACAGGTCTCTTTTCTTCAATTATACTCTGTTCTGCCTTACAAATAGAACCCTCTCTCCTCAACTCAGCTACTCTGAGTTCTGCACATTTCAACTGTACATTCCTCCTCAGTTCAAGCTTTCTCAGCCTTTCTGTAGACATAAAAAATATGTCAGATGTAAGGCTCTTGGACCCTCTGGTCCCACTTGAAGCTTCAGTCTCCAAGTTCTTCTCCAGATACTTAATCACTCTAAGTATTTCCTTCTTCTTCTGAGCATTTATCATCTTCTCCTTCTTCCTTTGTGGCCTCTACTACTTTACCTTCTTCTTCATGAGCTAACCAACTCTCTGGCTTTCCTCTATCACCCACTCCAGTTCAAGAAGCTGCTTACTGATCTTAGCTAGCTCTTTCTAATGTTCTTTGTCTGTGAGTTTCTTCCTCATGCCATTTGCTTTGAAATATTCCCTAACTCTTCTATTGTGGCCTCTCTCAAAACCTCTGCAATCTCTGTTGTGGCTATCAGTAGCCATTCTCTCTTCCATGAGATCTTCACTCATAAGCTTCACTAAGCCTCTACAATAACAAGCTCTCTTGTTGCAACTTACCTCACCAATCCCTTCCTCTGGATCCAACTTTTGGCAAGTACTGGTCCCCCTCTGCTAGAACCTTCTGAGCACTCTCTTATGCTCTCTAGACTTCACTCTACAACTTCTCTCAAGAACACATCTGTTCTCCTGTCATCCAACCTTCGTTGGGAGTCTTCCAGGTTCTGCCATATTCTTTCTACACTCAGAATCCCTTGTTGGACTCTCCTTATCACTGCTCTTAAAAGCTGTGATATTTTCTTTGCTGAGATTCCTCAATTTCTTGCACTCTGCATTCTATAAACAATACCTTCAAAGCAGAGTTCGAATAGGCTCATGAACTCGCCTCTCAAGATCCCTGAATGATCTTGCTTCTTTACTCCCTGCACTACATTTCAATCTGCTGCAATCTTCAAGACTCTTTGTCTTCAATTCCAGATTCTGTAAATCTGGGGACCTCTTCACTCTATGTCAAACCAAATCTGTAATTTCTCTGTTAAACAGATTTAAAACCTAACTTTCTCACCGTTCAATACATGTGCAATTCAAACTAAAACTTTCAAAGAGCTAATTCAGGCTTTGATACCACTTGGTAGCGGGGAAGACCCACAGTCCCATTTTTTTTTTTTTTCCTCGGGCGTATAAATGCTCCTCCCTATACAATTTCCTTGTTTGATATTCTCACATTCCGCTAATTCATGAGCTAGAAATTTAAACAAACATCGAACCCAAAGACTGGTAATCTCAATACCGTTTCTTCTTTTTGGTTTTATGTATCAATTTCATAGAAATTGATAAATGAATACTCCATACCAATCTGATACTAACCCGAATAATAAGGCCCTTTGGTGTTTTAATTAAACCACTGAACTATATCTCTGTTCTATATATTCTTGGTTCTTTTTATAACAAAACACTTTAATTATAATTAAGCCCCACCTTTTCTATATTGTATCCCAAAGGTCATTAACCGTCGATCGATCTTCTAGGTCTTACCCTTAAGATGACAAGGCACACTTACTTCAGGCCTTGCCACTTAACATTGTGCCATGCTTCAACACTATTTATAAACACCAACCTTGGTTTTTAATAAGCCCCTTATAAATTATAACCATTAGCTTTTCAATTAGATATTTGATAACAAATGCACCACAACTCGACGCACCAACATGAAATGAACGGTTTCACATCAAACAAATCGATATACCTTAACTTATCAAACATGCAACTTATTTGTGTGAACGTCGTCGATCTATCGTTCAACAAATCGAATGGATCACCTTGATATCGTGTTTTTTTCCCAGTCAGACCTTAACACAGATAAAAAGTGAAAAATAGGTGGTTTAGGATGCGTGACATGGCACAACCACATTGGATCGGTTTTTTTTTTAGTGGGTTCACTTCTGCCCAAAGGCGGTGCGAAATAAGCGGTTTTGGTTTGTAAAAACCGCTCCCAGATTTGGTACAATGTCTACCACAGTCCTGCGTGAATTCACTTGTTCCCTTGTAAATGTTGTGTCTCGTATTCGGCATGGAAATCCTTCTCGTTAGAACAAGACCCCCGATTCAACAGTCAGAGGTTAGCACTTCATCAACCCAGGGCCCGACAATAATTTCGCCCCTCCACGGAGCCATTATTCGGCCATCTCTAAAACAAAATGAACACGTTCAACTCAACCTCTGGAACATGCACTCGAAGACAGGCATGATTTATAAGGTAATTCCACACCGTATTTCTTCACGTTGTACATAGAAATTGAAGGTTCAAAAGCCCTCTGGATCAAGCACCTTCACGCAGACCCAATGTGTGCTTGGTCCTTACTTTGCTATACAGGGAAATCCCTCCTTTGTTCCACTCATAAGGATAGGGTTCCTCTCATTGTACGAAGGATTCCGCTTATCCGCCAATAGTTCAACACCAGACTTCGATTCAACAAATTTCGTTCCTCCAAATAAACATCAGAAGATCGACATGAATGTCAATTTATCCAAGGGCATGCAAAATACAAATTAAATCCCAATTACAGGGCATGTATTGCACATTCTTATACCCTCTCCTTTCTGAATACACAGATAGACTCTTAAATAAAATTACAAATTCCCGCTCATACAAGGAATTCAGGAAATTTACACAGGAACTTAGCCAATGAATGTACAATTACACACGGTATTTTCCACACAGAGTTAACCAACAAATGCACAGTCATTCTAAGACAATTTCCTCATTTATACAGTGAACAAACTTACAAAATTTTAGCTGGCCAGATCTTCGATCGATTGGCCCTTTTCCTCTACCCTGTCTCCTCTACATTTCTATGTAGCCTATCCAGTTCTCTATCCTACGAATGCCTTTTAGGCTTACAAAATAGATGATCAATCAATTCAGTTCCTACCAGGAACCGACAAAACTCTTGGACTTCTTCAAGTCCTATTTTTAGCCTAATATCTAACTGTATTGAACTGATTCTTCATATGCCTAGTTAATCATTCGAGGGCAGTTACAAATCCCTCCACAACTGACTAAAATTAATCAAAACCTACTGATTTTTATTACAAAAGAGTCTAATTTTTTCGGGACTAAAAACCCCTAAGTCTTAACAAAATGATTTAAATATGTTTTGGCCTAATTCCCCTGCATCAACATGGAAGATCTTTGCATAGTTGAGGAATATTAGGATAGGCGCAGTCACCATTTTATTTTTTAGTAGCTCGATGATTTTCTGGCATTCTTCATCCCAGAAGAATGACACATCATTTTTCAGCAACTTTTCCATCAGAGCGGTGATCAAAGCATACCCCTGTATGAATTTTCTGTAGTAACCTGTGTGACCTAGGATGGAGCGCATCTGTTTTTCAGTGGTTGGAACTACCAGGTTGATGATAATCATGATCTTGGCTGGGTCAACAATCAGTCCCTTCTGACATACAATGTGTCCTAATATAATCTCGAATGGGACACAAAAAATGAATTTCTTAATTTTAAGTGAGATTTGGTGTTTCTTGTAGGTGTCCAACATCTTGCACATATTTGACACATGGTTCTTTACTAATCCAAACACCGTCCAATCATCAAAATAGACTTCTAGGAACTTGTGAATGAATTATTTGAACACAGCTACAACAACGCATGAAAAGATGGCAGGGGAATTATTCAATCCAAAGGTCATGACAGTGTATTGAAATGAGCCCCACTCCATCATGAAAGTTGTCTTGCTATGATCTTCAGTAAATGAATAAGCTTCTTGACCCCCCACATTATCTAGGATTTCATCAGAGAATGGTGTGGGGAACGGATCGTGTACACATGCATCATTAGCATGATTTCCTTAGCTTTCATTAGTTTCAGAGGTCTAGTGACATCAACTTCTTGCAAAAATGGACCTGAAACAACCCATTCTCCTTCTGACTCTTCAATCATAATACTTTGAGGATATTCATTGCAGGCTTCTATTGATATATTTCTAAAGTTTATGATGTCCTGTAGCTGTGCATCCTAGGCTGGCATAGCACGTTCCTGCTCAGGGTGGGACTCACTGAAGACTGGAGCATATATATCTTGTAGGGCTTCATCAAGTTGATCGGTGCCTCTCGTCAGTCCAAACATCATTACAATGTCTTCAGCCATTGTACTCCAATTCTTGGTATGTTGATGTAGTTCTATTTCCAAATACCAGGTGGTATGGATTGGTCCTAATGTGTGAATAAATATGTGGACCCATTCATTACCTGTGCCTTCATTCCATACTTCTAGCCAAAGTGCCACATTCCTGCACGGATCCCACTGTCCTGAGAAGATCTCTATTGGCTGTCTAACTAGTATGTGGAATCATAAGGTCATCATGCTTCGACATTCTGCCCAGTCCCGGAAAGGTCCTTTATGAGTTTCCCACCAGCGCGTAGGGACTGCGCAGATGGCCAAGTCGAGGGCCAAAAATCTCCACTCCTAAGGAATGTTTGCTTCTATTGCTTCAAGGAAATGTTCAACATTACTAGAGCCATCAAAGTAGGGTAGCTATCTTACCTTTGAAGAAATACATCGAAATATTTTCGTGATATTAAGACACCTTAGTATAGACACATCCTGTAGCCAGTTTTTCCAGTTTTCTATCTCTCCATTTGAATCAGTTAAGCACTCCCTCTATTTTTCCCAACATAACATGCTGTTAGCCATGGGGTTGATCCAGTCATCATCCCGAGTAGTCAGTTTGCATATGTGATCGACATCCTTCCTCTAGTATTTATTTAGTGTACCGATCTCCTTCTACTAGGTCAAACAAGACTATCACCCTTGTGTCTTCATTTTAAAAGATCATGCTCCTCCTTTTTAGATTAATTATACCTCCCATGTAAATAGCCAAATCCTGACCCAAGAGCGCATGATAAGGGTCTGCGTCATCTACTATGTGGATTACCTCAAAATCAGCATAAACCTTAAGACCTGTAAGATCTACCACCACCTTCGTTAGTCTTCCTAATGGGATAATATTCCACTAATTAGACGTCCGTAGTTGAATAATCAACCATTCCAGCTTAGGTTCTCCCATTCATTTCCAAGTATGCTTGGGTAGGACGTTAGCATCTAAGCCCAAGTCAAGGATAACTTGGTCCATTTCATAGTCCCTAATCTACACAGTCATGCACATTTATCATCCTATCATTTTTTGGTTTTTGTATATATTGTTCAAGTTTTAACCTCGGGCTATAGATATATTTTTTCTACACAATTGTCTATTAGCGCTTGGAGATTTTATACGGCCTTTTGGTTGTACAATAGCTTCATACATGCCTCGAGGAATGGTTTAGCTACTTTGTTTGCTTTTTGATCTACCACAATCTTCGCAGTAGGTGTTTCTCTTTTTTTCATCTCGCATCGCACTTCGATGAAGGTTTATTTTTCCTTTTTCAAGTCTAAACCTTTCACTTTGTCCTCAACCTTTTAGATTAATGATTTAGTTTCAACCTTATCTTCAGCTCCTCTGGTGGAAATTCCACTATGTGTGATTACATTGATACATGGCCCATCGTCTTGTGGTTATGCCTTAACCCTTTACACATTCTTCTTAGGTGTTTGCTACTTCTCTTGCATTTTCGCTATTAGTACTAGGCAGTATTCAATGACATGATCGAATTGTCGACAATACCTACAATACTAGTGTGCCAGGTTTGGCCAATCTCGTGCGAAATGTCCTATGTCACCATAGTTGTAACAGATCAACTGTCCGTGTCCTCGACCAGCACTCCCCCCTCTCCCTCCTCCTCTTCTCCCTACTTGGGATCCCCCCCCGTCTCGAAGGAGACAGTGGTGAAGAGGGGTCTACCTACACCTTGTATAAATTTCCCCTATCTACCATGAGGTCAAGGGTTCGGCAGGTTTGCTCATCATGACCCGCGGATGAGTAGAATATGCAACACTATTATTTCAGTTTTTGAACATAAGAACCCAACCGTGGTTAGTGATCTGTATCATGTATTCCTGCCACCTAATAGTCAGTACACCATAGCATAGAATTGTTAGGGCCAACCATTTCCCCAGGTCGTAGAGGGCTTCGTCCCCCAGCCTGCATGTAGTCTGATAACAACAGACATTGATCCTCAATGTGATGTGGTACTTTACAACGTATGCACTAGACATTTGGGCTAGCTTCCTTACCGCGATAATTTCGCAAGCTATGAATTTCTAAGTGCATTGCCTCTAGCTAGTTCTAGATCTGTAGGGTTGCGAACTATGTATCATCCCTTGGCGCAACTTCTAATTTCATGGCTATCTCTAGAGATTCCTCTTAGGAGCCGATCTTTTGTTGTCCCATGGTCCCATGCAAGTGTGGTAATAGCATAGAGATAAACCATTATTTGTGCTTCTTATCTTCGTAGACAAATCACCCATCGCTAATAACCTTTTTTAATCATTGGTCAGCTTCCCAGATGGACTCTGTAGGTCCCTGCATGAATTCCTTCAGTTCAACTACACATTGAGTGTATGAATTAGGCTTTAAAATTTTTTGCTTTAGGTCTTTCTTAATATCCTATATGGATGCATTCGCGTGTTGACCAATGTATACCATAAATAAATACAGTGCCCTCCCATCGAAGGCTATGGATATCTGCACTCATTTTATAACATCATTGTTAAAGTTCTGCACGATCCATACAGACTCGGCTACAAACCAGAATTGGTCCATTTCCTCATCTCCTATGCCCTTAAAGGTATTCAGCTTCATGTGTGTAGCCATGTCATCCTTTGGTGGTGGCAGAGGAGGCGTAGGAGAGTTCTTACCCATGTGCGGGTTTGATGCAGGTGTGGCCGGGGGGCTAGTTCCACCTTGTGATACCCCTCTTTGGTTAAGATTAGAGGATTCGATTAAGGGATTGTATACCTATCTATTTCCTTCTTGATCAACCCAGTAGTATTTACCCCTTTGTGTCGTGCTCTCACTCTGATTGGAGGTCATTCACTTGGTGTGGCCACATAAGACACCCTTTTCACTCAATATCATATTAATCAACAACGGCAAGGTTTTTAGGAACTTACCTCTAAATCCCTTGAAGAACCTTCGTTCATCTTTCGAATACGACACAAATTGACCAACAAGAAATTCTTTCATGAATCCACCCAATATACTATCAACACAATAATCCATGGTTCTGGTAAACTTTTTATCAGTATTTTCCAATTTCCAGATCAACTCAGGGGTCCATTGTGTGACCTGAACATCCTTCCAACAAGTCTGAAATACCACCAATCGAGCCAGCCACTTTTGCAACTCATGTGCGAAGGACACAGAATATTTCATGTACTTTTGTAAAACTATACTTAATTTTCAACTCTTCCACAGATAACTTTTTACTTATTTTTTCTTTTAGTGAAAATTCCCGAATCTGCTTTTCAAACCAGTCTTCTAACTCAATCCTTAATGGCTACCAATGACCCAGTGGCATTACACAATCCCTCTCTCAAAATTCTCTGGGTCCCAGAAATGGAACCATTTGTTGGCTCGAGGGGTATTGACCCATGTTCGATTTTAAGGTTTTCCAACAAACCCCTATACTAGTGGACCTTTTGATCATTTCCTACTTGCGCAGGTCAAGGTCTCACCTGAAGTAGTATGGGAGGGTGCTGGAACCAGGTTTCCACACCCTGAGAGAGATAAAGTTAATTGGAAGGGGTTCCCTTCAGATCTAACAGACATATACCAGAGAAACACTAATACAGAAACCCTTAACAGTGTATTAGCATAATATCTTCAGCAAAGCTCATAAATCATTCAATAGCTGTTAACAGAATAAAAACATCCAACTCTAACAAGATATATGAATTCATATTCTTATACAGTATCGCATCCACGTACACACCAAGAGCCATTACTATGCATCAAAAAAATATAAATAACACAAAGCACGGTCAATAATCATAACACATAACACTTCAATTATCCAAACAATCTTCTCCTTCATTAACATCTAGATCCAGCTTACAGATTCTATCTACTAGCCCATGCACACAACCAGTGAGGTCTGCACACAATAGGACTTAGGGTCTCTGCGCACACAGCTAGCAGGAGCCCTTACCTAAAAAATCAATACAAAATATCCACAAGTTCCATCTATTTATATCATGCTAGGCTGCACTATCCTATGGTCGAAAAATCATGGTTTTCAGACTCTTGGTATACCCTTTGACCCATTACAATTCATTGGGGGTTTTGACCTATCCCAGATCCCCTACACTGGACTAGATATTACAAAATATTAGAAAACGAGACAAAATTGTGGTTAGGGAACTCCATTCCAACAAGGACCAATGCATATACCCCTTGAGACTAACAACTGGTTGGATGGATAGTGAATTACCCAAGATGCGGAAACCAAGTTCCAGGTATGTCTACTAGCACCATTGGCAAAGCGAAAATGACTCATCTCATCCAATAATACCTGCCAAAGAAGATAAAAACTCATTAAATTCACACCAAAAAATAAAAAAATAGACATGTACAAAAATACAATATATATAACAAAGAAAATTCTAGGTTGAAACCTCAGCATAATACTTCTTTAGATAGAGCCCATTTCTGGGCTCCACTAGCTCATTCCCATCAAAATCAACCAAGGCATTAGCTCCCTTTTTCAGGACCTTCTTGAAAATGAATGGGCCATATTGCATGGATTTGAACTTGCCTTCCCCAAAGGCATCCTTCTCTTGGGAATAAACCAAGAGAAGGCCATGTTAAGAGAAAACCCTAGGCTTGACCACCTTACCATAATGAACCTTATCTTTTCTTATGTGCCTCATTCATCATAGCTGCATCTTGGTGTTGCTCACCAAGATGTTCTAGATGGATAAGGCATTCTTCGACACTAGAAGTGTCAGGAAGAAGCTCAACTGCCAACTTAAGGGAAGGACATTCGAATTCAATAGGAAATATAGATTCCAACCAATAAATTAGTTGAAATAGAGTGAAACTGGTTGTAGTCTTTATAGACATCTGATATGCCCAAAGTGCAGGGTACAACAGGACATTCCAATTGGATATGGCTTTATCAATTTTCCATTGAAGAATAGACTTCAAGGATTTGTTAATGACCTGAACTTTCCCATTGGCCTAAGGATATTAAAGAGATGAATTCTCCAGCTGGAAACCCAATTTTAGAGTGAATTTAGCCATCATATTGTTCTGAAAATGACTTCCATGTTCGGTGATAATCTCTTTTGGGATACCAAAGAGATAAATGACATGTTTAAATAGAAATAGGGGTGTTGTCTCACCATCATTCCAAAAAGTAGGCATAGCGTCAACCCAATTTGTAATGTAGTCTACATCTACAATAATGTACTTATGAACCTTAGCCAAAGGTGGGTTACAAGTAGTATAACCAATACCCCACTTTGTGAATGGACCAACAGTGATGACAGGAAAGAGAGAAGTTTGATGAGTGCACATATTCTGAGTATAAACCTCACAAGGATGACACTTTTTGACCACCTCAACACAATCTTTGAAAATCGAGGGCCAAAAGTATCCCGCACGTAAGATTTTTGGGCTATAGCAAGCCCAGATAAATGACCACCAAAAGTTCCACTGTGGCAATCATTCAACACAACCTCAGATTCTCTGAGAGTTAAGCAGCGTCTAAGGATCGAATCGACCCCGTGACGAAATAAAGTGTCATCGATGATTAGGTAGTTTTTAGCTAAGTAACACAACTTTTGATGCTCATCTTTCAAAAAAGATAAAGCAAACTTCATAGTCTAGAAATAAACTATGAGATATCCATACAAAGGATCCTCTGAGTAAATGAGAAAAATATGTTCATCAGGGAACGACTCTTCATAAAAAATCTCTTCTCTATAGGGAAACTCGGAAATAAACTACACAAATACCAATGACTTATTGGATTTGGTAGACAAGAATTCAAAATCAAACTCTTGCAAAATTATAATCCATCGATTGTATTTTCCCTCAATCGCTCACCTACTGAGAAAAAATTGAAATGGATTAACTGTTTCCAAAATATAAGTTTTGCAAAGTAGGATATAATGTCTGTGCTATTGGACAACATGGAAAGTTACCAAAGCTAGCTTCTCAATTGGAGAAAATCAAAGTTCAAGACCCACCAAGCCTCGACTAAGGTAGTATACAACATGCTCAATAAGAGCATCATCTTCCTGAACTGAAACCATGCCTATGGTAAGTTCTGCTATAGCGAGATAAAAGAGGAAATCCCTACTATAATCAGGTGGACTCATTAATGGAGCAGAGGTCAATTCCTTTTTCAAAGCATTGAACAAGCATTGAGAGAAGTCATCCTAGAAAAATGGAAATATTTTCTTTAACAACCTCATAAATCCATTTGTAATATTGGCATAATTCATGATAAATCTCCATAAGAAATTTCCTTTTCCTTTTAGACTTTGAAGTTGATAGATTGAAGATGGGGGAGGAAACTAAAGTATTGCCTCAACCTTGAAGGGATCTACCTGAATTCCTTCTGTAGACATGATGAATCCCAAAAACTGACCAGATGTGATATCGCACTTATTAGGGTTCAACTCAATTTTGTAATAATGACACCATTCAAAAACTTGACGAAGGTGTGAAGGATGATCAGTTCTCCTGTGAGAAAGAGCATCTAAATCATCCAAATACACCTCGATAATATGTTTGATGTCATGGAAGGAATATGAAATAACACACTCAAAGGTAGCTCCAAAATTTTTAAAGCCTAAATGCATATTTTTGTAATCAAAGGTACCGCACGAGAAAATAAAAGCATTCTTATGCTAGTCTTCAGGATGGATAGTCATCTGATTATACCCCAAAAAATAGTCCATGAAGAAAAAAAAATTATTCCCCATACACTCATCAATAATCTGATATATAAATAGGGTTGGGTAATCATCTTTAGGACATGCCTTATTCCAATCTCTGAAATTGATGCAAACTCAGATCGTTCCTTGTTTATTGTCGACAAGAACTAGATTCGAAACCCACTCAGTTAATGGAATGGTGTATCTGAAACTTACCTTTAGCAACTTCTCAACCTCGGATTTCATATATGCAGCCTTCCTAGGGTTGACCAAATGAAGCTTCTACTGAATAGGATTAGCATTTTTGTATGCCTTTATGTCATGATGGAAAATAGATGGATCTATACCAGGCATTTCCTCAGAAAACCAATCAAATACATTGCGGAATTATTGAAAGATATCGGTGTAAGTTTGAATCTCTTCAGGGGAACATTCAAATCCAATGAAGAAATTCTCAATAATGTGGGGATCTATGAAGATTCTCACTGGGGTAGTAGAAGAAATAAAATCCATGTTCCATTCAAAAAATACATGTGTTGGTGCTAAGGAGTTCAAGACTTGGTGAATAGGACCAGAAGACTGAAGGCTAGACAAACTTGTTTCAAATTCTCTCAAGCTCGGTAGAAAATAGGACCAATGATGCAAATCATCCCATGGTTTCCCTACACAAGTCATTAATTCAAGGGTGGCCTCTTGAGATGGAAGAGTTGTATCAAGGAAATCCTGAGCCGAATATGAACTAAGAGTCCAAGCCGGAGCCACATCTCCATCCAATTCCTCTGGTGAGAAACTAGCATGGAGTCTACAAATTCAACAATATATCAATAAGGAATCTCAGCTACATACATAGGAAATGCCAAGGGTTCGAAAAATAATGAGTTTGAAAGAACTCCCTTTAAGCAGGAACCCTGGAGGATGAAATAGCATGAATGTGAATTGAAGGATGTGGGAAATAGAAAATACCCATCAAGGATGTATACATTCGAACACCCAAATTCTCAATGGGTTACTTGGCATCATTCACCAAGGGAATAGTCGAGTCAGCAGAGGCATTCATATATTATGGAGAATAATCCATCTAATCAACAGTGTTGTAAGGAAAATAGAAAATGAAAAATAATGAGGAAGTAATAGCATCCATCTCATAAATCTATTTTCGCCCTAACAAAAGGTTGTAATACAGATTTGCATCAAATATGTTGACCTCGATATTGACAGTTTAACCCCCAACATAGATGGGTAAAGCTGGAACAATGCCATGTGGCCTATGGGAATTAACATCAAACACAATTAGAAGAATAGCAGAAGGGATTGCTGAGGAGATCCAATAGCCTTCCACCATGCGACAAACATCATACCCGTGGAAGCACCCTCATCGATTACTGTCCGAAAGATATTAAAATTATGATATGTAGATTTAATCTGGAAATCCATATGATGAGGAAGTCACTTTTTGAAAGTCGACATGTCAAATGTGATTATAAGAGAATTCTTTTGATCAAAAACCCTAATGGCAATAAGCAATGAACTCCTTTGTGCATGACATGAATGGAGTACCTCTAACGCAGACATGGTGCAATGAATTTGAGCCAGATCCTCTACAATCGAGTATTTCTGGGAAACCTTGGCATTAGTATTGATCATAGTATGCTTTGTAGACCTTTTTAGAATCCAAGGTATAGGCTCAACTACAAGCCTCTAGATATGGAGTGGCTTAGGAATTATTAGGAGCACCTTTAGCTTTTGAAGACTCAGCTTCACCATAATCATGATATATCGTAGTGATATCTACGTGAGCACTCATCATGTATATTTTTGATGGATTTTCTCCTTCCTGGTTGCCACCAGAGGGAGCTCCAGTATTCACATTCTCGCCATCAAGAAATTTCAGCCCTTGGGGAAAAGGGTTTGTCACTACAACCTGGGAGCTAGAAGAACCTTTCTAAGCTAACAAGGGTTGAGTATCTTGAATTTTATGGTAGAGGTGAGTAAGATGGTCTCCATTGCATAACTTGCATGGAAAATCAACCTTATTTTTATTATCCCTCTGACCCTCTCCAACATGATCGTTGGATCTATTCACATTCCCATTCCCATATTTTTCTTTCTTTTAATTATTCTATCCATTCTTCTTCTCATCAGATTTTTTATTTCCTTTGGGGTTAGAGGCTTGAACGAAATTAATAGTCAGGGACTGAGAAGGAGATGACATTTAAGGTGTAACCTGACCAGAAGGAGAATATTGTATAGACAACTACTGCAATTGATTTAGCAGGTTAGTCGTGCCACTATCGATCATGCTGATCAGTCTGTCATCATGAGGACCATGTTTAGTTTTGGCTAAATCTAACTTGGAGTGAGGAGCATCTGGAAAATTCTTATTAAGGACCCCAACCTGAGAATAGATCAATTCTAGCTACTGAGCCCTAAAAATAGCTTGTTCCTAAAATAATACCATTGAAATGGAGACATCCTTTTAGGTTTCTGGCTGTAGATATTTCAGAAACCATTCGAGAAGGAACTTATTCAGAATTTGGGCTTTGATGAGTCTCTTCCTTCTCCTCCATTCCTGAATATGATCATAAATGTGAGTTGCTTTGTCCTACTGGAAATTGGCCAAGAGATCAGTCCCGACATCATAATGGGCAGGAAACTGAAAATGGTTTAGGAACATAGTAGCCAACTCACCAGAAGTAACAAAAACACCCCCTGTCAGATCAATGTACCATTTAGTTGCATTCCTAGTTAGGTTTCGTTGAAATAACCTCAACCTAATCAAATTTTCGATAAGGGAGTTCGATGAACACCATAAGTGGAAAATGGTGACATGGTCTATCGGATCCTCGGTAGTATTCCCTTCAAAATTTGGGATGTCTGAGGGAAGTTTAGTAAGGACTAGAGGCCAGCCTAGAATATAATGAATATGATCGTTTGTTAATTTCGATAGATTTGGAAATTTTAAAGTTGCTAAGAATGGTAAGCACGAAGGAGCTTGGGAGTTCCATCCTGTATAGGAAGAATTCCCCACATTCTAAAAAGAAAAGCCTGGAATTTTTGAGGCACTAGGTTTCCAGATGTTGTTCATATAAAATACTGAGCGATAATAGAAGCCTTCTAACCCAACATTTAGAGAAGGACCACATCCCATCATAGGGTTACTATAAATAGGGATATTCCATTCAATCGAAGTGTTAAAAGTGGAAGAAACCCCTTGGTAAGGGTTCCAAGAATTGTTGAATGGATAAAAGCCCTCAGAAGCACCTACCGAAGGGAAAGGAACATTCCCTTGCTGACTAGATTGTAATTGACTCCCAGCTCCTAACCCTGTAAAAGCAGGGTTCCATCTCGAAAAAGAATTAGAGCTTTGACCTTTGATGAAAGGATTGAATCCTTGATTTTGGGAGGTGAAAGGAAAGCACCCTAAGGAAAGGTTTCAATGAAGAATATGCCCACTTCCAAGGGGAAACCCTGAAATGAAGCTAATCCACTAGCCATAGAAGGAATAGGCACAGAGATAGTTGAAGGAATGGTAAAGGAGAGAGAAGGAATCATAATATAAGGAATTCCAAAAGAAGAGGGGCCACATTGAGAAGCATATTCTTGGGTGCTTCCACTGGAAGACGGGATAGAAGTAGAGCCAAACATAGCATCACTAGAAGGGATTGCCAAAATGGAAATAATTCCTCCTCCTTCGACTTAAAAAGGAGTATGAACACTTGCAGTGCTCATAGTCGAAGCTGTGTTCCCAGCCATGGGCATCGAAATAAAGGGATATGAAGGATAGGTGCTAGCCAATCTTTGAGACTCAGGCCCAATGTAAAAAAGGACGTCTAGAAAACTATCAGTAAGAGGAGATGAAGGAGTATCAAGAGGTTTAGGAACGTCTTCTACTTGAACTTCTTCTACCGGAAACAAGCCTCTAGGGATGAGTGGAGTACTCCTCGCTACAATAACACTAGTACTAGGACCACCCACAAAAACAAAAACCCCAGACGGAGGATCATTCTCTATTGCGTTGAAAACCACATAATGAAAATCACCTACTAAATTAATCCTACGCATTTTTGAAGAAGGCTCGATGCTTGCAGATGAAAGCCTGCAAAGCCTCCTTGATTGATAAGCCAATCAGTTAGCCACTTTATGAGACTAATTAAACTCAAAAAAAAAATAAGAAGCTAAGTAGTCTAGGAGAAAAGAGCACACTCTATAAAAGTCTCTAAGGTACAGTCAATTGAGTAGCCTTCAGGTATTTCTGCTATGGGTGATTAGGACCGGACACCAAAATATAAGAAAGCGAATAAGTTGACCTTCCAAAAATAGTGTGGGGTAATTACACCCTAGGCCTACTAGCGAAGGTAATAGAAAAATTTACGTTGAGCTCCTAAGAATAGCCTTTATCAGTGCAAGTCCCTAAGCTTCATAAGGGCACCCTCCAAAAGTACTGATGAAAGTGACGCAATGTCTCCCTCAGGCACCAAGTGAATTCTCCCCCACAATCACCTGTGTGGTCCCTAGGAGAGGCAACTAAGGGCACCAATATGTATCAGCAGTCGGGTGGAACGGTATTAGGTCAAGATTCAACAAATAGGGGAGGGGGTATCTCTCTTCTCTGTCTTCACTCTCCCTCGTGCTTAACTCTCCATAGGTAGAGCTTTCCCAGTCCACTTAATAGAATTGGATTTCACTCATTAATCAACTTTCTATGTTCAATAGTTTTAAGCAGCCTTGGAGATTTAACTCTTCACTCACCTCTTCCAAGGCCCTCTAACCTAACTAGTTGGTGTATGATTAATGAAAGTACAAAAAACTTCTAGTTCATTTTAATTAGAGAGCTTGATTTGAAATTTTTGTTACTTAAGTCAAAGGTAGACGGAGGTGAAATTGATGGTGTTTTTTGACACAAAATAAATCAATCAAAACCTGCTACATGAAAATGAAATATTTCTCTTTCAATGAAAAAATATTTCTAAATGGGTTCTACGAAATTAATAACAAACAAAAACTTGTTTTCCTTTTCAGTTATCACTCTTTGTTGAACGGATAAATCGTTCTTGTGGACAAGGAAGATCTCCCTAGTATCTTACGATAACTAGCAACAAACAGACAGATGTAAGCTACTTTCTCTAGATTATATTTAATCTATAATTATCTACAATGAAGGATTTAGGACTTACCGGTAGTCCAACACTGATCATAGTCTTCTTTCTTATCACTTTGAATACGTCTCCTTTTTGGATTTGCAATAAAAAACATGAAAGAATTAGAAGCACCTGCATAATATAGACTAATTCATAAACCATAAACCTATCTTTATGATCAAGGAATTCAAGAAATAAGCCATTTAAATAAACAACTCATTGAGAAAACAAGATCCATTTGTATTATCTTTGATGAAAAAAGGATCCTTACAACCGTGTTCACCTTGATGTCGTGCAGGTCCTTCCAGGCTCTGGAACAAGCGTTTCCTCTACTTTGACAAGACTTTGTACTCTCTCGACTAACATGCACATGAGTGTGTAATCATTCGCATATGATAATCAATTAAGAGAGTCTGATTTTCTCCAGCAATTCTCCTCAAAAAATCTCAAATCCTAACTCCCCTTAAGGCTAAACTATGGCCTCAATTTATAGCAAAAGAGAAGAGGTTGCAGCTCCAAATAAGAGGGGATAGAATCCTCTTTCAAAGGGATTAAGTTCCACATACCAAGGGGTAGGATCCTTTAATGGAGGGATGAATGTACATGAAAGGAGCGAACTTTCCACCGAATAATTGCTTCCAGAAGCATCTAGATTCAACCAGCTGGGCTTCCAAATTTTAGTTTTTCCTTCACTTTACCTTTTACAGGGAACCACACCTTAAATGAAGAGAAATTGTGGCCGGTTCCACATGTTCTAAAAGCAACAGATGCGGCACCATAGGTAATACTAAGAGAAAGTGCGGTACAAGTATTTTTATGACTTTTATAAGATTTTCTGTCAATTTCAAGGCTTGGTTTTATAAACTTGATGTTTGTAGTCTTGTAAGGGAGTATTGTATGAGTAATGATGAACCCATACATACAGTAAAACATCATGGTGACAATTTTAGTGTAACACTCTTCACAAACTTAAGAAAACTATCAAAAAATACTAAAATTCTTCAGTGTAACTAATGCAAAAACTACCAATGATATACAATTCTAGGGCTACTCACTAAGGAAGCAAAAAGAGTTTCTAAGATTAATTATTTAAATAAAT
Organism: Pinus albicaulis; assembly: GCA_034641835.2. Classification (NCBI taxonomy): domain Eukaryota; kingdom Viridiplantae; phylum Streptophyta; class Pinopsida; order Pinales; family Pinaceae; genus Pinus; species Pinus albicaulis. Next base: position 835,340,287 of record CM076572.1, on the reverse strand, counting down.
TTTGATGAACAATCAAGGAAAGTCCCAAAATGAAATCCTTTTCATACAAAATGCAAAATTACACTTGATATAAAAGAGAGAAATGTAGGAAAAGACTCCTTTCAAGATCAAGTGAATGAACTAAAAAAGGGGAAAATAAAAAAAAGCTTCAAAATGTATGAAAACCATAAAAAGGAAACCAAAGAAAAAGAAACGAGAAACAAGAAATGTTTTTTGGCTTTTCACTTTTAAGGAAAACAAGAATATTTCAATGATACAAGCACAAAAATACTCAAGAACCGAAATCAAGAAGATGAGCCACAAAGGGAGTTAAAAATGCATAAGCCAACTTTCATACTTTGATAGCGGGACTCAAAAAATAAATAAGAAGAAAAATACCTAAGAAACTGATTTAGAACAATATCACACACTTTCAGCAAACAAAAACTCAAAAAACCAAGAAAATGTCACTTCAAGATTCACAAGAAGGCTAGTCCCAAGCAAAAAAGAAAAAAGAAGAAGTCAAAGAGCGAAAAATCAAAAGCGAATAAATGCATAAGGAAAACAAAAGCAAACAACTAGAGTTTCACTATTCTGAATGGTCAGAACATCAAATAATTTTAGGAATAGGTCTTGGTGCTACAACTACAATTGGAACTTCACAAAACAGGAAAAAGCATAAAATGAATAGGTCTTCACAAGAAAAAGAGAGGAACTGACATACATCCACAAGACTTACAGTCTAGACACCTATAAGGTACCACAGGAGTGGCCAACCACAGATAGGAAAGACTTACATGGCCTTAAAATTTAGTTTTTCAAAATTTACTAGGCATGCGCGGGTTTTTTGTGTTCAACATGCTTGTATACACAACTGTAACCAAAGAGACATGTGTATACGTAGGTTATTTTGGAGAAAACAAAGGGCATACTTGAATGTATACAACTGAAGTAGCATATATAAACTGAAATAAGGAAAAAAGGAAAGACTCAAGCATGATCAGAAGATCAAGGCTTCTGCATGGTTTGGAAAAAGACTTACTAGACTGAAAATGTGATTAAACTGTCACAGAACCCAAAAGACAGATAAAAAAATGCTAACTAGGAATTGCACAGATGTATTGTAATATTCCCAATTCATCTTAAGCTAATTGGAATATTCATTTTTGTTTTATGTCCTTGTTAAAAGAATAAAAGTGTACAGGAGGTCCATCATACTCCTAAATAATGAATAAATCAATGCCAAATGTAAAAAGGCTAAATCTTGGCTACTAAATCAAGTAGCCTTAGGTGTGAAAGGGGCTGGAACATTTTGACTGCGTCAACCTTGACCAAATCTACAGCGTTATCATGGAGGAGTGGCCATCAATGAGGTACAACGCAGTTTTAGATGGAGATGCTTTGTGTGAAAAGAGTGATCTCATTGTAAATGGTTTAGGGTTTGCAAGCTCTTAACTTATAAAAGGAAGAGGATGGTAGCATTAGAAGGTTTTCGATGAGATTATATTTCTAAATATATTTTATGTTTAGACATATATCATTCTCTTATTGTTTAGCTAAGAATTAATGATGTTTAGCATTGGGTGTTCCTGATCGGGAATCCCACCTCTTCCCATTGAGTAGCTCTTGAGAGAGTTTGTATTGTATTTTCCACTATCTGGCTAAAGGCCAAGCTTCTTCTTTCAACTTCAAAACAGATCCTACTGAGGGTTTGGTTGTGTTTTCAAGTTGCAGCAATTGGAGGATACATCTTTTCAGATCTAGGCCATTTGAGTGCTCCTTTTCAGTGGAGGAGGATTCTAATCCATTGGGAGGAGAGTATTCAATGTCTTGAGCTTCATTTTCAGATCTTGGCATGTGGCCAACCACATTTTTATCCCTACATCACAGTTTTACTTCCATATCTATGTTATTCCTATAGGTGCAGTTGCAGGGTGTTTTGGCACACCATTTGGAGAGTTGCTTTTCAAGTGTTGGGGATCTTCCCTTCACTTTGGAGATCCATTGGAGTAGATCAATCTCTTATTCATATCATATCAGATCTGAATATTTCTGAATATCTAAACATTTCTGCATATCTGTAGACTTATATCTCAGATCTACTCATTATACATGGTGTATTGTTGAAAACCCTAAGGGGATTCTGAAGAAGAGCCTATATAGTGTATGGATCTATTATAGATCTGACTTTTCATGCACTTATTTGCTCTAGATCTAAAGTGTAATCAATAGTTTTTGCAGCCTAATAAAATAATGTTGTAAAGCAATTTCCAGTCTTTTTATATGGTTGCAGCACCTCTTTTTGAGGATTTTCTTCTATTAGAGACTTCTATTTCCTGTTATGCATCTTGTGGGCCATATTTTACATCTATTTTTCTAATTTAAATACATTTTAGAGGTATCCTTTTTGGCCTCCTAATTTTTCTTTGATGATCCGTGTTATTTTTCTGCAAATCTGCATTGTATTGCTGCATTCCCCATATGGGAATATTACAGTGGTATCAGAGCAACATCTTGGCATAGCCTGTGCTTTCTAAGAAGCCAATATTTATTCTGAAGAAGAAGGGCCTCTTATTGATAGAGAAAAGACGTATATAAAGAGAAGACAGAAGAAATTTGATTACACAAATGACACTGAAGACAAGGGTAAAGCCCCTTTATCTGGAGGTGAAGATGAAGATAAGGATTTTCCTAAGATCCTTTAGAGAGTCATGCAAGATAATGCTAGAGAGATCAAAGAGATGAGAATGGAAAGAATCAAATAATCCCCTAAAGGATTCCACCTTGAAGAAGGGTCTGGCATATCTCATCACTGGAATGATCAACCAGTGCATCCACCACAAGTTTCCCAACGCTCTACCATGCCTACCTTTCTTGTTATGGGAAATTAAGGGTTTCAAGAGCATGAATCCCTTGAAGAATACTTTGAAGAATATGAGTCTCGAAATCATAGATTCAAATATAAGTTGAGTTTTTAGCAGTTTTGTCACATAAAGGACAATAGGAGACCAAGGCATCATCATAGAGGTGGTGGATTCATTCAGAATCATGATCAACACCACACTATGGGAAAATTATTTTTACCCAAATTTGATGGGTCATCCAAGTGTTTTGCCAAATCTTGGGTAGAAAAACTTGACATCTACTTTCAGTTGAACAAGGTTCCAAAGATGGAGGCTATCAAGATTGCAACACTGCACTTTGAAGGTTAAGCACATGACTGGTGGTTCCATGGCTTGTCTACATTGGGTCATGCCAATGTGACTACTTATTCAGAGCTCACTAGAAGCCTTGTGGAAAGATTTGATAGAAGAGATCCAGAGGCACCATTCATGAGCCTTGCAAAGTTGAAACAATTAGGTAATATAGAAACTTACATCTCTTAATTTTAAGACTTTTTGTTATGGTTCCTGATTTGTCTGTAGCAAGAAGGGTGTACATGTTCATTGATGGTTTTGATGAACCTCTTCATGGGTTGGTTAAATATAGCAAGACCACTACCCTATGTGATGCTATTGAAAGGGCTAGAGACCTTCAAGATGCCTTGCCAAAAGCAAAGGAAACTTTTCAGCAAAAGCCCTCTTTTCCTTCAAAGGGGAAGGAAGAAAAAGTTGCTCCTTCAAAGGAGAGCTCATACAAGAATCATCTTGATGATGATGTCTGGAGAGATCTAAGAAGAATGAATTTTTTCTTCACTTTCAAAGAATCATGGGTGCCTAGACATAGATGTGCTGATGGAAAGAACATTACATAGAGGTCTTCTCAGATGATGAGGAGGAAGAAGGAGAAGAACCAAGGAGAGGTCACAATGATGACACTGCAGGAGGATATCCAACAACATTAGGATATGGGGGAGGAGAATTTGTTCCTATTGGAGGGGCTCTTGCATCTTTGAGAGGAGTACCTAAGTACTTGACCTTAAGAGTTCAAGGTTCCATCTTGAATCATAGGATTTTTGTTCCAATTGGCAGTGGGGCTACCCACAATTTCATTGATGCCCAACTAGTACAAAGGAGGGAAATACCCACTAATGCATTCAAGGGATTCTCTATTTTGGTCCCAAGAGATAGAAAAATGCAATACATGCATTATGTCCCATCACTTTCAGTCACCACGGGAACATATACTTTAATTGATTACTTCTTTGTCGTTGACATAGCTGACACCAATGTGATAGTGGGTGTCCAATGGTTGATTAAATTGGGGAAAGTCACCACTGATTGGGAGGTTTTGCAAATGGAATGGGTGGAAAAAAGGAGTGGTGAGACTCAAATGATCAAAGGCATGCATACATATCCCTCACATACAACTTCCACACAAATAAAAGAGATGGATTTGGACAGTGGAATCAAGGACCTTACAGTCCGGTCTATCATGCTCATGAGATTGCTGCATGGGACACTATTATCTAGTGGAAAACCACCTGGGAGGCCACCTGATTCAGATTTTGTGGGAGAAGTCTCACAACATGATGCTCTAAGAATAGATCCAGGAGGGATGGAAGCATTGGAAGATAATGACAAAGCGGTGGGAGTCTTGGGTAGGCTCAAGGAGGCGGGAGATCTTCTCCCAACATCATCATTACCCACTCTCATTTCAAAGTCTTTGCCGTGGGAGGAGAATAAGGGAAGGAATGACCTTCCAAAATATAACTTTGGCATGGGAGATGTCAAGGATAAGAGCAGCCACATGACATAAATTTCATTTGATAGATCATCAACGCTATCATTGTTGGGGAGCTTAGATCCATATTGGAAATCCCAACTGTTGGTGGATTATTCTAAGGATCTTCACACATGCATGATACTTGATGAACAACTACATGAAGAGGGATATTTAGTCCAAGAAGGAGCCATCTATGATCATGGTAGGATCTTCTTGTCCAGAGCCTCCAAGATTAAGTATAAGTTGCTACAAAGGGCCTATGAAGAGTTTTGTTTCAGCCGCGCATATTCCATGAAGATATTCAACATCATCATGAGGAGCTTTGATTGGGAAGGATTTGAAGGAGAACTACATTAGAATTTTCAATAATGCATGAACCATGTGGATTTGGGACAACAAAATGACTATAGGAAATTGTTATCTCAGCCATCTCTTCCTTCTTTTGAGAGGGGAGATAGATCTATGCACCGCTCCATTTGTATGAGGAGGATTGTTGGTGAAGGAAATACTCATGTAAATCATGTTTTATTTTTAGATTGTATGTATTATTTTACCATGTATATGTAGGCCATGACCCCAAGGAGGATTATTGTACCTTATAAACTTCATGCCCAACTTTGGGCCACAAAAAGTTTTGAACATTGCCACTCCCTTGGAGGACAAAGGGAGATTTAATCTCATGATGGGTGCATTCCTAAGGCACCAAATATATCTCACACTTTCAGCCATGGTGAGATTACTTGGATAGCAGGTAAGTGGTGGGGAAACCACTTACCACATCTTGATCTAATGTAGTTAGAAGATGCACTGTGTTTGTTCCACATGTGGGACTATGACCCACCTTTATATGCAAAAAATTTTGTTTTTTTGTATATAGTTTTTCTCCCATACATTGATGATATACTTGTACTTTTAATGGGAATGTATGGAGGGAATATGGGAGGTATGTATGTGCCCTATGGGATGGATATTCTCCATGTATCTTATGCTACATGCTACAGGGAGAACATTGGGAAAACCATGTTTGTTTCATTTGAGCTATTGTCTCCTTATGAGATGGACTATTTACATCTCATGAGAACTTTGGAGGAGAAATTCATGGAGGGCTGGATTGGTGAACACTTAGATTATGGAGGAATATTATCACATTTTGGTGTCACCAATGGAGGAGGAGAAGAGTTATAGAACTAACCTTATCAGTTGCTTGAGGACAAGCAACATTTGGGAGGGGAGGACTGTAATATTCATAATTAGTCCTAAGCTAATTGGAATATTCATTTTTGTTTTATGTCCTTGTTCAAAGAATAAAAGTGTAAAGGAGGTCCATCATACTCCTAAATAATGAATAAATCAATGCCAAATGTAAAAAGGCTAAATCTTGGCTGCTAAATCAAGCAGCCTTAGGTGTGAAAGGGGCTAGAACATTTTGACTGGATCAACCTTGACCAAATCTACAACGTTGTCATGGAGGAGTGGCCATCAATGAGGGACAACGCAGTTTTAGATGGAGATGCTTTGTGTGAAAGGACTAATCTCATTGTAAGTAGTTTAGGGTTTGCAATATATTAACTTATAAAAGGAAGAGGATGAAAACATTAGAAGATTGTTGATGAGATTATATTTCTGAATATATTGTCTGTTTATAAATATATCATTCTCTTGCTATTTAGCATTGGTTGTTTCTGATCTATAATCCCACCTCTTCAAATTGAGTAGCTCTTGGGAGAGTTTGCATTGTATTTTCCACTATCTGGATAAAGTCCAAGATTCTTCTTTCAACTACAACGCAGATCCTATTGAGGGTTTGGCTGTCTTTGCAAGTTGCAGCAAGTGGAGGCTAGATATTTTCAGATCTAGGAAATTTTAGTGGTCCTTTTCAGTGGAGAAGGCTTCTAATCCATTGGGAGGAGAGTATTGGATGTCTTGAACTTCATTTTTAGATCTTGGCATGTGGCCAACCACATTTTTATCCCCACAATGCAGTTTTTCTTCCAGATCTGTGTTATTCCTTAGGTGCAGTTGCAAGGTGTTTTGACACACCATTTGGAGAGTTGGTTTTCAAGTGTTGGGGATTTTCCCTTCACTTTGGATATAAATTGGAGTAGATCAAGCTCTTGTTAATATCAAATCATATCTGAATATCTTTGAATATCTTAATATTTATATAGATCTGTAGGCTTAGATCTCAGATCTACTCATTGTACATGGAATATTGCTAAAAACCCTAAGGGGATTCCAAAGAAGAGCCTACATAGTTTATGGATCTGTTATAGATCTGACTTTTCATGCACTTATTTTCTCTAGATCTGAAGTGTAATCAACAGCTGTTGTATCCCAATAAAATAATGCTATAAATCAATTTCCAGTGTTTATATATGGTTGCAGCACCTATTTTTGAGGATTTTATTCTATTGGAGACTTCTATTTCATGTAATGCATATTATGGGCCATCTTATATATATATTTTTCTACCGTAAATACATTTGAAAAGTCTCCTTATTGGCCTCCTTCTTTCTCTTTGATGATCTGCGTTATTTTTCTACAAATATACATTGTATTGTTGCATTCCCCATTTAGGAATATTACATGTAATCCCTAGTGGAGTCGCCAGTTATGTTAGGGGAAAATCTACCCTAAGGTCTCAGGTTGAAAGACCTAACAGAGTGGAGGTCATGTCATCACAAGAAGGACTCAGATTACCAAATTCTATGCTTTAAACTAGAAAGTGAGGATTGTGGACCTTACCCGTTTATCCTTCGTTTGTAGTAGATCCCTTAGGGTGCAAACCCCCTACTAATCCTCGTACTAGAGAACCTATAAGCTAGTCACTAACAAGCACAAAAATTGGTTGTATAACATATATTTCCTAGATGTTAGCAAATCAACATACATGATCTCATAAAGATAACATGAAATAAACTATTAAAGATTATTAAGCATGTATAAGAGACACATAAAACATGAACATCATGTTTAGGATGGTACTTCTTTTATTGATAACATGTACAAAAAATAATAGTGGAGAAATCACCTAAGATCTTCCATGACCTTGAGAAAAACCATCCTACGGATTTTTCCAGCCCTAACCTCACAAATCTTCTTCCATAAATGGTGCACAAAGGATGTCACAGATGAGGGTGATCATCACAAGGAAACAAGGGTTTCATAAAACCTCTAAAGCATAGGAGGCACAGAGGAAATATCAGACTTGATCAGGGCTATAATAGACTATATTGTCAATAATATTCTCTCTCTCCTCACATAGGCCATTCCCTTGAGGTGTATTTATACTTACTCAATTAGTTTTTTTAGTTGGGGAACAATCAGGCCATGGGCTGTGATACTTAATTTACTGGAAAAATCGTAAACCATGCCTCAATAATATGGAAATTATATATTTTTTAATATTTTAGATAGCATACGTGGGTTAGTTATGGATGGACCCACGTTTTCACATGGAAAAAATTGGGCAGAGTCACGTATGGATTTTAAAATATTGTTTTTTGAGAAAAGTGACCAAATATTAATGGAAGGGATGCCCAAGGCCAATGCATAAGTCATCAAGTATATAGAGGTGATAAATGATGCTATAACAGCTATGGAGTCTTATTATGAAACACACCAGTATTTATAGTGAATTTAGGCTACCAACAGCCTTCGTAAAATAATTTTTTGAGAAAGTGCCCATTGAATGGACCTCAAAACAACTCTCCTTCATCAAGATGCTGTAATTCAAAATTATTGTTTTGTAGAATGTTTGAGATTATGAAAGGAGAAAGCCACAAAGTATCAAACTTGGAATGGTTACCTAGATCTTCATGTTTTGCATCCCACTTTAACACTAGATCTCCAATCTGAAAATCTTCTTTTCTAGTTCATTTATAAAAAACTTGCTTTACAGCTTGCTGATATCTTCTCACCAAATCATATTGTTGTTCTCACTTTTACTGCACTTCTATGATTTGATAAACTCTCCTGGTAATATCATATGGTTTAGATTCTTGATATTGCATAAATTTAGCTACAAGAATGGCTAATTGGACTGGAGAAAAAAAAATCAGTTCCATAAACCATTTGAAAAGGTGAGGTATTAATAGAATTTTTTATTGTGACCCTATCTTCCCATAAAGCAAGCTTCAATTTTGAATCCTAGGCTTTCGTTTTTTTCTCCAACAGTTTGGTGAGGATTATTACCAAACTTTCGTTTGATGATTCAACTAAACCATTCCTTTGGGGATAGTAATCTATAGATTCAGTGAGTTGAATTCCATAATATTCACAAAAATTTACAAATGGAGTGGCTTTAAAGGCAGCTACATTATCTGCTACTAACCTTGGTGGACATCCAAACCTAGTTATGATTCCCTCTAGAAAATTAATGATAGCTTTATGAGTAGCATTCCCGGTAGGTATTTATTCAATCCATTTGGTGAAGCAATCAATTGCAGTAAGAATCCAATGATGTTGTCCACTTGAAGGTGGATTAATCCCACCAATGAAATCTAAGCCCCATTGTTGAAAAGGTGCAGAAAAAACTATGGGCTTGAGAGGAAAAGTCTTGAAATTTTTCTTGCCAGTGAAATTTTGACATTTTTCACATGCTCTCACCTCAGCACATACATCAGAAAACAAGCTAGACCAAAAATATACAGCTCTTAATATTTTGTATGCAGTAGTTCTCCAATAGTGATGACCTCCACAGACACTCCTATGCATATCAAAGATAAATTTCTTAGACTCATCTGAATAAATACATATCAACAAAACTCCCGTAGGATCTTTCCAATATAAAAAATTATATTTAATACATAATTTAACAATTTTCAGCTTCAAAGATATTGCTTTTCTATTATCATAATTTGGAGGAAGTTTAAAATGCTGTAGAAAATAGATGATGTCCTTATACCAGCTATATTAAGAAAGCTTTACATCTACTACCATGATGTCTATAGGTTCAGAATTATTCCCTTCAAAGTTTTCATGCATGAAATTCAAGCCCAAAACTTTACAATTCTCTTCAGCTAGTAGTTTGGCTAATTCTTGACCTTTGATTAGTTTAGTAGGCTTTACCTCTAAATGAAACTCAATAAATTTAGTCACCCACTTGCTTATTTTTCCATCAATATCAAGTTGAACTAATATATATCTAACAACATATGAAGGTACATAAGCAATAACTTGAGAATGTAGAATATAAACTCTAAAAGCTTTCAGAGCTTTCACTAATGCATAGGCATGCTTTTCCAACATTTCATACTTCAATTCTACCTCTCTATGTGCTCCACTAAAAAATTCAATGGGAGCTTCCTTAGTTTCTAAATATTTTTGTAACAAAAAAACAAAAATAGTATCTCAGGAGGAAAATGAGAATATCAAGAAAGGCTTTGAGTATTCAAGGCTTACCAGTTGACGCACTTCAATGATATTTTTTTTTATCAACTCAAATGAATTTTTGGACTCAGTGGTCCATTTGACATATTTGTCCTCATTCAACATGCAAGCAATATGCTTCACCACTTCAGAAAAATTTGGAATGAACCTTATTAAAAAATTTATCTTACCAATGAAATATTGAACCTCTTTCTTGGATCTTGGATGTGTTAAATCTTGAATTGAAATTACTTTTTTAGGATCAATTTCACTCCATATTTAGAAACAATGTCACCCAACATCTTACCTTCCTTGAGAGAGAAATGGGACTTCTTTGGATTCAATTATATACCATATTTTCTACATTTAACATATATTTTTCTCAAGTGTTGGAGATATTCTTGATCTAAAGTTGAATAAACAATAATATCATATAAATAGATGACCAAGAAGTTTTCCTTTTCTCCAATGAATGCAAAGTCCATAGCACGCTGAAAAGTAGCTCTGCCATTCATAATTCCAAATGGCATATTTGCATATATGAATGTTCCCCAAGGAGTTGTGAAGGTTTTCTTCTCTCAATCTTCTGGGCAAACTAAAACTTTATTGTAGCCATAGAACCCATCTAACATAGAAAGTATGTCTGAACTGGTTGCCTTTTGAAAAATATGCTCCATATTTGGCAAAGGATAGTTATATTTCTTGGAGCATTTGTTAAAATTTATGAAATCTACACATAGTCTGAATTCACCACTCTTCTTCCTTATTGGAAATATATTAGCAAACCAATCTGAATATCTCAAAGGCATGATGATTTTGGAATCCAAAATTTTCTTAACTTCCTTCTCCATTACTAGTAAAAATAGTTGATTGATTTTCCTTAATTTATGCCTGAATGGATTAGTACTATCTTTAAATGGTATCCTATGCTTAATGATAGATGTATCATATGTATTAAGATCTTCATATCTCTAGGAAAAAACATCAACAAATTTAGAAAGAAACTTGTGGTATTCTACCTTAATTTATTCTGATAAAACTTTTGACAGCTTCACATACCTTGGTTCTTTTTCTATGCCCAAATTGAAATATTCCAATTCTGTTTCTATTTCATCCAAATGTGGTTTGACTGAGAAATCATTGTGACCAAAGAGATTCTCAACTGGGATTAACCCCTTGGGAATGTGATTGGTGGGAAACTGAATGATAGTATGATCAAAAATATGTTTTTGCAGATTTTTGTTGTCTTGCAAATCATCAAAATCGTCAGCAGCTTCAATGAATATTCTAATCGCCTAATCATCTTCAAATACTTTCCAATGCTTGACATTATAAGGAATTCTAGGCCTAAAAATAACCTCCACTTCCTATTTCATGTAATATTCCAGAAATTTATCCTTCAGCTAAATGGAATATTATAGTTTGTTTCATCACTAGGTAGGTGAATAAGTGGGTAGGGAGGCCCATAAATCTCCTTAGAAGGAAAAATAACACTCCTAATGTGAAAAGAGGAAGAATAAGCAACTAGATTAAGCACCTTTGGATGTGAATTAGAGGCGATACATGTTGAATAGGTCAAATTTGACCAAATCAACAACGTTGTCATGAAGGAGTGGAATTTATGATGAGAAAATGTAGTTTTAGTGGAGGACAACTTGCATGAAATTAGTGGCAAGTATGGATGGGACCTGAACTGAGAAGGCTCTCACATTATATATGGAGGGGATGGCAGCCATTTTTATTTATGTTTTAATATTATTATTTGATATTGGTCTATTTAGAATTTGCATCCTTTAGCTATTTAGCAGAGTTTGTTGTGCTGTTTAGCACAAGGGTGTTCTTGATCGGGAATCCCTACCTCACCCTCAAGGAAGGAGAGGTTCATTGGACTACATTTCCTAATTCCAAATTTTTTTCCAAGCTACCTCCTTCAGCTACAGTGCAGTTTCTCTGTAGAGCTGGGTTGTGTTGCAGGGTGCAGCAAAGGAGGATCACATAGAGCCAATTCCAAGCTTGTTTTTCAGTGGAGAGGTAGCCTATCCATTGGAGGACCAACAACGAGGGCTCCTCGGCAAATTTATATTTTTTTTTATCAAGCCAACCATCTACCATCCCTCATAGCACAGTTTTAGTCCAAATCTGCATTATTTTTAGCAGCAGTTGCTCGGAGGGTTCATTGAGCTCATTAGGAGGGTATATTTTTGAATAACGAGATCGGTCTTCTATTGAGAAATACCAGTGGAGGAGGAAATTATCATTTCATATCTGTCATAGCCTCATTATTTTCAGTTCCAATTTGTAGTGACATATAAACCCTAGGGTTATTTGTCAAATTGTATATTTCTTCTGGTATTTCCAGCAATATTTTCTGGGTTGGCTAGAAATCATGTTTTAGAGCCCATATCTCCTTTTTTGGGCATTGATTTTGTATCTATCAACCATATTACATTTATTTATGATTACAGCAGTAGCTATACTGATATAGACAGCTCTGTCACTACTTTCTTGCATTCTATACAGTAGCAGCAACTCATGTGCTTATAGATATGATTATGGGGGGCTTGTTCTTATTGCTTGAGAGGCTTGACCCTCAAGATATTTTTTTATATTTTTGTTGATATATGAATATAATGATGGCTGCATATTTATCCCTCCTATGTTATGCTCATATTTGCTGTGTTTTACATTATTATGTCATGTATTGATGCTATTTCTATTTTGGAATTCTATAGTGGTATTAGAGCATAATCTTGGCTCAGCTTGTGCATTCAAGACATTATGCCATTAGGAGGAGAAGCTTCTCATAGGAAGGAGAATTTGTATAGAAGAAACAAAGGCATGACTCCATTATTTGGAGAAATGAAGGAAGAGAGGATCTCCTAGCTTCTTTTCCAAACTGTGAAAAATATCAAGGAAGATATCAAGGAGATGAGAGGGGAGAGGTGTAGAAAATTTCCGAGAGGGTTTGAAAGTGAAGCAAGCCCTAGATATTCACATGATGGGAGTGAAAATTCAGCCACACATGTATATCCATAGTGCAATTTATTTCCCAAATTCACTGCAATAGAAAAGGAGGAAGAAGATGCACCCAAGGAGGAGACCTTGAGTGACTATCTTCAGGAGTATGAGTCTCATTCTTGGAGATTCAAAGAGCACTTGGGCTTCCAAGGGTTTTTTAAACTCAAGGAAGATAGAAGATCCAGAAACCATAATATAAGTAAGAGAGGTAGAATCTTTCTATCTAACTTTGATGGATCAACAAAGTGCACAACCAAGGCTTGGGTGAAGGAGCTAGACTCCTATTTTCAACAACACCAAGTCTCAGAAAAGGACGCCATTAGAGTAGTAGCACTGCAACTTAAAGGTATGGCCCATGATTGGTGATTTTATATTTCTGATTCATTTCATCAAGCAAGTGTAAATACTTATGTAGGTTTCACTAAGAAGATATGGAAAATATTTGATATTAAACATTGTAAAACATCTTTTGTTGAAACCAAAGATTTAAAACCTTTGCATGAGTTGGAGGGATCTATTTTACCCACTCCACTCCATATTTCTGTTGAAGGGGATGAACACATGCATAATAACTTACCAAGGGCAAGATCTCCACTTCTTGAAGAGAACTCTTCTATGGATGAAGACATGGAGATACCTCCTTCAGGGGAAGACCAAGATCTAGGGTCTCTCATTGATAATGAGGCATTCTCAAATATCTGTGAAGAGGATGAGCAAAGAAGATCTAACAATTTTGTACCATTAGGAGAATATCCATCACCACATGGAGGTGGAAAGGGAGCAATTTCTTCCATTAGAGGAGCCCTTGTGTGTTTACAAGGAGTTCCAAATGATCTAACATGTGGGGACCGAAGCACAATTCCAAAGTAGCATGCATCAATTTGTGGATTGTGAAACTTGGCAGATGGAAGGAGGAGAAGAGGAGAAGGATCAAAATCAAGGGATGATGAGAATTCACCCTTATCTATTTCAGGAGGTTTCTTCACAGAAGAAGGAGACTGTAATTCACAATGAGAGCAGGTAAAAAACAATCCACTCATATATAGAGTCTGCTTTAGATCTTGATGTCTCACTCCATGGAGGCATTCCACCTGGGAGGCCACCAGATCTAGAGTTGGTGAGAGAAATATTACCATTTGGTTCACCATTATTAGATTCTATAGGGGTGAATACCTTGGAGGGGTCTAGTACAACGTAGAGAGTTTGGGGAAGACTTAAGGAGGAGGAATACACTCTCCCATTTTCAACATTACCCACTCTCACTACATATTCCGCACTGACAGAAGTTGCTGCAGTATTGGAGGATGGCACCACTAGGGTGCAAGGGAGCTGCTCCATGGATTTGGAGAAACATAGGGTACTTCCCTTGAGGAAGGAATCCTCCATATATTGGAGTATATGGAGGCCACTCATGCTTACATTGGCCAATATCAGGAGGTTCTTTTTGGATGGTAGCTTCTCATGGGAGGTAAACTTCCAAAGGCCAACACTTTCACTGAAGCATGATCTGAGGGGCACGGCAGCACTTTGGATGATGACTTTTGCATGAGGTATGTCAAAGGAAAAGACAACAACATATGGGGAGCTTCACATTTCATATCTTCAGTGCTGTCTCTTAGGAGGATTGATCCATATTGGAGGTCTCAACTTTTGGTAGAGTACTCCAAGGATCTTGGTGCTTGCATGATTATTGATGACCCAGAGGGATATGATAGATACATGATGGATGATGAGGTCATATATTATTTTGGCATAATCTTCTTGACTAGAGCTTCCGAGCTCAAGGAGAAGTTGTTACATGCAGCACATATGGACCTTTTTTCCATGGACTTTGATGCATATCATTCCTTGGTGATGGAGTTCACTTGGGAGGGCATCCAATAGGATGCATATCAGCATATGGAGAGATGCACAGCCCAGATGATGATGGAGAGGCTATCACAACCACTTCCCTACACATTGAGAGTAAGGGAGAACTTTCAGTTGAGCCATTTCAGCTCAATGACCAAGGTACATGGTAGAGGATGTACATTTCTACATTGCAATTTGTACTCCTTTACTTTTTGTGAGAAACATATTGTACCAAGGAGGATCATTACTTCTTTCATATTGTATTTTGATGTACTTGATGCCATTTTCAGCATTGATGTTGGCCATTCTAGTGGTGGTTTGTGGGAAATGCCACATGATTCTTGGTGTGCACCGTTGGTACCAAATTTTACTCTCATTATCCCATTTTGTAGGATGATTGTGGAAGCAAACAAGTGGATGAAAGGACACTTGTTATAATTTGTTTTGAGGAAGGTAGGGGATGTACTATGATGGTTCAACATGTGGGAATATGTTCCACCTCCCAGTTGTCATATGACAACTTGTTTTTATTTGTTTTCGCTTCCATATATTGATGATGTTCTTTTTCTTATGGGAAGCTTTGTTGGGAGGATGGCACAAGAGTTGGAGGTGCCCATTGGGAGTATGATTCTCCATACTTCATATGTTTAATGTTTCAGGAGAAACAATGGGCAAACCATGAGTGCCACACTACACTTCTTGGCTTCCTATGGGAAGAGCCAATTGGAGAACTTGAGTTCTTGGGAGAGGCAGTTCATGGATGTTTTGATTGGTGGGGCAGCTTGGGACATTATTGGATACCATAATATTTCATCCCAAGATCGGCAGTAGCCCCATACATATCATAAATGGAGAGAGGAACAACATGGGTGGAAAAATCTAATCTCTCCATACAACCCCAATAAATTGCATGAACCGTGGGTTGAGGATTTCTTTGATGAGCTACCTAGGATGGATCATTTCATTTGGATGATAGCATGTGTATGGGAGTCCCTTATTGGGATGGAGATCCCCAATTTTCATAATCTCACTTACCTTGAGGAGGCCATTGGATAGTAAGAAGGTTTCCACATACACCTTCCACTTTATCATGATGTGAGCCATTTGGTTTTGCATACATGGGAGGAACCATTGGGAGGAAGATCTATTGTAGATTATTTTGAGTAGTGGTGGGGACTATTTGATGATGAGGATACAACAGGAGGAAGAGAGAATTGTGCCATATATTTGTAGTTGCTTGAGGACAAGAAACATTTTGGAGGGGAGGACTGTAATGTTCCAAAAATTTAGCCTTCAGCTAAATGAAATATTATAGTTTGTTTCATCACTAGGTAGGTGAATAAGTGGGTAGGGAGGCCCATAAATCTCCTTAGAAGGAAAAATAACACTCCTAATGTGAAAGGAGGAAGAATAAGAAACTGGATTAAGCACCTTTTGGTGTGAATTGGAGGGGATACATGTTGAATAGGTCAACTTTGACCAAAAAAACAATGTTGTCATGAAGGAGTGGCATTTATTATGAGACAACATAGTTTTAGTGGAGGAAAACTTGCATGAAATTAGTAGCAAGTATGGATAGGACCTAATGTGAGAAGGCTCTAACACTATATATGGAGGGGATGGTAGCCATTGTTATTCATGTTTTGAGATTATTATTTGATATTGGTCTGTTTATACTTTGCAACCTTTAGCTGTTTAGCGGTGTTTGCTGTGTTGTTTAACAAAAGGGTGTTCTTGATCGGGAATCCATACCTCATCCTCAAGAAAGGAGAGGTTCATTGGACTTAATTTCCTCATTTTGGAATTTTGGCTAAGCTAGCTCCTTCAGCTATAGCATATTTTCTATTTAGAGATGGGTTGTGTTGCAAGGTGCTGCAAAGGAGGATCACATAGAGCCAATTCTGGGCTTGTTTTTCAGTGCAGAGGTAGCCTATACATTAGAGGATCAAAAAGGAGGGATCCTGGGCATATTTATATATGTTTGGCATTAGGAAAACCATATTCCATCCCTCACAGTGCAGTTTAAATCTAGATCTGTGTTATTTTAGTGGCAGTTGCTGGGAGGGTTCATTGAGCTCATCAGGAGGGCCTATTTCTGAATGGAGGGATCAACCTAATATTGATAAATACCATTGGAGGAGGAAATTATCATTTCTGATCTGTCATAGCATCATTCTTTTTAGTTCTAGTTTGCAGTGACATATCAACCCCGTAAGGCTATTTGTCACATTGTATATTTATTTTGGTATTTCTAGAAATCTTTTCTAGGTTGGCTAGAAATCATGTTTTAGAGCCCATATCTTCTTTTATGGGAATTTATTTTGTATCTATAAGCCATATTACATTTATGTATGATTACAGCAGAATATATACTAATATAGATAGTGTTGTCACTACTTTCTGGCATTCTATACAGTAGTGACAACTCATGTGCTTATTCATATGATTATGGGGGACTTGTTCTTATTGCTTAGGAGGCTTGAACCTCAAGATATTTTTGTATACTGTTGCTGATATATGAATAAAATTATGGCTGCATATTGATCCCTCTTATGTTATGCTCATATTTTTTGTGTTTTACATTATTATGTCTTGTATTGCTACTATTTCCATTTTGGAATACTACATTTTAGCTTCATAGGTATCATAATCTTGAATGAGCTTGCTGAAATAGAAAGCGAGTCAACAAAAATATTACTTCCTCTTGCAACAAAAGAAATGTTAAAAGCCAGAAATGAGTCTTCTACCGTGCTCCATACTTCATTCTAGTAATATCTGAGTCTGGGATGCTTAGTTTGATAAACACTTCTGATTTGCTGAATGATAACTTTATCATCTCCAAAAACAAAAATTTCAAAAATATTCATGTCCTTTGTTATTTTTAAACCAATTAGCAGAGCATCATACTTAGCCACATTGCTAGTTGCTTAAATTCAAGTTTGAAATAAAAAGTATATCTCTCTTTTAAAGAAGAAATAAGAACTATTCATGCAGCAACTCCTTGTTTAGAACATGAACCAATAAAATACATTTACCATAGCTGGGAACCTTCATGACCGATATTTTTTTCAACTGGCCTCAAATCCTGAATATTTTCTGCATATGGGACAATATTATCCATGTGTAATATACTTGGACCAACATCAATTTTTCTAGCATAAATAGGATGATTAGTGGGGTCTTTGTTGTCACTAATGATATATGCCATGTGAGCTTCTCTATAAAGTCTTCTTTGATCTCCTCCAAAAACAGGTACATTAGCATAAGTGAGATCCATTTGTAATGTTCCTCCAAACCATCTAGTCCATGAACTATAAAGTAAGATGTCAAACCTAGGAGGGATGTCAGAAACAATAATATTCATCAGTATTCCTCTCATGGGTAACTAAAAAAGGCTTACTGCAAAGTCTTTGATGACACCAAGGCATTGAAATTTTTAGGAATTAGAGGAGTAGAGATCTTGGTACTCTCTAGTTACCTTAAGAACTAGTTCATCCATGACTATATTGGGAATTAAATTATGTGAGGCTCTGTAGTCCATTAGGAAATTATGCAAGATATTTTCATGAATGTTGAAAGATAAATAGAAAGGAGAGGTATAGTCATCTTTTTCTTCTACCAATGGACCTAAAATAATAGTGGGCTTGTCATTTTGAAGGTTAACAAAATCAGAAGCTACTTCGGTAGGTGGGGTTTGAAGAGATTTCATAAAGGTATTTTTGAAATCATCATTTTTCATGAGCTCTACAAGAGGAACAAGATATTTATCTTTTTTATTTCATTCTGAAAAATACAAACAGGGGGTAGTTTGTGAGAAATGTTTACTCAAGTGAAGCATTATTGACTACTACTGGAATTTATGGTAATTTTAGTTTTTCAACTTCTTTTTTTGTTGGAATTTTTTCTCCATCCTTATTCTTCTTTGGATGTGCAAAAGGATTTGTATTATCATAAATATTATTTTATATGATATTATATATTCTTTGATGATCAACTGCAATCATGGAATTATCAGGAACTACTTTAGTATTCTAAGTATATAACATGAAATCTTCATACTCTGCTTCTGTAAGATGGATGAACCCCTGTTTGTCTCAAAAACAATTGATATGAGAAACTTTGTCCAACCTTTCAGTTTCCTCTTCATCTTCAAATATAGCATTCTACAAAGGAGGCTGAATTTCTTCATCATTGACCTCTCTCCTTTCTCAGTGCAAAATTTGAGGAACATTAGGTCTTCTAATTTTTTGCCTATTAGGTAGATCAAATGGAAAATTTTTGGTAGAATTTGGTCTTGCTTCCATCTTGAGCTTGGAAATTTCAGTATTCAATGACTTGACCATCTTCTTTAGCTCATCTAACTTAGGATCTATTTCTAAAGTTCTTGAACTAGAAACTTTAGCTTTTTTCTTTCTTTTTTCTTTGTCAATTCCTCCTTCGAGACTATCAGATGCTAACACATTAGATTATACCTCTAGTGCATTGTATTGTGTTTGTGTTAGTGTTGTATATCTTATTTCTCTCAATAATAATAAAAAATAAGGATCAAAGGCACTAGCATAAGTGATTTTAGCTGAAGCTTCAGTAGGCTTGATGTCAGTAGGTTTTTTGATGTACATATTATTGAATCTCTTGGAAAAATCAAAAACAGATTCTCCTTCTTTTCATTTTATTGCACTAAATTCGGTGATATAATACACAAAATATTTTGTATCATGCCATTTCCTTAAAAATGTATCATCTAGGGTTTCAATTGTAGTGATGCTACCAGTTGTCAAAGATCTGAACCATTTTCTAACATCACCCTCAAGACTCTGAACAAAAAATTTCATCCAGACATCTTCATGCTCAATATTTAGGTTGTCATCATAGGCATAAAAATCAGCAAGGTGTTCCTCAGGTGTTACTTCTCCCTCAAAACTAAACTTACGCATGTACTTGAGATAATCTCCTGCAAGTAATGCATTCATAGGATGAGGTAAAACCAAAGGGGCATAACTAGTAGCAGCAATTGCATCCATTCGGTTAGGGGGTGGGTTTGGACCTGTCATGTTGTGAGTGGTTTGGATCTGTGGAATAATAATAGTTGGATTATGAATAGAATATGGTGAAGCAAAAACTTGTGATGTAGGTACTGTTTGCTGGCTAGGAAACAAGGGAGGTACAATATTTTTTGCAAAACCAGGGGATAAATTTTGTAGGACTTATTTAGGAACAACGTTTGAGAAAAAAATAGTAGAAGAAGCACATGGGATTAGATTTTTAGGGTCAGAAACTGTGATTCTCAAAGGGGAATATGGGTTAGCCTTGGTTCTAGTCCTTCTAGGAGCCAAAAATTCTCAATGGAGTCATCAGGTGTAAAGTAGTATAAAAATAAAGCTGGAGTTGTACACCTCAGAACCAGACTTATAAATTTGTTCTTCAACCAAGGATAAAATTCAATTCGCCTCCCTGACAATAGTGCCAAAGATGTTAGTGTAAGAAGTCACTCCTCGACTTCTTAAGGAGTAAGCCTTACACATCATAGTTCATTTCAAATTTTAAAGGGGTTGTTTGAGTGGTGGGATGGCTTTCTCAAATATTTTTAAATGATTTATTTCTTTTAATTCTTTCATGCATTTGGAAAGTTGTGGCAGATATAAATTGTGTGGATAAAAGGTATTATAGGGATAACAATTTAAAAAATGAGATAATATTAATAGCTGGTACTTATTCTACGAAATATTCATATCCTAAATCTATCACACAGTTATAATCATGGCTCTTTAAATAATCTTTGTTTATGAAAATTAAAGAACATTCAGAAAGTAGATTGCATGTACAAAGTATTCCAAAAATCCTTTATGAAATATTCACTGACATGTTCTATTATTTTAGTCATCAGTAATTTTTACCTGTTTAGATGACTAAATGCTTATCCTAGATTTCCAGAAAAAAAATTCATGAATCTTGTGAGTTCTAAGAAATCTCACTACCTTCATTACCCTTAGGATAAATTTTTCACTGTTTTACTACTCTGTCAAGGCATGGCCAATATCTCACTCTCAAAAGACCAAATCATGGACTTATGTCCCTAATTCTCACTATGTTTTCCACCTCTAACATTACCACTCTTCTTGTGATTACCTAAGCCTTCTATTTTTACACCTTGGTTTGCCAAATAGCCTAAACGTGTTTCCCTATTCACCAAGTGCCTCAAGAAGTGATGATTTTAAATTGCCTTTCTAGGCTCTTTAGATAAATCAAAGTTATCAGTTTCTAGGATTGCAATGCATAAAGGTTTGTCAAAACCCCATTTGCACCTCCAAACCCTGCTTTAATTTTTCAGCCAAAGACCTAGTCCAAAAAAATCCCAATAGGTTATGTAGTGTCTCTTAGGTTATGCATTGCTTTAGATTTCTAGACTCACTATTTTATGTGTGCCCAAAGGTGAAATCAAATGAAAAATAAGGTGAGCTCATGATTACCCAAAGGGTATCAAAAAGCCTTCAAGGAAGGACCTCCTTGATCAGAGCATAAAGTCTGCAAAAAATATGGTTGCCTATCTTGAATCATTTCTATAGGAATGGTTTATTATGGTTATCAGCAGAAGAAATGCAAGGTGAGAAGCAAAACTCCTCATGGATAGTCACAACATAAGCGAAACAACATGCCTAAGTAAACAAAAAGTATCAGTGGTTTTCTTTAACTAATTGGCACAATAGGTGTTGCCCAGTAAGGAATCCATGCTGAAGATCACAAAGGAAAAGATGCAACAACATCACATAACATAAATTGAAGATCTATTTTGAGAGACCTCCTTAATTATGGAAAGCACAGGTTTGAAGGATGATGTCAGATGGTCACCTCTATGGCTTGTCAAAACAATAGTTTTCCATTGCACCAAGGGAGAAATTATAATAATATTAGTGAAGGCTACTTAAGTTTTCAAGTACAGTCAAAGGATTTTCAAGAGAAGTAGGAGGAAGTAGAAGTTACGTTTTCAAAAATCACCCACCAAAGAAACATTTTTGTGCTTGGGTCATCACCTACCAAAGAAAAGGAAAATATCAACGAAATACATGAAGGATCAAAAGTAAACATTAGTCAAGGTGGGTTTTTGTTTTTAATTTTTCAAGGGTATAGAAGCATCACAAGTATCATCACTCAACACCTTTTTTTCATTTGCAAAAGGAGTGGAAGGATTTCAATATTTTTAGGGTTTTCTGGCAGATATTTGGGCAAAAAACCTTTGTGCTGCATTCCTAAAAGGTTGCACTACGTGCCTGTGCACGCTTCCTATGTATTTTTCAAAGGGATGTTGTGCGCCTGTGTAACTGCACTACACGTAGGGCCATAGCCTGACCCAACCGCATGCATGACCACCCGACACTGTGATCTTTTGCGTGCAGGAGCTGACCCGATAGCTCAGGTACTACGCGCAGGGGCGTGCAAGAGCTACCTGACAGCCTAAAGCTACGCGTTGGTCCGTTCAACGACGTGCACAACTGCCCCACACTCCATCCACCTGACACCTAGTGTAGAGGTCACCCAACCCAACAACCTATTCTGTACTCCTGTCCATTCAGGGCTACGCAGGAGGACCCGACTACCCATTTAGGCCTCTCCTGTGCTACGCTCCTGCACTTTGTTTAGGGAAAACCCGATAGGTCGTGCAGAAGCCACCCGACTGGCCCATGTTGCATTCCTGTGTATTGTGGCTTCAGTTGTGAGATTTTTGAGAGGTGTTTAGAAATTTTCTACCTTTTCCTATTATCTAAAGGTAAAATTATAAAGAAATGTGGAGGGTGAACTTAAATAAAGAGGAAAAAACCCTAAAGGAAGAAAGGTTAGGTCCTCATGTTTACAAGCATTACTGATTGAAAAGCACCCATCCATCTACGCACTGAAAACACATCGAGTCCAAAGGGGTCCTCCTTCACTGATATTTTCCCCTCCAAATTTGGAGATCATTGCCTTCCTCATTAACCTCTCACTTTCCCTCTCCATATCCTTTCACAAAAAAATTTCAGGGTTTGTTTTCAAAGGTAAGAGTAAAGGAAAAAATGCTTAGAGAAGGTAGTGTTGACAGTGGTGAGAGAGGCCAAAGGCCTAGAGAACAACAGAGGAAGGGTGGGAAAGAAAATAGGTTTGAGCCTATAAACACTAAAGAATTGACCACCTCTCCTACTACAGTTTCATATTTCCAAGAGGCAGGATACTATGACTTCTATGAAAAAGTACAAAGAGTTAAAGTCACCCTGATTTGATCAGACTTTTCATCCTAAACCTCCATGGTCACCAAGTACATCTAGTTGGAGTAAATTTTGATTTATCCCCCAATATAATTTCCATGGCTACTAGGATACCTTGCATAGGATAAAAATGGTTCAAATGGGTGAGTTTGTACTTAAGAAATTACCATCCCTTCTTGACCAAGATACCAAGCTGATTTCAAAGCTATTTTTCCCTTCTCCCATATCTTGAAAAGATATGCTCCTCTAATGAAAGTCATCATGAAGTACTTCACCTGTAAGGGTAGGTTTTCTAGGATCTATTCCTACCACATAAGACTACTCATGCATTTCACTAGGACCAAGCTGCTACATTTGCCCCACTACCTTTATGAAAATTTTGATAGAATTTCATCCATTTTGAAAAGGAGAAATCCTTCACAGCAAATGAAAAGTCTTTTCCACCATTCCCTCATCAAAATTATTGTGTTGCATCAATTAAAGCAACAGGGTATCCCATGGGATTTTTTCATCGCACATGATGTTTTCACAAATCCACAACCTCTTCCTTTGCAAATTTTACCTTCATCATCCCATCCACTTTCCTTCACTCCTCCATCACCCCCCACTGACCATGATTCATCCTCTTCACATGAATCCTTTCCCCCCAAAAAAAAATCCCTTTTTCACCTTCTCCTAAAGCCTCAAAACAAGAAGAAAGTGTTGAAGAACATGAAGAAAGCAGTGAAAAAGAGGAACATGGAAGTCAAGAAGAAAATGACAGTCAAGAGGAAGAAACAAGTAATGAGGGAGAGGTAAAGGAAAGTGAAGAAAGTGATTATGATGAGGAAGAGGAGAAAGAAGAAAGTATTGATGAGGAAGAAAGCAGTGACAAAGAGGAAAATCACAGTTAAGACAAAGAAGACAATGATGAGGAAGAGGGCAGTAACAAAGGCAGTGAACCTACTGATGAAAATGAAACAAATGTTAGTCCAAGGAAAATGGCAGATTTTGATGAACAAAATAGTGATTATAGATATCAAAACAGTGATCTAGATAGTGGAGAAAAAGACAAAGAAACTGTTGATAAGGAAGAGGGCAGTGACAAAGTTAGTGAGCCAAATATTCAGGGAGAAACAGATGAAGAACAAATCAAGACAAGTGACAGTCATGAAGAAGAAAATGATAGTCAAAATGAAGGAGAAACCAATGAAGATGCCTCTAACAGTGACCCCACAGAAAATGCTAGCAATGAAACAGAGATTGAAGATGATGGAAAAACAGAGGCATATTATGAAGAAAAAGACATTTTAGAACAAGAAAGTAGTGATAAGGCAGATAATGCAGAGGATGATGAGGAAAAAGGGAATGGGAAAACTAGTGAAGAAGAAGAAGAAGGAAGTGAGTCAAATAATGAAGAAGGGATAGATGATGAAAAGGCAAAATTAGAAGAAGAAATAGAGATAGATATTGAAGAAGAAACAGAGGCAGATATTGAAGAGGAAACAGAGACAGATAATGAAGAAAAGGGAAGTGGGTTTTGACAAGGGTGAAGATGAAAAAGGTGAGGATAATGCAGAAAATAAAAGGCAACATGAATATAGATGAAGCTAGTGACAAAAATGCAGAAAAATAATGAAGCAAGCATAAGTGAATAAGAAAACATTCATGACAGTCATAAAAATAGTAAAGACAGTGACCCCCACAAGTGAAAATAATGATAAGCAAAGTAAAGGAAAAAAAAAGAGCAGTCATAGTGACAGTAAAGAAAGTGGGAAGGATGATAATGAAAATGAATACCACAACCATGATAAAGACACCAACAAGACTACCATCACACCTATTTTCATCGGCATATGAAAGGGGCCCTAATTCAAATTCAAAACACTAAAAAGATGAAAATACCAAGTAAACCTTGGAATATTGCCTCAATATTTTTTACATGTCTCCCAAACCCTATGAAGTACATATCCACCAAAATTGGGAGAATTTTGACAAGTTTTTATTTTTTGCAAAATTTGAGGCCAAGAGCGCATCACACCTGGTGCTACACTCCATTTTCGGAGCATCTTCAGGAGGAAGGGATTTCATTTTTGGGTTTTTCATCACTCATATAGCATTATTACAAAGGTTCTGATCAATTGGAGTTGTTCTAGTCCTCCAAAAGGGTAAAAAACACCAAATTTTTCATGATTTTGCCTGTTTTTCAGGACATGTGTTGTGCTCCTACCAGTTTTGGAATTTTCACTTTTTAAATAGGTTTTAGAGTTCAGATAAGAGTACCAAGGGTAGATATGAAAATTATACTTCAAGGGATTTCCAACGAGCCATCACAGAGCCTTTTTCGATATCGTAAAGGCCTTCAAAACAATGTTGCACAAAGACCCATTTTTCTTGCTCCTGTGCTACGCTGTTGGCTTGAAATTTCATTTTAAAACACAGTGCTACGCTCCTATGGTTGAAAAGTCAAAATGTATGCTTGGAAAGTTTTAGGAGGCTTTTCACAGCCTAAAGGTCAATTTCTTTGTTAAAAATGGCCGAAAAGTTATTTATTTTAGATATTTTTGTGCATTGGGCCTTGCAAGGCCTCAAGGACAATAGAGATACTTCTGATTAGCCAATAGACTTCTAGATACTCTATTATGTTTTTCTAATCCTTGATTTTTATAGAGCATGAGGATTCATTGTAATTGTGGGATTTTGACTAATTTTGAGAGCAATACATGGTTCTTTTCGGTTGAAGATCTATTTGGTGTTGTGGAGCTTGTGGATGGTTTGCCTTGATTGATGGTGATGAAGGCTTCCTTGCAGGATCCCTGAATTTAGTTAATGGTGATGTATCTCTTATTTGTTCATGTTTTCTTGTTTATCATATTTCCATATTTATATATTGAAATAGCTCAGAAGAATATAGGATGAGAAAATTTTTTTGAGGCACCTCAGTCGTCCTGTTTTCTATTTTCTTTATGTTTTCCTCTACTTTGTTAGTTTAAGGAATTCTTGGTTTCTCCTTAGGCCCATATGAGCTTGTTTATTTCACCATCGGATTAATATGCTATTTTAAAAATATAATTTATGGTAATCCATTCTTATTTGATGCTATCTAAACTTTGTCTTGAAATCTCTCTTTGATGTATTGATTGTTAGGTTAAGCCAAAGAGGTCATGTTTCGATATTGCCCTTTGTACCTCTGAGTACATAGTAGCCTAAAAACTCTTATAGACTCATTTGACCTTCAGTTAAGCTTAGAAAATCAATTGATAGCCAAGAGTAGAACCCATTTGTTTCACCATCCTAGCAAAATGATGACCCAGCTATAGTACACTCATAAAAACCTTAGGGCTATGTTGGAACAGGGTCCTCCAAAGATTGCGAATTGGGACAATTTCAGATATTTTTGTATATTTTTTGCATATTTTAGTCTAGCACAGGGGTTTTGGGGTGGGCCAAAGCCCCGAAAGAATTATAATGGATCAAAGGGTAGACTTAGAGTCCGAAAACCATGGTTTTCAAACCACAGGAAAGATTAGGCTAGATTGTTATAAATAGAAGGACAGTTTGAGTCAAGAAAGAAGAGATGCATAAGATTTATGCGAACTATGAATTAGTAGATATTTTTGGGTTATTAGGGGAAAGGAATCCTATTGGTTGTGTGTGCAGAGATCCTTAGTATTGCTCTATGTGGACCCTACTGCTGTGTGCACAGGTTGGGTTTTCAGTATTGTAAAAGGATCTGAAGGTCTAATGAAGTAGAAGGTTGTTGATACGAATCTCCGATATCTGTTATGTTATGCACGGTTCTGTGTTAAGCTGCAAACATAGCTGTGTTATTTGATTATGCTATGTTGACATCTATCTGATATATTTTATGCAAGAATATCTATGTTAGTCGAGTTATTGTTCTGTGAATTTATGATCTGTTGATTGTTGTGATTATAATTGGTATTGCGCACGTGGATGCAAAGGGATCTTTAGATCTAATTTCTGGGATATATGATCTGGTAATTGTGACGTTGAAAGCAGCTCTTCCTAGCTTACCTACCCTCTTCCAGGGTGTAGAAACCTAGTTCCAGCACCCTCCCATACTACTTCGAGTGAGACTTTGGCCTGCGAAAGCAGGTCACTGCCGAAAGGGCCAGTAGTATAGGGGTTTGTTGGCAAACCTTAACCTCCGAACCTGGGTCAGGATGCCTCGAGCCAACAAATGGTTACGTTGCTGGGGTCAAATTTTAGAAGTGTTGGAAGGATGAGCGGGTTACACAGTGGACCCCTGAATTGATCCAACAGTTAGAAAATACTGATAACACCATCACTCGCACGGTGGATCACTGGGTTGACAGTGTACTAGGAGGGTTCGCAACAAAGTTTGCCATGGATCAGTTCATCTCCTACTAGGAAGCAGAGTGAATATTATGCAAGGGTATTTGGGGTAAGTTTCTAAATACATTACCACTGCTAGTTAAGATATTACTATGCAAAAAAAGTATTCTGTGTAGGCACACCGAATGAATGACCTCTGATCTAGATGAGAGTACGACACAAAGTGGAAAATACTATCGGACCAGCCAAGAAGGAGACAAATCTGTCTATAGTCCGGTAAGAGAGGCAGCTGTGTAAAGCCCTCTGGTCACACCACTTTCCAATCATCATAGGGGTAAGAACTCACCTACACCTTTTCCACCACCAAAAGGCGACATGTCTACGCACATGAAGTTGCCTACCTTTAAGGGTGTGGGGGATGAAGACATGGATCAGTTTTGGTTTGTCGCAAGATTGGTCTAGACTATGCAGAATGTAGCTAGTGATACGGTGAAGAGGGCACAACTATCCTTTGCCTTCGAAGGAAGAGCTTTCGACTGGTACATGGGATATATTGGCCAGCATGAAAACGTGGCCATTGAAGAGATTAAGAATGCCTTGAAGTAGTAATTCAAGATGCCCAAGTGTTGGAAATATGATGCAGAGTGTTGTCCTTGATGGCAACCCACTAAATAAAGATGAAGACATGTGACAGTTGACATGTGTTGTCCTTGATGGCAATACACCTGATGAAGTTATTCTTGACTTGATGGATTTGGTAAACGATGTAAATCTGATGTGATATGATGTTTGTTAGCAATATGATGCTGAGTGTCTGATGTGATATGATGTTAGTTAGCAATATGATGCTAAGTGTTGTCATTGAATGGCAACTCACTTGATGAAGACGATGGCAACTTACTTGATGAAGTTGTGCTTGATAGAATATGTTCTTGATGAAGAAAATATGATGTATCTACGTATGTATTTAAGGCAATGAAGAAAAATTCGAATGTGCTCAAAGTATGATGAAAAGTATGTCTCTATGAATACGCGGATCCTGGTTTGAATAAGTCGCGTATGCACGCGAAAAGACGTTCCAAGTCGCGTATGGGCAAAAGCGCTCAAAAGTGCAAATCCACGTAGGCCCGTGGTATTGAAGACTCATGGTATTGATTTGGCTCGTGGTATTGAAGGCTCATGGTATTGCTTTGTCCCGTGGTATTGAAGACTCATGGTATTGCTTTAACCCATGGTATTGAAAAGGGATAAACCTCATATAAGGAGAAACTCATTGTGCAAATCACAAGGATGGGTGCAAGATGTCTGAGCTTGAATGAATACTTCTCTGTGAAGTATATCTGTATGGAAAGGGTAAAGGTTTGATGATAGATATGAATCTATGATGCACCAATGAAGAGATGATGAAGCGGGATATCTAGATCTAAAATGTATCTGTATTTGCTAGATCTGTTTATGGAGTGATTGGATCTATGATGAGGCGAACATCTGTCTCAAGTAAAGTGTTGAATCTGAACCGAATGTCTGATCTGAAGAAGTATGTATCTCTATAATGGTTGAAGATCTATACGCGAGTTTGCTGAAGAGGAAGCACGTATATACGCGGCTTCGCTGAAGAAAAAGAGCGTATGAGCAGTGAAGTGTATACAGATGTATACGCTGGTTGATGTGGACGAAAGCGCGTATATACGCGACATCAGAGAAAGGAAAGCGCGCATGCAAAATAGGGTTTGTCACAAAGGGTGCGGGAACATCCCCCTCGATCCGTTCGCCGTGTTTCCGCTATCTCGATCTGTGTTGATAAGCATCCGTTGGTGATGTATGTTTGTGCTTGGGTGCGCATGGAAAGGTCCAAATTCCGAAATATGATGAAATGTGGCCCGCAAGTGGTGTTCTATTGAAGTTGTTGGATCCAAAGTGGTGAAAATTGATGAAACGTGGTCCAAGGTGGTGTCAAGGTTGTAGCCTTCACTGTGGGGTTGTAGCTCCCTTCCAGGAGAGGCTGGTAAACGAGCTCGGGGGGTCGTAGCTCCCTTCCAGGTGAGGCTGGTAAACGAGATCGGGGGGTCGTAGCTCCCTTCCAGGAGAGGCTGGTAAACGAGTCAGGGGGTTGGAGCTCCCTTCCAGGAGAGGCTGGTAAACGAGCGCAGGTGGGTGCCTGCGTGCTGGTCAAGTCTGCGCCAGCACATATGTCGTAAGATGTTTTCTCTATAATAAAATATTGAAGGCTGAGCAACTGCAGCGGTGGTTTTCTCCCGATTTGGGTTTCCACCTAAAAATCCTGGTGTTCATGTGTGATGCTTTGTGTGATGGTTTATTCTATTCTTACTGCACATGTTTACTATTTACTGAACATCTGATGAATGAATGATGGAATAATATAAGTGAAGATTTAATGACAGATCTAGATCTCTGTGTATACGCTATTTTCATAAAGGGGATCCGCGTATATACGCTAGTTTACTGAAGGAAAGTAGCGTATGAGTTTTAAGGAATGAAAAAGTAAAAAGATTTGATTATGCAGTAAATACTGATTCACCCCTCCCCCTCTCAGTATTTTTCCCAACAATTGGTATCAAAGCAGGTTCTTCTGTAAAAACTTGATCGCTTGAAGGAGATCCGTCGCAATGGGAAGGAAGCAAAAGAAGAAGGCTACTGAAAAGGAGATATCTCATAAAACATGTGCAGCAGAAAATGAAGAAGATGAAACAGGTATTGATTGTTGTTCTTGTGATGCACTTTCCTGTACATGCAATGGTGAAGATAGTCAAAGTAAAGTTTTGGATCTAAAGGAAGCTATCAAGAAAATTGAAGAACAACAAAGATCATTTAATAAAAGCGAAGCTATGTACAAAGAGATGATCTCTCAAATGGAAGAACAAATGGAAATATTGAATGGACAGACAGACAAGTACCAAAGGTTTCATGCTTATGCATCTGCTCGAATTAAAAGACTAGAAGTAGAAGTCAACGATCTAAATGCAGATCTCGAAGAATCAAACAAGAAGAATGCAAGACTTGAAGCAGAAATCGTCTCTCTCAAAGAAGATCTGGAAGACTCGAACAAGAAGAATGAAGAACTTGAGGCTGAAATCATTTCTCTCAAAAGGGATCCAGAAATATCAAATAAGAAAAATGAAGGACTTGAAGCAGAAATCATCTCTCTGAAAGAAAATCTCGAAGCATCAAAGAAGAAGAATGAAGAGTTGGAACAAACATGTGAAGAAAATGAAAATTGGTTGAAAGAAGAGATTCTAAATCTAAAGGACCAAGTAGAAGATGGAAGAAGGAATGAAGAAAGCATGACAAAGCAATGTCAAGCCTTGGAGGTTGAGGTAAACATTCTCAAAGGTAAATTAGAAGAAAAGGTTAAACTTTTGAGATTTCAAGATAGTACTAATATTTTGGACAATATTCTGAGTAATAAAAGGTCTCCTGCTATCAAAATTGGTCTTGGTTGCCATGAAACTGTTAAAGGAGAATCTATCTCACAAGGAAGTGCCAAAAATTCAGAGAATGTCAATGCAAAACCTGAAGTGTTGAAAGAGACAAAAGATCAACCAACAATCATGAATTCTCAAAGGAATTCATTCAAGAATGTTGAATGTTTTAAATGTCATAATTATGGGCATGTTGCAGCAAATTGCAGGAGCAAATCTTTTCAGCCACAAACAAACAGGTTCTACTCAGAAAGGTACTATAGTTTCTTCAGGGGATATTGTTTCTCATGTAACATGTATGGACATAAAGCAGTTGATTGCAAAAGGAGTAAGATTATAAATACTCATTATGATTCTTATGCTTATTTCTCTGGACACATGAGATGTTATTCTTGTAACAAATATGGACATGTAGAAAAAGAATGCAGGATGAACAGATCTGGGAAAGTGGACAATTTTCAACACACAGTTGGAAAGCTCAAGCAAATTTGGAAAAAGAAGGAGGACCAATCAGAAACGTAGGGAATATTGACCCTACTGCAGTCATCCGCTTCTGAAGCTTACTTCTCTGATTGACTGCAGGAATGATGTGGGATACATTATGAGATTTAGTAATGTATCATCACAGGGGGAGCAATGTATGATGTCTCTCATGATTGATTTGATTATTCTGGTTATATGTATCTCTAACAGAACATCTGATATGAAGAAGACAGGTACAGGAAGGACAAGTTCAGGGGGAGATAAAGGAATGTGAAAAATTTCTATGTTTCACTTTCCATACGCGGGTTCTATTCACAAAAGTCGCGTATACACGCAAGTTTAAGCAGACACAGTCGCGTATGCATTTATGATAAGAGAATTGGTATGATAGCTGAAGATCTGGAGCAGAGGCTCAGGGGGAGTAACAGTCTGATTGTTAATCACTGTATTATTAACGCAATACAAGCCTAACTTCTCAGTTCTAATGATGATATGATATTTGGTTTTTTATGTAGAAGATTATGGATGAGTCCTGTTTGCTTTTTGATGAAGAGTATTCATTGTTGAGATGAAAGTCCTATAATTCAGAGATAAGGGCAGCCCATGCAGAGATTGTTGCTAATGACTTGCTGATGAACGTATTCAGGTTGCACAAGTTAAGATGGAGCACTGATTCAGGGGGAGCAGCAGGTTGAATACTAATGATTGCATTGTTGGCAATATGACTGCTTATTCTTTGGTTATTGTGATACTCTTGCTCAAATGATGATGGCTTGGTACATGGTTTATGATGATGAGACGTTGAATGAGCTGTGTTTACTGCTTGCTGAAGTTTATCTGTTGGATGAAATTGGAAGTCTAGTTCATGCAAAGCTTGTTACTATGGTTAAGATCTTTTGCCTACATATGGTACTTCATGTTAAATCTTAAATATCATGGTGATGTTGGACCACATGGATGATTTCTTGACACTTATGTGAAGATGTTGTTCTGGTATGGAAAGAATGTATTGATGCTGCAAAGAATCTGAAGACTTGGATACTAATGTGCTTATGCTACAACCATTGGATGATGCTTGAAGATACAACTACATTGTTTTATCTATCTGTATTCCAGGAAACTATTCAAATATCTCAGAAAGTTGCTGAACATTGTCTCTGCCTCACAAAGGATCAGTTTTGGTTAAAATGTAGAAGATGGTATTGTATACGCGTGTTTCCTGAAACACAGTCGCGTATATACGCGAGTTCATGCACAGAAAACCGCGTATGTCTGATTGCTGACATTTTTCAGTTTGGAGTCAGCTCTCTTCAGTACAGCTGCAGTGTTGTTTGGTATCTCTGATATTGTTTGGTATATCTGGTGGTGTTCCAGTTCTCATAATTCTTTTCTCATGTTTTGATAAAGATGCCTTGATGATTTGTTGGTGAAAGTGTTCAGGATGCACAAACTAAGGGGGAGCCTTAGTCATATGAAAAGGATGCGTGGATGCACAGATTCAGGGGGAGCAGTGACATTACTGAGTGTAATGCTTTGTTGGCATTATGGTGGTTCTGAAATATGTTCTCTTTCTTGAGGACCTTCTGGTGTTGGTTATGAAAAGTCATATTTGTTGTTTGATGAAAAGGTCTTGTTGACCCATGTTGTAAAATTGTAATATTCAGTCATGTAAGGACTTGTCAAATTGGTAAACCCACTTGGTTGGGTAGCAGAGTCATTTTTTTGGTAAACCCACTTGGTTGGGTAGCAGAGTCATTTTTTTGGTAAACCCACTTGGTTGGATATTTGATGTAATTTTGAGTCTTTTGGTGATAGGAAGTTCATAGAGTCATGTAATTCATTGAAAAATATGTTTGAAGATTCAGCATGAACTTAGGGTGAGCTTGGTCACTTCAGTATACATCAGATCTGCAGAACGCTTCTTCTACATGAGAAGAAAAGGGGGTGAGTATGTTGGTTTTGATCTGCCCGTTGCCCTTGATGTCAAAGGGGGAGAGTGTGTTGGTTTTGATCCGCTGGTTTTGATCCGCCCGTTGCCCTTGATATCAAAGGGGGAGAGTGTGTTGGTTTTGATCCGCTGGTTTTGATCCACCCTTTGCCCTTGATGTCAAAGGGGGAGAGTGACATGGTGTTTGAATGCAGATAATGGTGTCAAAGAATTGGGAGAGTGACATGGTGTCAATGTACTTATCTGTTGTAGTAACCAAACACCATCGTGGTTGCCATCAAGTCCAAAGGGGGAGATTGTTGGAAATATGATGCAGAGTGTTGTCCTTGATGGCAACCCACTAAATAAAGATGAAGACATGTGACAGTTGACATGTGTTGTCCTTGATGGCAATACACCTGATGAAGTTATTCTTGACTTGATGGATTTGGTAAACGATGTAAATCTGATGTGATATGATGTTTGTTAGCAATATGATGCTGAGTGTCTGATGTGATATGATGTTAGTTAGCAATATGATGCTAAGTGTTTTCATTGAATGGCAACTCACTTGATGAAGAAGATGGCAACTTACTTGATGAAGTTGTGCTTGATAGAATATGTTCTTGATGAAGAAAATATGATGTATCTACAGTATGTACAGAAGGCAATGAAGAAAAAAATTCAGAATGTGCTCAAAGTATGATGAAAAAAGTATGTCTCTATGAATACGCGGATCTGTCTAAGGAAAGTCGCGTATGCACGCGGAAAAGAACGTTCCAAGTCGCGTATGGGCAAAAGCGCTCAAAAAGTGCAAATCCAGAGGCCCGTGGTATTGAAGACTCATGGTATTGATTTGGCTCGTGGTATTGAAGGCTCATGGTATTGCTTTGTCCCGTGGTATTGAAGACTCATGGTATTGCTTTAACCCATGGTATTGAAAAGGGATAAACCTATATAAGGAGTAGAAATTCATTGTGCAAATCATGAGTGTGGGAGAAAGATGTCTGAGCTTGAATGAATACTTCTCTGTGAAGTATATCTGTATGGAAAGGGTAAAGGCTTGATGATAGATCTGAATCTATGATGCACCAATGAAGAGATGATGAAGCGGGATATCTAGATCTGAAATATATCCGTATTTGTTAGATCTGTTTATGAATGATTAGATCCGTGATGAGGCGAACATCTGGGTGAACATCTGTCTGAAGTATAAGGGTAAATCTGAACTGAATATCTGATCTGAAGAAATATGCTGCTCCATAATGATTGAAGATCTATACGCTACTTCGCCGCAGAGGAAGCGCGTATATAAGCGGCTTCGTTGAAGATAAAGCGCGTATGCGCAATGAAATATGTACTGAGGTATACGCTGGTTTGTGTGGACGAAAGCACGTATATACGCGACATCAGTAAAGGGAAAGCGCGTATGCAAACTAGGGTTTGCTGAAATAAGGGGTATGAAATATCTGATCCGTTCTGCTGTGTTTTTGCTATCTGATCTGTGTTGATAAGTATCTGTTGGTGATGTATGTTTGTGCTTAAAAGTATGGAAAGGTTTCAGTTTGAAAATATGATGAAATGTGGCCTGCAAGTGTTGTTCTATTGAAGTTGTTGGATCCAGTGTGAAAATTGATGAAACGTGGTCCAAGGTGGTGTTGAGGGTTGTAGCCTTCAGTCAGGGGGTTGTAGCTCCCTTCCAGGTAAGGCTGGTAAACGAGATCGGGGGGTCGTAGCTCCCTTCCAGGTGAGGCTGGTAAACGAGATCGGGGGGTCGTAGCTCCCTTCCAGGAGAGGCCGGTAAACGAGTCAGGGGGTTGGAGCTCCCTTCCAGGAGAGGCTGGTAAACGAGCGCAGGTGGGTGCCTGCGTGCTGGTCAAGTCTGCGCCAGCACATATGTTGTAAAATGTTTTCTCTATAATAAAATATTGAAGGCTGAGCAACTGCAGCGGTGGTTTTCTCCCGATTTGGGTTTCCACCTAAAAATCCTGGTGTTCATGTGTGATGCTTTGTGTGATGGTTTATTCTGTTCTTACTACACATGTTTACTATTTATTGAACATCTGATGAATGAATGATGGAATAATATAA
This sequence comes from Pinus albicaulis, assembly GCA_034641835.2. NCBI lineage: Eukaryota > Viridiplantae > Streptophyta > Pinopsida > Pinales > Pinaceae > Pinus > Pinus albicaulis. Next base: position 835,304,930 of record CM076572.1, on the reverse strand, counting down.
GTGAAGATTTAATGACAGATCTAGATCTCTGTGTATACGCTATTTTCATAAAGGGGATCCGCGTATATACGCTAGTTTACTGAAGGAAAGTAGCGTATGAGTTTTAAGGAATGAAAAAGTAAAAAGATTTGATTATGCAGTAAATACTGATTCACCCCCCCCCCCTCTCAGTATTTTTCCCAACACCAAGTCCTACTCCCAAATAGTGGTTGATCTAAAAGATTTCAAGCAGGGGCCCTCCAAGTCTGTGTGGGAGGTTGATCAACAACTAAAGAAGGTACTCAGAGAAGGATGGTTCCATTATGATGACAAGTAGCACACAGAATGGTTCATTGCTATGCTACTGCCTCACCTACACGTACCTATGGGTCATCAAACTTTTGAATCACATGAAAATTCTTTGGAGGTTGCTATGAAATTAGAAGCTACGCACAGAGATGATGCCCAGCTGGGCATCCATTAACAGATCCAAGGAAAATTGGAGGTGATGTACATGGAGATCCAGAATGTGCGAAAGGAGCGAGGTGTATAATCTAGCCCCAAAATATGGTGCATACGATGCAGGAAAAATAGTCACACCAAGGATAACTGCCCTTTATTAGTAGACTATATGCAGGCCAGGGGACCTAGTCCACTGTGCCCTAGGGAAGCTATAGGATTGAGTGGGTTGGAGCTATGGTGTGAAGATTGTCATGTTGCGGAGTTACACAATACAAAACACTATCCCTACCTTGTTGCGTATGTCCCAGAGGTAAAGCAACAATGGTGCAGGTTCTACCGGTCGGTGGGACACGATGAACAAAATAGTCGGACATATGATTTGATGATCAATTAGGGGAACCTCTATATGGTACAGTTGGATCCATCCTCATCGAGATCCCTCTCGAGCACAGGGAGCTCCCCAGACAAGGGCAAGGGAAGCAGGAGAGGTGGAAGTGCGGGTTGGGGATGAGGGCAACTAATATGTTATAATTGTGGGGAAGTAGGACACTTTGCTAGGGACTGTCCCAATCCTACAAGGCAATCCTACTGGTACTACAGACAGATGGACCATGCGATTGAAGGCTGTCTGATCTTGATAGCAAAGATACAGGAGAAGCAGCCAACACCTACACATAATGTGCAGAGGGTTAAGGCTGAAAGACGAGATAAGGATCCAAGCGTGAATGTGGTAACACAAAGTGGGATGGCCACCATAGGGCCTAGGGAGAAAATTGCGCCTGAGCCCAAGATCTGGAAAGAAGTTATCAAGCAGGAAGGTTTGGATATAGGAAAGGAAAAAGAAACGTTGGTCACCACTTGCATAGACTCTGCAGAGGTAGAGGCGTCTGCTTCGTAGCTGCTAGGAGGCCTCAAGGCAGGTGGGGAGGTAAAGCCCTTTTTATAGGCATGTATGAAGCTATTGCACAACCAAAAGGTTGTGGAAAATATTCAGGCATTAATAGATAGCTGTGCAGCACGACCTAGCCCCCCTCTGGAAATCAAGAACGTACAAAAAATGTATAGATATAAGAAACACACTGGTGGGAGATGCAGTTGACTGCACAGATTAGTGATTACGAGATGGATCAAGTTATTTTGGACCTAGGGTCAGAAGCGAATGTATTGCCTAAACAAACTTGGCAACAAATGGGGGAACCTAAGTTGGAATGGTCCACTATCCAGCTATGTATGGCCAATCAACAGAAGGTCATACCCTTGGGGAGACTATATTCCAATATTGTGGTAGATATCGCAGGGGTCAAGGTCTGGCTTGATTTTGAAGTCATACAAATTATATAAGATACAGACCCCTACCTTGCACTTCTAGGGTTCGATTGGGCCATAGAAATGGGAGGTATCATTAATTTGAAGAAAAGAAGCATGGTGTTTGATAATAACGGTACTAGATTAATAGTACCATTAGATCCTACAGAAGGAGAATGATACAAAGAGCCGGTGCGCAACGAGGAGGAGGTAGATTACATCTATAAGTTGACTGTGCAGGATGAAGATTGGATGAACCCCACAGTGGAGGGATTACTCTACTGTGAAAAGGACAGTGAATGTTTCTCTAACTCCGACGAGGAGATGGAAAACTGGCACAATTGGTTACATAAGGTCTCTATGCTAAGCTACCTTTGGGTCACAAAGAACTTCTGCTAAATTTCCTTGGAGGTAAGAGATCTACCCTATTTTGATGGTTCTGGTAATGTTAGGGACTTTTTACGAGCATTCGAAGCAGAAGTTCCCATAGAATGAAGGTTATGGGCCCTTAAACTGGATATGGGTGCTAATGTTGCACGCTGGTGGGATATGCATAAGGGAGCATTCCTGGAGTGGGAGGATTTTTGGGACATGGTGCTGCTGCGATTTGAGACTCCGGCAAAGGTACGGGTCAAGATGTTCATTGGCCCAGGAGATTCGCGTGAACACGTGACCGCATGGATAAAGGCATGGGGCGACCAAACCACAAAAGAGGGGGTTCATTTATTAATTCATGCACTGGGTCCAACCCATACTTCATGGTACCTGGATGCGGAGCTCCATCAATGCACTCGACAGTGGGAAACCCTAACGAGTGACTTCAAAAGAACTTTTAGACTGATAGGGGGCTTTGAGGCACTTGATGAAGCTCTACAGAACATAGATAAATTTTTTGTTGGCAGATCCAACTACTCTGCAGCATCTGGAGTGCTGACATGGGAAGCGCAGATGTAGGATATTACCGACTGTCACAGCTTGGCAAGGGAGGATGGTGAAGATGATCCGCAGTCTGTCGATATCTCGGAGTTGGAAGTGGAGCACGCCGTTGAAGGACCCCCACTAGAAGAAATCGATGTCACTAAGCCTCTCAAGCTGCACGAGGTAAACATTAGAACAAAAGAGCACCCTAAGATGGCTAAGATTGGGGACTACTAGGATGAGGAGACAGTAGGCAAAGTGGTCGAATTACTTACTGAATACCAGGATTTGTTCCCGAAAAAGTTCTAAGAGCTGAAGAGGATCACGAGGGACTTGGGGATCATGCATATCACCCTCAAACCCGATTTGTAGCCCATAAAATAGTGACCGTATAGGTTGAACCCCAAGTATAAGCAGAAGGTCAAGGATGAACTCGATAAAATGCTTGTTGTGAGTATTGTCGAACCTATTGAACAATTAGACTTGGATAGTCTGATGGTGGTTCACGAGAAGAAAACTAAGGGGGAGATTCAGATTTGTGTGGACCTACGCAATTTGAGTAATGCTTGCGTTCATGATCCATTCCTGACACCATTTTCAAACGAAATTTTAGACAGCATGGGAGGACAGGAAGCATAATCCTTCACGGATGGGTTCTCAGGATACCATCAAATCAGAATCGCGCATGAGGACCGCAAAAAAACCACATTTTTCACTGAGTGGGGATCTTTTCAGTATACTGTCACGCCGTTTGGACTCAAAAATTCCCCTGCTATCTTCTCAGGGGTTGTTGTTGTAGTATTCAAGGAATTCATCCATAAGTTCCTCGAGGTGTATTTTGATGATTGGATTGTCTTCAGCCTGGTAAAGGCACACATATCAAACATGCGCATGATGTTGGACACCTGCCCAAAACAAAAGAATTCCCTAAATATCAAGAAGTGTATCTTCTGTGTACCTTTTGAAATCTTGCTCGGCCACAGTCTGTTGACAAGGCCTGATGGTAGATCTAGCAAAAATCATAGTTATCGTAAATTTTCCAGTTCCAAACACAGAAAAACAGTTGTGCTTGATCCTTGGACACACAAGCTACTACAGGAAATTCATTCAACGCTATGCACTAATTACTGCCCCCATGGAACAATTTCTCAAGAAGGATGTGTCATTCTTTTGGAATGATGATTGTCAAAAGAGCTTCAAATTACTCAAGGAAAATATGGTCTTGGCACCTATTCTCATCTTTCCTAATTGGGAGAAGGTATTTCATGTTCATCTCGATGCATAGGGCATTGCCCTTGGGGCTGTCCTTACATAGCCAAGAGAAGGAGATATTGACCATCTGGTTTCCTTTGCAAGTAGGAAACTATCTGGTGCGAAGCGCAACTACTCCACCACAGAGCGGGAGGGATTGGCCATGTTATACGCTTTGCAAAAATATCGGCATTACTTTCTAGGAGGACACTTCAAAATGTTCACTGACCACTCAACTTTAAAGTACCTAGTAAATAAGCCTGTGCTGGCGGGGAAAATATGCCGATGGCTACTGCTATTTCAGGAATATGACTTTGAAATCATCGTCAAGGCAGGAAACTTGAATGTTGGCCTGGATCACCTGTCCCGAATAGAGAGTGGTGAAGAGCCAACTGACCTGGAAGTTGGGTTGCCTGATGTGCAGCTATTCGCTATTAAGGTAGTAGATGCACACTTCGCTGATATCATTCAGTTCTTGACTACTGGGACAGTACCTCCGAAGTTCTCTGTACAGCATAAGAAAGAGCTAGTCACTTGGGCGGTAGATTTTACTATCATCGTAGGTGATTTGTATAAGATGGGAGCTGATGAAGTGCTACGGTGATATGTTTTGGAGCATGAAAGGCATGATATCTTGACAGAAGCCCATGATGGGGTGGCAGGAGGTCACTACGCAGGGAAAGTAATGACACAAAACATCTCAAGAGTTGGGTTATGGTGGCCAACCCTACATAGTGACACACATGATTATTGTAAAGCATGCGATACATGACAACAAACAGGGAGGCTATCCCGCAAAGACAAAATTCCCCTTCAGCCAAAAATGGCTCTACAATCATTTGATAAGTGGGCTATTGATTTCATAGGTTCGATCAACCCACTAGGGAAGAAGACAGATGCACACTACATTATTACTGCCATCGACTATGTTACCAGGTGGGCTGAAGCACAAGCTGTAAAATATTGTATTGCAGATACCGCCATGCATTTCATATTTGAACACACCCTAACTAGATTTTTATGTCATAAGATCCTCATGAGGGATAGAGGTACTCACTTTATTAATGAAACAATCCAAGCTTTGATCGAGGAGTTCTGGATCCATCATTCAAAGAGCACACCATATCACCCGTAGGCCAACAATGCAGTTGAAGGTTTTAATAAAATCTTGAAGCATTTGCTAATGAAGGTATGAAATTTTGATCGCAAAAATTGGGATGTGTGCATCCCATTGGTCCTTTGGGCCTATCAAACGACTTGCAAGAAGCTAACAGGAAAAACCCATTCAGGATGGTTTATGGAAAAGAAGTTGTTACACTCATGGAGTATATTGTTTCTAGTCTGCCTATCACAACATTTACGAACATGGCAGAACCTGACATCATGGGGGAATGGTTGGCACATCTTATGGCTTTGGAGGAAGATCAGTTTCTTACGAATTTCCACCAACAAGTCCAGAAGGCTGGCGATAAAGCCTGGATGATCGAAATATTCACTAGAATATGTTCGCGGAGGGCGAGATGGTCCTCTTATATGATTTCTAGTTTGTAAAGCATCCCAACAAGTTCTGAAAACATTGGCTAGGTCCTTATACAGTTAACGAGATCATGGATGGCGGCGCTGTTAGGCTAGCTACCCTGCACGATGATATGATACCAGGCTATGTCAATGGAAATCGGCTCAAACCATATCGGATCAAATGACTACATGACCGGAGTAGCCATATAGGTGCAGGTAGAGACCCAACCACCACAGTAACTTAGGACGAGTCACAAGATTGTGTTGGGGAACTATTGGAACAGGGTCCTCCAAAGGCTGTGAATTGGGATAGTTTCGGATATTTTTGTATATTTTTTGCATATTTCAGTCCAGCGGAGGGGTTTTGGGGTGGGTCAAAGTCCCAAAAGCATTGTAATGGGTCAAAGGGTAGACCTAGAGTTCGCAAACCATGGTTTTCGGACCACGGGAAAGATTAGGCTAGATTATTATAAATAGAAGGACATTTTGAGTCAAGAAAGAAGAGAGGCATAAGATTGATGTGAACTATGAATTAGTAGATCTCTTTGGGTTATTAGGGGAAAGGAATCCTACTGGATATGTGTGCGGAGATCCTCAGTCCTATTGTGTGCAAACCCTGCTCCTGTGTGCACAGGTTGGGTTTTGGGTATTGTAAAAGGATCTAAAGGACTAATAAAAGTGGAAGGATGTTGATACGAATCTCTGATATCTGTTATGTTATGCATGGCTCTGTGTTAAGCTGTGAACATAACTGTGTTATTTTCTTATGCTGCATTGACATTTGTCCGATATATTTTATGCAAGAATATCTATGTTAGTCACGTTATTGTTTTGGGAATTTATGATATGTTTATTGCTCTGATTATAATTGGTATTATGCACGTGGATGCGATGGGATATTTAGATCTGAGTTCTGGGATATACGATATAGTAATTGTGACATTGAATGCAACTCTGCTTGGATTACGTACCCTCTTCTACGGTGCGGAAGCCTGGTTCCAACACCCTCCCATACTGCTTCAGGTGAGACTTTGGCTTGCACAAGTAGGTCACTTCTGAAAGGGCTAGTAGTATAGGGGTTTGTTGGAAAATGTTAACCTCCGAACCTGGGTCAAGACCCCTCGAGCCAATAGGCTACTTATAGGAAACTCAAAAAATGCCAAAACATTCCTAGATTGGCTTTTGTTAGTTATTGGTGGTGGACCATAGATAGACATCCTAAAAGAAAATTAAAAACATCCACTTGGAGACTCCACTAGCCTCCAGTAGGCCTACCATGTCACCAATTCTTAACAAGAATTCCCTTAGGATTGTGTCAAATCAGCCCCAACAGGTTTAGGGGTCTAGTCACACATTGTGTGATTTTAGCAAACATAAAGAGAGGAAAACGTTTCAAAAAAATTCAAAAAATTTGGGCCTCCCTAAATTTTGAGTTTGAAATTTGGCTTCGCAAAGAATCAATACCAGATCTCATCCAGACCCAAACCCTCCTACGATAGTTGATGACCCAGAAAGGATTTTGTGGAAAAATTTTGAAAATGGAAACTTAACTACTGATAGGACAATTCATAAAGAAAGCTTTGTACCTAAACAACTCACAGCCTTGCAAGATCCCTAGTTTGACTTGCACCATATGAGAAACCTTTTCAAAACCAAGTCACATTATAGGATTGACCATACTGACCTTGAGCTCATAGATTTGTAGCAGAGTTCTAATAGAGAAGCCTCTCCTTCCACCCCACCTGATTTTAAGCTTCTCCACCACTTTAACTCTTTTCATACCAAATCTACTCAGAATCAGTCTGCTGGTCCAAGTACTTCCACTACACCTTTCCATATTACCGCTGTACAAACCACCCCACGTCATCCTACACCTCCCCTCATGAATCTTCCGCTTGTAAATCGACCATTAGCTCCTATCATAGAAGTTTGGTATGCCCCCCTGGTTTTACCACAACCTTTGGTACCTTTTCCTAATGGCTATCAGTCCAGAATCCCTCACTTCATTGGGGCTGAATCTACCACTACCCAAAAACATGTAGATATAATAAATGATGCTTTTGAATACATGTTATTAGAAGAGGAAACCATGAAGATGAGGATGTTTGACCAAAGCCTAGGAGTAGAAGCTAAAAAATGGTTCAAAAAATTAATTCCCAACAACATACACCATCTCCCTTCCCTTTACCAAACTTTCATAAGCAAGTGGGAGAATAAGAAAAACCCTCTCCAGATCCTCTTCGAATATAAAAATATTAAGAGGAATGTGGGTGAGAGTGTCCAAGATTATTGCACCAGGTTCAACAGTGTCTACAATGCCCTCCCACCTCACATGAAACCCCCACTAGGCCTAGCCTTAGCTAAATTTCTGGAAGGTTTTGACCCGAAAATGGCCTATCAGCTAAGAGAAAGAGAGCCCCTAACTTTAGAAGACATGAAAAAGGGAGATATAAGTGTAGAGACAAACTTAAATGAGAAGAGAGCTAGGCAGAGATCAGAAAAGAGGGTAAGCTTCAAAGATGAAACCAAGCCCTCAACCTCCTCATCTGACTCCAATATTGAAAACCTATTTAGAACAATGGAGAGAATGATGGAGAGAATAAACATAAATGAAAGAGAACATCCTAGGGAGAACCAACCAAATCCCCAAAACAGAAACTGGAATCATAATTTCATAAGAGACCCACCCCAAATCAGACAAAGGGAAAATGATCAACAAATCAGGCCACCCTTCCAAGATAACTATGTAGATGAAGGGGAAAGAGATATTGAAAAACTGGATGAAAATCATGTAAACTTATTAGGCTCCAATAACGAGGGTGATGTTTTTGTCACAGAAGAAGAACAAGGTTTCTTCTCCTCGAATCTAAATGAAAAAAGCTATGAAGATTCTGAAGACTACAAGTTGGGATTGGAAAACACCATAATGGAAGTCCATAGGCAATATGATCTTAGGAGTAAGAAAAACAAAGACAACTCCAAGAAGAACAACTTATACACTAATGTTAGGAAAACCCCCCAAAAAAATCTTAAAATAATAGTAGACAATACCAACACAATGGGTAAGAAAACTGATCCTAACAAAGACAAAACTAGCCAACCAAGTGGTGAAACGAGTTTCCCTAGTACCTCTACAAGTGGCCTTGAAAAAAAATTATTGTCTAAAGCCCCAATTCAAAATCAGAAAATTAAAAATGTAGAAAAATTTATGGCTGATAAAACTGATGTAAATATGTCTAAAACACAAATGCCTTTCAGCTTTGAAGGAGAGATTGCTAAAATCAAGATAACTATGCCTCTCACTGAATTTATTACCCAAGGCACATACAGGTCCCAAGTTTTAAAAGCTCTGAACATAGGGAATGATATAGACACTCTAAACTTAATTGATGATAAACCTGAGATTTTGTTTGGTCACGAAGTAGAGGGAAAATATCAAGAAGGATTTTTCCCTCCTTTCTATGTTATCCTGAACATACATGACAAAATATTACACAATGCCATTCTCGATTTCGATGTCTCGCACAACCTCATGCCTAAGGTGGCCATGGAGAGATTAGACCTAGAAATAACCAAACCTTACAAGTACTTATACTATTTCGATTCAAATAGATTCAAGTGTCTAGGTCTAATCAAGGATCTTTGTATCACTTTGGTGCAAATACCTGCTAAAAGTCTAGTCATGGGCATAGTGGTTGCTGATATTCCCCTGAAGTATGGCATGTTGTTGTCCAGATCATGGGGAGCCAAAATTCAGGGTAGCCTCCAAATGGATATGTCATATGCCACTATCCATGTCTTCAATCAAACTAGGAGATTATACTGAGAATCCCACATGAAGTACATGGTGAGTAACCTAGAGAGGCCAAACAACACCCCAATTTATTCCATTCATTCAGATTTGGATTCTTTTATATTGTATAATGAAAATGAGATTTATGAACAGGTTAAAATAAAGGAGAAAGAAATAGGCCCTCTAGAAAACTTACACTCACCCTCAAATAAAGAAAATGATAACCAAAACTCTAGCAACCCTCAACAACAACTTAGTGACAAACATGAAGTAGAAACACTTTGGAACATGAGCTTTGACGACTTTTCTGGAAAGGCTAGTTCAGGAGCTGGTGTCTAGATACATAACACAAATGAGGGGCATTCATACAGACTAAAATTTTAGTGCACTAATAACATTGCAAAATACGAGGCTCTACTCCTTGGTTTGCACTTGCTTGAAGACTTAGGAGCTAAGAAAATATAAGCTCAAGGGGATTTATAACTAATCATTCAAAAAATAAAAGGTGAATACTCAACAAGTAATCTCAGATTAAGATAGTACAGAAATGCATCCCTAGACCTCCTCAAAACCTTCGAAAAATATGAGCTTACTTACATTCCTAGAGCCCAAAATAGCCTTGCCAATGAGCTTGCCTTTGCTGCCAGCAATTTCCAAATACTAGTTGCAAACAAAAAATACAATTTCAAAGTCAAACACCATCCTACAGTTTCTAACAACATTGACCATTGGAAAGTGTTTGAGGGTGATGAACAAATCAATGATTTTCTGCAATCTAGGAATACATTTACATTGACTAAATCTAGATTAGAACATGAGGAAGAGGTTTTTGCTGAAGAACAAACTCATGAAACAAAGCTATCCTTTTTTGCTAATATAAATATGCTTACACATCTTTCGAGGCTGAAATGTTTGAGGACCTAGACCAAAATTACCTTGAGGTCCTACGATGTAAGAATTACACGTTACCTGGAGGCCTTGCACCTTTAGAAGAGCTGTTTGACTTTAATGATGTAGCCAAAAAACCAAAAATAGAATCTACAAAGACTGATGTAGAGGAGTACAACATAGGAATCATAAAGGAACCAAAAATGATTAAACTCTCCAAGACCCTTCCTCCTCACATAAAACATAAGTATATTGACCTTTTTAAGGAGTTTAAAGATGTGTTTGCATGGGGATATCAAGACTTAAAATTATATGACACAAGCATTATTCAACACAAGATCCCTCTTAAGGAAAATAAAAAACCTTTCAAGAAAAAGCTAAGGAGAATAAATCCTATTTTACTATGTTTAGTTGAACAAGAAATTAAAAAGATGTATGATGCCAGGATCATAGTTCCCCTTAGATACTCAAAGTGGGTTTCCAACCTTGTGTCAGTTAGGAAGAAGACCAAGGAGATTAGACTTTGAATTGACTATAGAAATATGAACAGGTCCTCCTTGAAAGATAACTATCCCTTGCCTAAAATGGACCACATACTTCAAAAGGTAGTTGGCTCTAAGATAATCTCACTGCTTGATGGTTTTTCCAGTTACAACCAAGTTCTAGTATTCCCAAGCGATCAACACAAAACTGCCTTCACCACACCTTGGGGTACATTCATGTATGTTAAAATGCCATTTGGGTCGATGAACGCAGGGGCCAATTTCCAAAGGGCCATGGATATATATTTTTTAGAAAACATAGGCTACTTCATAGTCATTTAATTTGATGAAATCATTGTTTACTCTAAGACTGATGAAGAGCACATATTCCACTTGAGAAACAATTTTGAAAAATGTAGGAAATATGGCCTGTCTTTGAATCCCAAGAAAACAGTATTTGGTCTCCAAGAAGGAAAACTCCTAGGCCACATCATCTTTGAAGAAGGAATCAAAATAGACCCCAAAATGATTGAAGGCATATTGCAAATTAGCCATCCTAGAAGCATTAAGGAATTGCAGTCTTTCATTGGGAAAATCAACTTCTTGAAAAGATTCATCCCCAACCTTGCTGAAATTTTGAGAAATATTAAAAACATGCTTAAGAAGGAAATAGGAGTTAAGTGGACTTAGAAGCCAAACAATCTTTTGAACTAGTTAAGCAAGCGCTCACCCAAACACTTAGATACTCAGAGTGGGTTTCCAACATTGTGTCAGTTAGGAAGAAGGCCAGGGGGATTAGACTTTGCATTGACTATAGAAATCTGAATAGGTCCTCCTTGAAAGATAACTATCCCTTGCCTAAAATGGACCACATACTTGAAAAGGTAGTTGGCTCTAAGAGAATCTCACTGCTTGATGGTTTTTCCAGTTACAACCAAGTTCTAGTATTCCCAAGCGATCAACACAAAACTGGCTTCACCACACCTTGGGGTACATTTATGTATGTTAAAATGTCATTTGGGTTGATGAATGCAGGGGCCAATTTCCAAAGGGCCATAGATATAGCTTTTTCAGAAAACATAGGCTACTTCATAGTCATTTACCTTGATGACATCACTGTTTACTCTAAGACTGATGAAGAGCACTTGGTCCACTTGAGAAACATTTTTGAAAAATGTAGGAAATATGGCCTATTTTTGAATCCCAGGAAAACATTATTTGGTCTCCAAGAAGGAAAACTCCTAGGCCACATCATTTTTGAAGAAGGAATCAAAATATACCCCAAAAGGATTGAAGGCATATTGCAAATCAACCATCCTAGAAACATTAAGGAATTGCAGTCTTTCATTGGGAAAATCAACTTCTTGAAAAGATTCATCCCCAACCTTGCTGAACTTTTGAGAAATATTACAAACATGCTTAAGAAGGAAATAGGATTTAATTGGACTTTAGAAGCCAAACAATCTTTTGAACTGGTTAAGCAAGCGCTCACCCAAACACTTCGATACTCAGAGTGGGTTTCCAACCTGCATCAGTTAGGAAGAAGACCAGGGAGATTAGAATTTGCATTGACTATAGAAATTTGAACAGGTCCTCCTTGAAAGATAACTATCCCTTGCATAAAATGGACCACATACTTCAAAAGGTAGTTGGCTCTAAGAGAATCTCACTACTTGATGGTTTTTCCAGTTACAACCAAGTTCTAGTATTCCCAAGCGATCAACACAAAACTGCCTTCACCACACCTTGGGGTACATTCATGTATGTTAAAATGCAATTTGGGTTGATGAATGCAGGGGCCAATTTCCAAATGGCCATGGATATAGCTTTTTCAGAAAACATAGGCTACTTCATAGTCATTTACTTTGATGACATCACTATTTACTCTAAGATTGATGAAGAGCACTTAGTCCACTTGAGAAATGTTTTTGAAAAATGTAGGAAATATGGCATATCTTTGAATCCCAAGAAAACATTATTTGGTCTCCAACAAATAAAACTCCTAGGCCACATAATCTCTGAAGAAGGAATCGAAATAGACCCCAAAAGGATTGAAGGCATATTGCAAATCAGCCATCCTAGAAACATTAAGGAATTGCAATATTTCATTGAGAAAATCAACTTCTTGAAAATATTCATCCCCAACCTTGCAGAACTCTTGAGAAATATTACAAACATGCTGAAGAAGGAAATAGGAGTTAAGTGGACTTTAGAAGCCAAACAATCTTTTAAACTGGTTAAACAAGCACTCACCCAAACACCAATCCTGATAAGTCCTGATTTCACCAAAGACTTTTATATTTTCTCATTTGCCTCTAAACATACTGTGGCTGTTGTGTTGTTACAAAAGAACATGATGGGGCAAGAAAATCCCATAGCCTTCTTCAAAAAAGCCCAAAAAGATGCTCCCTTAAAATACAACATCATGGAAAAACATGCCTTCGCATTGATTAAAGCATTGAAATACTTCAGAGCTTATATCTTACATTCTCACATCATTGCTTTTGTTCCTCACATAGTTTTCAAGGACATTTTAAATCAGGATCCAGATGGTAAAATTGGAAAGTGGATTGCTATTATTTTAGAAAATGACTTAGAAATAATACCCACTAAATTGGTTAAGGACAAGGGCTTGCAAAACTTATGGCTGAAACAAATCTCCAAGAATTAGATATGAATTTTGTTGATACATTAGAAGAACAAGAAGAATACAGAGCTCCTCATGTTAAAGAAGCATTTTTGAATTCATCTTGGTATGTTGATATCCTTTATGTACTATTTTATCCTAATGCTCCTCCTACCTTATTAAAGACAAAAGTAATATCCCTGAAACAAATATATTTGAATTTCTGCATTTATATCGAGTTTTATATTGGAAAAATCCTATTGGTATATTGCTTAAGTGTTTGCTTGAGGATGATGCAGGAAAGATCATGCATGAGCTGCATGAAGGAGAATGTGGGGGCCATCTTTACTGGAAAACCATAGCTAAAAAAATTGTTAGAGCTGGCTACTATTGGCCCACCCTTTTCCTTGACACCCACAAACTGGTCATGACTTGCCATAAGTGCCAATTTTTTGATGGAAAGATAAAAATCTTACCTTTACCTTTGCATCCAATCATTGTTGAAGCTCCTTTTCAACAATGGGGTTTAGACTTCATTGGAGAGATCCACCCTACTTCATCTACCCAACACATGTGGATCCTCACTGCCACTGATTACTTCACCAAGTGGATAGAAGCCATCCCCTCTAGGAACGCCACTGATTACTTCACTAAGTGGATAGAAGCCACCCCCTCTAGGAACGCCACTGATTCAGTCATTATCAAATTTCTTGAGACCAATATCCTGTCTAGATTCGGTTGCCCCAGAAAGATCATCACAGACAATGCCACTGCCTTTACATCCAAAATAATGGTTGATTTTTTTTTAAATATCACATCACATTAGGAAATTCCACAGCTTATTATCCTCAAGGTAGTGGGCTAGCTAAGCCCTGTAATAAAATCTTGGTCAATATCATTAAAAATCTTCTGGAACAAAATAAAAAAGCATGGCATGGAAAACTAGTACATGCGCTATGGGCTGATAAACTAACCACCAAAAAATCAATCAGTATCTCTCCCTATCAACTATTTTATGGTATGGATGCCATTTTCCCAACATATTTTGGAGTCCCGGTGATGAAACTCCTATAAGTAGTACAATTAGAAGAAAATGACATGCAAATAAGGTTGAACCAAACTATCCATTTACAACAGAAAAGGGAGGAGGTTTAAAAAAGGACACAAGTAGTACAAGAAAATATGAAAAAAATATTTGACAGAAGGATGAAGGAGAATGATTTCCATATTGGAGATAAAGTACTGAAATGGGACTCAAGGAGAGAAGACAAAGGTAAAGATGGTAAGTTTGACAACTTGTGTAAAGGGCCATTCATTATCAGCTCCGCTAGAGGTAACAATGCCTTCTTTTTACAAGATTTGGATGGAGCTGAAGCATTTGGATGTCATGTCAATGGTGGGACACTAAAACACTAATTTTGTCAAGATTTCTAGTTTTTAGGCCTTCACTCATTGTACATACCATTTTTTGGTGAAAGGCCATAAAGAGAAAAACACAAAAAACAATAAAAATAGAAAAAGAGGGTAGATTTGAAAAGAAGGTATAACCCCATACCCAAAAAATAGCAGTATTGAAAGTGTGAAAAGCCTAAATGCCACTACTTGTTCAAAAATAAGGTCTTGTTCAGTCATCTAGCCTAATCATGGCTGAACATGTTTTAAATTTATTGTTGATAGTTAGTAAAAGAATGCTGATCAAATCATTTATGCTTGACTTGTCAAAAGAAAATAGATTAGGAATGGAATATATTGGTTCCACATGCTTAAATCTGAACCAAAGAAAAGGATAGGAATGATTAGAAAAATATGAAACACAACCCTCATACCTTCTAGTTTTGTTTTTATGAAAATAATGTATGCGTGTAGCTTGTCTCGATGCCACAACTCATAATGAATCAGATTGCCTAGTCTTGGTTCAAATCATTTTTTAAATTTCCTGTCGATAGCTTAGAGAATGAGGTCTATCATACTACTTAATCATGACAGTCAAATAGTCTAGGTAGAGAATAGAAGAGTTCACTAGAATAATTTTAACTCTTGGAAGAAATAAGTATAGAAGCAGATAGCTTGCTTTTACTTTCAAAAGAAAATGATGTCAAGGGTCTGCCAGTTCAAGTGCACCCAAGGAAGAAAAAATGTTAGGACAGTAGTTTGAGTAGGTAAAGATGAAGTTGAGATAATCATGTTTTCATATAATTGAGATCATTACTTCAGAGAAGCAACTGCAAATGAAAAGAAGAAAAGTCTACCGAATGGATAAGGCACTGGTCTTCATAAACCAAGAGATCTGAAGTTCTGGACACCTCCTAAAAAGGAGCTTCCCTCCCCAAGTGGAGCCACTATTAGTCATCTATAATTTTTACCTGTTTAGATGACTAAATGATTATCCTAGATTTCTATAAAACAAAATTAATGAATCTTTTGAGTTCTAAGAAATCTCACTGCCTTCATTACCCTTAGGGTAAAATTTTCACTATTCTACTACTCTGTCAAGGCATGGCTAATCTCTCACTTCCAGAAGACAAAATAATCAAATTATGTCCTTCATTCTCACTATGTTTTCCACCTCTAACTTTACCACTCTGCTTCTGATTGCCTAAGCCTTCGATTTTTACACCTTGGTTTGCCAAATAGCCTAAACCTTTTACCCTTTTCACCAAGTGCCTCAAGTAGTGGTGATTTTAAACTACCCTTATAGGCTCTTTAGATAAATCAAAGTTGTAAGTTTCTAGGATTACAATGCATAAAGGTTTGTCAAAACCCTATTTTCACCTCCAAAACCTGCTTCAAGTTTTCAACCAAAGACCTAGTCCAAAAAATATCCCAATAGGTCATGTAGGGCCTTCTAGGTTATGCATTGCTTTGGCTTTCTAGACTCACTATTTTACGTGTGCCCAAAGGTGAAATCAAATGAAAAAGAAGGTGAGCTCATGATTTCCCAAAGGGTATCAAAAAGCCTTCAAGGAAGGACCTCCTAGATCAGAGCATAAAGTCTGCAAAAAAGACAGTTGCTTATCTTGAAGCATTTCTGCAGGAATGGTTTATGACGGTTATCAGCAGAATAAAGGTAAGGTGAGAAGCCAAACTCCTCATGTATAGTCACGGCAAAAGAGAAACAACATGCCTAATTAAACAAATATTATCAGTGGTTTTTTGTAACTAATTGGAACAACATGTGTTGCCAAGTAAGGAATCCATGCAAAAGATCACAAAGAAAAATATGCAAGAGCATCACATAGCATAAATTGAAGTTTTATTTTGAGAGACCTCCTTATGATGGAAATCACAGGTTTGAAGGATGATGTCATATGGTCACCTCTATGGCTTGTCAAAAAAACAATTTTCCACTGCACCAAGGGAGAAATTCTAAGAATATCAGTGAAGGCTACTTAAGTTTTCAAGTACATTCAAAGGATTGTCAAGAGTAGTAGGAGGGAGCAGAAATTTTCCTTTTCAAAAATCACCGACCAAAGAAAATTTTTTGTGCTTGGGTCATCACCTACCAAAGAAAAGGAAAATATCAACAAAACAGATGAAGGATCAAAAGTAAACATTAGTCAAGGTGGGTTTTTGCTTTTAATTTTTCAATGGTATAAAAGCGTCACAAGTATCATAACTCAACACCATTTTTTCATTTTCAAAAGGAGTGGAAGCATTTCAGGATTTTCGGAGTTTTTTGGTAGATATTTGGGCAAAAAACCTTTACGCTACGCTCTTGAAAGGTTGCATTATGCACTTGTGCACGCTGCTTGTGTATTTTTCAAAGGGATGTTGTGTGCCTGTGTAACAATGCTATGCGTAGGGCCATAGCCTGACTCGAACACATGCACGACTGCCTGACGCTGCACTCTTTTGCATGCAGGAGCTGACCTAATAGACTAGGTGCTACGCGCAGGGGTGTGTAGGGGCTGCTCGATAGCCTAAAGTTGTGTGTTGGTCCATTCAACAACATGCACAACTGCCCGACACTCCATCCACCCGACACCTCATCCATAGGTTGCTCGACCCGATAACTTTCATTGTTCTCCTATCCATTCAGGGCTGCCCAGGAGGACCTGACTACTCGTTTAGGCCTTTCCCGTGCTATGCTCCTACACTACATTCAGGGAAAACCCGACAGGTCATGCAGAAGCCACCCAACTGGCCCGTGTTGTGTTCCTCTTTATTGTGGCTTCAACTATGAGATTTTTGAGAGGTATTTAGAAATTTTCTACGTTTTCCTATTATCTAAAGGTAAAATTATAGATAAATGTGAAGGATGAACTTAAAGAAAGAGGAAAAAACCCTAAAGGAGGAAAGGTTAGGTCCACATGTTTGCAAGCATTGCTGATTGAAAAGCACCCATCCATCTACACACTGAAAACACATCAAGGCAAAAGGTGTCCTTCTTCACTCCTATTTTCCCCTCCAAATTTGAAATCATTGCCTTCCTCATTAACCTCTCACTTGCCCTCTCCATATCCTTTCATGAACAGTTTAAAGGGTTTGTTTTAAAAGGTAAGAGTAAAGGACAAAATGCCTAAAGAAGGCAGTTTTAACGGTGGCAAGAGAGGCCAAAGGCCTAGAGAACAGAAGAGGAAGGGTGGGAAAGAAAATAGGTTTGAGCCTGTAAACACTAAATAATTGACAACCTCTCTTGCTAAAGTTTCATATTTCCAAGAGGTAGGATGCTATGAATTGTATGAAAAATTATGAAGAGTCAAAATTCACCATGAGTTGACCAGACTTTTCATCCTCAACCTCCATGGTAACCAAGTACATCTAGCTGGAGTAAATTTTGAGTTAACCCCAATACAATTGCCATGGCTACTGGGATATCTTGCATGGGAGAAAAATGGTTCAAACATGTGAGTTTGGACTTAAGACATTACCATCCCTTCTTGAAACCAAGATACCAAGCTGATTGCAAAACTATTTTTCCCTTCTTGTATCTCTTGGAAATATATTCCCCTCTAATGAAAGTCATCATGAAGTACTTCACCTGTGAGGGTAGGTTTTCCATGATCTATTCTTACCACATAAGACTACTCATGAATTTCACTAGGGCCAAGCTACTACATTTTCCCTAGTACTACATTTATAAAAGTATTGATAAAATGTCATCCATTGTGCAAAGGATACATCCTTCACAGCAAATGCAAAGTATTTTCCGCCATTCCCTCATCAAAATGATTGTGTTGCATCAATTAGAGAAATAGGGTATCCCATGGGAAGTTTTCACCACCCATGGTGTTTTCACAAATCCACAACCTCTTCCTTTACAAATTTTACCCTTTCCATCCCATCCACCTTCCTCCACTCCTCCATCACTACCCACTGACCATGGTTCATCCTCTTCACATGAATCCTCTCCCCAAACAAAACTCCCTTTTTCACCTTCTCCTAAAGCCTCAAAACAAGAAGAAAGTGTTGAAGAACATGAAGAGAGCAGTGACAAAGAGGGACAAAGTAGTGACAAAGAGGAACGTGGAAGTCAAGAAGAAAATGACAGTTAAGAGGAAGAAACAAGTAATGAGGGAGAGGAAAAGGAAAGTGAAGAAAGTTATTATGATGAGGAAGAGAACAAAAAAGAAAGTATTGATGAGGAAGAAAGCAGCGAAAAAGAGGAAAATCATAATCAAGACAAAGAAGACAATGATGAGGAAGAGGGTAGTAACAAAGGTAGTGAGCCTAATGATGAAAAAGAAAGAAATGACAGTCCAGGGACAGAGGCAGATTTTGATGAAGAAAACAGTGATTATAAAGATGAAAACAGTGAGCTAGATAGTGGAGAAAAAGACAAAGAAAGTGTTGATAAGGAAGAGGGCAGTGACAAAGGTAGTGAGCCAAATATTGAGGGAGAAATAGATGAATAACAAACCAAGACAAGTGACAGTCATGAAGAAGAAAATGAAAGTCAAAATGAAGGAGAAACTAATGAATATGCCTCTAAAAGTGACCCCACAGAAAATGCAAGCAATGATACAGAGATTGAAGATGATGGAAAAAAAAGGCAAATTATGAAGAAAAAGATAGTTTAGAACAAGAAAGCAGTGATAAGGTAGATAATGCAGAGGATGATGAGTACAAAGGAAATGGGAAAAAGAATGAAGAAGAAGAAGAAGGTAGTCAGTCAAATAATGAAGAAGGGACAGATGATGAAAAGGTAGAATTAGAAGAAGAAATAGAGGCAGATATTGAAGAAAAGGGTAGTGGGTTTTGACAAGGATGAAGATGAAAAAGGTGAGGATAATGCATAAAACAAAAGACAACATGAATACAGATGAAGAAAGTGACAAAAATGCAGAAAGGTAATGAAACAAGCATAAGTGAAAAAGAAAACATTCATGACAATCATAAAAATAGTAAAGGCAGTGACCCCAACAATTGAAAATAATGATAAGCAAAGTAAAGGCAACACAAAGAGCAGTCATAGTGATATTAAAGAAAGTGGGAAGGATGATAATTAAAATAAAGACCACAGTCATGATAAAGACACCAAGACTACCATAACACATTTTTTCATTGGCATATGAAAGAGGCCCTCATTCAAATTCAAAACACTAAAAAGAGGAAAACACCAATTAAACCTTGGAATCTTGCCTCAATATTTTCTACAGGTCTCCCAAACCCTATGAAGGAATTATCCACCAAATTTGGGAGAATTTTGATGAGTTTTTGTTTTTTTTGCAAATTTTGAGGCTAGGAGTGCAGCACACCTAGTTCTACGCTCTTTTTCAGAGCATATTTAGGAGGAAGAGCTTCCATTTTTTGGTTCCGAAACACTCATATAGTATTATCACAAATTTTTATATCAATTGGAGTTGTTTTGGTCCTCCAAAAGGGTCAAAAACACCCAAATTTTCATCATTCTGCGTGTTTTTCAGGACATGTGCTACACTCTTACCAGTTTTGGAATTTTGAATTTCTAAATATGTTTCAGAGGTTAGATCAGAGAACCAAGGGTAGATCTAGAAATTATGCTTCAAGGGATTTCCAACAAGCCATCAAAGAGCCTTTTTCAACATCGGAAAGGCCTTCAAAACACTACTGCAAGAAGACCCAATTTTCCTGCTCCTGTGCTACACTCTTGGCATGAAATTTCATTTCAAAACACAGTGCTATGCTCCTATGGTTGAAAAGTAAAAATTTATGCTTGGCAAGTTTTAGGAGGCTTGTCAGAGCCTAAAGGTCGATTTCTTTGCTAAAAATGGCTGAAAATGTATTTATTTTAGATATTTTTGTGCCTTATGCCTTACAAGGCCTCAAGGACAATAGAGATACTTCTGATTAGACAATAGACCTCTAGATACTCTATTAGGTTTTCCTCCTCCTTGATTGTTATATATAGCATGAGAATTCATTGTAAGTGTGGGCTTTTGATGAATTTTGAGAGCAATACATGGTTCTTTGAGGTTGAAGAGCAATTTGGTGTTGTGGAGCATGTGGATGATTTTCCTTGATTGAGGGTGATGAAGGCTTGCTTCCAGGATCCCTGAGTTTAGTTAATGGTGATGTATCTCTTATTTTTTCATGTTTTCTTGTTTATCGTATGTACATATTTCTATATTGCAATAAATCAGAAGAGTATAGGATGAGAAATTTTGTTTAAGGCACCTCAGTCCTCCTGTTTGCTATTGTCTTTATGTTTTCCTCTGCCAGGTTAGTTTTAGGAATTCTTAGTTGCTCCTTAGGCCCATATGAGATTTTTTATTTCATCATTGGATTAATATGCTAGTTTACAAATATGATTTATGGTAAGCCTTGCTTATTTGATGCTATCTAAACTCTATCTTGAAATCTCTCTTCGATGTATTGATTATTAGGTTAAGCCAAAGATGTCTTGTTTCGATCTTGCCCTTTGTATATGCTTGTTAGTTTGCCTCAAAGTTCTTTATAGTTTAATGAATGATGTTTAGGAGTTCCCTCTTCATTTATTGATGATATTTGTCTCTTACATGTTTTAAAATCTTGAAAGTAGAATCATTGGAGTTAGATAAGTTTTCTTGCTTCCTTTGTCCCACTAGATTGTTTATGTTGAATGTTTATTTGTTTAAAAGTATTTTCATTGAGTAAATGGTGTGCCCTATCTAATGATTAGTATATTTTGATTATCGGTGTTTAAGACCTTCCTGTCCATGTGTGTTTGACAAAGAATTCTTAACTTCCCTTTGTCCTACCTTGTTTCACAAAATTAATGTCCATTTCACCTCACACATAAACTTTAAAGATCCATTGACTACACTAGATTTTCCCTGTAATGTACCCCGATTCATTATTGAGATATCAATGAATTCATAGACTCCATAGCCCAGTTGATTTGATTACCTCTCACTCCATCTATCCTACTTGATCATCTTACCCAACCAAACAAACAACAAACCTACGCTTAACAACTAGCCTAAAATCAGCCATCAAAAGCAAACAAGTTCACATCCTTCGCACATACTAGAGAGAGCCCTATATGAGTCTAGGAAGGCTAGGTCCTAGGACTCAAAAGACTGGTCTAATGTTACCCTATGCATTTGGTCTACCAATCTACTAAATCATAGGACCCTAACATATTACACAAATAATATTTACAAAAAAATGAAACCAAATAATATATTGTTAAATCATTTAATAGCTTCTCAATCACACATCACTAATTGATGCAATATATATTCTATAAGAATTTAATAAAGAAAAGATACACACCACACATTATATGTTCCTTGAGTTACAAAATCCTCCAAAATGAAGAAAAAATATTTTTTTTTCTATTATTTTCAGTCTTCAGGTAGACTAAAATCCAACCTGGAAATATTACTTACAAGTGTTATATATAGCAAGAGAGGAACTGACTCCATCTCTTCTAAAAATAGGGAAACACTAATTCTAACTTTAAGACATTAAATCCTTCTCTCCTTGAAATCTAACATAAAGGATAGGTGGAGAAAGAAGAAGAGAAGAATTATGGGCTGGAATGATGAGTGTGCCAGATGTTGCCCCTTTCTCTATTGAATTATGTCCTTGTATCTTGGGTATTTAATGACCATGTCGCTTAATTTAATAAGACCTCCAACAACCTTGTAACGGCCTCTCTCCATCACTTGTATTATCTATTTTCTTATAGGTTATTATCCATCCTCAACTGGCTTGGAAAAAAATGCTAACATGTGTGAAAATGCAGTTAAAATAGGTGCTTCTAGAAATTCCTGTAAAAACCTATAACTATGCAAAATCTAGAATGCTACTAGAAATTCTGGTAGCGCCCTGTTTCTTTTTCAAAATAGATAGAAAATGTAGATAATTCTGTGTTGACTTGTATTCCATGACACCTAGACTATTTTTCAAAATTTGTAACTCATAAACAAAAATGGATTAGTACCAAATGCCCATTTACCTTTCCTCTATGTGTGTTGTAGCTTCAACTAGTTTATCTAAATAAATTTTGTTGTTAGAAAATGATGTTCTAGATTTGGTTGCTTTTTTATTTGCCTAATTAATAGATTATTTTTCCTCTTTAGAACCCTTTTAAGTTTGTCTCCCTTTGGAGGGCTCTGAGTGTTGTTATGAAGGGGCTCTATTCTTTCTTTTCTTCATGGACTTTTCTTTTTTCTCTGTCTTTGAACCTTTAGGGTTCCCTTCAACATCAATGACTTCTGTCAATAGGCTTGGCTTGAGAAGAGCGATAGATTTAAGTCTAAACTTATTTCTTTATCTTGTGTGCCTCTTTCTAGTTCTATAAATAGGTTTAGCTTATTATTTCTTTTCTTTTTTTTTGATTTCATATCCAACATCCTTAAGTAGTTATTCTTCTAATTGGGTAGGCTGATACTCCTTTGGCAACCTTCTCAGAATAGGTGCTTCTAGAATTTCCACTAGGATCCACACTTTTGACTTATCTACTATTGCAGACCTCCCTCTTATGCTTCGAGTGTATACATTTGGAAATGGAGGAGCATGAGGAGCATTTGGAAATGGACTTGGGCTTCTTTTTGATAAGCTCCATCATTAGGAATATTTGGAGGGGTTAATAGTCACCTTTTTGCCTTCTTAGATCTCTTTTTCTTGCATTTTTATTATTATTTGGGTTTATGATGCTAGTATAGGTGGTGATCAAGGATAACATAATATGAGTGCCTAATATAAGGTTGAGTGAAGAAAATCATGATTTATTAGTCAATTTTATAAATATTTTATCTCAAAGACTTGGAGGGGACAACAAGGAGAAATTATAGGAGGATTTTCCACCCTCAAAGGTAGTCGAAGGATCCCAAAGATTCTCTCTAGCAATTCGAATTCCACAAGCAACCAAAGTATCCCCAAGGATTCTCTCCAGCAATTCGAATTCCAGAGGCAGCCCAGTCACTAAAAGAGGAGAGCACACAATCTTGATTTACTTGGAATCCAGTGGACTCAATCACCATTTTCTAGGGAGATGTTGGTAGCTTCCATATAGAATAAATAGAGTAGAGCTAGAGCTAGGAAGAGTTAGTCTATCCTAGTCTTGCTTACATTCAAAATTATTGTTGTGAACAATTGAAGATTTTTGTTTTATTCAGGGATCAAAACTTTCAGAGATGTATGTAGTTATTATTTTATAAAATGAGCAGAATGATTTCATTTGATTGATCTAAGTTTAGTGGGCTAGGCTCGTCGGTTAGGGCCGATTCCATGTGCCTCAGCTTCTCTGTTGTTATTATATTTTCCTTTCTGTCATTTAGCTATTTTTTCCTTTGTCATTCAAGTTAGATCTAATTCTCTTAAGTTTCATTACTATTTAGTTTTTGTGTTGTTGTAGTTTTAATTGCTTATGCATAGCAAAATAGAGGAAAAACTCCAAAACTGTGGTCAAGACTCCCCCCCTCTCATCTCTATCAATAGATTTCAAGTAGGGGTAGAACTTCCCACACGCCAAAATTTCTTTCTATTTGAGTTTAGGGAAGAATTTTTATTACCAAGTTCAAGCCTTTCCTTCACTATTTCATCCCACATTTCTGTCTATTTCCTGTACATGAATCTGTATGTGTGCTTCACATATGAGCACTAATCTTACGCTTCCTTTTCCCTCCATTACTTCTCACCTTATTGCTATAATTACCTTCTTTCGAACACGCTTAAGTTCTCCAGTCTTACTTCTCTATTTTTCTTTGTTCATGGCTACCTTACCCTTTTTATGAAAAAAACGTGAAAAACCATATAGAACCACTGAAAACCCAACCTCCACCTTTTCTCTCAAGACCCCTGTCACCATACGTCGCACTTCTCAATCTCAACATTTAACGTTTACCTTAACACTTATCACCCATTCCTTACAATTGCGATATTGCAAAATCGCAAATCGCACTTCACACCAGCTACCTTCTACCATTAACACTTACCGCTCATTCTTTGCGATTGTGAAATTGCGAATCACAACCCTTAGATTTTTTCACTGCCACGTCTTCCCCATCGCACATCGCATCCCGCGTAACTTAACACATCAAAAATTTCATCCTGTAGAACTTACCACATCCCACAGAACTTATCACATTGCAAATCGTTTCCCACAACTTTTACCGCAGTGCAACTCACATTTAACACATTTTAGTTTATTCCCATTAATCCTTACATCTATCCTTGTAAACATGTGATATTGTGATTTATGAACTGCCACGTCACTCTTCACACTTCACACTATGCACCATTTAGTTTATTCCCATTAATCCTTATCATTATCCTTCTAGATTTGTGATATTACGATTCGCGACCCGCCACGTCACTCTTTGCACTTCCCACTGTGCACCATTTAGTTAATTTCGTTAATTCCTTATTGCCATCCATTTAAACTTGCAAAGTTGTGATTGCGACATCACACATCGCAAATTTTTCTGTCCATCGTATTCCACCGTCGCATTTATAAGTTCTTCTCACTCCGAACTCATTCCTTGTGTTATAATAAGGTTTCCTAACAATTTAATCACCTTTGTCCTCTCCAAAGCTATGTCTCATGCTATCATAAATTTTTCCAAGGGTTTAACCCCATCTTTCTGCTTCCAAAACTCATTTCATCTATTGAACCCCCCATTAGCCCTCTTAGCCCTTTTTCTTCCCTCTAAGATGAAAATTAATTATTTTTAATTAAAATTATGGCATGGATAGTTTAGTTGCATGGACAGGAGTATGGTAGGTATATCATAGGATAGGTAGAGTTCATTTAGATATTTGGCCAAGCTAAGTGTGGTTTAGAATTAATTTCCTTTCTGCTATCTATTTTCTGAAAATTAAATTAGTTTCATTCTTGGCATTCCTTTCCAGCAATTTAGTTTAGTTTCCTTTCTATCATTTCCTTCCAGAAATTTACTTTCTATTTATTCTCATAATTTAAGAAATAACACCCTTTAATGAAGCATAATAGGATGACATGAATAGAATGTATCTCCTGTGTATATAGCACTGTCACCTCAAATATTGTACGAACCGCGGATTGATAATGTAAATTAGGGAGGCCCCTAGGAGTTGTAGCATTATTGGTGCAATACCAGGGCTCACCACTTTTTGGAATCGTTGCCAGGGAGGTGTCTAGTAAATATTTTGATTTTGTTTTAGCATTCTCTTCTACTTACCTTTCTTTTCATGTCACTTCAAAAATATTTAAAAAGTACAAAAAAAATATGATTTTCATGCCTCGTAGCACTAGGAATACTCAAAGACAAACATTACCTAAAACCCCCACATCACCTCCTAGCCACCCTTCACTCTTCTTCTGTGGCAGTGAGATTAATACCCCTATAGGAGATCCTTCTGAATATTTTGAGGATCCTTTTGGGGAAGAAGAAGAAGACCATGTTTCAACTGAGGGATCTACTTCACCTATCTTAACCATTGATGGGACCCATAGAGCCTTTCCCATAAGAGAGGCGGATGGGGACATTAAGATGAAAAACATTAGCCACTCAGCTCTTCCACACTTCCATAGACTTACCTCTGAGGACACTGACACATTCCTGTTTGATTTTCCTATTGTCCATAGGAATTATGACTACAACTCTAATGATCAAAAGTTGAAGATATTCCCATCCACCCTTAAGGATGCAACCTTATGCTAGTTCATTGGTCTACATGGGGATAGCATCACTACCTGGGCACATATTGAAGATAATTTCAGCAGTAAGTACAAATACTACTATAGGTCCAAGGAAACTAAGGATGAGATATTTAGGATGACTCTAGGGCTTGATGAATCCCTAGAGGATTATGAAGAGAGGTTTCAACTGATTTATAAGAGAGCCAACTATACTCTTGATCCTGACTCAATTAAACTTGTACTTCTTCGAGGAATTAGTGAAGAGATGATAGAAGCCTTGAATATGTGATCAAGAGGAGATATCTACCAACAACCCTATGAAACAATCAAAATTATCTTTCGGAACCATTCTAGGGAATTTAGGAAGAAGGGAAGAGCTAGCCAAAGTACATCCAATACCCCTTCCTCTTCCACCTTCATAAAACATGAGATTGGAAACATGCTAGTGCACTTCAAGAGTGACATGCTGCACACCTTTGATTTGTAAATGGACAAAATGTAGGTCAAAAGGAAGCAAGAGGAAGCAAAGAGAGCCCTGGCAATATTTTTTCTGAGATGTACCAGGAAACACCCAAGAAATGAATTTCCACTGAATGTCATAGAGGTTTGCATAGTCCGTGAAGAGAATCATGCCATAGACAACTGTCCCTCCTTACCTAGACTTAAATTTGTATATCAAGGTGGGGAAAAAATTCCAGAGCAACTCAATTTCATCAACCAAAGAAGGCCTCAGGTCCCTCGTCCATATCAACAAGGTATGCAAGGTGAAACTCACTCTTAATATTACAACAAGCATAGTGCACCCATGCAACCTTGGTACACCCCCACTTCTCCATCCTGGTCTACACCTCATACTTGGCCTTCCAACCCTTCATATCATCCTTAGTCGGTAAACCAACCATTTTAGTAGTATGTTTTGCAAAAACCTCAATGGAAAAATACATCCCAATGGTGTAGGCCTCAAAACAATCAACTACCTTCTCTAATCCCCCATCCCAACCTCAACCTCAGCTTACTCATGCTGCTCCACCTAGTCTACCTATACCTGCATAGTCCAATTTGACCTCAAACAACAAACGGGGACAACAGGCTCCCGGTGGAGAAACACCCCATCCAGCTTATGTTGTGGAGATAAAGGAGCTTAATCTCAGGTCGAGAAGAGTACTACCAAAAAAACATCCCCCATCTCCACCTATAAAGGTTGAGGAGGAAAAGGAAGAAGATAACACTCAAATCCAACAACCTCCTTTTCCCAAGCACTTAATCCACCCTAGTCAGCACACCCCAGAGGAGACTGAAGTCCTGGGAGAATTGGAAAATTTGTGTGTAAAGGTACCACTTCTCCAAGCCATTAAGGATTTCCCTATCTACAATAGGCTCATCAAATAAAATTTCTTCAAGAAACCGGGAAGGAGGAAGAGAGATACCCCTACCATCAATGTGGTAGGACAACTATCTGACTTGATACTGGGGAAGGTGATATTTCCAAAATACCTGACCCTGGTAGTCCAGTTGTTGATGTACCTATAGATGGTGTCATAGTCCCAAGCACTCTGATTTATTTAGGGGCTACCGTCAATATCATGACCAAGGAAAGTATGTTGAAACTTAATCTCCAAGGGACTTTGAGGAAAACCGCAACAGTTCTTCAACTTGCATATCGATCCACAGTAACTCCGAAAGGAATTATTGAGGATGTTATGGTTACCATTCACTTTTGTGAGTATCCTACAGATTTCCTCATCCTGTAGTCAAAAACAAATTTTAATGGTTATCCTGTCATCTTAGGGAGACTTTGGTTAGCCACTCCATACACTTATTGATCAGGAGATCAAGTCTCCTATAGAAATATGCTCAAAAATGAAGTTGCTCAGAATTGGTCCAAACTAGATCGAATGGAAAGAGCTCAGAAAAAAGATCATGTAGACGTGAACGGAACTGAAAACTGACTCCGTATGAGGAAGATATTCAGTTTTAAAGTTTGCCAATTTCAGTTAAAAAAATGGCCCAAAGTTGACTTTATAAAAAATATTTTTTATTAAAAAAAGAATATTCTACAGAATATTCTGGGAATATTCTGTGGAATATTCCATAGAATATTCTATAGAATATTCTGCAGGTGGCCAATTACAGGGCGCCACGTGGCCAGCCTAGAGGCCGCCACGTGGCTCCAAGGTGGATTGAAATGGCGTTAAAAATTTTGTTATGGTTGCGGGCAAGATTTGAAACCTAGTCAGCTGGATGAAAACGGAGCGGCCCAACCATATGGGCTATGGTGGTTCTTATTAAACCATAGCAACGCATTTGTATTTAAATGTTAAAATTTGTTTGGGCGGGCCCGGAAGGGGGCCAGCCCCCTCGGCATATGACTTCCCGCTCGGAACTGTGGCACAAATCAAATGGGTGCACAACGAAATATGGGTATGGTCACGTATATGATGGAAGGTGCGGAGTTCATTTATATATATGGTTATATAATAAAGTTTCCACCGTTCAAACTTTTAGTTGTCCATAATATTTGTCGACGGGTTCGGACATATGGTCTGTGATCTTATCTTTTTAGCCCCCTCTAACTGGTGGAACTAATGGCGGTTCCTCTAATTTAGCACCGACTTCCAGATTTGTTGGAGTTATCTGGAAGTTAGCCAGATTTAGCTGGAGTTATTCTAGGCCAAACTGGCAGTTGGAGTAAAAGAGCGATAACTTTGGCTAGGAAAGGCCTTTTGATACGAATTGTTTTTTGATTTTGGCGTATTGGATCATTCTGGAGCTGTTGGGAGTGTTTTCAGAGCCATCAGGGCACTCTATCAGTGAATTTACCAGCGTTTTTGATCATGGAGCCACCAGGGCCTATTGAAAGATCTGCTATTTTGGGCTATTCTCATCCAATGGAGGTGAATGAATAGTCGTTTTATACTGATTTCAGCCTTCTGAATCTATATTTGCAGCTTATTTTTCCCTTTGAGGCTTATATAAATTTTTAATCACATTTTTATCATTTAATCAAAAAGGGAAAAGCCTAATTAGAGGCTTTTGGACCCAGCAGAGGTAGCCCAAGAGAGGGGTGAACTGCTTAAACAATTATTTGCTGTCATACTGTATATTTTTGCTGCATTATTTCAGATTCTGATCCTTTAAATAGTAAATTTTTATAAGTAAACTTTTCCCAAGCAGGTTTAAATAGAGAACAAAACTTATTAGTTCATCTTCAAACCACTATACTTCATTTGCAGAATACATAATCTTGCCTATTCACACATTAAAGTTGGATTAATGAATACTTTTCATAAACAAATACTTTCATTGATTGGATCTCAATGATTACATTTTATTTCTTTAGGCAGAGTCTGTAAGAGGGCCAGGTAGCCTCCGGATTCATCCTTTCTTTGAAAGGTGAAATATCCGATAAATGCCCCTACAGTCAATCTCTGTATGAGCAATACTTTGTTCTCACAATTTCAGATCAGGTTGGTATCGGAGCTCAAGGTTTTTCTTAAGATTTTGTGAAATTTATGCAAGTAAATTGTATTATTCTGCAAAATTTGATGCTTACTAGGCTGAAATTGCAAAGAGGGGAAGGTCAATTGGTTAGAGAACAAGTTAATCCTCAACCAAGGAGGGCTAGAGTGTCATTACATCCACCTTCCATTTCATCCTCATTAGCCTTAGAATCAGCCACAAACATGTCTTCCAGAGAAGGAGAAGTACATG
This sequence comes from Pinus albicaulis, assembly GCA_034641835.2. Lineage (NCBI taxonomy): Eukaryota > Viridiplantae > Streptophyta > Pinopsida > Pinales > Pinaceae > Pinus > Pinus albicaulis. Next base: position 835,274,967 of record CM076572.1, on the reverse strand, counting down.
AGGAAATGGATCCCAAGGAAGAAGAAAAAGCCTTTAGAAAAGCTTTCTTGGACTTGACTGAGATGGTTAGGATCCTATACCAGGAGAGAAATGATAGGATTTCTGGAGAAGGGTCTAGAAACCAAAAAGAAGAAGGAGATTCTTCAGGAGGAAAGAGAGACAAAGATGAGTCTAAGAAAGGGAATGGAGGAAATGGTGATTCACCATCTCCATCTTCATCCTCTTCCTCCACATCATCCTCTTCTACTTCTGTTAATCAGTCACACAAAACAAAAACATCTCTTAAAAATCCTTTGTTAAAGCTTGATGTGAAGTTTGAGTTGCCGTTGTTTAATGGTGATGTGAATGCAGAAAAATTGGATAACTGGATTAGACAGTTGGAAGTCTATCTAAGAATTCAGAATTTGCATGATGATGACACAAAAATCCAATTAGCCTCTTTGAGAATGGATGGAGCAGCTTTGGTTTGGTGGGAAGCCAAGACCAAGGAGGAAATAAAAAAGCATGGTAAGATAACTCTAACTTGGAATGAGTTTTTTATAGCTATTAAGAAACAATTTTATCTTCTTGCTCACATTCAGAAAGCAATCATGAATTGGCAAAGTTTTAGGCAACTTAAAGGTCAAAATGTGCAAGATTATACCCAAGAGTTTAGAAGGAGAGCACTTCTACTTGGAGTAGACTTACAAAGTCAAGACACCTTGTTGAAATACATAGGAGGTTTGCACAATTATCTGCAACATAATATTCTAATGTTCAATCCTACCAGCTTAGATGAAGTCTGTGTGCAGGCTACACATTTAGAAGCTAGAGGAAAGAATGCTTTTGATGAGGATAGTAATTTCAAAAACAAAGGAAAGAAGAGAGTTTCAAATTCAAGAAAAGACAAAGGAAAGTTCTTTTGCAAGAACTGTTTGAAGACAAGTCATGATGAAGATCATTGTTGGAAGCTTCATCCTGAACTGAAATAAGAAAAATAGAAGAACAAAAACAAGACCAAAGAAAAGGAGAAAACTGTAGCAACAGTTGAGCAAGACTTAGGGTCAGACTCAGGATATGAGACAAAAAGCATAGCCATGGTTTTAAAGAACATTAAGGGGAAAGAAGTGGTGCAAGACACAATTCCTAGTTCTAGCTCTTTGAATTGTCACAAAGACACTCATGATGAAAAGAGGAGGATAGAGCTTTTCCATTTGAGGGTAATTTCAAAACATACCAAAATGGACACACTATTTGATAGTGGGTCACAAGCGAATCTTATATCTGAAGACTTGGTCAAGCAGCTTAAACTTGAGACCATTCCACATCCGAAGCCTTATCCACTTGGATGGATATGTAAGGATGCCAATTTGCAAGTCTCAAGGAAGTGCATATTGCGCTTTGCAATAACTGCACATTTTATTGACATAGTGGAACTTGATGTGGTGCCGCTTGATATCTCAGGTATTGTTTTGGGAAGTCCTTATTTATTTGACAGGAAGGCCATCTTTCATCGCCATGAAAACAAGTATCACTTGTTCAAATATGGTAAAGAGTACATTGTGAGAGCTCACAAAAAGAAGCTGGAATCTTCTTTAATCCATGCAAGTCAATTGAAAAGACTGGTTAATGCAAGTCAAAGTCTAACTTTGTTGATGTTGAAACGACCAGATTTTGAGCATTCCCCTTTTTATGATGTTGCTAATAATATGTCTCAGTTTGATAACAGTTTGTCTTTGAAAGAAGATAATGTTATGTTGCGCAAATTAACTTTTGGGTCATCCAATGCAGAGAATGAAGTGTCAAAGCAAAGCAGTGCAAGCAAGAAGGACACACCATTCAACATGGGAAAAAGTTGGTTTCAGAATGGTACAATTCGCCATGGGAATAGTTTGCAAGGTGAAGGTTATTTTAAGTCTTTCTAGAAGTTTGATCAGTGTAGAAATTTTTTTTTTCTGCAAATTACAATTTCTGTTCTGCAAATTTTAATCATTTGCATCATGACTCTGTCAATCTAAGCAATGGTCGATCAGTGGATTCCAGAGATAGATTATCATTTTCTCAAAATCTTCATTTGATGAAATCGGGTAGATTTCAATTATTCAAGGGTGGAAGAGTGGAGAATCAGTCTCCACATCATCAGTTTCAGTAATCAGAAATATTTTGAGGGTCCAAAACATTCCCATTTGGGAGGTGTGATCAGGAGATCAAGTCTCCTATAGAAATATGCTCAAAAATGAAGTTGCTCAGAATTGGTCCAAACCAGATCGATTGGAAAGAGCTCAGAAAAAAAATCATGTAGACGTGAACGACACTGAAAACCGACTCCATATGAGGAAGATATTCAGTTTTAAAGTTTGCCAATTTCAGTTAAAAAAATGGCCCAAAGTTGACTTTATAAAAAATATTTTTTATTAAAAAAATAATATTCTATAGAATATTCTGGGAATATTTCATGAAATATTCCACAGAATATTCTGTGTAATATTCCGCAGGTGGCCAATTACAGGGTGCCACATGGCCAGCCTGGAGGCCGCCATGTGGCCCCAAGGTGGATTGAAATGGCATTGAAAATTTTGTTATGGTCGCAGGCATGATTTGAAGCCTGATTGGCTCGGTGACAATGGAGCGGCCCAACCATATGGGCTATGGTGGTTCTTATTAAACCATAGCAACGAATTTATATTTAAATGTTAAAATTTGTTTGGGCAGGCCCGAAAGGGGGCCAGCCCCTAAGGGCCAGCTCCCTCGGCATATGACTTCCCGCTCGGAACTATGGCACAAATCAAATGGGCGCACAGCGAAATATGGGTATGGTCACGTATATGCCGGAAGGTGCGGAGTTCAATTTAATATATGGTTATATAATAAAGTTTCCACCGTTCAAACTTTCAGTTGTCCATAATATTTACTGACGGGTTCGGACATATGGTCCGTGACCTTATCTTTTTAGCCCCCTCTAACTGGCAGAATTAATGGCAGTTCCTCTAATTTAGCACCGACTTCCATATTTTTCGGAGTTATCTGGCAGTTAGCCAGATTTAGCTAGAGTTATTCTAGGCCAAACAGGCAGTTGGAGTAAAAGAGCCATAACTTTGGCTAGGAAAGGCCTTTTGATACGATTTTTTATTTTATTTTGGGGTATTGGATCATTTTGGAGCTGTTGGGAGTGTTTTCAGAGCCATCAGGGCGCTCTATTAGTGAATTTACCAGATTTTTTGGTCGTGGAGCCACGAGGGCCTATTGAAAGATCTGTTGTTTTGGGCTATTCTCATCCAATGGAGGTGAATGAATAGTCGTTTTATACTAATTTCAGCCTTCTGAATCTATATTTGCAGCTTATTTTTCCTTTTGAGGCTTCTATACAGTTTTAATTACATTTTGAGCATTTAATCAAAAAGGGAAAAGCCTAATTAGAGGCTTTTGGACCCAGCAGAGGTAGCCCAAGAGAGGGGTGAACTGCTTAAACAATTATTTGATGTCATACTGTATATTTTTGCTGAATTATTTCAGATTCTGCTCCTTTAAATAGTAAATTTTTATAAGTAAACTTTTCCCAAGCAGGTTTAAACAGAGAAAAAAACTTATTAGTTCATCTTCAAACCACTATACTTCATTTGCAGAATACATAATCTTGCCTATTCACACATTAAAGTTGGATTAATGAATACTTTGCATAAACAAATACTTTCATTGATTGGATATCAATGATTACATTTTATTTCTTTAGGCAGAGTTTGTAAGAGGGCCAGGTAGCCTCCGGATTCATCCTTTCTTTGAAAGGTGAAATATCCGGTAAATACCCCTACAGTCAATCTCTGTATGAGAAATACTTTGTTCTCACAATTTCAGATCACTTATATTAGTTGTCGGTCCAGAAACATGACTATCAAAAATAGGCCTTTGTCTAAATAGCTAGTGTTATATCCTCCAACCCAACCTTCCATTGATCATGATCTCCCTATATGGTTGGAGGATGAAGAAGATGAGTTATATAACACTGCCCCTATGTGTACCATAGATGCTATCCTTAGAGGGGGGTAGCTTGATGAAGATGAACTCATCCACCATCCCATTCAAAACCATTCCACCAATAACACTGCTCTCGAAACCCTAGTCAAAGACTCTGAAAGACAACCTTGGATGGAAGTGAAATTAGTTGAGACAACCTCTAAAACCACCAGGGATGTTTATTTCACCCATCCATATGTTTGAAAATCAACCCTAACCTCTGAAATGAATAAGAGAAGCAGCTATGCCATCTTTTAAAAGAAAATATTGATGCATTTTCTTTGGATTACAAGGAAATGAAAGGGGTGCATCCTTAAGTATCAAAACATCAAATTTACATTAAAGAAGGATGCAAGCCTGTGAGACAACCCTAAAGAAGGATGAACCCAGTTCTAAAGGATAGAATCAAAAAAGAGTTGCAGAAACTATTGGATGCAGGGTTCATATATCCTATATCCAATAGTGAGTGGGTATCTGCTCTTGTCCTAGTCCCAAAGAATAATGGGAAGTGGCGAATTTGTGTTGATTATCAAGAACTTAACAAAGCCACCAAGAAAGACCATTTCCATTTTCACTTTATAGACCAAGTCTTGGATGGCCTTGCAGGGAAGAAGTTCTTTTCCTTCTTAGATGGGTTTAGTGGGTACAATTAGATTCAAATCAGCCTCGAAGACTAGGATAAGACTACTTTGAGCTACCCTTGGGGCACCTTTTCTTATATATTCCTACCCTTTGGGTTATGTAATTCCCTAGCCACCTTCCAGAGAGCTGTCTTACGCATATTTTTTGAGTTACTCCATGACTCTGTCAAAATTTACATGCATGATTTCACGCCATATTGGGATGACTTCCAGGAAACTCTCCCTAATTCGGGTAAAGTAATAAGAAGGTGCATTTAGATTCATATCTCTTTGAGCCCAAAAAAGTGTGAATTCCTACAGAAATGAGGGGTTGTATTAGGACACTCCATATCCCAAGCAGGAACACAGGTAGACTCGAAAAAAATAACTATCATCAAAAGGGTACTTGCTCCTCAAAATCAGAAATATGTCGGGAGTTTCTTAGGCTTAGTTGGTTACTATAGAAGGCTCATCAAAGATTTCAACAAGATGGCTTTGCCATTATTTGGGTTATTGGCCAAAGATTCTGAGTTTATTTTTTCTGGTCCTTGTGAAGAGGCTTTTGAGCTCATTGAAAAGCAGTTGAATACTCCCCTAATCCTCCGAGGTCCAAATCAGACTCTTCCTTTCCACATCCACACTGATGCATCTGATAAAGTTGTAGGGGAAGCATTAGCACAATTAGAGGACAAAATCCCTTATGCCATGTATTTCATCAGCAAGAATTTTTCCAAAGCCAAGCTGAATTATACTGTTACTAAGAAGGAGATGTTGGCTATTTTCCATGCATTATGTCACTAGATATCAGACCTTTTTTCACATTCACCATGCATCCATTAAGTATTTAATGAAAAAATGATATGTTAGTGCTAGAATAATTAGATGGTTGTTACTTTTGCAACGATTTGATCTGACTATTGTTGATAAACCTGGAAAGGAAAATGTTGTTGCAGATTTTTTATCCAGGTTAGTTCTCACTGCATGTGAAGAAGGAATGGTGGATGACTAGATTCCATATGAACACCTCTTTTCCATATCAACACTCTCACCATGGTTTGCTGATATAGCCAACTACTTGGTTGCTAGAAGACTCCCTCCTAATCTTTCATTCAGGGAGAGAAGAAAAATCATCAGGAAAATCACCCCTTTCACATGGAATGGGGGGAATATCTTTAAGCTAGGCCCTGATCAAATCCTAAGAATATGTGAGAGGGAGGAAGAAATTTTTAATATCCTCTTTGAATGTCATGAAAACCCATGTGGAGGCCACTTTTCTATAAACATAACTGCTTACAAAGTTTTACAGGTGGGTTACTATTGGCCGACCCTTCACCAAGATTCCAGAAGATACACCAGCAGGTGTGACTAGTTCCAAAGCATGGGGAAACCCACACAAAGGGATGAAATGCCTTTTACACCCTCAGGTGTCTCTTGAGCCATTTGACAAGTGGGGCATGGACTTTTTTGGACCCATCGATCCACCATCCAGAAAAAAGAAGTATATCATAGTTTGCAATGATTACCTCACAAAGTGGGATGAAGAAAAATAAATGAAGGTAGAAACTGAAGAAAAATTAGCATAATTTATGAGGGAGAATTTGTTTTACATGGGTTGGGTTTTCACTGCGAGGAAACGACAGCGTTGAGTTGATGGGATGAGCTGTCACATGCAGCCACTCTTCAGAGGTCAAGGGGGTCCTCGGACATGGGGGGTAGAACTAAATTCCCCTTAGAGATGATCAGACAAGCTGTCACATGTAGAGTGATTAGACCCAGTTACGGGCAAGGGAGAGCCTCAGGCCCGGTCTGAGAGGCGCTTAGTAGGCATATATCGCTTAAAACCCTTATAGTCTATAGGCATAATGGCATAGATTTCGGCTATATTTTGTTGTTCCTTAGGAGTACCCACCAAAACATTGACATTAATAAATGGGGGCACCATCCCAAAGAAATAGTCACTGATCAAGGATCACAGCTCACCTCTCACCTCATTGAAAATATTTTGAGGAAGCAGAAGATTAAGCATAGAAATTCTATTTCCTATCACCCTCAGGCGAATGGCCAAATAGAAGTAACTAATAGAGATTTAGAGAGCATCCTCACCAACGTTTGGAGTAGCAGTAGAAAATATTGGGCATATATATTGGTAGAAGCTACTTGGGCCTACAACACCACTTGGAAGACAACATCATGATTCACTCCTTATGAACTAGTCTATGGTAACAAAGCTCTACTTTTAGTTGAGTTTTAATTAAATACTTTAATAATGGAAGCTGAATTAGATCTAAAAAATTCCCAGAAAGAGAGGTTGTTGCAACTAAATGGATTGGATGAGTTCATAATGCAAGTAGTTCTTTACACAAAGGTAGTTCAGCTCCAAAGGAAGGTATGGCATGACAAGAACATCAAAGAAAAGACCTTAGAAGAAGGAGATTGGGCATAGTTGTATGATTCAAGGTTTAAAGACTTCAAAGGCAAGTTGATGACAATATGGTTGGGGCCTTACAGAGTGGAGAAATGCTTTGATAATGGCGCAGTTCAAATCATGACCATAGATGAGGAAGGGATCCCCTTTCTTGTAAATGGTCATATACCTAAAATTTACAAGAAGCCTTTGTGAAGGGCATAATTTGTCAATTCAATAAGTAGATAGGTGCATGTGATGGAAAATTCCATAGTTTTCCACACCTCCTAAAAAAAAAAAAAATCTTGTTGGTTGAAAACCTCGATGGAGGCAGCTCACTTGCTCAAAAAAAAAGAGGGAAAAAAAAATAAAGATCCATGGGTGAAAACCTCTCCGAGGCACCCAAGGCAAGTTTGTGGGTTGAAAACCTCCATGGAGGCAGCCCACTTTCTTTTGAAAAAATTAAAAAAAGAGAAAAAATAACAAAACCAAAAAATGCATCTGCATCACTATGTTTTTCTGTGTTTGTTGTTTTGCAAGTTGTTACTGGTTTCTGGAAAACAGAGGGAAGAATTAATCTTCTTTTCCATTCTTCTATGTATCCATCCATCCCATCATTCACTCCATTCATCTTCATAACTTCCTCCATCACATCCACACACCACACTCCTCCATTCCTGAGCACAATGTAGCAAGAGAAGAAACACAGAAACAAACCACTATTGTTATGAAGGTAAATCCTCTCTGTGGACAAAAACGATCCCTCTAGCCCTAGGGTGGGTCTAGTAACAAAAGGACATGCTAACGTGTTGCTTCCTAGTTAATGAATGAGAAAAATACATGGTAGATTTACCTACCTTGAATCCAATGCTATCGATGTTGCAGAAATAATAGTTGTCTCTCGCTCCTACCTTGAGAAGTCACAATCCATTCACTGTCACGCCCAGATACCTACACATAAGACAAAGAATAAGAAAAACATATAGTAGCATAGTTTCACTCACAAGTATGAGCCAGTCAAAGAGGGCTAAACATATCGTATCAAATAAACATCATAACTTAATAGTGGAACCAAACAGTAGTCATGTATATTAATGAGTAGAAGGAAGAGTACAACCAATGCTTTGATGTCCTGATCTCCTCCAATGGGGTTCAGATGAAACGCGTCTCAACTATCGGTCAGGGGATTCAAACTCAAGCTCTTTCAGAACTCATCGAATTGAGCTCTCTCAATACAATCTTTCTTACTCTATCTCCTCTAGCAGCTTAGCTATAGTATAATTCTCTAGTTCAGCTATTCAGCCATTTTTCTATAATGTGTTTAGCTAGCTTCTACCAAAGGAAATAGTTTCTTATATAGAAGGAAAAGAGGAGGTTGGGATCCCTACAAAGGTGGGAGGGAGTCCTATCCTTTAGGAGAGTTCTAAGGGAGGTGGAAACTACTAACTAAAGGAAGGAGTTCGTGGTTGTTTCAGTTCAACCACTCCCAATGACTCATCCCCAAGGTGGCTGGAATGGAACCTCTGCCTCTATTTTTTTTAAAAATTCCATAAACATCTTAGCACGAGTGTCTAACTAGCATAGAGCGCCAAGTGGTGCGGGCTCAGTGTTAAATTTCTATGTCGGTGCGAGGACGTAACAGGATACTCGTGCCAAGGAAAAAATAGGGATTTTCACAGCTCTTCTTAGGGAAATGTCAACAAGAAGAATGTTTCTTTCATCAAAAGGGATGCAAGGATGGTATTTTCAAAGCATGACACTACGTATTGGTCATATAAATGACCCTCCAATGTGCGAGTTGGGGATTGCAGGGACAATGAAAAAATGTTGTGTAACAGATGCCCCCTAAAGTATGAATTCCAAGAGAGAGGGAGGGGTGAAATGCTTTATGAAAATGCGTTTGAACCAAACACCAATGTCGGAAGACCTGCGACTACAATACAACTGATATCTATGATAGAAAAATCATGTGGCATGGGCGTAGCCATCGATAATAGAGTATATAAAAAATGAGATCCAAGGTATGGACACAACCATCCAGTAGAAGGGATCAATAAATAGACTTAGGTATGGTCGTAGCCATCCAATCAAAAGAGTCATGAAATAAGTCATAATAATCCAAAAAAAATTGCAACTTAGATTTTATCAAACAAAATCCAGTGTCTTGCACTCTATCTCAACCTGAACAAGTACAATTTTGAGCATGCGAATGTATGAGTTGAAGTCGAAAATGCAGGAAAATTGTCTGATTACTAGCCAATGATGAAAGTTGTTAACAAATGTGAGAGACACCACCAATGATTACGATGGCACTAAAGGTACAAAAGGTACAATATATGGAATGTGAAAAGTGATCTGATTTCGAACATCCACATAATCACTCGATCGAAGGCCAATGATGTGAACCTTGCGTCGAATGCGAAAAACCTGCCATTGAGGCATGCAGGCTCCAAGGTACCAAAAGGGAGTCTCTAGATCAAATTCCTGGATAATGAGCTGAAGTTGATAGGAATTGACCTGGTCGAAGGAGGGCCATAATGTTTCCCAAATCATCGACACGAGATAGAGGAACATGATGAAAGTGGATCTGGACCAACAAGAGATTGGAGGAAGGTTGACAACTGCAGAGGCAAACTTCTCCTGAACATATCAACAACATGACACTGGATTTGGCAGTATTAGACATCAAATAATTTGAGGTCATGATGGCATGGAAAAGAGTAGATGAGAGGTCAAAAGAGATTACCCAAACCCATGGAGGCAAAAATGATGAAATGATATGTCCCCAACTCGACACGAATGCAAACAAGTGCCATGTTCAAGAGTGACATACTGCCAGCAGAAATAGAACTTGGTTCCATTTTCCCCCAACATTTCTGGTGAGTACCCCAATTATTTTTTAAAACAAGCTTGAAGGGGATAGCATATGCTTGTACTGTAATTTTTTCCTTCGGAAAAATCCAACCTAGTACATTTTATGAGCCCTAGGAAGGAGGAACTCAAAATAACATCATGGTGATGAAGTCCGATGTCATCAGGGTTTAATGAGTCTGACAAAGGGAGAACTCGACATCTTTTCATGTTTAGCGAGTTTGAAAAGAAGGCAGAAAAGAAAACTCCAACAGTCCCTTTTCGTAAGTAGTCTCACAGAACCAAAAAGGTAAAAACTATGTCTAAGAGAACCTCTTAGTCACGATAGGCTAAGGTATTCTTTTTTCATAAATAATCTATCCCAGCCCGAAAAAAGGTTAAACGTATAATGGGTAGATATCGTTTCGCATCCATTTAACGAGTTCAAAATGAAAAGAATATCAACAATCTTTTCAATTTTAGAGAGTCAAAAAAGAGCTAAAAGGTGACTCCAGTAATGACTTTCTCGTGTTTTTACTGAGTCCGAAAAAGTATAAAATATAACTCGTTACTTCATCACTGTTGCATGAAAACCTATTGATGCACAAGAAACATGTGTAAAACCTATTTTTCGAAAATAATATAATAAAATAATCGAAAAACATGCCTTAAAACCTAATTAGGGTTGTGAAAAAGTTATAAAATTCCAAAAATGGTAAAAATAATTACTTTTCACTTTTTACCTCTTGTGGAGCAATAGTTACCCATTTTACTGTGCAATATTGTGGCGATGATAGTGGCCAATCCAGTAGATCAATCAAAAATCCATCAACTCCAGGTAAGAGCCGAGATCCATCTTGTCATTTTAAGCTATTTCTTGCTTCTTGCAATTGTCAATTTCAAATTTTGGGGGAGGAAATGTAAAAATTAGGGTTGCGCAGTTGGCGTGGGTTTCGGGCACGAAGTCGTGCCAACCACCCGATTTTTAACACTAGGGTGCACCCATTGGCGCAACTGTTTTGGAAATAGTCGGGCCAATGACGCAAACCATTTCTAGCAAAACATATGCATCAAATGCCCCAATTGTTTACAAATTTAACAGTTGAAATTGACTAATACCACTCATATGTGTGTGTTTGCAGATACAAAGAGGCAAAATGGTCATTGAATGGAAAAAATGGGAACATAGTGAAGAAGATGAGCTAGCCATGGAAAATTAGGGAGTTATGAAAGCGCTCAGAAATTGTGGTTTGAAAAAATTCTTCCTAACACCATGTCTCTAAGCCCAACCAGAGTTACTACAGTATCTGATCAGTATATGGGACGAAAATCAAGATAATTTCATCCTATGGGATCAAGAGCTTGAGATTGATGTCTATGACGTGTACTTCATCACAAGATTATCACGGAGAGGTCTAGCACCACTCCTAACCGGCACCTGGCCCTACATTGAAAACATGACCATGGTAATAGACAAGGTATGTCGAGGAGCATAGAAGGGATCAAGTAGTGGGAAAGTTGATATACAAACCATCCCAGATTTGACACTACATGTGGTATTGCATACCATCACATGGGTTTTGGGATCACAAGCACCGCACAAAGCAACAAAGACACAGTTGATTCTTGCTGTGGACTACATGGCACCGACCATCTACAACTGGGTAGAGGTTGTGACCATAAACATGAAGCGCCAACTAAGAAAATGCAAGAAGAGAAAATTGAAACAATTTGGTTATGGATCTATCCTGGTATCATTCTTCTTGGAACGATTACAAATTTTTCAATGACAAGAGATCATAGTTCCAACACCACCAGCAAGATAACCACGGATGGATCGATGGGCAGCTCTAATGCCAAGGGCAGGGGGCGGCCAACAGATGTCCTGGAGGCTAGAATTTTTTTATTGGCTCTGCCAACAACTGATTGTCATTGAGGACTAGCCCTACTCTGGCACAAATTTCACTGATGATTTGGACCTCCCACTCCGGAAGGGAGAATATTGGGATGAAGACTTGGGTGAGAATCATTTTTTAAGTTTTATGAGTATTATGATTTTTTATTTATGCATGTTCTGACATTAAATCCATGTGATGCAGATGTTGGCCTAGAGAGACCTGCCGGTATGTCACCAATAGTGAAGAAAATCCCTCGCAATTTTGACCCTTAAGGTGAGGGCGGCGAGGAATATGAGATAGTGCGCAACCCAGAGGGGATCACCCGATGAGTCCCAGATTATGCATGTTTTGATGATGTTCCTCGTGCCTACCAAATACATACTATAGGGGTGCCCAGCCGAATTCACTGCTTTCTGAGGCAGCTAGTATGGGCTGTGACATGTTATCACTAGCATCATGCTGATTAGACACCTAGGTTTATTTTATCTACATATTTTGTGAGACATGATGTCTCAGGATGTAACAAAAACATACATATATTTTTTGACATTATGATGCACACATTTTCAAACATGCGAAACATATATATCTATTTCCTTACATGGATCTTTTACATATGATGATGTTTTGACAAATTATGAAAATGTCTATCTAATACAATTCTAGCCAATGTATCAGTTAATGTGTTCATTCGTCTAGGAATATGTTGATAAGTAATAAAATAAAAATTTATTTCCAACAAAAAAATACGTAAATACAATCTCAGAATGTGCGGATTTCTAACTGAATAATGATTATTGAGTTGCAGAACAACAAGCTGTGAATCTAGATTTACAAGCAATGTGCATATACCAAGGTTGATTGCCTCGGTGAATAGCTCAATGACAACACTATATTCAATGACATTTTTTTTGTCTCGCCCTAGAAAAATAGTTTTCAGATCTATTAACTCACAAGCAGGACCATATATTACCCAGGCTGCTGAAGACAAATTCCTGGTACTGCGGGATGTACCATGCGTGAAACCGACATAAGGGGTAATAGACATCTGCACAATAAGCAAGACCCAATAAGCAAGAAAACGCTAACAAAACACACCAAACCCAAAAACATGTACTAAAATTAAAAAAACACTTATGTACACCTACTACGCATGAATGAATCATGCATAATATTTTTTGAGATACAACCCATTTCTGGGTTGTTCAAGAGGATACCCTTCGTAGTTAATTAGCTCATAGGCCCCATTTTGCAAGACACATTTGATAATGTAGGGCCCATTTCAAAAAGGTAGAAATTTTCCTGCCCCCATCTTATCATGAGCTTGGTCTTATAGGAGGATGAGATCTCCTTCAATGAAAGAATGAGGGGAAACTGATTGATCAAAATGAGCTTTGACCCACTTTTTCTGTGCTTCGATAACGAGAGCAGCAATGCGGCGGGTTTCATCATGTCTTTCTAAATAAAGGAGACGCTCTTCTTCTAGCAAAGTATTCATCAGTAATTCAAAAGCCAATTTGAGTGAATTTATTTCACATTCAATCGGGAGAGTAGCTTCCAGGCCATAAACCAACTAAAAAGGAGTAAATCTGGTTGCGTTCTTTACTTAGGTCTGGTATGCCCAAAGAGCCAAAAATAACATGAGATGCCAATTTTATTTGTGGATCCCAATCGTATGCTGAAGCATTGTGACAAGAACTTTGTTCACAGCTTCAACTTGGCCATTGGCTTGAGGGCAGTACGGCGTTGAGCTATCGTGACGTAGGCCCATCTTAGTAGTGAACTCTGCCACCATATAATGCTGAAAATGGGAACCATGATCGATAATGATGGCTTGAGGGACACCAAGCCTAACAATAACATGATTGAATATGAACTGAGTAGCTGTCTTACCATCAGGGGAAAGTGTAGGCATTGCCTCGGCCCATTTGGTGAAGTAGTCCACGGCTACGATAATATAAGCATGCCCCCCGGCTGGGTGAGGGTTACACGTCATAAAATTGATTCCCCACTTCACAAAGGGACCAATGGTAATGACAGGGTGAAGAGGAACAGGTCGCGCATGCAACTTTCAATGATAAATCTAGCAATCATGGCATTTACGAACTGCGACGATACAGTACTTGAAAATGGAAGGCCAAAAATAACCAGCATGAAGAATTTTATGTGTAGTAGTATAACTAGACATGTGACCGCCGTAGGTGCCACTGTGACAATCATTCAAAGCTTTCTCAGCTTCCTCAAGGGTCAAACATCATCAGAGTATGGAATCGACTCCAATATGATAGAGAGTATCTCCAACTATACGATAAGGTTGCGATTGATGGAAGATGTGTCGGCAGGCATCCTTCGTCAACTTGGATCTAAAAGATGAAGTTTGGAGATAGAAGATGATATCACCAAACTAAGGATTGAGAGTGTTGATCAAGAAAAGAGAATTTTCTGTAATGAAGTCCTCAGAACAAGAAGGAGCGAAGTCGGAAGGGAGAGAACAAGGTAAATCAACAAATACCAATGATTTCTTAGATTTGGTAGCAGTAAATTCCAAATCAAACTCTTGGAAGAAGAAAATCCAATTTGAGAATTTTCCGCCCAGCAATTGTCGGGACAATATGTAGGTCATGAGGTTGCATTCAGAAATCACAGTCATTGTACACAAAAGAATTTAATGATCAAAACGTTGAATAGCTTGAACAGCGGCCAATGCTAACTTCTGGACATGAGAATAACATGTTTCGAGGTCGAGAAGGTTACGGGACAAGTAATAAATAACATGCTCATGACTGTCATTATCGTCTTGTACTAAAACCATGGAAATCATGCTGAAAGCGGCAGCCAAATAAATGGAAAAATCACGATGATAATCTGGAGGGAAGAGGAGAGGAGCATTGACCAACAATGTTTTTAACACGTCAAAAGAGTTCTGAGCGATCTCATCCAAGTAAAAATAAACACCTTTCTTTAAGAATCGTGTGAATCATTTAGCTACTTCGGCATAGTTAGGTATAAAATGGCATAGAAAATTAGCTTTCCCTTGTAAATTCTGTAACTGATGCAATGAGGAAGGAGAGGGGATATTAATAATAGCCTCAACCTTCAGAGGATCCAGGCGAATTCCATCTTTGGAAACAATAAACCCTAATAGTCTACAGGAATCGACACAGAAGACAAACTTGTGTGGATTAAGCCGAATGTTAAAGTGTCTACAACGAAGAAAAATCTGAAAAATATGGTCAGGATGATCTCTATGCTTAGCTAAATGAGACAGAAGTTCATCTAGATAAGGTTGAATGATGTGGTGAATATCATTAAAGGAAGAAGACATCGCATGCTGAAATGTGGCCCAGACATTCTTCAAACCAAAGGGAAGCTTCTTATATGCAAAAGCACCCCAAGGAAAGATAAAGGCAGTCTTGTGTTGATCAGTCAAGAGAATATTGATCTAATTATAACCCAAAAAACCATCCATAAGGGAAAAAATCTCGCTCCCGGCATAGTCGTTAATGATTTGATCGATGAAGGGAGTGGGATAATTATCCTTAGGACAGGCTCGATTGATATCATAATAGTCAACATAGACATGAATAGTGACCTATTTATTATCTTCAGGAACAATATTAGAAACCCATTCTGTCAAGGGAATTGGATAAATGAAACCAGCTTTGAGAAGCTTTTCCAGTTCGGCCTTAATGCCAACAAATTTCCTAGGATGCACCAGATGAAGACACTGACGAACAGGTTCGAATTGGGGTAAGTAGGAATCTCATGTACTATGATACTAGGATAAATACCGAGCATTTCTTTGTAGGACCATGCAAAGACATCACGAAATTCATGAAAAAGGCTAGTATAGACTTGCACTTCATACAAAGAACAAGTAACCCCAATATGGATGTTCTCGATGATTCCTGGTTTAATGGAAATGTCGATAGGCATCGTTTGAGTGATGTTACTCAAGTTACCTTTTAAAAAATCCTCATGGACCTGAACAGGTGTTTGAAGCAGAGGAGGAGGAACCTAAGAGGCAAAATGCTCAAGACAGGTAGACATGGCCCCGAGGTTTGGTAAAAACAAGGAATGATGATGACCATCATCCCATGGCAGATCTTCGAGAGACATGGTTTCCATGATAGCCTCATCAGAAGGAAACACTTCTTTCAAAGGATCCGATGAATCAAAAGCACCAAGCCAAGGGGATTGAGAATAGATGTCAAGAGTTACACTTGAAGGAGCAGAATCATGATTAGAATCTGATGCAGCAATGAGTTCAAAATAATCAATTTCAATCAGACTCAAAGGCATCGAAGGGCCGAATGAAATGATTTTTCTAGGAGAAGGGATAACCCAGGGGTCATCTATTCGAGAAATCATGTTGACCTAAACAATATTTGGTGGTGGAAGAGGGAAAACACCCATGAGGGCAGGATCCTTGAAAAGGCCTGGCCCTACACTCTCGTAAGGAGTAGGAATCTTGTCCACGTATGGAACATTGTTCTCAGAAGAAGAAGAAGTGAAAAAAGATAATTGAACAATAGTAATAATATTTCCTTCATGTAGAAACTTCAAAACATGAATGAGAGTGGATGGAATGCACAACATGGCCTGAGTCCAACTGTGACCGAGGAGAATATTATAATTTAGTTTTTCATCAACGACTTCGACCTCGATATTGACTATCTTCCCTTCTAACGTGATTGAAAAACTAGCAATAACACCAAGAGGTTTAGATTCTCTTCCATAAAATGCTTCAAGGGCATTGGATGATGAAGTAAGAGCTGGAGAACCAATGGCTTTCCAAAAATTAGATGACATAACATAGGTAGATGCACCCTCCTCAACGATAGCATGATGAATATTCAAACCATTAATACCAACTTGAATGATGAGCGCAATTTGGTGTGGGAGTTGCGAGACGAAATTTTCTAAATCAAAAGCGAGCAAGCTAGTATCGGCAGGATCAATCCCACCTATCAGAGATAAAAAATATTTCCGTTGTGAAGGACAACTTTGAAGTAGTTCTAACGCAGACATTGCGGATGGCACCTGAGACAAATCTTCAACAATACTGTAATGCTGAGTAGCACGGGCGTTAGGACTGTACAATGACTTACGGAGCACACCTTTGGAAGGTGGTCACAAAACAGATTCGGTGTTAGGTAATTCAATTTCAAGAGGACCAGAAATAGGAGGGGGAGGAGGACCATCAACGATCTCTTTCCTTGCTACCTGACATGAACCAGAATAATATTTCGATCAAGTAGCAATAGAAATGGGTGAAGAACCATTCATCATGAATACTTGTGAAATAGATGGAGCAGAGGACTGAGGATGCTCTACCATCTAATTCTACTGAGGGAAGGTTTCTTTAAGAATGGCCAGAGCTCCTTGGGTGCCTTTGAGAAATTGACTCACTTCATACCATCGAGGATAGTCCTTGGTGAAGTGCTCATCTTCAAAAATCAAACAAGGATACTTCGGTTTGCGTTGAGAACTATCAACAGAATGAGGTTTTCGAAAATCCAATTTCGGGGTATCGGTTTTGGCATTACCTTTACCCTTCTTCTTACCTTTGGAAGTGTCATCTACAGGATTGGCCTAAATAGCATTCACTTCTGCAGGTTTACTAGAATTTGAATTTAACTGAGGAGCTACATTATTGGAAGAAGTATACTTCTGCTTCCCAGAGTTGGATGAAGGAAAATTTTGAGAAGTCTGTGATATAGAACCAATAATACCATCAACGGATGGAGTCGCTGGCGATTTAGAGGTTCTAGGTCGAGGAGCATCAGGAAAGATATCGTAAAATGCACCAGACTGAGAATATACGAGATCAAGGTACTGGGCATAAGAAATGGCTTGTTCCTCGGTTACACATGCCCCCATAGCTATGTCTTTGGAAATCTAATTGACAAAGGAGGTAGTGAACCAATGAGTCAAAAGCTGATCAGGTATCTCAAATTTGATCATGCGACGACGATGTCGCCACTCATGAATATGATCCGAGATATGAGTAGCTTGGTCCTGTTTCAATGACGTAAGGAGGTGCATCCCAGTCTCATAGCGGATCGGTAACTGAAAATGTGTAGGGAACGCCATGGCCAAAGAATCGAAATCTTGGAAAACTCCACGAGACAGTTCAATGTACCACTTGGCAGTGACACCATTAAGAGTTCACTGGAAAAGATGAAGACAAATAGAATGGTCAACCCAAGGATTAAAATAACACCACAAGTGGGATGTCATAACATGCATTTGCGTGTCTTCACCAGGTTTACCATCAAATTTAGGACAATCACCAGGAATCTTGGTTGGAACTAGAGGCCAATATGGATTATGAAAAATAGGATCATTCATCAACTTCAACACATCGAGTAATTCCAACGTAGCAAGAAATGGTAACTTAGTATTGAAGGTCATTGGAGGACTTTTATAAGGACCTATATGTACATTCCACCCAGTCCAAGCAGAATTCTGTCCCCATATATTCTGTCCTGAAGAATTCAGATCATAGGGATTAGAAACAGGATAATTCGTTTGATACTAGGATTGAGGACCAGGGTATTGAGTCGAAGCAGACCACTGAGGTCCTTGTTGAGTAGAATAAGGATTTTTCTGCGGAATGTAAGTATGAATTTGAGGTTGCTAATACATAGGTTGGTATTGACATTGGTGATACACCGGTTGATTTTGAGGGTAAGGAATCTGAGGTGTGCTATATACTGGTTGATTTTGAGGGTACAAAATCTACGGTGTGCTATATATCGGTTGATGTGAAGCTTGAGGGTAATAAGCACCCTATGGTAGCGAAGGTTGACCTTGAAAAGTAAGTTGAGCAGGCTATTGGGCAGGGTAAACAGGTAAAAATGACTTCGGAAATGAAGGAATCTGCTGGTGGGGAGGTTGCAACGGCTACTGAGCTGGTTAAACCGGTTGTTGAAATGGTTGTTGAGGACCACGAGGTTTACCTTGTGGTAAAGGTTGGCCTGATGGTTGAGATGGTCCAAGATGTCCCTGATGACCAGGTTTACCCAAAGAAGGACCATAGGATTGTCCTAGTTGCACAACATTTGGGCCATATTGCATGTGTGGTTGTGATTGAGGTGCAACAAGTTGTCCTTATGATGGATAAACTTGCCCCCCAGGACCAAAATATGATTCGGGTTGAACCAGAGGTTGATTGGAGAGACCAGAGGGTTGTCCGTGTTGGACCAAAGGTTGTCCCTGTAAAGGTTGGCCTTGTGGACCGTATGGTTGTCCCTCTAGACCAAAAGCAAGGCCCTACTGAGCTGAAGGTTTTCCCTGAGAGAGTTTTCCTTGTAATCCAGAGGATTTCATAGGAGAAGTAGGTCCCAAATGAGTAACAAACTGATAAGGATCATAACCGGCTTGATAAGGATCATAAACGGCCTGATAAGGATCTATAGGAGACATATAAAATGGATTCCCATGGTCATCATAATGATGCAAATATTCATATATGGGAGTACCAACAACATCATAGTGATGAAAACGAGGATTTATAGGAGGTGGGGGCTATTGAGAACCTTAAGAACTCTACTGAACAGCTAACATATAATTTTCAAAAGTGAGACTGCCATGAATCACATGAGTAGTGGAAACTGAACTAGAAGCCACACAGAATGTAGGTTGGACTGGAAAAGATGTAATAGTAACCAACAAATTTGATGCCGAGGGTAATGGCACTGATGAATATTGGACAGAACTCTGAGGAGGATTTATTGTGCTGGACTGTGCAATGGATGCAACACTAGACATAATCTGACTCAAAGACCTATAGCCAGTCGGAAGTGTCATTGAAGGAGAAGAAGATTGGACATAGGCATGAGAAATATCTTCAAGAAAGAGTTGATATTCTCCCGTGGATACATGCATTCCGTCACTACCAATAGGATAGAAAAATCCATATCTGAGTCTTTCGTAAGATCTTAGAAAATACTAGGAGGAATTGCAGCAGCAATAAAAGGTGATCTAAACGTGAGAGGAGGAAATTCTCCTTCTTCCCCAAAACCAGACCAAGCACTTGAAGGAGGCCAATTGAGCTCAGCTGGCTCATCAAGTAGAGATCAAGTAGCAAGGGGCTCGATAGATGGTAGAATAGGCCACGAAAACTCGGTAGATCTAGTGGATTTAGGAGTTTCAAAAGAAGCTTCTGAAAAAGATCCACTACTAGGAGGCAGTGAGGATGATAAAACTGGATGTTTCGCCACTTTGACTGTAAATCAGAATTGGAAGGAAAAGAGATAACCAATCGAAGGTACCAAAATCAAGAATCAAGGAAATCAATCAGACCAAGTAATAAACTTTTAATGGGTGTGTAATCGTAGGTGATTAATTTTATAACATTGAAACCAAAATCTATTGTTTCATGTTTTAAGAGTCAATAAACAGACAAAATATGACTCTAGTTACTTTCAATTTGAAACAAGCATGAAAGGACAAGTGCTCGATGATCTATTCTCTTATTTAAAGAGTCACGAAAATATCGAAATGACTTCTCAGGAATTCAAAGCAAGAGGGTGTACTAGGTTTTTCAGTGAACTGCCATATACACCTTCATGATCAATGAATAGAAATGACCAAGGACTTGACGTACGTTCAGGTAGTCTCCCTGAATGCTGTGTTTGGTGTATCATGGTTACCAAGCGGCAGAATCAACTTCCTATGGACAAAGGATTGCAACCTAAAGGGGTCTCCCTTTATATACACGATGATACGGGGAGTACAAGTCCGTACTAGTGTTGTCTAAAGCCGAAAGGCAAGTGACAGTTACTAGGTTTTAAGACATCGGAACATGTCTCTAGCCTATACCACTAGAAATGTTTCGTTAGGTTCCAATGTTGCCTTAGGTTCATTGAGTAAATTTTAAAGTTAATATTTAATTATGTTTCAATTTCAGGCCTTATCGAATGTGGAGCTCAACTTCCTAAATGCAAGCTATATGAAAATGAATATCATTTCAATTCGATGAATGCTTGCTAGAAGAAGGAAAAAAATATTTTAAGCAAGCAAGCAAGAAAAATATGTGAAGAAACATCTAATGCTCTTAATGCAATCGAGCGAAAATAAAATTCCTTCCTATATTGAGAAATGCTATTTTATCCAAAGGAAGGTTTCATTTCAATGCAACAAAAGAATGCAAAGATATTTTTTGATTTTTTCAATGAAATGAAACACACATTGTACTAATTCAATGGAAAACAAAATAAACACTAGTTTGAGTTTTGTGAATGTTAAGTTGTGAAATTGAATGACTCAACCAAAGAGAAACAGTCACAAAACATGCAATCTAATGGAGCAAGCTCTCAAATGAGAAAGAGAGTTCTCAAAATGATCCAAACAAGCAAATAAATCGATGCTCTAAGTGTTGAATAAGAAGGAATACTCGAAAAATGAAAAGACCATTCAATCAACAAAACAAAAGTATCAAGAAAACTAAGTCTGAAAACCCAAAACTAGACTGACAACAATCAAGGAGACTCATTCTCGAATAGAAGGCTCAGTGTGCAAGAACACCTAGAAACCCTAAGGTCTTAACCGACACCAATAAAACGACAGACAAACGACTGAGGGAAACAAGTCTACAATAGTCTATCGTGTCTCCAAAGTCTTAAACACACTAAAAAATAAACCAGAGGCAATAAAAAATGATCAAAAAAAACATTAGGGGGGTCAATACAAAACCTATAGGGATGGGCGTGACTGTAAGGCTATAATTCGCGCCATACAGAGGTTGGCGTGAGTGCTAAAAGAGCAACATGCGCCAACCGGCATGAATGTGCAGACAAAAAAATGCACCAAGCTGGAAACCTAAGGGAAAAAGAGGAAAAAAACATAACGTAATGAACAGAAGTCAACCTTGACTCTCTGGAGCTGAGCAAAGAATGGAAACTCAGCAATCAAACTAGAAAAAATATAGATAACCAAACCAAGAATGGAAACTGACCCAACAGGATGACACGACAAACTCACACTGATCCCCAGTGGAGTCGTCAATTTGTTATGAAGGTAAATCCTCTCTACGAATAGAGACGATCCCTCTAGCCCTAGGGTGGGTCTAGTAACAAGAGGACACGCTAAAGTGTTGCTTCCTAGTTAATGAATGAAAAAAAGACATGGTAGATTGACCTACCTTGAATCCAACGATGTCGATGTTGCAGAAAGAATAGTGGTCTCTCTCTCCTGCCTTGACAAGTCATGATCAATTCGCTGTCATGCCTAGATACCTGAACATAAGACAAAGAACAAGAACAACATATAGCAGCATAGTTTCACTCACAACTATTAGCCAGTCAAAGAGAGCTAAACATATCGTATCAAATAAACATCATAACACAATAGTGGAACCAAAAAGTAGACATGTATATTAATGACTAGAAGGAAGAGTACAATCGATGCTTTCACGTTGTGATCTCCTCCAGCAGGGTTCAGATGAAACGCATCTCAACTATCGGTCAGGGGATTCATACTCAATATTTCTTAGAATTCATCGACTTGAGCTCTCTCAACACAATCTTTCTTACTCTATCTCCTCTAACAGCTTAGCTATAGTATAATTATCTAGTTCAGCTATTCAGCCATTTTTCTATAATGTGTTCAGCTAGCTTCTACCAAAGGAGATAGTTTCTTATATAAATGGAAAAGAGGAATTTGGGATCCCTACAAAGGTGGGAGAGAGTCCTATCCTTTAGGAGAGTTCCAAGGGAGGTAGAAACTACTAACTAAAGGAAGGAGTTCGTGGTTGTTTCAATTCAACCACTGCCAATGACTCATCCCCGAGGTGGTTGGAATGGAACCTCCACCTTTATTTTTTTTTAAAATTCCATAAACATCTTGGCGTGGGTGTCTAAATGGAAGAGAGTGCCAAGTGGTGTGGGCTCAGTGTTAAATTTCTAGGTCAGCACGAGGATGTAATGGGTTACTTGTGCCAAGGCAAAAATAGGGATTTTCACAGCTCTGCTTAAGGAAATGTCAACATGAAGAATGTTGCTTTCATCAAAAGGGATGCAAGGATGGTATTTGCAAAGCATGACACTGTGTATTGGTCATAGAAATGACCCTCCAATGTGCGAGTTTGGGATTGCAGGGACAATGATAAAATGTTGTGTAACAGCTACAAACATCAGGAAGTTCCTTCAAAAAGAAAGTTGTTCATGGATTGCCAAGAAGAACGACAAGGGAAGCTGCATAAGAAACTACATGAGAATGAGAATGCCACCCATGGCATCTCAAGCACCCCACATAACATACATAGTGGAGAGAAACAACAAAAAAAGATTAGAAGCTCATTCAAGAAGTTTCTCCTTCATTGAGATTCTCACTCAGAGAACCTGAATATGGTGAAGAACACATCATCTAAAAAGGCTTGTCTCAAACCTGCAGCTCCTGCAACCACCTTGGAAACAGTAGGTAAACTCAGGTATAAGCTCTCACCCATTGCTACGCATTCATAATAGCCAGAAATAATTAATTTGCAGGCTTAGAGTTTGAGGGACGGAAAGGTGGCCAGTTAACTCAGCCACCACTGTGAGGTATGGCTGGAATAAAAATAGGAGTACACGTCACCTGGGAATGAAAAATAAAAATTTTAAATGAGTGGAGTAGAGGAGAATGAGGGGAGGAAAACGTGTAGTCCATCTTGAATTAACAAGGAGGAGGAACCAATTGTCTACGACAGAACTGGAGCTGAGCAGAGTTATATTGGCACTCCAAATTTAGGTACATTATATAATAAAAGGATATTTCATCTCATCCAAACCAGTGAAGTGACAATTTTTAGAGGGAGATAACCAACGGAAGGATGCAGTGTTTGAAGAGAAGAAAAAAAACTAGAAAAAGAAAGAAAGAAAGAAGAAACATGTGGTAGAACCAGAACAAATAAGAAGAACTAGAAGAAGAGGAGGAAGAACCAAGAGAAGCAAGAAGAACCAAAAGAAGAAGAGAGAGAGACAAAGGGCCAAAGAAAAACGAAAGAGATGACCATAGAAGTCATAGAGATATTAGAAAGTGGGTGAGACACAAACTCACAACCTAGTGTCACATCCGCTCACTACAAAAATATAATTGCCACCATGGCTCCTCTGAGCGAAAAAAAAGGCAGACCTCTAGGTATTCCGGAGCTGACAAGAATCAGAGAAAGCTATAAACTTCTCCCATAAGCCCCATCATCATTGAATAATCACCAAGGGGGGAGGAAATAATCGAAGAAATATATCTGAAGGAGCAAGTGTAGAAGGCATAGGCAGAGAATTTTACGCTAAAGGAGTAATTGTAGAAAAAAGAGGAGTAAGTAGCCGCCATGGCAGACTTATGCATAGAAGCCCTTCAACACGTATTCTTGTCTGACTCATATGTTGTGTACCTCAAATAAAAATGGCTTCTATTTCAAATCAACACTTTAGCCTCCCATGGTTTACTCCCTTTCAAAGATTGTAGGAAATTCATGAATTTATACAAGCAATCCAACATATCTAATCATGCAAGATGGTAGAGTTTTATATGCATAACTTTGTGCTGACAAATATACAGATTTGGGACCCCAATCCTACAATGGGGGATATGCAGTTAATGGCTCAAGCATATTGGATGGTGAATGAGGATAATAGAGCTAAAGAGATATGGAAGGTCATGGGAGGAAGAAATAGAGAACCCTTGTATCTCATACCATAAGTGTTCAGCCCAAGAGGAGTCATCATCAACCATCAAAAGATTGAAAAGGGCCCTACACTGGTTGAAAGCTACCTTAAAACTAAAAAATACGTTATAGGCCACTTTGATGATGTTTATAGGTAGATAGAAGAGGAGTGCATTATGGTCATCTAGAGGAGATGGAACAACCTCCCACATAGCCTCAAAAATATGGAGTATCACACTATAGAAAGACTGAGGGGTGTATTGGAAAGGTTAACATTATACAAGAGGGCCATGCAAGCCAAAAATATCAGATGATTAGGACTAAATCTCAACCCACCTTTGCTGCTAGGGCTAACTGATGAAGAGGAAACAGATGTACAAGATAGAAAATGGGAGAATGCAAAAAATAATTATGGATTTTACCCCCTTGGAGAAACTCTCACACTTCTTCCTCAAGAAATAACGAGCGCTATCAGAGCTTTGAAGGAAATGGAGGAGGAGGATAAATTGATTATAGGATGAGAAGCCATTCAATAAGGGGGGTGATGATGAGATCCATCATTAGACATATTTGGAGGGGTTAATAGTCATCATTTTGCCTTCTTAGATCTCTTTTTCTTGCATTTTTAGTATTATTTTGGTTTATGGTGCTAGTATAGGTGGTGATCAATGCTAACATACTTTGAGTGCCGAATATAAGGTTGAGTGCAAAAAATCATGATTTATCAAGAATTTTTATAAATAATTTATAGCAAAGACTTGGAGGGGACAACAAGGAGAAACTATAGGAGGAATTTCCACCCTTAAAGGCAGCCGAGGGATCCCAAATATTCTCTCCAGCAATTCGAATTCCACAAGTAGCTAAAGGATCCCCAAGGATTCTCTCCAACAATTCGAATTCCAGAGACAACTAAGTCACTCAAAAAGGAGAGCACTAAATCTTGGTTTACTTGGAGTCCAGTAGACTCAATCACCATTTTCTAGGGAGCTATTGGTAGCTGCCCTGTAGAATAAATAGAGTAGAGCTAGAGCTAGGAATAATTATTCTATCTTAGTCTCACTTCCATTCATAATTATTATTGTGAAGTATTAAAGCTTTTTGTTTTATTCAGGGATCGAAACATTCAAAGATATATGCAGTTATTCTTTTATGAAATGAGCAGACTGATTTCATTTGATTTATTTAATTTCAGATAGCTAGGCTCATGGGTTACGGCCCAATCCATGTGCTTTAACTTCTCTGTTGTTATTATATTTTCCTTTATGTCATTTAGGAAGGTTTGCCTTTGTCATTTAAATTAGATCTACTTCTGATAAGTTTCATTACTATTTAGTTTTTGTGCTGTTGTAGTTGTAATTGCTTATGCATAGTGAAATAGAGGAAAAAATCCAAAACTGTGGTCAAGTCTCCCCCCTATCATATTTTTCAATAGATTTTGTCTAGGGGAAGACCTTCCCATAGGCCAAAATTACTTTCTATTCAAGATCGGGGAAGAATTTATATTACCAAGTCCAAGCCTTTCCTTTACTATTTCATCCTTTATTTCTGTCTGTTTCCCATACATGAATCTGCAGGTGTGCTTCACTTCTGAGCGCTTCTCTTACGATTCCATTTCCATCCTTTAATTCTCACCTTAGACTGCACTTACCTTATTTTGAACACCCTTAAGCTCTTCAGCCTTGCTTCTCTTTTTTTCTCCATTCACAACCGCCTTACCCTTTTTACAAACACCACATGAAAAACCATACAAAACCATCGAAAACCTAACCTCTGCCTTTTCTCCTCCAAAATCCCACCACCATACGTCACACTTTGCAATTGCAACATTTGAAATTTACCTTAACACTTTTCGCCCATTCCTTGTGATTGCGATATTGTGAAACTGCAAATTTCACTTTGCACCAGTTACCTTCTATCGTTAACACTCACCACTCATTCTTTGTGCTTGCGAAATCGTAAATCACAACTCTTAGATTTTTCCACTGCCAGGTCATCCCCATTGCACATTGCATCCCACAGAACTTACCACATCGCAAATCACATCTCGCAGAACTTACCACATCACAAATCGCATCCCACAGAACATATCATATCCCAAATCACCACCCGCAACCTTTACCACAACGCAAATCAAATTTCACACATTTTAGTTTATTCCTATTAATCCTTACAGCTATCTTTGTAAACTTGCAATATTGCGATTTGTGACCCGCCACGTCACTCTTCACACTTCGCACTACGCACCATTTAGTTTATTCCCATTATTCCTTATCGTTATCCTTGTAAATTTGAGATATTACGATTCAAGAATGACCACGTCACTCCTTGCACTTCGCACTACACACCATTTAGTTCATTCTGTTAAGTCCTTACTGCTATCCATTGAAACTTGCAAAGCTGCGATTACAACATCTCACATTGCATACTTTTCTGTCCATCACATTTCACCATCAATTTTCTCAGTTCTTCTCGGTCCAAAGTCATTTCTTGTGTTATAATAAGGTTTCCTAAGGGTTTAACCCCCTCTACCCACTCCAAATCCATTTCTCATGCTATCATAAAGTTTTCTAAGGGTTTAACCCCTTCTTTCTGCTTCCAAACCTCATTTCATGTGTTAAACCCCCCATTTGCCCTCTTAGCAATTTTTCTTCTCTCTAAGCTGCAAATTAATTCCTTTTAATTAAAATTAAGGCATGGATAGCTTAGTTGCATGGATAGGAGTATGGTAGATAGATCATAGGATAGGTAGATTACATTTAGCCATTTGGCCAAGCTAAGTGTGGTTTAGAATTAATTTCCTTTCTGCAATATTTTTTCTACAAATTAAATTAGTTTCATTCTTAGCATTTCTTTCCAGCAATTTAGTTCAGTTTCCTTTCTGTCATTCCTTCCAGCAATTTACTTTCCAGTTGTTCTCATCATTTAAGAAATAACACCCTTTCATGAAGCAGAAGAGGATGACATGAACAGAATGCATCTGTTGTGTATATAGCACTGTCACCTCAAAGTTTGTATGAACCCCTTTTTGATAAAGTAAAGTAAGGTAGCCCCTGGGAGTTGCATCACTCTTGGTGCAATACCAGGGCTCACCACTTTCTGAGGAGATCTCTCTGTTTTCCACCTTTCTTTTAGTTTTTCGTGCAGAAAATTTCTCTTTCTTACCTTTGGCTTGTTTATAAATGTTATCTTTCAGGGCCTTTCTTTTTGTTCTCCTCTTGTTAGGTTGATGGTTTGACTATGGAACTGGAGGTGTAGGTGCAGGTTGGCTTGCCCTATAGAACATAAAGTGCTCCCAAGTCTAGTTTCTGTTCCTCAACCCTTCTTTAGCAAGAACTTTGATCAAAGCCTGATGGTACAAGCTATACTTAGAAACATCATTATGGGTTTGAACCCTTGCTGAAATCTTGGTTAGGCCTTTCAAAAATAAAAATGGTAGATTCAATGTCTTCATCCCTACAATATAAAAAAGAAACATCATGTGATAGAGAAATACCTCTTTTCACATGTGAGGTATATCTTGATAAGCATAATTGACCCTGCATAGTAATTCTTAAGGTAGATTCCTGGGATGCCTTTTGCCCAGTTTAGACCTTTGCGAGCATCCTAGAGGAAGTTGTTGAGATCACCTCTTATGATAAATTGTCCCTTGAACCACCTTTTTCCTTCTTAGGGAAGGTCAGAGGCTTCTGTAATGAGGTATTCAAAAACCTGCAAAGTGAAGCCATAAATTGTAGCCTCATGTCCCTTAAAATGATTAGAAAACTCTAAAGAAACTGCTGAATGTGAGCTTACCAACCTGGTGCAAAGAGGATACCATCCTGACTGCATAAACGAAGTTCTTACCCTTGCATTAGAATCAACCAAATATGCACCCTTCAGCTTTATTCGATTTATCTTATCACCTGTTTTATTCACCTTCAGACAAATAAATGAATATGTCTTCTACAAATGATAGGCGGAAGAATAGGAAGGTTTTACCTTACAAGTGTGGCATGTATTATTCTCTAGGATATTGTTTGAAATCTAGACTTATTCTCCAACTATAAGTCTCAACAAATTTGAATCCAGTAGCTTAGACTTCAAATGACCCTATTCTTGTTTTTTAGGTGGTTTTAAAACTAAATTTGGTTCACCACCGCATGAAAATCACCCTGTATCATTAACAATATTCATTATCATGATGTACACCATGTGACACACCTTCACCACCTTTAGTTTCCTGTGTTTTCCATATGGGAGCTCCAAATAGCTTATGGAAAGTGTCTTTGATGACACATAGTCACCTCCGTAAACTCTACTGTTGATTGGCCAAAGTTTTTGGTAGCAACACTATGCGGGCACTAGAACGGTTATGGTTTATGGTGTGATCACCATGATCCCTCTAACTCAAAAAAAAATGTACCGTAACATATAGATGAATGACTTGGTGTAGATAGACATGACGCGCAACAGTTCATTCATTAACTACAAATGACACATGTGGCGCAACATATACAACAACTCGACTTTAGCAAACTGACTGTAATATGACACCTCTCATTAGATATTAAAGGATTTAAAAAAATATTTGATGCATATTAGCTCAACAACACATGGTATAACTAAAGCAGATGTGCTTTTTTGATGTATTTAAAAAATAGAGTATGCTTCTAGAAATTCTGGTATCATTGAAAACAAAAAATAAAAAGATAGAAACAGGAAATAATAGACTATTCGAAAGGCTTAAAAAACTGGTGCTTCCAGAAATTAGGGTAGTGCCTAATTTTTTTTTTTAATTTCAAAAATATTTTAGGTTTAATCCTAAAATTAAAACTATGTAATGGGCTCATAAATTAGCAGTAAATTCTGTTAGCAAGAGGGATAGATAGAAACAACATTTTGGTCTTCACCTGGGAAGACAGAATGGAGGATTGGGTAATCATCTAGCATCCGATACTCTTTTGGGGATGTATTAGGGCATCCAAGGAAAGAGCATCATGGAAGGATGAACATTCTTTAAGGATTAGCTATCCCATTAAGAATAGTCCTAGGAGGTCATACTCGGTGAACACTTAAGTGGAGTATGTACCTTGGATACAATGTTTATGGTGTTTATAATCATTGGTGTTGCTAGCATTGTAGCTCTTCGCCTCATGGAGAGATGGAGTTGTTAGTCAAGGCCTCGCACTATAACAATGTTGTTTAATATGATGCTATAAGAGATGCATTAATAATCATATTCTTCAAATAGAGAGTGACCATGTACCATTATGAATACCTCCCTAGTTAAGAGGGAGCGTTGAAAAGTGTAACTAGGTTCGGTCTTCATATTGACCTATAATTATGAATTTATGTAATGAAGAATAAAAATATAATAAAATGAATTTATTGTAATACTTGCTTCATGGGTTTCATGTGAAATAATATTTTATTATAGGTAAAAGACTTATTCATGATGTATTTAGGATTTTTTAATATTGTCACAAATATAATTTAGAGTCATGTATATGAATTGATGTTACAATAGTAAAAGACAAATTATTGATGTGAAGTATATGTTCCAGGACCTTGTCACGATGCTCTAAAGAATTCAGCTCAATGTATGAAATATTCCTTCGTGAAGTTAGCCTACCCTCTAAATCTCATGTCAACCTACATTCTAGAAGATAGCCACTATATAAAGAGTGATGTGGCCTCATTTTAAAGAAATTATTGTGGATCATGTTCTATAATTGTAGTGTGAGTTGAGGACTACAATAAATTGCTAGGAAAGAAGAAAAGACAGAGATAATATCAATAAGGAATAAATCTATGTTTGGGTCAAGTAAAGGAGTATCATCTTTGTATTACGGTCTTTCATATCTCATGCAAGAAAAGGAAAAATAATCATAGAAGGAAACTGCTATATAGTATGAATATGAGGTAGTGGTTAAGGAAGACTTTGGATAATGCATAATAAGTGGCTACTCAACGGATAAGAATAATCATCTATGTTTTAAGTCAGTTGTATACATCACTAAAATAAGAAAATTAGAAGAGTATACACTACATGAAGAATGTCTAAAAATTTTCTAGGTCTAGGGAATCAAGGGTGAATGAGGGTAAGCCACGAAGAAGTCTCTAGAAGATAAGGAAGGGTAGAAAAGGAGATAAGGAACCGAGAATATCAGTTCAAAAATGATAGATATAATAGAGAATATGAGAAGAGAACGTGATAGGGGTATTGGAGGCATATCGACATCAATGGTTTTTTTCATTGTCTTGGTACTGTTAGTCATCCATAATTTTGATCCTATCCAAAGATGACTAAGTTGACAATCCTAGATTTCTAGAAACAATATTTGAAAAAACATTTTGAGTTCTAGAAACCTCACTGCCTTCATCATCCTAAGTCCATCAGTTCACTAAATATCTTCATCTATGCATTCTAAAAATCACCTTCTATTTCAAAGGGAAGCTTGTTTCAACCTATTTACCCCATTTCTTCCTCCATTTCATTCCCCCCTTTTTACCATTCCTATCCCTATTTTTTATTTAGTCCTTTCCCCTCTAAAAACCTCAGTTTTCCTTCACTAATTCTTAATTTCTTCTAAGAAACTCCTCCAAACCATCATAACTCCTTTATATGGCTTTAAAAACTCTTTTTTCCCTTGTCGGAACTCCAAAAAATCCAAAAAAACCTTTTTTGTAGCCTTTTCCGCCCTTTTTATAAAATTTGGCTTTAAAGCCCCTTTGGGCTTAAAATCCTCTGCCTCTTTCTGTTCATATAACCTCACCCCCCGACCAAGCGCTTAAACTCTGCGCTAGCCATTGGCCCCTTTTCTTTGGCTCCCGGTCACCTTATCTCTCCACGGAACCATGCCCCAGCACCAGGCTTTAGCCCCCATCGGCATCAGTAGATTCGCCTTTTTCTTTTTTTCACTTTTGTTCTCCCTTGCCAATGCTCAAACTCCGATTTGATCCCCACCGTTGATCTACCAAGATCGACTGTTTTCAGCACTCCTCCCTCATCCCTCCTCCTAGCCCTTTTTCCCTAGCCCTCCACACCTCGCACCAGGTCCTTTTCCCCCCATAGGACCACATCCCCCTTCCTTTTTCCCTTAACCCACTCCATGAATTTTTTGACGCGTCCTCAATCGTCGATCTATCCAATCCGATGGCTCTTATCCCCTCTCCCATTCATCCTTTCCCCTTGATCATCAAACATATTCGTCCCCACCTTACCACTCCACAGGGCATTATCAACTTTCGATCTGCGTGATCGGACGGTCCCCATTTAACCCCGCAACTCTTCTCCTCCCATCCCTTCATCTCTTGGATCAATCTCAACTGTGGATCTAGAGATCCAATGGCCCTTGTTTAAACCCATCACCCATAAACATCGCAGCTACCAAAAACATTTTCTTACGCCAGCATATGGCCCACCACCCACTGCTCCACCATCCATCCAATTCCCCTCCAACACCTGTCATCCAATATCGCCCTTCCACCATTCACCTTTCCCCATCATGCTCCTCTCCCACCATTGGATCTACCTCCATAGATCTGACGACTCATAGGCTATTTCACGCAACATTCACTCCCGAGGTTTAGCAACCAAAATTCATGCGAAACTGGAAGTTTCATAAGGGATGTGTGTCACAAAGTGTATGGAATAACATTCGATTTGGGAAAAACCACTAACTGCCCAAATTCAATACGAAAACCACCAACAGTTTTCACAAAGACACCAATCCACGTTTTCAAGCCAAAACCAAATTTGAACCCTATTTTCATAGGTTTTCATCTTTTTTCCATGAAATTTCCTCTTCCACCTACATTTCTTGCTCCTCCGTCTCTGCCAGCCTCCTAAGTAGTCAAAACCCTCCCTTGCAGGTTTTATTAATTTTTTTATTAGTTTTTTTGAAGGTTTGATGGCGGTTTTCAAAGACAAAAACCCTTCCCACAGTCCATAAAGGGACAAGGCCGAAGATCACCATCTCTGAAGCCTAATCAAGGCAGAAAAGGAGCTTCCAGGGTGTAAAATGCGGGTTTTTTTAAAATCAATTTTCCACAAATATTGGTTATTCAAATCAAACCCATGTGCGTTAAAGTCATATGTCCACAATAGCAAAAGGAAAATCACATTGAAAGAAACAAAAGGTTAAAGGCTAAAAACAAGCAAAGTATGGATAAAGCACAGTGATCAAAGGATAACTATAATGGCCAAAATATTAAGAATAAATCCCGAAGAATCAAAGGCTAAAAGCAGATTAATTAAAAGAAGATCAAGGCTAAAGGCCTTAAAACACAGTTTTTTGATGAAATCAAGGGAACTTAGGCTAAAGTAGCCTTGGATAAGTCAAACACAGAGCAATTATTCACTTGACAAGCCTAAATTGACATATTTCACTTACTTTATGTCTTAAAAGACAAATAAATAGTTATTACACTAAATAAGATATTATAAACTGTCAGAAAAGTTAATGTCAAGACAAAAAAAAAGCCTCAAAGTCAATTTTTTCAACTATTTCATCCTCAAGGAGTATAGACAAATTTATTACACAGAGAAGTAGTTGACAGACATTCCTACCTTATGCCTTGCATGGTTTTTAAGGATAGGAGTTCATTTACTATGTCATTAATAACATTTTGAACCCTAGATGGTTCCACCTCCTCATTTGTAGCATAAATACTGCCTTCGAACTCATTGTATGTTGGGGGCATTTGATAACTCTTTGAAGTAATACATAGTTCTACCAAAGTAGAAGAAATTTGATGTTTTGGAACCTGTAAATGTTTGGACCTGTTGGTGGATGGAGAAAGCTCTGTCATTCGATCCCTCAGCTTGGTTGTTGGTGAATTATTCTAAATTGTTGATGTTTTTCCTGTTTTCCATTCTGTTTTAATCAATTCTTGCTTGGAGTAGAGTAAAAATTTTAGGCTAAGTAATGTCTCCTAGAAGCACCTTATACCTATTTACTCTTCACTGTCTTTATGTTTTCATCTACTGAAGGTTTTATTAAGTAGTTTGACTTCTTTTCAACCCTTATGCTTGTTTATTTCCTAAATAGTTCAATACAGTTGGTTTCAAGAATGATTTATGGTTCTCCCTACTTACTTGCTACCACTTGAAAACTGGTTTTGAAGCCTCCCTTTAAAGTACCATTGTCCAAAGTCTGCCAAAGACGTCTGTTTTCATCATACCCTTTGTACTTGCTCAAATAATTGTTTTGAAGGTCTTTATAGTTGTAATCATGGATGTTTAGGGGTTCCCTCTTCTATGAATACAATTATTTGTGAATCTTGAATGTTTTCTTATCCTTGAAAGTGAAATCTTTCATGAAATGGAGCGCTCCTCGAATCTTAGATTTCATTTTGAAAGTTTGTCTTGAAATTTTTATTTGCAGAAGAGTGATTTGTAGAATTCATGGTTAGCCCTATCTATAAAATACTTCTTCATGTTCAAATGATGTTTTAAGTCCCTTTGTTGAGAAGTACATATAACTAAGGATTCTTAATTTCCCTTAGTTTTAATTTTCATTCTAGAACCCTTAATGTTCATTTCATTTCACCTAAAAGACTTTGTAGATCCAACAACCAAGTTATATTTTCCCTTTGATACCCCTAATTCATCTACAAAATTTCTACAAAATTCTACTCGACTCCATTGCCCAATGACTTAGAGATTTCCCTTTTCTATCTATGCTACCTAGATCATCATGTCCCACAAAAAAAAAAAAAAAACTCATGCTTAATAACTAACCTAAAATCAACTTTTTACAAGCAAACAGGTCATATCTTTGCAAACAATTGAGAGATCCCTCTCTGAGACCAGGAGGGCTAGATCTTGGAGCTCTAAAGACTAGTTTATGTGTTGCCTTGTCATTTAGTATGCCAATTTTCTAAATCACAGGACCCCAACATTCTGGCAATCACCGTGGAATTTTTTTGAGTAAACGTCCCTAAAAAAGACACTCAATAATCATTTAAGTGAAATATAGTTTCTTCAAGCACTACCAACATAGTGGTATTCATGATAGGATCTATATGAATCAGTGGCAATCTAAGTAAACCTTAGGATTCTAAGAGACCCTTATCAAACCTTGAATAAATTAGCTGATAAGCCATAGAGTAGACTATGTTTGTTTCACCACCTTAGCGAAGTGTTGAATCAGGTATATGACACTCTCATAACTAGAGAACCACATAAAAAACTTAGAAAAACCCAAAACATTTCAGACTGGTTTTCAAATAAACCATTGGTGGTGGACCATAACATATTTTACCTTCGAAAGAGCTAAAAATTTCCACTTGGCGACTCCACAACTCTTAATAGACATAAATACTCCACAGGAGGAAGAACCTAAAACATGACCAGTTATCCTAGAAAGAAAGAGCATTCAGGCCTAAATTGGATTCAAAAAATTATTGTTCTTTATAAATATGTTATATCCTACTTTAAGCCTGATCAGGAATACATTGATGAGATCTACATTTATCATTGGAAGAATCTAAAGCCTCTAAAAACTAAGCCTCAAATTTTAGACCATAATCAATCTTATACACCTGTGCTTACCCCAGATCCACCTATGGAAGACCTAGTGAAACATGAGCCTCATGTTACCTTTCCTCCTCTTGATGAAACCTCAAACAGCTATAAATCTCTTTTTACACTACCTATACCCATGAATGTCCTAGAAATATACAAGCCTCTGATTTTTCCTCCTATCTTCCAAACCCTTCCTAAAAATCTTGCAAATAAACTACCCATATTTGATGGAGAAAGCTCAAAAGTCACTGCTGAGGAACACATTCAAAATCTTGAGAATTTACTTGACCTTTATAAAATAGAAGAAGATGATGTGCATATTAGAATGTTTTCCTTATCATTACAAGGAAAAGTTAGGAGTTGGTTTAAGGACCTTCCAGCTGCAAGCATTATCAATTTTCATCAATTAACTCAAGTCTTCTTAGATAGGTGGGTAATCAAGGGAACTGAAGTTCTCATCATAAAGGAATACAAAAATTTAAAAAGACAACCATGGGAGAGAGTTCAAGATTTTTCAGCCAGGTTCATTAAGGTATATGATGCAATACCTGCTAAGATAAAGCCACCTTTGGGGTGGGCTCTCTTACACTACCCAAGTACTTTTGACCCATAGATGGAATTCCAGATAAGAGAAAAAGACCTTTCAAACCAGGAATAAATGCAGAATATGGAAATTTCTATGGAATTCAACATACTGGAAAGAGAGGAAATGTTAGAGGAAATAAGGAAGGACGAAGCACTTCCAGAGAAAACAACTTCTTCAGAGTTAAAGCTAGAGATGTTAACAGATAAAATCAACAAATGATTTATATACTTGGTAGGAAAGAGGAAGAGTACAAGGTTGAGATTGGTACTGATTATTCAGAGCAGCTGGTACCATTTTCTTGGGAGGAACCAAATCAGTCATTTCAATGCAAAGGTAGTTATCAAAACATACCGGCTGACCAAAGTTTCAAAGAAGAAGATGTGGAAAGTTGTCAAGTAAGTACTATATGTCTTCCTACATATTGTGCTTCACTATTAAGAGAGCATTACAAGCAAATTGAAAATAGAAACAAGGTAGAATGCTCTAAAGAATCAGTAAGGTAGGAAATAGATAATACAACCCCTTTTTCAAATACAGAAATTCTCCCCTAAAATCCTCTTGGCATGGCTGTTTGGATTACAAAACTAGAAATAAAATATGAGCCAACACCTCTTGAGTCCCTACCCTTGTTCTTTGAGTCATTTCATATTGCTAAAGGAGATGCTATTGGCCATGAAAACTCTCTTTTTCATATGGTGGAACAATCTGCTGATCAAGTGTGCATAATAGATGACATTGCTCCTATGAATAATCTGCCCAAATATGATCAATATGATGATGATTATGTTCTCCAAACTCAAGCCAACATTATAGAATAGTCAGTGATTAGTTTGTGGGACAAAGACAGTCATTCTCCACAACTCAAGTATAGTGATCAGCAAATAACACTCAGCCATGACGGTGAAGAAGAAAGTGCTGAAATTTTGGGAGAAAGGGAAGAAAATTTACCTCTTTGTTGTGCTTCCTTTCAGTTCATCAAAGACAACCTTAATGCAATCAGAAGTCAACAATATTTGGGTATGGATTTTAAAAACAAAGAACACATTCAACCCTATGTCCAGCCTTCACAAGAGAAAGAGAACAACTCTTTTCAATCAAGTTTACTAGATAACAACATGGCAATATATGATGAGTTTGACAGTGCAGATGATCATGAGGAAGAGAATGGGTTTCTTTCCCAAAAGAGTCTTAAGTTTAGCCAAGTAGAGGAAGAAGCAATATTGGATCAAGCTTATTTTCTAGATCCTCACATTCAGGTATTATTTCAAGATCCCTTTGTTGGTTTATTAGAGAAATGTGAAGGAGGAAAAAAATATTCCAAGAGCAGTTTGATGCAAGGTTTAAATTACATGTTAGGCACTACTGTTCAAACACAATAAAAGTGGAAATTTCCTTTTGATTGTTTCACCACACTCAAAGAGCTGAAACAAAATCACTCATGGAATCACCTGCTTGATTGGTTATATTGGAAAAGGGAGTTTACCAAATGAATGTATCTATTGCATAAGTTAGATTAGGTTAGATAGGAAATAAAATAAGCTCAGCCTATGAGCATTTAGTTAGTCTTTGTCTTTGCTTTGAAAGAAAAATTGAAAAAATACAAAAATATTACAAAAAGAAAAAGAGCGTAGATGAAAAGAACAAAGGTACAACCCCATACCCAAAAAATAGAAATTCTAAAAGTGTGCAAGCTTAAATTCCACTACTTTAAAACAACACTGTTATTTAGTCATACAGGCTAATCATGACTAGATAAATTTCAATTTACTGCTGATAGGTTAGTGAAGAAGATTTTCCAAACTTTTTAATCTTGGCTTATCAGTAGAATATATTAGGATAGAAAAGAAATGGTTCCAAAAAACTCAAAATATGAACCAAGAAAAGAAAAGAGAGATGAC
Organism: Pinus albicaulis; assembly: GCA_034641835.2. Classification (NCBI taxonomy): domain Eukaryota; kingdom Viridiplantae; phylum Streptophyta; class Pinopsida; order Pinales; family Pinaceae; genus Pinus; species Pinus albicaulis. The sequence goes on along the minus strand of CM076572.1, from coordinate 835,237,559 downwards.
TCAAAATAGATCAAAATCTGAGTCATAAGAAGAAGGAAGGATGTTCATAATTTTCAGATATTAAGCCTTGACAATTTTGTTTTAAATTTCTGCAAATTTTGGTCTATGTGCAACTTGTTTTTATGCCATAATATTACAGCAAATCAGATAGCTTAACCCTGGTTTGTTTGTATTTGAATTTTTGTTTTAGAATGTAGAGAATAAAAATCTGCCAAATAGTTTAATCCTGGTAGATAGTAGCTTAGGTAGAGAATTGATGAGTTCGACTGTTTAATTTGAACTCATGGAAGAAATAAGGGTAGGTTTAGATTAGTTTTTCCTGCTTTCAAAAGAATAAAATGTTGATATCATAGAGTTTTCCAGTTCAAGTGCACTCAAAAGAAGAAAAATTCTAGGAAAAGTAAGATTGGGTAGGTAGAGATGCTATTTTGAAGAAATTACATGTTGCAGATTGATAAAAGTTGTCCTTTTCAGAGAAAGATCGGCAAGAAAACAAAGAATGTTGCCGAATGGATAAAGCATTGGTTTGCTAGAAGCCAAAGATTGATAAGCTGAGGTTCTGGACACCTAAAAAGACAATTATCCTCCTTAAGTGGAGCCATTGTTAGTCATCCATAATTTTGATCATATCCAAAGATGACTAAGTTGACAATCCTAGATTTCTAGAAAAAATATTTGAAGAAACATTGTGACTTCTAGAAACCTCACTGCCTTCATCATCCTAAGTCCTGCAGTTCACTAAATATCTTCATCTATGCATTCTAAAAATCACCTTCTGTTTCAAAGGGAAGCTTGTTTCAACCTATTTATCCCATTTCTTCCTCCATTTCATTCCCCCCTTTTTACCATTCCTATCCCTATTTTTTATTTAGTCCATTCCCCTCTAAAAACCTTAGTTTTCCTTCACTAATTCTTCATTTATTCTAAGAAACTCCTCCAAAGCATCATAACTCTTTTATATGGTTTTAAAAACTCTTTTTTCCCTTCTCGGAACTTCAAAAAAGCCAAAAAAACCTTTTGTTCTAGCCTTTTCCGCCCTTTTTATAAAATTTTGCTTTAAGGCCCCTTTGGGCTTAAAATCCTCTACCCCTTTCTGTTCATATAACCTCACCCCCCTGACCAAGCGCTTAAATTCTCTGCACTAGCCCTTGGCACCTTTTCTTTGGCTCCTGGTCACCTTATCTCTCCACGGGACTGTTCCCCAGCACCAGGTTTTAGCCCCCATCGGCATCGACAGATTCACCTTTTTCTTTGTTTCACTTTTGTTCTCCCCCACCGATGCTCAAACTCTGATTTGATCCCCACCGTCGATCTACCAAGATCAATGGTTGTTAGCACTCCTCCCTCATCCCTCCTCCTAGCCCTTTTTCCCTAGCCCTCCACACCTCACACCCAGTCCTTTCCCCCCCGCAGGACCACATCCCCCTTCCTTTTTCCCTTACCCCACTCCATGAATTTTCTAACGCGTCCTCAACCGTCAATCTATCCAATCCAACAGCTCTTATCCCCTCTCTCATTCATCCTTCCCCCCCCATCATAAAACACATTCATCCCCGCCTTACCACTCCACGGGGCATTATCAACCATCGATCTGTGTGATTCAATGGTCCTCATTTAACCCCACGACTCTTCTCCTCCCATCCCTTCATCTCTTGGATCACTCTCAACCATGGATCTTAGAGATCCAATGGCCCTCATTTAAACCCATTGCTCATAAACATCACCGCTACCAAAAAAAATTTCTTACGCCAGCATATGGCCCACCACCCACTGCTCCACCATCCATCCAATTCCCCTGCGACACCTGTCCTCCACTATCCCCCTTCCACCGCGCACCTTTCCCCATCGCGCTCCTTTCCCATCATTGGATCTACCTGCCTAGATCCTACGACTTATAGGCTATTTCGTGCAACATTCACTCCTGAGGTTTAACAACCAAAAGTCACACGAAACCAGCAGTTTCATACGGGACGCATGTCACAAAGTGTATGGAATCGCATTCGACTTGGGAAAAACCGCTAACTACCCAACTTCAACGCGAAAACCGTTGATAGTTTTCACAAAACCACCAATCCACATTTTCGCACCAAAACAAAATTTGAACCCTGTTTTCACAGGTTTTCACCTTTCCACCATCAAATTTCCTCTTCCGCCTGCATTTCCTACTCCTCTGCCTCTGACAGCCTCCTAAGCAGTCAAAACCCTCCCTCACAGGTTTTATTAACATTTTTATTTGTTTTTTTGTAGGTTTGATGGAAGTTTTAAAAGACAAAAACCCTTCCCACAGTCCATAAAGGGACAGGGCTGAAGATCACCATCTTTGAAGCCTAATCAATGCAGAAAAGGAGCTTCCAGGGTGTAAAACCCAACTTTTTTTTTTAATCAATGTTGCATAAATATTGGTTATTCAAATCAAACCTCTGTGCGTTAAAGTCATTTGTCCACAATAGCAAAAGGAAAAGCACAGTGAAAGAAACAAAAGGTTAAAGGCTAAAAACAAGCAAAGTATGGATAAAGCATAGTGATTAAAGGATAATTATAAAGGCCAAAAGATTAAGAATAAAGCTCGAAGAATCAAAGCCTAAAAGCATATTAATTAAAAGAAGATCAAGGCTAAAGGCCTTAAAACATAGTTTTTTGATGAAATCAAGGGAACTTAGGCCAAAGTAGCCTCGGATAAGTCAAACACATAGTAGTTATTCACTTGACAAGCCTAAATTGACACCTTTCACTTACTTCATGTCTCAAAAGAAAAATAAACAATTATTACACTAAAGAAGATATTATAAACTGTCAGAACAATTAATGTAAAGATAGAAAAAAGCCTCAAAGTCAATATTTTCAACTATTTCATCCTCAGGGAGTAAAGACAGATTTATTACACAAAGAAGTAGTTGAGAGACATTCCTACCTTATGTCTTGCATGGTTTTTAAGGATAGGAGTGCATTTAATATGTCATTAATAACATTTTAAACCCTATATGGTTCCACCTCCTCATTTGCAGCATAAATACTACCTTAGAACTCATTTTATGTTGGGGGCATTCGATAACTCTTTGAAGTAATACATAGTTTTGCCGAAGTTGAAGAAATTTGATGTGTTGGAACCTGTAGATGTTTGGACCTGTTTGTGGATGGAGAAAGCTCTGTCTTTGGATCCCTGATTGTTTATTGGTGAAGTATTCTAAATTTTTGATGTTTTTCCTATTTTTCATTCTATTTTCATCAATTCTTTCTTGCAATAGAGTAAAAAGTTTAGGCTAAGAAATGTCTCCTAGAAGCACCTTTGACCTGTTTACTCTTCACTGTCTTTATGTTTTCATCTATTGAAGGTTTTATTAAGTAGTTTGATTGCTTTTCAACCCTTATGCTTGTTTATTTCCTAAATAGTTCAATACAATTGGTTTCAAGAATGATTTATGGTTCTCCCTGCTTACTTGCTGCCACTTGAAAACTATTTTTGAAGTCTCCCTTTAAAGTACCATTCTCCAAAGTCTTCCAAAGACATCTCTTTTGATCATACCCTTTGTACTTGCTCAAATAATTGTTTTGAATGTATTTATAGTTGTAATCATGGATGTTTAGGAATTCCCTCTTCTATGAATATAGTTATTTGTGAATCTTGAATGTTTTCTTATCCTTGAAAGTGAAATCTTTGATGAAATAGAGTGCTCCTCGACTCTTAGGTTTCATTTTGAAAGTTTGTCTTGAAATTGTTATTTGCAAAAGAGTGATTTGTAGAATTCATGGTTAGCCCTGTCTATAATATACTTCTTCATGTTCAAATGATGTTTTTAGTCCATTTTTTGAGAAGTACATATAATTAAGGATTCTTAATTTCCCTTAGTTCTACTTTTCATTCTAAAACCCTTAACGTTCTTTTCATTTCACCTAAAAGACTTTGTAGATCCAACATACAAGTTAGATTTTCCATTTGATACCCCTAATTCATCTACAAACTTGTTACAAAATTCTATTTGACTCCATCGGCCAATAACTTAGAGATATCCCTTTTCTATCTATGCTGCCTAGATCATCATGTCCCACAAAACAAAAAAACTAACTCATGCTTAATAACTAGCCTAAAATCAACTTTTTACAAGCAAACAAGTCATATCTTTGCAAAAAATTAGGAGATCCATCTTTGAGACTAGGAGGGCTAGATCCTAGAGCTCTAAAGTATTTTTTATCCATTGCCTTGTCATTTAGTATGCTAATATGCTAAATCACAGGACCCCGATAGGTACTCGTCAATTGATGATCTATTAGAAGAATGATTATCGAGTTTTTCTCTCCAAGAGGGTGAGATTTTTTTCCCTACCTAGAAAGTGATCCTGGTGGATATTGGTGTTCACCCACCTATTCCAGTTGGGGCCCCACCAATGTCTCTTTCATTTTTTCAATTTCTGCACAACTTACTATTTTTAGCAGTTTTTCGGGTCCTGAACTTCTGGAGCCGTTTTGAGGCCATAAACAACATTTTTTGAGAAAACCAGGAGCAGCATGGGTGCATGCACCGATGTTTCTCACTCAAAATTTGTATTAATTGAATAGATATTTCTAACGAGGTATGTTTCACATCAAACGGAGATCGTATTCCAAAGTTACATCCCTGGGAAGTTGAAACACCAATTTACCCAAACGAGGCCCATATTTTTGGCGCTTCATCTCCTAGGGTTAGGGCTTTGGATGTTTAGAGTTTTCCCTTGTTACTAAATAATAAATAGGCCCTTGAGCCTCATTGTAACTCAATTCAGAGGCCTATAACTGCCACATCTCTTCTCAGAGATAGCTACTAGTGCCCTAGCTAGTTTATTTCCATTCTGTCTGTAAGAAAATTTCAACTCTTTTATATTAATGAAATGAAGTGTTATTTCTGCTGCATATTTGTATTTATGGTTATATGTTTGTTCTATTGTTTTCCTGCATAAATACAGGTCAGTGGTATCAGAGCGGTCTTCTTTTTCTTGATCCTTCTTTGCATGTCCCCAACTAGGTCGGGGTATGATGAGTTAGGGCTCTATCTGGTGGAACCTTTGCAAGATCAACCTCACAAACCCCAAAATATGCCCATAGGGGACAAAAATAAAGATGAGGGAGTAGGAAATCCTATAAAAATATTTCTCTAAGAGGCCCTCAAAAAATAAAGGAACGCGATGATGGATAACTTTTTCCAGATCCTTCAATGACTGCCCACCGACGACGCATCTGCATCGAACAACCACTCTGAAGGTGTCACTCCTTTTAAGGTACAAGTAAATTTTGACATTCCCATATTTAAGGGTCAAATAGATGCATATGTCGTAGATAGATGGTTGAATCTATTAGAAGGATATTTCTCGGTTCATGACTTTTCTGACTGGGAGAAGATTATTTTTGCACTCCTCGAAGCTACCCTCCATGTCAAGGACTAGTGGGAAACCTACTATGAGAAAAAGGACGAGACAAGACCCTCTCTGTTCTCGGTCGTACCCACTTGGAATTATTTATAAGACACCATCAAGGAACAATACTATCCTGTGGGGAGCTATGAGGACAAGTACATATAATGGACCACGCTGTGACAACAAAGGGGTGAAGATGTGCATGAGCTGACAATTCTATTCCATACCCTGTGCATAAAGTTAGGTATCAAAGATTCAGAGAAACATCTAGTGCTAAAGTATCACAGTATTTTGCACAGATACGTTCAGGAGGAAATGGAGTTCCTCGACATCTCCTTGCTTGGTATGACATACCGATATGCTGTCAAGATTGAGCAGAAATTCAAATAGAAGAAGCAATACTTTGGATCTACGAATCAAAAGAAAGGGAAAGGCACTCCCAAACTGCAGAACAAAGGATAGAGCCAAGGCATGGCGGCTCAAGACAACCTGTCAAAGCCACAAGCAAAGAACAACACTAGAAAGCCAAAGAAGGACACGAGAAAGTGGTGTGAGATCCATAACAACTCCACTCACAACACAAGTGAGTGTCGGGCCAAGCAATCGCCAGTGGCCAAGATGAGGGCTTTTGAGTCAAATGCATGCTTCAACTCTGAATCAAAACCTGACAAAGGGAATGACAAAGGGAAACAGATTATTGATGCAGAGCCCAATGCCACTATTTCCACTACAAAGATCCAGAAGGAGGAACTAGAAGATCCAGAGGAGGAGGAACATCTCTTCCACTCCCAGATGTGGGTAAAGGGCTCCCTGATATAGTTCATTGTCAACAATGGGAGCCAAAATAACCTCATTTCAGCAGACGCTGTGAAGGAGTCGGGCTTTTTGACCACAACTCACCCACATTCATACACCATCGGGTGGCTTCACCAAGGACGAGATCTCCGCGTCAGCCAGAAGTGCTGCATTCCCTATAGCATCAAGCCCCTCACGGATGAGGTATTATGTGACATTGCTGCTATTGATGTTTCTGATGTATTATTAGGAAAACCAAACTTATGGAAGCGTCCTGCTATGTATAAGTCTCGGCCTCGCGCTGTTATTGTCACTTTGGGAAATAAGTTGTACAGGATACCAGAGGTACCACCTCATGCCGCTATCTCCTTGGTTACTGCAAAACAATGCAGTAAGCTCATTTCCCAAACTAGGAAATTCATTTTTCTGATGATTCTCCCCAAGGGAAAAAAGAAGACTGTGGACAGGACCTTCATATAGGGCTACTCTGCACGACAACAACAAATGGACAAGGTTGTGGAGGAGTATGGGGACATCTTCACCTCACCCATAGGGTTCCTCTGCACTGTCAGGTTAAGCACCCGATTAATCTGACCCCAGGTGCAACGCTACCCAATGGATCGGTCTATTAGCACTCTATTATGGAGAACGATAAAATCAAGAGGCAGATTCAAGCGCTATTGTAGAAAGGTCACATCCAACCAAGTTCATCACCCTATCTGAATGTGGAGACTCTGTATTAACTACCGGGCACTCAACAAGATCACTGTTTGGAATAGGTACCCAATCCTGCGGATTGATGACCTTCTAGACCAACTCAAAGGGGAGAAATATTTCAGAAATATCAACTTGAAGTGTGGTTATCACCAGGTACACATCGAACCCTTCGATGTGTGGAAGACTACCTTTAAAGCCAAGGAAGGCCTTTTTGAATGGCTGGTCATGCCTTTCGGGTTGACGAATGCTCCCGCAACCGTCATGAGGTTGATGGAAGACATCTTGCGGCCATTCACCAACTCATTTGTAGTGGTGTACTTGGATGACATTCTGATCTTAAGACAGAATTGGGAAGAGCACCTCCACCACATCTGATAAGTCCTCCAAACACTGCGGTAACACAAGTTGTGTGCCAATTTGGAGAAGTGCACTTTTGGCATGATCTAGGTTTAATATCTAGGATACATTATTGATGAAAGGGGGGTGTATGTGGATCCAACCAAGATCCAAGTCATTTGGGATTGGCCAGCCCCAACTTCTATAACAGAGCTTCACAGATTTCTGGGTCTTGCTAATTTCTATCATAGGTTCATGTTGGGATTCTCTCATATCACTTGGCCCTTGAGACAAGTCACCAAGGGAGGAGCGAGAGAAAAATTCTTTTGGTTAGAATCACAACAAAAGGCATTCACAGAATTGAAAAATTGCCTCCGTTCTACCCCAGTTCTCACATCACCATACTTGCAAAAACCATTTGAGATAGAGACAGATGCCTCTGAATATGCTATTGGGGCAGTTCTTACTCAACGGGGACATCCAGTGGCATATCACAATGAGACATTGTATGACATAGTTCACAAGTATCCCACTTATGACAAAGAAATGTATTCCATTGTGCAAGCTTGTCGACAATAAAAGCATTACATTTTGGGGAAGGAAACAATCATCCACACAGACCACTGGCCCCTACAGTTCATACAGACACAAGGGAAGTTGCAGAATGATCACCATCAGAATTGGTCCACATATCTGCAACAGTTTCATTTGAACATCAAGTACAAGAAGGATAGAACCAATAATGTTGCAGACTGCCTCAACTGACCACCGATCGTGGCACTCATCATTGTTCTCAGCTCTTGTGGGCATGAGACTTCTGATTGGCCACTTCTCTACTTGAGCGACCCAAAATTTGGCCACACATACAAAGCACCCTTGGGGGGTACGCAAGTTCCAAATTTTCACCTCCAAGATGCACTTTTATGTCACCTGGGACACGTTTGTGTTCCTTCAAGCTAGCATGCCAAGATGATATGGGAATCATGCTATAGTCGAGTCATTGGGCATTTCAATATCAAGAAAATAGTGGCAGTACTGTAGAATTATTTCTATTGGCCGAACCTTCGAAAGGATGTTGGGAAGCACATCAGATCCTGCACTGATTGTGCCATTGCCAAACTGAGCATCAAGAAGCAAGGCCTATATACTCCGCTACCTACCCCTAGTTGACCTTGGGAATATATCTCCATGGATTACATGTTAGGCCTACCTTCTACTAAGCATGGAAATGACTTTGTTTTCATGGTCGTTGATAGATTCTCGAAGATGGCCATTATGGCGGCCTACAAGAAGAATATCACAATAGAAGCCACTGCTAAACTTTTCTTTGAACGAGTGTGGGTGCATTTTGGGATCCCACAGTCTATCATACCAGATCAGGATAGTAGGTTCCTCAACACATTTTTATTGAGCCTCTGGTCAATGTTGGACACCAAGCTCACCCAGTCCACAGCTTTCCATCCCCAAACAGATGGCCAGACAGAGGTCATCAATAGAATGATTGTACACATTCTGCACTTGTACAATTCAAAGCATCCATGCACATGGGACGGGAGCCTCCCCTATGTACAACATAGTTATAACCGATCTCTCCAAAGCTCAATCGGCCACAACCCCTTTCAGGTGGGCTTGGGATTCCAGCCACTATGTCCCATTAACGTAGCCATGCCATTTGTGGCTACTTAGGCCTATTCGTCTCATGTATAGTCTAAAGTTGACAAAGAAAATAGCTTCATTGAGTGCATTCAACACATCTGCCAATAGGTTCATGACATATTGGATAGATCCAATGCTAAGTACAAGCAACTCCATGATCAACGTCAGGTGCCACACGACTTCCAGGTGGGTGACAAAGTGTGGCTACATTTGCAGAAGGAGTGCCTCACTGGACCCCACCACAAGCTTGGCCCCTCTAATATGGGTCGTACGCCATCACCAAGGATATAGGGAAAAATTCCTTTGAGCTCCGTATTCCACCATTCCTTGGTCTGCACCCAATATTCAATGTGGACTGACTTCGTCCTTACTTCCCACCTCTACTAGACACCTCTGACATTGCAGAAAAACTCACAACAACAGAGTTAAACCCAGACTGCATGGAATAGGCCACCACATATTGTATCATGGACATGCAAATCAAGAACACTCACAATATACAATATCCAACTATATCGGGTTTTCAAAGCTGGCCAAATCCTGCACTAAGGAAAGTGGTTCACCAGGGACCAAGTTCAGCAGAAGTTTCCTCATCTCATGGAGGAACTTAATGCAATGGGGACCATTTCTTCCTAAGGGGGGAGGAATGATCTAGGTGAATATTGGTGTTCACCCACTTATTCCACTTCGGGCCCCGCCATTTTCTCTTTCAGTTTTTCATTTTCTGCACAACTTACTATTTTTAGCAGTTTTTCAGATCCTGAACTTTAGGATCCATTTTGAGGCCCTAAATGATGCTTTTTGGGAAAACCAGGGGTAACATGGGTCCATGCACCAATTTTTCTCAATCAAAATTTGTATTCCTTGGATAGATATTTCTAACGAGGTATGGTTAGCGTCAAATGGATATCGTATCCCAAAGTTACATCCCCAGGAAGTTGAAACACTAATTTACCCAAACGAGGCCCATAGTTTTGGCGCTTCATCTCCCAAGATTAGGGTTTTGGATGTTTAGGGTTTTCCCTTATTTCTAAATAATAAATAGGCCCTCGAGCCTCATTGTAACTCAGTTTAGAGGTATGTATCCACCACATCTCTTCTTAGAGATAGCTACCAGTGCCCTAGCTAGTTTATTTCCATTCTGTCTGTAAGCAAATTTCAGCTCTTTGATATTAATGAAATGAAGTGTTATTCCCGCTGCATCTTTGTATTTATGGTTATATGTTTGTTCTATTGTGTTCTTTCATATATGAGGATAAAAAATCCTTAATATTATGTCTCTTATGCATTTGATAATTGACTTGATGAAGATTGTAATAATATAAAGAAGATAATATCTAAGTAAATAAGAATAGGATATCATAAGTAATTATCATGAAAATATAAATTGAACGAAATTCCCTAATTTCTCAACATGGATAAGACTCCAATGGGTAAAAAATAAGCTCTCCCTTAGGCAAGAGAACCTTGGAAGGTCAGTTTACCTTCTGGGGATGTCAATGATGCTGTGTAAGGTCCTTTTGTCATGTTTCCCCTAGTTCCACTTCCTCAAAGTCATCTAGGACGTTGAATCTCATATTATTAGCCTCTCATGAGATGTTTACCCATGTTGTTTGGTTACTTGTGTATATGCAGGAAGAGGGTGTTACAACATGAAGGGATGACTTTGAGTATTGAGAGGAAAAAAATATTTAAGATGAAGATCAATAGTATTGATTTTTATGGGACTACCTGTTAGGATGTTTTATTGTTGAACTAATAGTGAAGGAGGATTTTTTGATAGTTTTAGCCAAGTTTTGAGGATCTCTACAATTAGTAACCCTTAGATAAATATGTTAAATAACTAGAATGATAAAATAAGAAATGAAACAACAGTTTTATTCAGAAATTAAGCCCAAAATTGTATATTATATATTGAGAAGTTAATGAACACATTTAGAGGACCAAATTGAACATGAAAAAGGAAAAAAACATGAAAAATCATGTAGTACATCAAAGAAAATTATAAATCAAGTCAAATATGAAAAATACGAGTTCATAATTGTTTAAAAGTAGAATGAGAGCAGGAGAATTATGGACAAGTGTAGTAGATTGTCAAAGAGAAACAAAGTATTGTACAAAGTGTCTCATTGAGATAGATTTTTTATTTTTTAGAACATAATTTTGTGAGTAAGGCCTTGGTGGTGTTATCAGTAATCAAAGTTTGTTGAAGGTATTGGTGATCAAGGATAATTTGTTTTATTGTAAAAGAAGAGATGCCATTCATGTATATAGTATGAAAATGGATGAAAGATGAACCATTGGTTGTCTAGGAAGTTGTAGCTTGCATATTAGGGGTTGTTTAACCTTCAAGTGGTTGCAAGTAAATAGTGGGATTCTAGCTCAATTCAGTTGTAACTTTGTGCTAGTTGTAGCAAAAGAATTATAACAACAAGTTGTACATTTCCCTATGAATGAATTGAAGAGTACTGTAATATCCCAAAATGGAATAATGCATTGATACACAAACATAATATTTGAAACATAGAAAATGTACACAAATATTATGATCAACACAGATGTAGAAAGAATAGGTGAGCCATTCTATTCATTTGAGATTTATTACAGTTACAAAATTTTATAAATAGAGGCACTCTAGCCAAAGAAGTGGCCTACAATGACCCTGCAAACATGCTACAAAAGTCACTACGTAACTAGAGAGCTACAGGAAGCAATAATGCGTTGTCCCTTTTGCTGATGATGTACATATAATTAATGAAAAGGGAAATGTATATCTATGGATCTCAGGAGCTCAGATGATTCCAAGATTCAAGATCTGGCCAATGTGATGGAAACTCAAGATAACGCAGAAAGGATTTTCTAGATCTATGAGTTTGGAAAATCACCCTCTTAGGATTTGATATTTTGACTGCAGGGTTATGCATATTTGAAGCTAGATCTGATCCAATGATGGATGAAATATGTTATAAAAATAGATATAAGCTTTGAGTGCTGATCCCTCCTTCATATCTCCAAGCTAGAAGCTTGAGATCTTGTCTCTTCTTCCTCCTCCTTAAAATGCAACAACTGAATATGCAACTGTTGAAGAAAATATTTTGTATAAGAGGGAGAGACTCAAGCCTCATGTAAAATATAGAAAATAATCTCCAGGCTAATGGAAACAACAATGAAAACGTGAGAGGATGATCCCTCGCAGGCTTACTAGCTGAAATGCTAGTAACTTCCTTCCTCCTCTAGATTTGCAATGATGGACTACACAATCCTTGATGGGACTACTGGTGATAGGATTTCAATAAAGTTTGGCCTAATTCTAGATGTAAAATGTGGCCCTAGGATCGTTAATCTTGAATTCCAAAGTGATAGGAATAATCCCTCACTGGTTTTCCAGCTGAAATACTGAAGACAACCTCCTCCACCCAAACTAATATTCAGAAATTGCATAATTCCTGAAGGTATGTGTCCTGTAGAGAATGGAAATAGTGTGGAACCAATTCCTGATGATGTATGGTAGCTTAGAATAACCTTCCCAAGCAGGCACACAAGTCCTTCTTGGTTAAAGGTGGGATTTCCGCTCAGGAACACCCTGTTCTAAACAACACTACAAAGTTAGCTAAACAACATAAGAGGGAATGGAAATTTCACCTGAAAAATCCAAATCTAAATATATCATCAAATCATAAACTGAAGCATCTATCCAATGTTACGTTCATCTCCTTTATATACAAAGTGATCCTTGAGAAGCCCTAGCCCACCTCTAAACTATGATGTTCATGTGGACATAATCCTCCATGGTTGACTGTGTTGTCTCTCCAAATATTCCATCACGTCTATGTGCAATTTTAACCCTCTCCATAATGTATGCCTTAAATTCACTACTTCCTCCATCACTTCATCATAAATTCTTTATGATCTTACATTAGATTCCCTCCATGATCTCAGTTGACTACTTCAATCTCCATGATCTACCTCATTAATGAGACATTATATCCACTCCATTCACATTAGTAGTTTCTCCACTACTCCATTATGTAGATCAATGTTTAACTAGTCCACATTCATACATAAAAAATTGGATCTTATTCATCTTTGAGGATTATGGGTTCCTCCACCCTTTTATTTACTTAATTAACTAAGAAAATTAAGAACTCTAACATTCCAAATATCATGTGGAAATTTAGGAATATTACAGTCCTCCCTGGAAAAATGTTGCTTGTCCTCAAAAAACTACAAAAGTAGATGCAAAGCCATATATTCCCCTGCAAATGGAATCCACATAAGGAAGGACTCCTCCATCTCCTGCATTGTGTTATGCATGTTTGGTTCCAAATTTCTCTCTCAAGGATGCATAGAGTGACTTCCAACTATGTGGTTAGATGTACCTCCTTCTTCAAGGAGTACCAAGTGACAACCATATGATGTTCAACATCATCCTCGATACATGAGATACATAAAATAAATTGGATCTTCTCACAAAGGAAAATTCCCATCTTACAAAGCATTTCCTCATCCCATGTTCCATGAAGTATATTGAGCATTGACATGCACTCATCTTTAGCCATGTTGGCTTTGTTGGATCCAAGCATCATTCCAAAATTATAAAAAAGAATAAATAGAGACATATGGGTAGAAAAAGATGTCAAACCATATTCTTCTAATAGTAACCACCAGAGTAGGGGCTCTTTCTACCATCCTCCATCTCTACCATGCAAGATGGACAAGCCAAACTCCCTCAAGAGAAACCAAAGCAACAATATTTCTTGCTTCCTTTTCACCTCGTCATGTGCATCATGGAGTAAAAACATAGTAATAGATATGTGGAATGTCACATGAGCCCAATACAATCAAACACCATCAATACATATCATGAGAGTACCATGCCAAGTTCTACACAATACAAAGCACATAGACATGGGAGATGTCATGTGATGGAAAAACTCTCTCATGGACAACCCAAGTGAACATGCCTTCTTCTACTACATCCTACCATTGATACACAAGGCATGAATTAGAGAAATATGAGCTATTGGGTGGTAACCATACTCACCTAATAGCAGCCAACACAACTATGCCTCCTTATTCATTATATGAGTGTTGTTCAAGGCATGGATAAAAAAAAATATGAGCTTTTGGATAGTAACCAAACTCGCCCAAGAGCAACCAGCATAACCAATATTCTTACTGGCCCATGACATATATCTACAAGTGGTCATGCGACCCATTTCTTACCATCCTCACCCACTCATCCCAATGTGGATGATGAATGATTCTCTCCATAAACATGGTATCCTCCCTTTGTAGAATACGATTCTCCTCAAATTTTTGAAGAACTTTGCACTGCATGACATGTTGAAGTGCACCTCCAATGAGATCTCTTAATGAGAATTTCTTCTCATCAATGGCCCTTTAAAAACAATAAGGTTCTGGATCTGCTGCAGGTATAATTTTCTCTTTAAGCTGTGAGATGCTCATTAAGAAAGAGTAATCTTTAAAGGAGAAAATATTCCTCATGTCAATATGTATACCATCTATCATCTTTTCCTCCATTTCTTCATGAATGAAGCTACCATTTGATTGCTACCATAAGGAATGGGTCCTCTTTTTCTCACTACTGCTCATTAACAGCATTGCAGATCTGCAAGGTAAAACATATGTTGTCTCAAAGCAAGGCATAATGCTGAACTCATAGCCAGCCATTGTACATAGGATCATCCTCATCCTATCCTCTAAAAATATACACTTAAAATAAAAGGTTTGAATGTAGTAAATCAATGAAAAACTAGGATGGTTCTTCCTTCCTTCCTTGATTAGATCAAGGGTCCTCTGTGCAGTGATATAATGCTGCTCCAAATCAGCATGTTGTTCCAACCCTTGGTCATGCAATAGTCCTGATGGCATGTCACCATAAGTTTCAATAAGAGGTACTGAAAAAATATGAGATGAGAGTGAATGCAGACCTTGGATCAATTGATATTCAGAAACATCTTGCAAGATCACAAGAATTCCTCCAACCAGTACAATAATCTCCCCAACTTCTGGTAAGAGTGATGGCTGCTCTTCTATCTGTCTCATCCTCATCATGCATTTCATCAATAATTCATGGGGATCCAAATGTAAATAACTCAATACCATATTTCAAAGATTCATGTTATCCTCCTCTTGATGTAAGCACATCCATAGTTGGTGGTGATGGAAGCTCCTCCTCCTGAGTGATAATGAGGACATCTTCCTTGGGTTCTCCATGCACTATCTCCTTGATGATAGGAGATGTATCTATATGGGATGTCTCTGGTTTCTTTCTACCATACCTCTTCTTCAGTGTTTGAATAAAATCTACATAAGCAGATACTTTCATGTGTGACAAGTGACTGAACCACCAATCTCTTGCTTCACCATCTAGGTGCAGCACTGCAAACTCCACAGCCTCTCTTTCTGATATAGGCTATTTCAGAAATAAGGTAGATAATTATTCCCTCCAAGCCCTAAATGTGCTTGTGGAAGATCCATAAAATGTAGGCAAGAGGAATCTATTCCTCTTTCTTCTATTGCTACTTCTGGATCTCCTCTCTTCTTTGAGTTGCAGAAACTATTGGAGAGAAATATTCTCCTTCAATGCTCTTGACTATGACTTGTATTCAACCAGATATTTACTTAGGGTATGATGCCCCAAGCATTCATCATATTCATACCAGTCCTCTTTCTCATCAAAGGAATTGGATGTAGTGGAATAATGTGAAGCCATTTGCTTCTCCGGTCTTCTTTGTTGCTGATAAGAAGTATTGGGACCTTCTTCATCCTGAAACCTTCTTGATGTTTCTATTTTCCTTTCTCGTCTTGTTTCATTCCTCTCTATGGAGAGATACTTCATATATATAAATAAATATGGGGCATAAATTAATCCCTCCATTATATTATATTTCTACTATCTTCTTTTCTTATGTTGTCAATAATGTCCACAAGCTGAGCCAAATATCATGCTCTGATACCACTATAATATCCCAAAATGGAGTAATGCATTGATACACAAACATAATATTTGAAACATAGAAAATGTACACAAATATTATGATCAACATAGATGTAGATAGAATAAGTGATCCATTGTATTCATTGAAGATGGATTACAGTTACAACAGTGTACAAATAGAGGTACTATAGCCAAAAAAATGGCCTAGAATGACCCTGCAAACATGCTACAAAAAGCATTGTGTAAATGGAGAGCTATAGGAAGAAATACCATGCTATCCCTTTTTTTGATGATGTACATATAGCTGATGAAAAAGGAAATTCAGATCTGTGGAGATCAGGAGCTCTGATGATGCCAAGATTCAAGATCTAGCCAATGTGATGGAAACCCAAGATAACCCAGAAAGGATTTTCCACATCTATGAGTTTGGAAAATCACCCTCTTAGGGTTTGATATTTTTACTGTTGGGTTATTGAAATTTGAAGCTAGATCTGATCCAAATATGGCTGAAATATGTTATAAAAATAGATCTAAGCTTTGAGGTTTGATCCCTCCTTCAGATCTCTAAGCTAGAAGCTTGAGATCTTGTCTCTTCTTCCTCCTCAAAATGCAATAAATGAATATATAGCTACTAAAGAAACTATGTTGTACAAGAGGGAGAGAATCAATCCTAATGTAAAATGTATAAAATAAGCTCCACGTTGATGGGAATGGTGATGGGAAGGTGAGGGGATGATCCCTCATAGGATTATTAGCTAAAATGCTAGCAACTTCCTTCCTCCTCTAGATCTACAATGATGGACTGCACAAACCTTGATGGCATTGCTGCTGATAGGAGGTCAATAATTTTTTACCAGATGCTAGATCTATAATGTGGCCCTGGGATCGCTGATCTTGAAGTCCAAGGCGATAGGAATAATCCCTCACCGGTTCTCCAGCTGAAATAATGAATACAACCTCCTCCTTCCAAACTAATATTCAAAAATTGCGTAATTCCTAAAGGTATATGTCCTGTAGAGAGTGGAAATAGTGTGGTAAAAATTCCTGATGATGAATGGAAGCTCAAAATAACTTTCACAAGTAGGCACAAAAGTCCTTCTTGGTAAAGGGTGGGATTCCTACTCGGGAACACCCTATACTAAACATCACTGCAAACTTAGCTAAACAACATAAGAGTGCATGGAATTGTCACCTGAAAAATCCATATCTAAATAGATCATCAAATCATAAATTGAAGCATTGCACCAATTTTTCTTTCATCTCCTTTATATACAAAGTGAGCCTTCCCAAGCCCTAACCCACCTCTAAACTGCATTTTTCATGTGGAAATAATCCTCCATGGTTGACTGCGTTGTCTCTCCAACTCCTCCATCATGTCTACATGCAATGTGCACCCTCTCCATCATGTGTGCATTAAATGCACTACTTCCTCCATAACTTCATCCTGAATTCTATATGATCTTACATCAGAATCCCTCGATGATCTCAGTTGACTACTTCAATCTCCATGGTCTACCTTATTAATGAGACATGATCTCCACTCCATTCACATTAGCAGTTTCTCGACTACTCCATTATGTAGATCTCTATTTAATTAATCCACATTCATACATCAAAAAGTGGATCTAATTCATCTTTGAGGATTATGGGTCCCTCCACCCTTTTATTTACTTAATTAACCAAGAAAATTAAGAACTTTGATATTCCAAATATCATGTGAAAGTTTAGGAATATTACAAGCAGTTTAAAAAATTGCTTGTTCTTCGTGTGTTCTATTAATATTGTTAATATTGATTATTGTTATTCCTATTTAAATTAATTTATCAATTATTTAATGGTGTACCAATATTCTTGCACAAAGTGGAAGAATGTTTTCAATTCGTACAAATTACTACAATATCAATCTACCCCCAACCCCAACCTCACAATATTGTCTCGTTTCCAACAATATATGCATATATAAACAAAACAAAATATTTTTCTTGATCAAGAATATTTAAAACTGGGCATACTATTGATAGGTGTTTTAATATGTAAAAACTTTCTTGACATTTGGTTGTCCAATTGAATTTCGCTCCCATATTTTGGTAATTCCCATGAAGGATATAATATATGCTACATCCTTAGGTACTAGCTGTTAGTCATCCATAATTTTGATTTTATCCAAAGATGACTAAATTTGACAAACCCAGATTTCTAGAACAAAATTGCAAAAAAAAATTATGAGTTATAGAAATCTCACAGCCTTCATCTTTCTAAGTCTATCATTTCACCAAAATATTCATCTATTTTTCCTAAAAAGATTATGTTGTTGTTCCTTAGCAGTGTTGTTCCTTAAACAGTGATGTTCCCTAAAGTGTTGTTCCTTAGTAGTGTTGTTCCTTAACATTTCTATTCCCCTCAAAATATTGCAATTTCCTTAAAAAGAAATCCACCAAGTAAGCTTGTTGTTCCCAAAGAAGCTGTTTTCTAAGGCCCCATTTTCCAAAGATCCCCTTTCTCCCTTCTCATTTTAACCTGAATTTCCTCTTATAAACCATTTTGAACCAATATAACCCTTTTTATTTGGTTTAAAAATTCTTATCTTACCCTATCGGAACCTCTAAATTGGCCTAAAAATCCCATTTTTGGCCTAAAAAATAGTCTTTTTTACAACAAAGGGTTTAAGCCCTTAAGGGCTTCAAATCCTTAGCCCCCTCTACAATATGACCTAACCCCCACAACTTAGCGCTAAATCCTTAGCCCTCTAGCTCCTCTTCCACTCCGCTCCTTGTCGCCTTATCTTCCACAGGACCACTTCTAGGTGTCTTTCCTTAAGCCCATTTTCCCTTTCTTCTTCTTCCCCGCACCTATGTTATTTCTCGATGGATCTCCATCATCCATCCTGACCATCCAACGGTCACCATCCTTCCCCTTCACCATCCAACATCCCACCCATTTATCCCCGTCGATCAATCCACACTGTAGATCTTATAAGATCTGATAGTCCTCATCTAACCTGACAACCCAACTCAACTGGGGCCTACCATTCACTACCAAAATTCCTCATCCAATCGCTCGCTCCCACCTGGCTTCCACTATTTCCCCACCCGTGAACCTTTCCCATCGCGTTGCTCTCCCGACCATTGGATCCACCCCTTCTCATCCAACGGTCGATATCACATATCGCACAATTTCTCCATCCAAGGTTTAACAACCAAAAGCCACATGAGAGAGATGGTATTGCAGACGATGCATGGCGCGATATAATTGGGTCACATTTGATTCAATGCAAACCACTTACCACCCGTTTGTCATGTGAAAACTGCCAATGGTTTTCCAAAACCGCCTATGCCCATTTTCACACCAACGTCCATTTAAAACCATTTTTCGCCCTCCGCTATTTAAACCCTTCCTCCATGCATTCTGCATCTCCGCAACCTCCTTTGCCAGCCTCCGAAGAAATATTTCCAACCCTACATGGTTTTATTAACATTTTGTTTGTATTGTGCAGGTTTGATGGTGGTTTTAAAGGTAAAAACCCTTCCCACTGTCTGTGAAGTGACAGGCTTGAAGATCATCATCTTTTGAAGACTTATCAACGAAGAAAAGAAATTTCCAAGGCGTAAATCCGAGTCTTTTAATCAAAATTGCATGAATATTTATTATTCAAATCAAACCCCCGCCCATTAAGGTCCTCTATCCACAACAGTGAAAGGAATTAAGGGTTAAGGAACATCAATAATGTGTTATAAATACCAAGAGAAAATTGGGCCAAAGATACAGAGATTAAAGTTTTCAAGATGAAGGGTTAAAGGCCGAGAACCAAAGAAAAAAGATTAAAATTTAGTCTAGACAGCATAAAAGTTTAAAGCAACAAAGACAGTGGAGATTAAAGATAAAAGATTATGCATGAAAGATGAAGGTTAAAGGTTAAATACACAATTTAAGGGTTCGAATCAATCATAAAAGGAAAAGGCGCAACAATGTTACATTATGAAGGCCAAAGACATCATCAAAGCCTTAAAACACAGTTAATGGTGAAGTAAAGGCAGATTAAGCCCAAAGAGCAGTTTTATGATTAAATCAAGAAGACTTAGGCTTAAAGATAGCCTCGAATACATCAAAGGAGTAGTTATTCACTTAATAACTAAAAATTGACACATTTCACTTACTTTATACCTTAAAGGGAAAATTGGTAGTTATTACGCAAAAGGATATTTATAAACTATCAGACAGTTATTCTAAAAGGCCGAAAAGAGCCTTAAAGTCAATCTTTTCAGCCATTTCATCCTCAGGAAGTAAAGACAGATTTAATACACAGAGAAGTAGTTGAGAACATTCCAACCTTATGCCTTGCATGGTTTTTAAGGATAGGAGTTCATTTACTGTGTCATTAGTAATATTTAGAACCCTAAATAGTTCCACCTCCTCATTTGCAGCACAAATACTGCATTTGAACTCATTGTATGTGGGCATTTTGATAACTCTTTGAAGTAATACATAGTTCTGTTGAGATTGAAGAGAAATTCATGTACTGGAACCTATGGATGTTTTGACCTATTTGTGGATGGAGAAAGCTTTGTCATTGGATCCTTGAGCTTTACTCTTGGTGAAGTATTCTAAACTATTTAATGTTTTTCCTGTTTTCATTCTGTTTTCATCATCTCTTGCTTGCAGTAGAATAAAATTTTTAGGCTAAGAAATGTCTCCTGGAAGCACCTTAGACCTGTTTACTCTTCACTGTCTTTATGTTTTTATCTATTGAATGTTTTATTGAGTATTTTAAGTGCTTTCCAACCTTTAAGCTTGTTTATTTCAGAAGTAATTCAATACAGTTGGCCTCAAGATGATTTATGGTTTTCCCTGCTTCTTTTTGACACTTTAAAAACTATTTCTAAAGTCTCCTTTCAAATTACCAATGTCCAAAGTTTTCCAAAGAGGTATGTTTTGATCATACCCTTTGTACTTGCTCAAATAATTGTTTTGAAAGCTTTTATAATTGCAGTCCTAGATGTTTAGGAGTTCCCTCTTCTATGAATGCAGTTATTTGTTTATCTTGAATTTTTTCTTATCCTTGAAAGTGAAATCTTTGATGAAATAGAGCGTTCCTCGACTCTTAGATTTCATTTTGAAAGTTTGTCTTGAGATTGTTATTTTCTGAAGTGTAAATTGTAGAATTCATGGTTAGCCCTATCTATGAAATGCTTCTTCAGGTTTAAATGATGTTTTAAGTCCCTTTGTTGAAGAGTACATATAATTAAGGATTCTTGACTGCCCTTAGTTCCACTTTTCATTCTAAATCATTAATGTTAATTTCATTTCACTTGAAACTTTGTAGATCTAACAGCCAAGTTACATTTTCCCTTTTATATCCCTAATTCATCTACAAACTTGTTACAAAATTCCATTTGACTCCATTTCCCAATGACTTAGAGATTTCCCTTTTCTATCTATGTTGTCGAGATCATCATGTCCCATCAAACAATCAAACAAAATCAAGCTTAATAAGTAGCCTAAAATCAAACTTTTTACAAGCAAACAAGTTATATATTTGCAAACATATTGAGAGATCCCTCTCTAAGACTAGGAGGGATAGATCTTAGAGCTCTAAAGATTGGTTTACATGTTTCCTTGTCATTTGGTTTACCAGTCGGTCAAATCACAAGATCCCAATATTCTGACGACCACGGTGGGACTTCTGAGTATATAGTCACATAAACACCTCTGAAAACTCAGTAAACCCTCAGTAAATCAAAGAATATCCAGTGAATCTGCCACCTCATCACAACACTAACATTCTTGCCATCATGGTGGGACCTTTTCAGTAAAAGTCCCTAAATAAGATACTGAGTATTCATTTAAGTGAAATCAACTAGTAAGCCATAGAGTAGACTTTGTTTGTTTCATCACCTTAGCTTAATGTTGAAACAGGTATAGGACACTCTCATAACCAGAAAACCACATAAAACTTAGAAAAACCCAAACACATTTCAGATTAGTTTTCAAATAAACCGTTGGTGGTGGACCATAAAACATTTTACCTTCAGAAAAGCTAAAAAATCTCCACCTGGTGACTCCACTAGCCCCAGTAGGCCTATTACCTCACTAGAACTCCAGATTTCCTTAGGATTGTGTTAACCAGCCTTCGAGAAGTTTAAAAGCCTAGTTATCCTATTATAGAAATCACTGTGAGAGGAAAACCTTTGAAAAATAGTCAAAATAACCTCTTCCTCTCTAAATTTCAAAAAATTTAAATCTAGCTTCACATAGGATTAACACTAGATCCCATCCAGATCCTAGTCCCCCTACCATAGTTGACAATATAGAGAGGATTTTGTGGCAAACTTCTAGACCTTGAAAACCAACTATTGATAGGACCATGACAAGAACAAGATCTGTCCCTGAAAACTTCATAGTCTTGAAAGATCATCACTTTGACTTACCCCACACAAAGAACCTCTTTAGAAATAAGTCTCAATGTGATTTAAACCAAGCTAATTTTGAAACCACATATTTGCAATAGAGATTTAGTAGAGAAGCCTCACCTTCTACTCCACCTAATTCTCAGCTTCTCCATCATTTTAGCTCCTTCCATAAAAAAATCTGCTCATCATTAGTTTGTTGGCCCAATTGTTTCTTCCACTCCTATCCACACATCCACTGTTCAAAACAATCCATTTCAACCCACTTTCCCTCTTGCAAATCCCCCATTATTTCCAATCATGGTAGCATGGTATGCTCCACTAGTGTTACTACGGCCTATGGCTCCTTTACCAAATGATTACCAGTCCAAAATTCCCCATTTCACTGCAAATGAACCTACCACCACCCAACAACATGTAGATAAAATTAATGATGCTTTTGATTACATGGAAATAGAATAAGAGACCATTAAGATGAGAATTTTTACTCAAAGTTTAGGAGGAGAAGTCAAGAAATGGTTTAAAAACTTATCTCCTCACAACATAAATGATCTCCCTTCTTTATATCAAACATTCATAAACAAATGGGAAATTAGAAAGAACCCTCTCCAAATCCTTTTAGACTATACTAATCTCAAAAGGAATACTGGGGAAAGTGTCCATGATCACTGCACTAGATTCAATAGTGTGTATAATGCACTTCCTCTAGACATGAAACCTCCATTAGGCTTAGCCTTGGCTAAATTCCTAGAAGGCCTTGACCCTAAAATGGCCTACTAGCTAAGAGAAAGAGACCCATCAACTTTAGAATATATGTAGAGGGGAGCCATGAGTGTGGAGGAAAATCTGATTGAGAAAAGAGCTAGGTTGAGAGAAGAAAAAAGAGTTACATACAAGGATGATAAAATGGCTTCAACCTTATCATCAGATACTAAAATTGATAAATTAGTGAAAGTAATGGAGAGGATGCTTGAAAAGATAAACTTGAATGATAGAATGCCTCCTAGAGAAAAACGAAACAGAAATATAAACCAAAATCTCAAAAGAGACCTTAATCAAGATAAGCAAAGAGACAATGACCAGTAGATTAGGCCTCCCTTTCAAGAAAACTATGTTGATCAAGAAGAAGAAAGGGAAGTTGAAAGGTTGGAAGAAAATCATGTAAAATTGATAGGATCTGACAGTGAGACAAATGTTTTTCTCACTGAAGAAGAACAAGGATTCTTATCTTCAGAAAAAACTGAATACAATAATGAGGATTTTGAAGATTACAAATTGGGGTTTGAAAATTCTATCATGGAGGTACACAAACAATACAATCTTAGAAGCAAAGGTAGCCCAGAGAATTCAAATGACAAAAACACTAGTACTGTTGTTAAGAAAACATCAAAAAATCAGCCTAAGAAAATAGCAAGTAACACCAACACTTTAACCAAGAAAATTGACCAAAATAAAGACAAAAACATTTAACAAAGTGTTGAACAAAGCTGCCCTAGTACTTCTTCTAGCAGCCCTAACAAATTTGTCCCAAATAACAGTCCAAATAAAAATCAGCAAATGAGAATTACTGAAAGAGTTTTAAATGACAAAACAGATGTAAATATGTTGAGAACAATAGTTCCTTTTAGCCTTGAAGGGGAAATTTCCAAGATTAAAATCACCATACCCTTAGCTAAACTAGTGACTCGGGATTTATATAAAAAACAAGTTTTGAAAGCTTTGAATATGGGCAGTGACATTGATACTTTAAACTTGGTAGATGATAAACCAGAATTATTGTTCGGCCCTGAAGTTGAAGGGAAATACCAAGAAGCCACTGTCCCTCCCTTCTATGTCAACTTGAATATACATGAGAAAATCTTGCACAATGCCATGCTAGACTCAGGTGCTTCTCACAATGTTATGCCCAAAGCTGTAATGGAAAGCCTAGGCTTAGAAATTACTAAACCATACAAAGACCTATATTCTTTTGATTCCAGAAGGGTCAAATGCTTAGGCCTAATTAAATATTTCTGTGTTAACTTGTCACAAATTCCTGCTAAGAGTCTAGTAATGGACATAGTAGTAGCTGACATTCCCCTTAAATATGGCATGCTTTTATCTAGATCATGGGGAGCCAAAATTCAAGGGAGCCTTCAAATGGACATGTCTTATGCCACCATACCAGTATTTAACCAAACCAGAAGACTATACAAGGAATCCCACATGAAATACATGGTTAGCAACATAGACAGACCAAACAATTCTCCTATCTACTCCATCCATTCAGATTTAGAGTCCTTTATCTTATATAATGAAGATGAAATCAGCCAACAAGAAAAAGAAAACAAAGGAGAATTTTTTCCACTAGAACAGTCAAATCTTCCATCAACTCAAGAAAAGAACAGTCCAGATTTTAGCAGCCTTGAACAATAGAAATAAAATGAAAAAGAAATTGAAATACCTTGGAAAATAAACTTTGATGGCTCTTGTAGTAAACTAAGTGTAGGGGCTGGTGTACGGATACAAGACACAAACAAAGGATTCTCCTACAAACTGAATTTTCCATGCACAAACAATACTACTGAGTATGAAACCCTCCTTATTGGCCTACACTTACTCAAATATTTAGGAGCCAAAATAATATCAGTCCAAGGGGGTTCTGAGCTAATTATTAGACAGATTAAAGGGGATTATTCAACCAAAAACCCAAAACTCAGAGAATTAGGAATGATTCCCTTGATATCCTTAAAACCTTTGAAAAATATGAACTTATTTTCATCCCAATATCCCAAATTCATCTAGCAAATGGATTTGCCTTTGTTTCTAGTAATTGCCAAATACCAGAGACCAATGAACAATATTATATAAAGGTAAAAAATAGACCTGCAATACCTGACAATGAGGATTATTGGCAAGTTTTTGAAGGAGACAAACACATAGATTATTTTCTGCAATCAAAGAATGATTTTTCCATATCAACACCTTTTTCAAGCCATGAAGAATATTGTTTTAATGAAGAACAAATCCTTGAAACAAAGATGTCTTTTTCTGCTAATATAAACCATATTGAACATCCTTTTAGAGCAGAAATAATTGACAACACAGATCAGGAAGACCTGGAAGTTTTCCAATGTAAAAATGATACAATTCCAAGAGGTCTTGCACCATTAGAACAAATTTTTGATTTCAATGATGTAGCCAAAGAACCAAGAATGGAACCCATGGAAAAAAACATATAAGAACATAACATAGGCAGCCTAGCAGAACCCAAGATGATAAAACTATCCAACACTCTCCCAAATAATATTAAACAGCAATACACAGACCTTTCCAAAGAATTAAAGATGTGTTTGCATGGGGATACAAGGATCTAAAATCATATGATACCAGCATCATTCAACACAAAATTCCTCTTAAGGAAAATCAGAAACCTTTCAAACAAAAACTTAGAAGGATTAACCCTATTTTATTGCCTTTAGTTGAGAAAGAGATTAATAAAATGTATGATGATGGGATCATAGTTCCTATCAGATATTCAGAATGGGTTCCAACTTAGTATCTGTTAGGAAAAAAAATAGGGAAATTAGGCTTTGTATTGATTTTAGAAATCTAAATAGAGCCTTGCTTAAAGATAACTATCCTTTTCCAAAAATTGATCGCATACTTCAAAGGGTGGTTGGGTCTAAAATAATTTCACTGCTAGATGGGTTCTCAGGTTACAATAAGGTTTTAGTACTCCCAAGTGACCAACATAAAACTGCTTTTACTACACCTTGTGGTACATTCATGTATGTCAAAAAGCCATTTTGTTTAATGAATGCAGGGGCCACCTTCCAAAGGGCCATGGACATAGCCTTCTCAGAAGACATAGGCTATTTCATAATCATTTATCTTGATGACATTACTATTTTCTCTAAAAATGATGAAGAACACTTTATTCATTTGAGAAATTTTTTTGAGAAATGTAGGAGATATGGCTTATCTTTCAATCCCAAAAAGACACTCTTTGGTCTCCAATAAGGAAAACTTCTTGGCCACATTATTTTTGAAGAGGGAATCAAAGTAGACCCTAAAAGGATTGATGGCATATTGAAGATCAACCATCCTAGAAATCTTAAAGAATTACAATATTTCATTTGGAAGATAATTTTTTTAAGGATATTCATCCCTAACCTTGCTAAGCTATTGAGAAATATCAGAAACATGCTTAAGAAAGAGGTAGGTGTTAAATGGATAATACAAGCTAACCAATCATTTGAACTTGTGAAACAAGCTTTAACTCAAACACCAGTTATTACTAGTCCTAATTTGACCAAGGATTTTTATATCTTTTCTTTCGCATCTGAACATACAATAGCTGCATTATTACTGCTAAAGAATGAAATGGGGCATGAAAAACCTATATATTTTTTTAGTAGGGCTTTAAGAGATGCTCCACTCAAGTATGACATCATGGAGAAACAAGCCTTAGCCTTGGTAAAAGCATTGAAAGACTTTAGAGTCTACATTTTGCATTCTCACATCATTGCTTTTGTCCCATATACTGTTTTCAAAGATATTCTAAGTCAAGACCCTGATGGTAAAATGGGAAAATGGATTGCTATTATTCTAGAATATGACTTAGAAATAAGGCCTACCAAAATAGTCAAAGGGCAGGGATTAGCTAAGCTCATGGCTGAATCAGACTTCCAAGCACTTGATATGAATATGGTCGATGTCTTAGAAGAAATAGAGGAATTCAAAGCTCCATTCATTGAAGAAACATTTGTGAATTAACCTTGGTATGCTGATATCATATATGTGCTACTTTATCTGAGTACCCCCCCTTTTTTGTCTAAAAATAATGCTATATTTTTTAAACAGAAGGCTTTGAATTATTGCATATTAGATGGGGTTTTATATTGGAAAAATACTGTTGGAATATTTCTTAAATTTCTACTTGAGGTTGATGCAGGAAAAATCATACATGAGCTGCATGAGGGAGAATGTGGAGGACATATGTACTGGAAGACTATAGCAAATAAAATCCTCAGATCTGGTTACTATTGGCCCACCCTTTTCCCAAATACTCAAAAAATTGTCATGACATGCCATAAGTGTAAAATTTTTGATGGAAAGAGAAAAATTCTACCTTTACCCCTACATCCCATCAGTGTTGAGGCTCCTTTTCAATAATGGGGCCTGGACTTCATTGGGGAAATTAACCCATCTTCTTCAGCCCAACATAAGTGGATCCTCACTGCTACTAATTATTTTACCAAGTGGATAGAAGCCATACCCTCTAGGAATGCTACTGACTCTGTCATTATCAAGTTCCTTGAAACCAACATACTATCCAGATTTGGTTGTCCAAGAAAAATTGTCACAAATAATGTTGCTGCCCTCAAATCCAAGAAAATGGTTGACTTTTGCTATAAATATCATATCACCTTGGGTCATTCCACTGCCTACTATCATCAAGGAAATGGATTAGTTGAATCCTCCAACAAAAGCCTTGTCAATATTATCAAAAAACTGTTGGAGAAGAATCATAAATCATGGCATAGTAAGCTTGTGCATGCTTTGTGGGCTAATAGATTAACCACCAAGAAGTTAATAAATATTTCCCCTCTATTAGCTAGTTTATGGCATGGATGCAGTATTCCCAACCTTAGTACGAGTTACAGTAATGAAAATCCTCCAAGAAGTATAATCTGAGGAAAATTATATGCAGAGAAGGATAAAACAAACCATTCATTTACAACAGACTAGAGAGGAAGTTTATAACAGAACAAAAACAGTCCAAGAAAGCATCAAGAAATTATTTGACAAGAGGACTAAAGAAAATGACTTCCAAGTTGGAAATGTTGTTCTAAAATGGGATTCAAGAAGGGAAGAGAAAGGAAAACATGGCAAATTTCAAAATCTGTGGAAAGGACCCTACGTTATTCATTCTATCAGTGGTCATAATGCATTATTTCTGCAAGAGATAAATGGAGAAGACTTATTTGGAGGTCCTGTCAATGGCAGGATGCTCAAGCACTATTTTTTCCAATAGTCCTAAATTTCAAATTTTTTATGTTTTGCACGATGTATAACATTGCTGTTTCGATTTGAAACAAGAAGAAAAAACACCCAAAATATATATATAGAAAAGGAAAAGAGGGAAGATTCAAAAGAGGTATGGCCCCATACCCAAAAAAGAGAATTTTCTGAAAGTGAGCAAATCCAAGTGCCACTGCTGATTAAAAAATGATACATTGTTCAGTGATTTAGCCTAATCATGGCTGAACATTCTTTAAATTTATGTTGATAAGTTAGTAGAAGCATAGATTGATAACATTTTTTCAGACTTGGCTTATCAGTAGAATATATTAGAATAGAAAAGAGATAGCTCTAAATAGATCAAAATCAGAGCTGAGAAAGAATAGAAGGATGTATTCAAATTTCAGATCTTAAGCCTTCACAATTTTGTTTCATTTTTTGCAAATAAAGTCTATGTGTAACTTGTACATACAGCTATAGACACCATAGTAGATTAGACAGTCTAATCCTGATTTGACTATTTTTAAATTTCTGTTTTAGAAAATAGAGAATAAAATCTACCAGACAGTTTAATCCTGATAGATAGTAGCTTAGGTAGAGAATTAATGGGTTCAACAGTTTAATCTGAACTCATGGAAGAGATAAGGATAGGATTAGATAGTTTATTTTTGTTTTCAAAAATAAAATGTCAAAAAGTTTGCTAGATCAAATGCACTCAAAAGGGAAGAAAAAATGCTAGGACAAAATAAGATTGGGTAGGTAGAGATGCTATTTTGAAGAGACTTTCAGAAGAAGATCAGCAAGTGCTATAGGGTAAAATGCTTGGGTTGTTGGTTATCGTATATCCCTCTCAGGGCTTTCTGGTGCCCGAGGCAGACAGTCAGATTAGTTGTACAGTTCACAAAGATGGCATATACATGTTCATATTAACTTAAAACAACTTGACGAAATGCGATAGAAAATTACCTCTTTGATGATCTCGGAGTCCCTTGGAGAGCACTAGGCAGCGATGCAAGAGTCCTTCTTCACTGGCTCCAAATCTTAGTCCTGCAATCAATCAAAGATATATAACATATATCCTATAAACTAAGCTAATATATAATGAACATCTAAATTATACTCATCTGAGCCATTCATATCATGCTATGTAAATATTCAAACAATAATGAAAATATTAAGCATCGAATGGACAAAAGAAATACAGCTCTATTGATTTTGAAAGAAGGAGGATTACAACCGTTGGTTGTACCAAGCCCTTCTTAGCCTCCCAATCTCTCTATCTCTTAAGTAGTGAAGTCTTAGTCAACAAGCTCTCTAGGAACCTCTTTGACTCTTGGTCTTCACACTATAACACTATCCTCTACTTCACAAGTATTCAGAACATTAACAATCCTTCGACCCTCAACTAGGAGCCTTCAGCTCCTTTTTATAGGAGAGGGAGAAAGCCATTGTTTCCTTTCTCTTTCCACTAGTTTGGAATAGAAAAAACTAAGATGTTTCTTTAATCTCTATGCTTTTTCCTCCTTGGGAGTTCAGTCTTTTATGGTAGTGACCAATAATGAATTGGTGCTTTGCATTTTCCTTTGTGAACTGACTCTCTTGTGAGGGAAAGTCAGAGAGTCAAATCATTCTCTGCACATTTTTTCAATTTCAAACTCAAAACATGGGTAATGCTGCCCTCTAGTGTAAACAGAGTGTTTCCCTAGCCACTAACATGGCACATTTACTGGTCTCATGCGTTATAATAATCCTGATTTGCTATAGAAAGGCATTACCTTGGCATAAATAGGTTTAATTTAGGTCTTTGTATTCCTTCCATATTTGTCTTCTCCTATGAGATGATGAGGAGGTATTTTGACCCGTAACAGATGCCCCCTAAAGTGGGAGGTAAAAGACGAAGACGATGGCTGAAATAATTTATAATTTGTGTAGAGATAAAGAGATTGAAAGACCAAGGAAAACATGAAACAACAACATATGTTAGAAAATATAGTATCTGCCTTGAGTCGGGCATTCCCATGCTCATTAGCTTAAACAACATGATTTCTCTAGAATAGAGATATGAAGAATCTGTCCACCGATAAGCACAATGTGGAAGTGTTTATCATAACAGGATTAGGCTGAAGAATCTGTCTCCATAAACAATATCGCAACTTGGGGAAGGAAACACAACTTTAATGATGTAGCCTTTGCCCCAAGGTCTTGACCTCCGATTCACTTAAACTGCATATTTATCAACATGTGAATGAAGGATTTGTCGCCGAACATGTGAGGAATCGTCTGATTACCAGTCGATAATGAAAACTGTTAACAGACGTGAAGGCGACCACCGATAATTATGATGGTCCCTAAGATGCACAGTACAATCTAGCGAGTGTGAAAAATGAGTTGAAGTCGAACACTCGTAGAATCATTCGACCAGGAGCCAATGATGAAGACCCCTAATCAAACACAAGACTACCTACCATTGATGTCTGCAAGTATCTGGGTACTGATGGGTGTTGGGTGTGGAGCCTGATTATCTTGTTTACTTTGTATCACAAAATTGGACCCCTATACCTTCAAAGGGGGCGGAAACGCTTCCCATAACTAATCGCTGTCGTGGGGGGTCCAGGGGGGGCGGTAGCGCTTTTCGGAGCCCCCCCCCCTCGTGGTGGGAATTTTCGAGGGCAACACCCCCGAAGCTTAAAACAGATGTAAAATTTCCTTGTAAAAGTATAGTCATTTCTAGTCAATATGGGCCATTCATTAGGCAAATGATCTGACGGTAGAAGTTATGTTTAGATTAGGGTTTTTTGGCCTAGAAGGCAACCCCCTTGTATATATGAGGGTATTGTATTGTAGGTGTGTATTATGTGTGTATTCTCAGAGCAAGAAACAGAGAGGAAGATTGTGAGAGAGAACAGAGGATATTACAACGGATCTGCTGTAGGTTTTGTCTCTTCATTTTTGCTGGATAATAGAAAGGAAGGACTGGCTGTTCGGGGTGGACGTAGCCCAAACTGGGTGAACCATGTATATCTGTGTCTCTCTGGTTTTATTTCTTTTGTGTTCTTGTATTTTTCCGCATATTTTATGTGTTGCATTGATCCATAATATATAATTTTCTAACAACTGGTATCAGAACCGAAGGTATATTTGGCTGATAAACTCGCAAGAAAAAAGGGTTCCTGGTTCGAGTAGGAGCGATGGAGGACGATGGTAAGTTTAGGGTCGAGAAATTTAATGGCCAAAACTTTCCACTATGGAAGATGCAGATGGAAGATTATCTGTATCAAAAAGATCTGTACCTACCATTGAGCAGAAAAACAAATAAGCTGGTGGCCATGACAGATGCGGAATGGAACATTCTTGATAGAAAGGCACTCGGAATAGTACGGTTGTGCCTTACAGCATTAGTTGCCTTCAATATTTCGAAGGAAACAACAATAGAGGGTTTGATGCAGACGTTGGTGAAACTATATGAAAAACCCTCGGCCTCAAACAAGGTATTTCTTATGAAACGACTATTTAATATGAAGATGTCGGAAGGTGGATTTGTTGCAGACCATTTAAATGAATTTAATACAGTTACCAGTCAGTTAAGTTCTGTAGGGGTAAACTTTGATGATGAAGTTAGAGCTCTGTTATTCTTGTGCTCATTACCAGAAAGCTGGAATGGTTTAGTAATGTCGATTAGTAACTCTTTCTCTGGATTTAGTACTTTAAAGTTTGATGATGTTGTTGGTGCTATCCTTAGTGAGGAAATGCGACGGAAAAGCTCCGGTGAGACATCAGGTAATGCTTTGAGTGTAGAGTCTAGGGGAAGAAGAATGGAAAGAGGAAAGAGCTCGGGATATCACAGTAAATCAAGGAAAGGCATATCCAAGTCTAGATCTGGGATAGTGTGCTGGAATTGTGGAAAGAAAGGACACCTAAACAAAGACTGTAGATCTCGGAAGGGAAAATAAGGAGACACACAGCAAGAAAACAATCATGAAGCAAATGTGACAGGTGATGTGTTACAAGATGCTTTGATTCTTTCTTTCTAAAATGTTATTGATTCTTGGGTTGTAGATTCAGGGGCTTCATTCCATGCCACACCTGATAAGAAATATTTTCATGACTATGTTTAAGGAGATTTTGGACAAGTTTGTTTGGGTGATGATAAACCCTGTAAAATTTTTGGAATGGGTAAAGTTCTTGTAAAACAACATAATGGAAACCAATGGCTACTAAAGGAGGTAAGGCATGTTCCAGATCTGAAGAAAAATCTGATTTCAACAGGGCAGTTAGGCAGTGAAGGTTGTGTGAAAACTTTCATAGAAAAAACTTGGAAGGTCACCAAAGGAGCGCTGGTAATAGAAAAAGGTGAAAAGGTTGGTACATTGTATTTATGCAATGGTATTTCTAACTCTGTTAATGCTTTAACTTCCAAAGGAGCAGATGCAACATTATGGCATCATAGGCTCGGACACATGAGTGAGAAGGGGATGAAAATTATTCACTCAAGAAATTTGTTGCTAAGTTTGAAGAATGTTAATTTGGATTTCTGTGAGAATTGCATTTATGGAAAAAAAAAGAGAGTCAGATTTCTCAGAGTTGGGAAAGAAAAGAAGAGTGAAAAATTGGATCTTGTGCATATATATGTATGGGGACCTGCTCAGGTATCATATCTCGGTGGCTCTCATTATTATGTTACTTTTATTGATGATGAAACTAGAAAAACATGGATTTATTGTATTTAGAATAAATCTGATGTATTTGATACTTTCAAGAAATGGAAAGCTTTGGTTGAGATTGAGACAGGAAAGAAGTTGAAGTATCTCAGATCAGACAATGGAGGTGAATATTGCAGCAAAGAGTTTGATAGGTATTTTTCAGAGCATGGAATTCGTAGAGAGAAGACAGTTCCAAGAACACCACAAGAAAATGGTGTGTCAGAAAGGATGAACAGAACAATCATGGAGCGTGCAAGGTGCATGAGATTGCATGCAAGATTTCCTTTACAATTTTGGGCAGATGTTGTAGATACTGTTGTTTATCTAATAAACAGAGGGCCTTCAAGTTCCTTGGATGGTGGTATTCCAGAGGAAGCATGGACAGGTAAAAAGGTAAACTACTCTTTTTTAAAGCTTTTTGGTTGTGAGGCCTTTGTCCATATTAATAAAGAAAATAGAACAAAGCTTGAGGCAAAATCAAAGAAATGTACCTTTATTGGATATGGTGCTAATGATTTTGTTTATCGCTTATATGATTATGAAAATCACAAAATCATTAGGAGCAGAGATGTAATATTCAATGAAAAGGTCTTGTATAAGAATCAGTTGCAGGAAAAGAAACAGGAAAAAGAAAGCAAGGAATACACGGTTCTTGATGAGATAACCGAAAAAGTAACGGTGCCTGAAAATAATAATAATCAACCACAACACTGTAAAGAACCACTACAATAGCACCAAAAGACCCTCAAAATGACCGAAAGTGGTGTTAGAAGATCTACCAGGATAAGTAGAATTTCCGAACGATACTCTCCTTCATTATATTATTTATTGTCAGATCGATTCTCAAAACCCCGAATGTTAAAGAAGCAATGGTGTTTGGAATAGAGGAAGAAGTGGGAGCTAGCCAATGAAGAAGAGAACACTCCTGACTCCTTAATGCATAACCAGACTTGGGACTTAGTCAAGTTGCCTGCAGGTAAAACTACATTGCAGAATAAATGGGTTTACAGGCTGAAGGAAGAAGATGGAGGAAAACAGAGGTACAAAGCTAGACTTGTGGTGAAGGGGTTTACACATAAGAAAGGTATTTATTTTGATGAAATATTTTCTCCTATTGTTAAGATGAATTCAATCAGAACTATCTTGAGTCTTGTAGCAGCGGAAGATTTACATCTTGAACAGTTAGATGTAAAGACATCATTTCTCCATGGAGATTTGGAAGAAGAGATATACATGTAGCAACAAGAAGGATATGAGGTAAAAGGGAAAGAAAAATTGGTGTGCAGGTTAAAGAAGAGCTTGTATGGCTTAAAACAGGCTCCAAGGAAGTGGTATCTAAAATTTGACAAGTTCATGTTTGAACAAGGTTATACTAGATGTCACTCTGATCATTGTGTTTATCTAAAAAGGAAAAATGATGGCAGCTATATTATATTGTTATTGTATGTAGATGACATGCTTGTTGCAGGGTCTAACATGCAGGAAATAAATGTGCTCAAAAGAAAATTGGCAAATTCATTTGCAATGAAGGATTTGGGAGCTGCAAAACAAATCCTTGGTATGAGGATAACTAGAGGCAGGAAAAATCGCAAATTAACACTGTCTCAGAATGAGTACATAGAAAAGGTGTTGAAAAGATTTAATATGCAGAATGCAAAACCAGTTAGTACACCTTTTGCTAGCCATTTCAAACTTAGTAAGGAGATGTGCCCAAAGACCCAAGAAGACATGGATTATATGTCTAAAGTTCCATATACATCAGCAGTTGGAAGCTTAATGTATGCAATGGTCTGCACAAGGCCTGATATTGCACATGCAGTGGGAGTTGTAAGCAGGTATATGAACAATCCAGGAAAAGAACATTGGATGGCAGTAAAATGGATTCTCAGATATTTGAGAGGTACCACAAATCAAGCATTATGCTTTGGTGGTTCAAGCATTGCTCTATAGGGATATGTTGATGCAGATATGGCAGGTGACAGAGATAACAGGAGGAGCACTACAGGATATGTATTTACTGTAGGTGGAACAACTGTCAGTTGGGTTTCAAAAATCCAAAGTGTTGTTGCACTTTCAACAACAGAAGCTGAGTATGTTGCTGCTATAGAGGCTAGTAAAGAAACGATTTGGTTACAAAGGTTTATGGATGAATTGGGTAAGAAGCATGATATGGGCACACTATACAGTGATAGCCAAAGTGCTATTCATCTTGCAAAGAACTCAGCATTTCATTCTAGGACTAAACACATACATCTAAAGTACCATTTCATACGGTCAGTATTGGAAGATGGAGAGTTGAAGCTGGAAAAGATACACACTAGCCAGAATCCTGCAGATATGCTAAAAAAAGTTGTAACCAGGGAGAAACTGAGAATGTGCTCAGTTTCAATTGGTCTTCAAGGATGACGATGAAGATGAGAAACAGCCAGGTCCAAAGAGGAGTCATTGTCCAGCAAATGAAGCAGCAGTGGAGTTGCTACAATCAGTCTCCAAGTGGGAGATTGTTGGGTGTGGAGCCTGATTATCTTGTTTACTTTGTATCACATAATTGGACCCATCTACCTTCAAAGGGGGTGGCAACACCACCCATAATTAATCGCTGTCGTGGGGGGTCTAGGGGGACGATAGCGCTTTTCGAAGCCCCCCCATGGCGGGGGTTTTCGGGGGCAGTGTCCCCGAAGCTAAAAATAGATGTAAAATTGCCTTGTAAAAGTATATTAATTTCTAGTCAATCTGGGTCGTTCATCAGGCAAATGATCTGACGGTAGAAGTTATGTTTAGATTAGGGTTTTTTTCCCTAGAAGGCAACCACCTTGTATATATGAGGGTATTGTATTGCGACTGTGTATTATGTGTGTATTCTCGGAGTGAGAAACAGAGAGGGAGACTGTGAGAGAGAATAGAGGATATTACTGTGGATCTGTTGTAGGTTTTGTCTCTTCATTTTTGCTGGATAATAGAAAGGAAGGACTAGCTGTTCGGGGTGGACATAGCCCAAAATGGGTGAACCACGTATATCTGTGTCTCTCTGGTTTTATGTGTTTTGTGTGCTTGTATTTTTCCACATATTTTATGTGTTGCATTGGTCCATAATATATAATATTCTAACAATGGGTTTCTGGATCAGCTTCCTAGATAAGATGTTGAAGTCGATAGGAAGAGATCTGTTGAAAGGTAGGCACTAAGGCATCCTACATTAGTCAACACGAAACGGAAACCAACTGATGTTGTTTATGATTTGAGATAATGAAGAGGAAATGGGGATGTCAGACGACAAATAATTTCTGGCATAATGAGCGGTTTGGTTGATAACAGGAGCAGTAGATGGTGAGATCTGCTTGAACAGTAGAAGGCACTCTAACATGGTACTAGGCAGCTGAAGCTTGATGAACACCAAAGAGTGTGTTAAGATTTTACCAGTGCAGGGACACTGGGAGATGAAGGCTAATACTCATAGATGGTAGGGTTCGGCTAACTGCAAAATAGTTTTCTGGGAAGTGCCATGTTCAAGAATTTTGTTGCCAAATTGACCT